>OY787635.1:18385638-19598648 GCA_963678965.1 Cruciata laevipes
ACAATTTTGTTTGTTATAATTTGTAACAATATGTAAATGAATTAACAAAGCTGTGAAACACATGAACAAATCCATTAAACACATGAACTATCATTCGTCCTACCATAAACTTATGGTAGGACGGTCTCACCCAAGACCTTCTCATTTCAAAATTATTTAAATTAAGTTCAATTTTTTAAATTAATTTTTTTCGATTCAGTTAAATATATTTAAATTTATTGAGAAAACGTCTCAATGAGACCTGAGACAAATGTTGATCTTCCCACTTTCAAACCTGACCTTTTACATACTGTTAACCATGACCATTTAGTGTATTATTGCTAATCTTCTCACTTTCATGTCTAATGTTCTCACTTTCAAAATTGATTTTTTATCTCTTAAGCATGATCATTCACTGAAACCAATTGAGACCGTCTCAATACAATTTGTCATTGATTTATTTTCAGTTCAATTCAACAAACATGATCTTAGTCAAATTAACTAAAATTATCAGCTATGAAATCATATATCATCTAGTACATGCATGGTTCTATGGTGCTATTTTACGAAAGAAGAACTGGAAGTCATCTCAATAGTTGGAAAAATCAAAGGACTAGCCAAAATGGTTTTTAAGGATACTTTTGTTGACTACGAGTTCATCATTCAGGCGTTTGTATACGTACAAAAGAATACAAGATATCTGAAGTGCTACTTAAAATTCTGTAATCCATTAAACCCGAAAAACAGCTTTACAAACAGTTGGAAGGAAAGCAGTATCTAATTGTGCTGGATGACGCGTGGGAGAAATTTGATTGGGATAAGTTCATTGCAGGTATCATTGTCAACATAAAAACACAGTTGCAAGAATGAAGCAGCAGAAGAAAATATTTTCCAAGAGATCAGAAGTCTAATTATAAACACATCTTAACATAAAAGTAGACATATGGAAGATGCCAGGAAAAATAACCAACAGCTTTAGCGCTTGCTAAAACTTGGATTGTGTGTTTGTTGTACATGTATAAACGATATGCTTTGTTCAAGAACGTCATTTGCTATTTTAAGTCAAGCTCATTTCTTAAGTATGATATGCTTTCAGAGATGAACTCTTACTGATTCTTGACATTCTTGTGAAATATAGTATACTGTGTACTCATCATCGAATGTAATCACTCTGTTGACAAGCTCCATGATTGAAAGTTTTGGTTGAGTACTATGTTGGGAGGGGGAGATGGACATATCAACATATCAAGAAACACAATCTATTTTTATTATAAATGATCTTGAATTTAAACAATTGGCAACATGAAACTACTAAACGAGATTACATACAACGGAATAAGGACTCGTGAGTAGTGACACTGTGAAACTGCACTTCAATCATCATCAGCAGCATCGCGAACTAGGGATGGCATTGGGCGAACTGGGCGTGGATAGTAGACTATCCATGCCCATCCCCATCTAAAATTTTACTATCCATCCCCGCCCATTTACCCATGACGGGTACAAATTTAATATCCATGCCCATCCAGCAGGATATCCATCTCATCTGGGCGGTTGGCGGGCGGGTATCCACCAAATACCCGTCGGGTGTCATCCCTATCGCGAACAACGATGTTGAGCTGAGAATTACCTAAGTCCCTCTGAATCTCTCTCACCATGTTGACTATAATTCTTGAGCAGTCATAGACCTCAATCACTTTGAGTGTAGTACAGTACTGTAGGGCTTCCTCTGGGATCTCTTCCAGTTCCTTACATCCATCCAATGTCAACTTTTCCAAACAACTTAAGAAATCATAGCCGTCAGCACTCCAAGCACTCCACCTGACAAGCCCCACCGAATGCAATTTCAAAACCCTAAGTCTCCAGAACTCTCCTAATTCTACCATTTCCCATGTATTCCCTTCAAAAGACACATGGAGTAGTTTGAGGACTTGAAGGTTTGGTAACTTACCAATGACTGACAACTTCTTGGGCACCAAATGAAAGCCTGACAGCGTCAATTTTCTCAGATTTCCAGGCAAACGAAACTTAAACTGACACGCGTTAAGGCTTGATAGATGAAGCGACTGCAGTTGACTCAAAAACTCCAGAGCTACACTCTTATACTCAGTTTCTGTATCATCATCCACAGCTCGCCTGCACTTCAACTTGCGAATGTTTGGAAACTTTCTCATTAGACTTGCCAAGATTCCCCAAGAAGGAACAACTACGCCACAAAATGTTCCCAATCCTTGTACAACACTTGAGTTCTCCAGATTTGTTGCTGGCAAAGTGGCACCACCAGCAGAACGCGAACTCCTCACGTACAGAAACTGCAGATTCAACAGATTCCCAAGGGTGTCTGGCAATGCAACAACTTCGGTGCCTGCATCCACAATTAAGGTCTCCAATTTTGAGAGATTACCTATGGATGATGGGATTTGCCTCATCTCGCCCCGAATTGCCACAAAGGCCAACTGATCAAGCACTTCCAATTCACTCGGGAACACATGACCGACATTGATTTGCTCTATATCCAAGACATGCAGAAATTTGAAGGTGCGAATCAAGAAAGAGATATCCAGGAACAACTCTTCTTCTTCTACCCATCTCTCTGTTTGTTGGGAGGAATTCCAGAAAAGAAGAGAACTAGCATGAGGACAAAATAGCTTTGATTCTCTGAAATGCTCTGCCTTGGACTCAATTCTCAATCTCCTCAAGTCGGGCTGCTCGATAAATGCTGAAAGCTCCTCATAACCTGTTACAAAATGTAATAACTTTCCATCCCTGGCTTTACTCATACAGTAATCACGTATCATGTCATGAACACGACATGCTTTGATTCCACCATCGGATCTTCTTTTAGAAATCATGATTAAGCTCCTGCTGATTAAATCATTCAGGTAACTTTCAGCGACATCTTCTGGAGTCTGCATCGAATCTTTTTGAACGAACCCCTCAGCTATCCATAAACGCAGCAACCTCCGAACTGAAACCTCCTCATCATTTGAAAATGCGGCAAAATAGAGAAAACATGGCTTTAAGTAATCTGGCAAGTGTCTATAGCTCCGGTCGACTGAGCTGAAGACATGTTCGCTTAAAAATTTGTCTGAGATTAAACAATCCAGCGTTGCCTTCCAACTGTCTACATCTGTGCCTGCTAGAATTCCAGCAACTAAGACAACCATCAAAGGTAATCCCTTACACATGTCAACAAATGAGATAACAAGATCTTTCAATTCAGGGGGGCAACCTTGTTGCTCAGGAAACAACTTCTCTTGCATTAAATCCAGACACTCTTCATTGCTCAGTAGTCGAAGAATATGAGGTCCATAGCCGGCAAGCATAGTCTGAGGAGCAACATCATACGAACGACTTGTCAAAATAATTCTACTTCCAATATGGTCATCAGGGAATGAACCTTTCAGACTTTCCCATGCTTCGATGGACCATACATCATCCAAAAAGATGAGATACCTGTGCATTTTCAAACTTCGCCACAGTTTCATTTCCAAGTATTCCTCATCATCAGTCTCCTCGAAACATTCGTCATGAGCAATTTGTTTCAGAAGTTGAAGCAGCACCTTTTTTTTGTCCACTACTTGTGTAACTTCACACCATGCTCGATAAGTAAAATGGTTTGAAATCGAAAGATAATTGTAAACCTGTAAAGCTAAAGTTGTCTTCCCAATTCCCGGCATACCTACAATGGAAATAATTTGCAAACGCCTTAATCCCCCAAGGAGCTGATCACAGACTATCATCTTCGCATCACGGCGCCTAATCATATAATTTGTTACTGTTGACGACATATGACTAGAAGTTCTGGTTGTTTGTTCATTGCATGACTCCATAGTTTTGCCCAATACACCTCCTAGGGAGACAAATTCTTCTTCCTCAGTTTGGAGGCCACTCGCAGCTGTTGGCTCTCCATAACTTGTCAACCCTCTGAAAATGGAGTTGATCGATTCTAACAAATTTTGGGGAGGGAGGTCTGTGTGAGTCTGGTAGAGTGAGCAAATGAAGACTGCGGCATCACAGACCGCTGCTCCAATGTCTTCCTCCATTCCCCCATCAACTGGCTGATCAACAACAACGGCTCTCAATGACCGAAGTCCTTCATATAGCTGTTGCAGTTGAAGCTCCCTGGGAACTAGATGAGGGGTATTTAATTGCAGCAATATATCCCAAAGAATATAAATGAGAGAATCAAGCAACAATTTCATAATATCAGTTCCTCGAGTGGGAGAATGTACACTCAGGAGAACTTGGGTGTAAGTCTCACATACCCATGGATCAATAGGCTTAATCTTTTGCACCAGACATGAAATGTTAAAAGTGATACCTTTGCGCTTTTCGTCACCTCGACACGTGAAGATAAGATAAGCAGCAATGACAGCAACATCCTGGGCGTGCGCCATCAGATCACCGCTGGTTTCAGGATCAGCGATCTGCACGAGACACCTCAAGAACGCCATCTGCTCCCGCAAGCCTTCCATGGCTTCCCCCAGCATCTCAAAGTGAAGATTTGAGGATCTCAAGCCGTAGATCTCCACCAGGCTCTCCAGAATGGAACTCATCAGCTCCAGCAGTTGATCAGCCGACATAAGAAGATCACAACCTGGCGCACGATCAAGCATGGAGATGTACCAATCCTGTATTTCTTCCTCCAGAGTTTCCACCTCCAAAGAATTATTCGCATCGTCCCTAATTTCCTCCCCCTTTCTGCGTACAACATCTTCGATCCACGGCAGCAAAGATCCCAGCTGACTCTCATCGTTGACCAACTTCCTGGAACACAGAAGGAATGTTTTCAGATTTCTTAACTGAAACCTTAGGGCTCGGACAGGAGGCTTCAGTATCAGCCCTGCTAAATCATCCAAGGCCGACTGAACGCAGGTAATAACAGCGGAAGCCATTCTTGATGCTTCTGTGTTTTCTTTGGTAGCAAAAAAGAGTTTGAACAAGAAAGCAACGGCTGTAAACCGAAGGTCGGATTAATCAAAGGGAAATATTAATTTGAATTAATTACCCAATGGTCCCATAAAAAGCCACTTTATTTTCTTTTGGTCCAATACAATTATTTTATTTCTATTTGGTCATACAAAAATGTTGTTTGTCTCTATTTAGTACTGAACTCAAAATCAGGGTACTGAACTCAAAATCAGGGTGCCATTAAAGATCAGGGCAATTTCTACATTTTATTTTAAAATCAACAATAACTTTGATTAAAAATTGATAAAAAACCGTGGAGTTTTGGAGACCTAATTAAATTTAAACCTAATTATTAATTCCAGCAGCCACGTTCTATTAATTTTAAACCTAATTATACAACTCAGCAGCCACATGCACACCATTAATTACATATAGTGGATGCCACAGCCACATGATTTATCAAATGGATTGAACATGTGCTCATTTCTGGGGAAATCTCATAAATTTCTCAAATCTTAAAGTTGTAGTACAAAATGTCCTATACATATTTGAGATCTAAGCAAACCAATCTAGTGGTGCCATGTGTACAGATAAGATAAAAAAGCAACAAAAGAAAGCAGACGAAAGAGTCTGTGCTAAGACTCCAAATAGTGATCTTCTAGACCCCAGATAGTAAAGACTCCCGGCCCACACTCAGAGGCGTATCTAATAATGTGGAAAGGGTTTCAACTAACACCTTGAAAAAATAATTGTTTTTATTCAGTAGTGTTAATAAATTTGAAAATTTAATAATTTTACCCACAAGTTTTTAAAAAATACTACTAGTCCCTAAAGGTTTATAATTGTTTCAGAAAAGTCCATCTAAAATCTAAACAAATTTCTAAATTCCAAATTTAAAACATTCAGAATCGTATTTGGATTGAATAAACATTATTGACTCTTTACCGTGGAATGAAAGACGGAAAAATATTCTTCCTCTACCCACACTCCATGAAGACTTCAAATATTAGGTATTTACAATGACATTTCTATTATCATCAAAGTGATCCATCAATGATGGTGGTTACAATATTTGTAGACCTACAATACAAACTAAATGGGAAACTATTCTAATCAATAACTTTCTCACTAAGAAAACAATATAGCTAAATATCTATATTCCTAACATAACCATGTATATCTTTATTTTCTTTCCTTAATCTCAATAACTCCAAATAGTGAGCTAAGACTTCAAATAGTGATCATACAGCAGCAACAATCTTCATCATAATTCCATCATGGAACAAAACGTAGCATGTGAAACTGAAGTTTTTTTTCTTGAACACATGTGAAACTGAAGTTGCCCCTACAGTATCATATATATTGGTGGTTGGGTTACATAATTAATCTCTTTTTAATTAAGGGTTTAGTACAATACTCTTGCAGCTCATCAGTTCCATTTTTGAGAATCTGGTGAGAGTCCATTTTTTGTTGGCTAATTTGTGCTATTCGATGTTGCAGAAAAGTGACAGAAATTCGAACGCAACTGTTAAATGGCAAGTGAATATTGTACATTTGGGATTTATGGAAAATACAATCCAGAGAATATCAACAACTCGTTTCACATAGTGGAGATTTGATCAATGAGCTGGATCCAAATTTTTCCATATTTTTCAGTTGGAAGATATTCTCCATTCCTTATCTTCAGAGATTTAAAGAATCAAATTAAGCGTGATTGAAGGAAGGAATTCCAAGCCGTGAAGTTATCTGTTGAAACACGGCATTGAGCTATAAAGGGACATCAGCTGCGCTGCTCAGACGATCGATTTTACCCGCAACAATTCTGATCTTCAGAAGTTGTTTTCTAGTTTGAGCAATAGGCAGCACAGTCTATTCTACTTCATACCAACACTTGGACGTGTGAAGCCTGTGTGTTCGAAATCACCATAAAGCTCTTGGTGATCATAGACTAGGGAGAACTAGTGGTCCGATTGGAGTGAGCGATCGCAACCACTTAGAAATTGTAAAAGATAAGTTTGTAATCTGTCTTTTGACAATTTAGTGGAATGATTTCAACACAGGGCTACGGCCCAGCAGACGTAGATGCATTGCACCGAACTGCGTGATCAAATTTGTGTGTCTTTTACACAACTTATTTGATCTGAATCTGGTAGATAGGAATTTCATCTGGGAGACCTTACAATTTCAGACCACCAAATAATTAATTATACGTTTGAGATCGAAACAAATTTCACCAGAAACGTTGCAAGAGCATTTGTATGACATTAATTCTCGAAACATTTTTTTTGAGTTGTTGCACAAGTAAAGTAAGTACGTGTACATGCACGTATATGAAATAGCAATAACAAACAAGCCAGAATGTAGTGAACTACAAATCAAACATCAGGTCTGTGTGGAGCAGAAAGAGAAAAGCACACAATTATTTGAAGAGGAAGAAGACACGCAGGGCCAGGCACCTGATCAGCTTCTCAATCTTCCTCTTGTGACCAAATGAATAATGGTCGAAAAACCTGAAAGTCCAACAAAAGATGTAGCTACAGAATGAGAAACGTAACTAAACTGGAAATACCGAAACGAATCGAGCTGATCATTAGTCCATGTTCTAACCTGCAAAATCCAAAATCACTGATCCGGAGGAAAAACGGAGAGCTTAAAGACGTTGGTCGGTTTTCCCTGCTTCTCCAGCTCGAGCTTCAGAGTACGAAGCTTCCTCGCATCAGTGGCGACGCGTGAATTCGTTGAGTGGAGAAACACAGACAGAAGGCTGGGAATATCAGCAAAGCCCCGTGGAAAAGCCTCTAGCTGTTCGCACCCAATCAGCTTAAGACTAGCCAGCTTCGGAAAATGGTCTCCCGACACCCGCCATGCTGACAAATCAGTGCGCCCGATGTACAAGTGCTGGAGACACTTAAAGCCATCGTTTTCCGTGTCCCACTTCACCCCTACAAATGCATTGTCCTTCAGCTTCAGCACCTCAAGATACTCCATTTTACTCAGCGTGGAAATCTGTTTCCAGTCCAGGAAAGTATTCGCCAGAGTGAACTTTGTTAAGTATCTCGGAAACATGTTCACCGAAGGAAGCTCGTACAGCTGGCTCGGCGAGTCATCATTCACAAGCTTCAGATTCTTAGCTGATTCCAACATCCGGAGATAGCCAAAGAACTCCGATCTACTGGTTATCGACCCGCGGATGCCGAGTTTCTTGACCTGAAGGGCCCTTTCAAGAACCTGCTTGGTGCAGCTTTCTGGTGCAACAGTGGAAAGAGTTTGGATTTTCTGAACACTGGCCTGTTTGCTTCCCTCGGGAGGAGATGGAACTGTTGCAGAAGAATTAGTGTGCAAATGTCGAAACTGTGGCATCTTCCATATATCTGCTTTTATGTCGAGTGTAGAAGATGTTGTGTTTATGATGAGAGTCTGTAAATTCCACATAGCTGACATTGTTTTAGGAAGGCTTTTGAAGTCTGAAGAAAGGGCTAAGTATTTGAGAAGAACAAGGTTGGGCAAGTCAACTGGAAAACGAGTGAATGTGAGCAGCTCAGTTTCCATGACTCTAAGGAGTTTGAAGGTTGATGGGATGCAAGAAGAATATTTGTCTCCCACATGTGTTTCTTCCTTAACAAAGGTTAAGAACGAGCGGACTCGCTTACCAGATGGCTTGTTTCCAGAAATGTAATCCATAGCTTTGATGTTGTTGATGCAGAGGCGCCGGTATTGGTCCAATTTCGCCTCCCCTGACAGAAAGTTGCCAAGGTTATCCTTCTTGATCTCCTGGAAAAGATTTTCCTCTGTTGCTTCGTTCTTGCAAAACTCACGCAGGGTGTCATGCATACGACAAGTTTTTATCCTCCCGTTAGACCTCCTCTTGACCACCATCACCAAATTTCTATGAACAAGCTCCAGCAGGTATTGTTCTGCTATGTCTTCCACATCCAGCTTCGGTTGACTCCGTACCAGCCCCTCGGAAATCCATAACCGCACTAACTTCCACACCGGGATCTCAAAATCTTCACGGAAAACACCAAGGTAGAGAAAGCACAACTTCAACTCATTTGGCAAGTGCTTGTACATGAGCTCAATCAGCTTAGTAGTCTCCGCTCTGCCCTCGATGATGTAGCCCTCGACGCAGTCAGCTACAGTTTTCCACCTTTCGACTGTGTTAGGGTAGTTGACGATTATACCTGCAATAACAACTAGCGCCAAAGGCAAACCACCACATTTTTTAGCAATCTGAATCTCAAGTTCTTGGAGTTCAGGAGGGCATTTATTCTCTCCAAACACCCTCAACCTGAGCAGCTCTCGACTCTTTTCCTGAGGCAAGAAATACAGCCTGTAAGGCTCTGTAAGCTTATTGGCATGCGTTGCCACAAACTCATGCCGAGTAGTTATCAGCACCCTGCACCTCTTCTCATTCTTCGGGAAAGCGCGTTTGAAGCTGTCCCAATCAACCCTCTCCCACACATCATCCAACACAACTAGGTATTGCTTCCCTTCCAGCTGCTTGTAAAGGTGTGCTTCGAGCTTATCTTCTCCCATTTTCCTCACATCGTCGGTTACAGGTCCAATGGATTCCAGAATCTTGAGTAGCACTTCAGATTTCTTGTACTCTTGTGTAACATACACGAACGCCTGGATGATGAACTCGTAGTCAACAACAGGATCCTTGAAAACCATTTTAGCTAGTGTAGTTTTTCCAAGTCCCAACATTCCAACGATCGTCACGACTTCCAGCTTTTCAGGCCCTTTTGTTAAGAGTTCTTGCACCACTTTAGCAGCTTCTTCGAATCCCACCACATGCTCTTCCTCTACCTGTTTTAAGAGCAACGTGTGTATATATTATATGAAAATAAAGGGCACAAAACAATAAGATAACAACCGTATGATCCAGGTTAAAACATCATCAACATTAAATCATCAAACATCAATCTGCATAAATTTTAGCTACTCTCACAATAGATCATCATGAGACAATTTTAATTTTGTTTGATGATAAGATGAGATTCATATTAGAGGCGAGACAACCTCATCATATTATGAAGAAAAAAAATCAAGCTTCAACATTCAAACCATATGAATTTATTCTATTCTATTTGGGCCCTAACATTTACAAAACAGTTTTTTAGCATTACTTTAATTTTGACCATTAAAAATGAGTTGACTTCCTTAATCATATTATTTTAGGGCTATTTTGGTAATTTCACATTATGATTTTTTTTTTTACATATATGAAAGAAGATGAACTTCAACAAATACATGAATATTATCAATTACAATATATGCATGATTAATATCAACAGATTATTAAAGAACACCACATCACAAGAGCCTCTCATATTATTATTATTATTATTATTATTATAAATCCGGCCATTAAAAAGGGTTTTCTATTTGCACCATGTATTTTGCTTATTTACCGCTTAAAATACGAATACATACACTAAAATATATTTGATAATCAAGATTTTTTTAACTTTGGACAACCTCATCATATATTGTTTTGAATAAATACAATTTCATATAGACAGGTATGAAAATAATAATATATTCACTGTTATAATAAAAATACAAGTGCAATACAGCAAAAATATAGACAGCAAATAGCTGGACAGTTTATAAAAAAACAGGGGCATGTGATGAGTACCTCTTTGGATGACCTTTCGACAGATTGATCATTGACTGGACGTTTCATGATCTCGAGACCATCCTTCACCCCATCCTGCTTGATTCTCTCCACCCTTAGGCTGATTTTGTTCATCTCTATAGCTGCATCCCGGAGTTGCTTCGGATAATCGGTTATATGAAACAGCTTTTCTATCCGATTCCTAGCTCTGTGCACGGCGGCACGAAGTATCAAAGTGTCGACTGCATCCTCAGCATCAAGAACAATGGTCTTTATCTCCTTCACGAGGGCGGTGACAATATGGGTTTCGTGCCTGTAGTTGTACTTGGAGAAATCATCCATCGCGGCTTCCAGATTCTCCAGCTGTTGTTGCAGATCCACAGCGCTGTTCTTCGCCTCGGAGATGAGACTGTAGTTGTACTGGATTGCCTGGGTAAGGTTTTCCAGCAGATAACTAATCGCCGCGTCGGGGATCGACATTTCGCCTTCCTTCTTTCTCTGATGCCTGCAACTATTTTTGGATTGATTGCTTTGGAGGGAAAGAAGGCAAATATGAAGTCAACGTGCACTGTGAATGCTAGGGAGAGATGAACTCATATTCGGTATTTAATTTAGAGGTTCATTGAGTACTTATTAAAATACAAAGTTGACCCGATCACTAAAGTCTTTCTTTACTCAAATATAAAAAAATAGATAGTTTCTTTTTTTGAGATGGGGGAGATAATCTACTAATTATCAGTGGTTTCACTCAATAATCATATTTAAAATATAAAATACATTACTTTTGAAATTGAGAAGATCAAACAATAAAGTAAGAAGATCAGAAATAATATACTGAATGATCAACCTTAATATGTAAAAGTGAGAAAAATCAATATTTGTCCCTAGTGTCATTTGATACCTGGGTCTCAGGAGACTTTCTCGGAGATAAACGATAGTTATTTGAGTTTTCGCCTTGTCTGCTTGAGCTGTACTTTAGATCAAGTTCAGTTCAATTCAGTTTAATTCGATCAGTTCAGTGAATATATAATTTGATCCCCTATGCTAACCTCAAACCTTCAGTGTAAACCTCAAACCTTCATTATTTGATGTATTTAACGATTTTTAATGAGTTAATGACCAATTTAGTCATAGGAGTCGAAATGAAGTAAAAACTGAAGGTTAGGGAATTTTTTTGACATTTAATTTCGATAGGTGTCAAATCCGCGCAGTTTCATAAACGTTATAATATTCTCATTCAAGAATATATATATATATATATATATATATATATATATATATATGATTAATATTAAACACATAACAAACAATTGATTAAGGTGAGTTTTTCAATCTACATCATCCTCTTATTGTTAACATATTACTCTTAGCACACAAAACTAGAAAAAATCAATATATATGGTGGTTATAACAAACATGAATCGTTGACATTGGGATTTTGACAGAGGGGACATTCAATACTGGATCAACAATTAGTTAGCATCCAATGCATCAGATTCAGAGTAGAGAGTATACACAATTGGAGCAGTCCTATTATTGGGTGTTACTTGATCTGCTGTAAGAACATCTTTTAATTCCTATCAAAACCATCCAAAGTTTATTCTACTGGAACACCCTGTTTTTAATTATCATAAACACTTTTTTTGAATTTATATTATAACTGTAAATATTTTTATTTAAAAAGAATATCATTAATAATGTTAGGAATCGATCGTAATTATGATAAGTATAATTAAATATGTAGTTTAATTAGGCACCAACAAAAGACATAGTGAACCTCTTAAGAAAAGATCAGCATCCAAGTATAATTTACACGGCCAATCAGGGATCTACAACATTTGTAACACCACGAATATGCTGACTTGTGTTTTTCAAATGTAAACATTTTGATCCAAAATGTAGACGCATTGATAATCAGCAATCACAAGTATCCAAATAATCAAATACTTATAAATTCCAAGACCACCAATCTACTACTCAGGGTAGAGTAAGGGTTTCGATTTGAAGGATCAAGTAGGAAAAAGACTAATACTTATTAAAAGACTCTGATGAGAAGGGTTTAAATCCTAGCTGCCCCTCTCCCAATATCCTCCCCAAACTCTCTCTCTTTGATGGGAAGACGGGGAAGTAATCGTTCTTCTGTTTATTGATTTAAATACCGTTGAATAAGTGTGTATCAATCCATATAATAAATTCTTCGACTAGATCTTGATTTTTGTCAAAGTTTTGTTCTCGATCTAATTATAAGGATCATGTTTTATGATTTGTGTTTATTGTTCTGATCTGATTATACAGATCGTGTTTCCGGTCATGATTTCTGGGTTTCAATGTGCTTGCAGTTTGAAAAACATTGATCATGTTTTGGATCAAGTGGTATTGTGGTTGTAGCAGATTCCTAATTGGCGAAGTGATTGATGCGGTAGACGCTCATCTATGCCAAACATATATGGTTTCATTAGTTATTAGATAATATCCCCGAGGGCGATATTACAGTTTTTATTGGATCTCTCAAGCCGTAATAGTATAGACTACAAGTCTGGTTGACATTTTGTTCGATTTTTCTTGTAATAGACTTGTTGAATTGGATGCCAATTACACTTATTGTAATCGTTTCTGGGCGTTTTCCAGTACCATGAAAGAATTTCTTTAAAAAACAATTATAGTTAATAGTTGCTTGTTCAACAAAAGGTTTGTTTTTCATTATTTAATCAATTTATAAAAGTTATAATGATTTTTATTGTATATAAATTTTTTTATTACTAGAAATAAATTATGCATGAATTATAGAAGGTGACAAATGTAAATTTTTTACAAACATATCTATTAATATTATGGTATTTTGAACTAGTCTAAATTAATAAAATTTATCGATCATCACTAGTTTAAAACATTCATTTCTTACAAAAGAAATCATCTAATTAGAAAGCAACTATTCTTAAGAGACCAATTCTTGGGTGAGGAAGGACCAAATAAACACTCTTTTTGGTGAGTTTTGATGAACTGATACAAAAGTTTTAATGAGATGACATGTTTGATGAACTGATACCGAAGTTTGATGAGTTGACTTCGAGGTTTGATAAGATGGTAGTTAATTATGATGTGGTGACAGTAATGAAATATATCTTATTTGACATTAACTTATGGGTGAGTCTGCCTCACAGGAAAATTACTCTTCATAAGAAAGCCTTCCTATCATTCATTCGTCCCTGTTATCATTGGAATGGGAAATGATAGTACGACTTAAGAATAACGGACGTGAATGAAGTGTGGGAAACAAACAGACAACAAGTGTGGGAAATTAAACAAAGGATAAGTAATTCTGTCAATTTCTGAATCGATCCAAATATTCGGTTGTTACCGACTTGCAAATAACTTAATTATCCAATGTTAATAGCTGAAAAAAATGGTCTGTACCCAATTTCATACGCTCCGAACTAGATTAGTAACAAAAATACTTTAACGGGTTATTTAACTGTTTTGACTAGATTATGTAATTTTTTATTTTTTTTATAAGTGTGCAAGCAATAAATGAGAAGAAAATTGTTATACTGTGTGAATCCCATCATTTATATAAACACATGTTACGTGAAATGTCACCCTAAAACACGTAATGGTTGGCCAAAAGTTTAATAGGGGCTTATTTAATTGACACTATTATACGAGAAGGGGAACTTTCATTATCACATGTTGACTCTCTGATTTGTGGTTGTTTTCATCTTTTTTAAGTCACTTGTAAATCAGAAATAGACAGGTAGGAGGACAATTTTCTCTATAGTATTTCTATGTGAGAGGGGATGAATCAATAAATTACAATCAGGAGAGAAAATATACTGACGAAAGAGAAACAAACACATATTGACTCAAGAAATACACTTCAAGCACAATTTGTTGTTTCCACACACAAAAAAAAAAAAAAAACCACATATTGTTGTTGCACAATGCTCATTCAAGGTTGAGTACTAGAACATTGTCACCACATAATGAATATAAATTACACTTCAAAAAAGTCTGAACAGCTTAATACTCCATAAGATGCATAACTACACCATCTTCAGAAGACAAACCAACTATCAGCACTTCTATTTTCCAGTCTCATCACTTCAACAGTTCAACTCGATCGTATTTATGGTGGAATCAGGCTATAGTAATGCAGGAGGATAAGCACAATCAAAGCTCAAACACCAAATTGCTCAAAAAGCTCACCGTCCAGTGAGATATCCTTCAAATCAAAGCATTTCTAAACGTTAGTAAAACCACTCATTGCAAAAGCTCGCTTGCTGGCTGGTCTAGCTGTTATCAGAAAAAGACAGGACATTTGGTGCTTTATCATCAAAATAAGAGACATAGTCATCATTCTTTTGTTTGGTTCTATTTCTCTTAAGACAATCTTGACATTTTAAAGCAGGATAATTTATGAACATTAACTAAATCCAAGCAGTACTATCTCAGGCTTCGAAGTTATAAGCATCTAGTCTTTAAAACAAGTAACGATAATTGATAAACATAGTGAAGTTATTTAGTGGCTGATGTAGCTAAAATTGTATTACTAATGGGGGATAAAAAACACTTGAGATCAATCAATTTCCAGTTTGGAATGCATGCAATGATGACATCTATGTAGCATGACAAATGATCCTTGTATGTTAGTCTAGCTCATTTGAAGTTCATCCTTTTCATTTTAACAAGAATTCCAGATACATGATATTGAACAGAAGAATATAAGTATACTCAAAAACAACAGTTTCTTCAAACAAAGTCTCGATAAAACTAAATATCCTTAGTTATAGGATTAAAAATTGTGGTAAAAAATAATAATTAGATGGACTTACTTGTTCATAGGATAATATCCCCACCCAACGTGACATTCTTTAAAAAGAACGTGGGTTATTGATAACAATCTCCAGCTTTTCATCTGAGACTGTTTCCTTAATTTCATTGATTGAAACAGTAACAGAATCTCTGCATTGCTGAACTTCAATTCTCGCCAAGGTCGGGATGCAGTTTAAGTCCAAAGGAGCCGCAATGAGGTCTTCGCAATTTCGCAACACGAGCTGTTTAAGCTCAGGTAAGGGTGCTTCATCAGCTAATTTCCAGCAGACTATGTTCAGGCTGTCCAACTCCAAGTACTGAAGTGTACAGAATTCGTCTTCTAACATATCCCATTTAGGCCCCTTCATTTGTTTCACATCTGGAATTGCCTCCCCCCTTTCTGTCGGATCCCATATTGGCTCCTGACTTTCACCCATATTAGGACTTGTCTCCTCCTTTTTTTGACCCGGCATATCCATCATTTCCCAACCAGTCCCCTTTAAGGCACAAGAGATCAGCTTGAGCACCTCTAGCTTCTTTAATGTCCCTATTTCTGTCATATGTTCCCTGGACAAGTGGAATTTCGATAGCGTCAACTTCCTTAAACATGGGGGCAAGTATAATTTACCAGTAATCAGATCCTTGCCATAGTACGAAATGTTGAGCGACTCCAGTTTGTTTAGTGATTCTAGTGCAGAAAACCACACAGAATTCACTGAAGATTTCTTAGGTGTAGAGTACACACACTTCAGTTTTCGGAGATTGGGGAACTTCAGTATAATCTCATTTGTTTCCTCCCCCATTAAGAAGTAAGGCAGGGAAAGTGTGACCAAGCTATCCAGCTCTAATGCCCTTTCCGTCTTGTCAGCAGGTAGAGTGAAGATGGCATGATTACTAACATGAACATGCCTCAATTTTTTCATACTCCAAATTGTATCTGGCAGCACAACCTTCCTCTTCAAACTTTTAACAAACAAAGTTACCAGATTTTGAAGTTGGGACAAAGATGGAGGAATCGACTCCATATCACCACAAACTACAAAATAGCTCAACTCTACAAGTAATTCAATTCCAATCCCAAAGGAGTTACCCATATTAATGGATTCCATATCCAACACCCGAAGACGCTTAAAGTTGGCAGGAATGAAGGAGATGTCATGGGAGCATCTTGAAACCGTATCAGATGTGGCAGTTACAATCATAGATCGGACAAATGGACCAGATGGCCTTGACACAACAAACTGTTCTCGATCCACACAAAAGTACAACCGGTACTGATCATACTTGATGGCATCTGAAGGCTTGAAAGACTCGTAGAGAGCACCAAAATCTGAGTTCTCAAAAGATGAATATAGTTCATCTTTAGCAGATATTTGCTGCATGAATCTATCCTCTTTAGCTTTCAACAAGCACAAATCACGTACCACATCATGAACTCGGCATGTTTTCACCTCACCAGTTGATCTTCTTTTGCCCACTATTACAAGACTTCTACCAATGAGATCGCTCAAGTAGTCCTCAGCAAGATCCTCCAAACTCTTCTGCCCTGAACCGAAAACAAATCCTTCAGAAATCCAAAGCCACTGCAATCTTTGAACTGAAATGTCCTTATCCTCAGGAAATGCTCCAAAATAAAGCAAGCATGCCTTCAAATGATTGGGTAAATGATTGTAGCTCAATTCCAACAAATTCTTGCAGTGAGTTTCTGGGTCATTCACTATCAGTGAGCTTACTCTCTTAGCAATCTGCTTCCACAAATGTTGTCTATTTCCACGAGTCTTTGCAAGGAGGCCAGCTATTGCACCAATTGCAAGAGGTAACCCTTTGCAACTGTTGGCAATTTGTTTCCCAACATTTAAAAGGTCATCAGGCCATTTGTCTTTCCCAAATATCTTTGATCTCAGTAAGTCCCAACTTTCTTCTGCTGTGAGTGGATTAAGAGGAAGAACAGAACTGATCTCCGAGAACTCCTTCGGGATGCGACTTGTCAACAAAATTCTACTGTGTTTTGAGTCGTCTGGAAATGACAGCTTAAAAATTTCTAACGCCTTTGTACTCCACACATCATCCATAACAATGAGGTATTTTCTGTCTTTCAACATTCTACGCAATAGGGCATGTAAATCTGCATTGCTCAATGCGTGAGTATCATCCGTGATATCTATAATGTGGCTCAAAATAGTAATTAACAGATCCCTCTCACTATAGTTCTGAGAAACACAGCACCATGCACGAACATGAAAGTGACTTCTGATCCTATTATTGCAAAAGATATTATTTGCCAAAGTGGTCTTTCCAATTCCTGGCATTCCAACAATTGACACATATTGTAGCTTCTGAGGGCCCCGGGTAAGTTGTTCAATAATCTCATCTTTCTGCTGACTGGACCCAACAGTAATAACTTCATCTACTGGGGTAACAGCAACCTGTGGAACATCAGGCTCTAGACTTCGGGGAACAACGGAGACTTCATCATCATCATGAATCTTGTTGTCTCTGAGCTGCAATATGATACTTTTAATCTGCTCTGACAGATGATAAAGCAACAAAATATGCTGCCACACAACCTCATTGCCACCTAAGATGGAGTCAATGACACGTTCCACCTGATACGCCACGTCAACAAGCTGTGAGTGCAGAACTTCACATTCTGATTTCTCGGTGTTGTGCTCCGAAACATCCTGGAATTCCGATACAGCGCCCTCCAAATCACCACAAATGACATCAATCTGGTAAGTTACATGCGCTATTGAATCAGGCTTAATGGCAAGCATATCTCTCAACTTCTGCAAGAGGAATTGAATGAAAAAGAATCCAGGGGACTTGGGAAGAACGAACTCTGGAACTTGAAGATAGAGGTCTTTGAGCTGTGCCTTCAATGGCTGAACCTTTTCGAACAAGCCAGCAAGCTGAAAATTTTCTTCTTTTCCAGCTTTTTTACAAACAGAAATTACTCCAGTAGCCACCACCTCCATAGCTATCAAGATTAGCTTCTCCTCCGCTGTAACCTCATTTGGCTGAAAAATTTCTGATTGCAACAGAAAAAAGAGTCCCTCGTGAAGAAATCCAATTTGATGCTTTAGAGGAGGAGCCATGCTATCATCCTCCAATAACCTCAACAGTAATGCCTTTGCCTTCAATAACATCACATGCACTGAAGACTTCAAAAGTAAATTGCTAGCCTTGTAGTGTACAAAGAAGTTTTCATCCGGAGGGGATTGATAGAGAGATTGGACCTGCTTCAGAACAACTTCAACGTGATGCACAATCTCACTTTCAGTAGAGGTTTGATTTGTGGGAGTTGAAGTTTCTTTGAGAAATTTACTCCCATCATAGAGGGCTTGGACAATGGCCTGCTTGGAATATATAAGCACGCTACCGCTACTTCTGGTGAAAATTTCAGCCTTAAGATGCCAAATCTTTGCAAACAAAATTGCTAAGTTGGCTTTCTCTCTGCCTTTCAGATATCTGGCCTCTTTAACCACATACTCAATACCTTCCAAAATCTTCTGCTCATCCATGCCATACACTTCTGGAACTCGGACAAAATAACTAAGCAGGATCACCAACTGTTCGTGCAGAATACTTCTTTTGTCAGCTGAATCAAATACATAATGAAGAAAAGAGGATGCGGATACTTGGGAGTATTTTTCATCACATTGTCTTAGGAATCCAAGAGCAATGTCCAAGAATTCGGGAGTTTCTGGATCCATTTTGCACCAAAGGTCCGAAAGTGCAACAGCAACATCCTTTTGCTTGCTTTCATCAAGTACTGCTGAATGTGCTGATGCTTTATACCAGCAGAGGCAACACAAATGAGCAACCTGCACAAACATTCCTCCAAAATGAGCCCTCATCATCTCAACCCAAGGTGACCGAGAATTGTAGCAACTGGTGATAAGCCACTCCAGGGAACTCATATTTGAGAGCAAGGCTTTCATTTGCTGCTTCAGAGGGTTATCCTCATCAGGCGACCTCTTTTCAGGATTCTCTTCAGACTTCTTCTCAGGCTTCTTCTCAGACCTAGATAGATGTCGAAGATTTGACTGCAGAGAGCTATAGAAATGGCTCCAACTGAAAGTCTTGTGAGGTTGGAACGACAGGGTGGACAAAGAGCCATCATAAGACTCGCTGATCTCCTTATTTAAAACTGATATTTGTTTCTTCAATATGCTCAAAACATCCAACAAATCCGACTTCGTGAATCGAAAAGGATGAACGTTGAATTTGTGAAGAAAATCACGGTTGACATATTTCTTGAATTCTTGGGCTGCATCACTGCTCCATGAGTTAGTGTAACACACAAAAGTGTAGAGAAAATTCAACTCTGCTCTCAGAGGATCCATGTGTTCCATTTCAATGCCCTCCTCCTGATTCCAGCTTCGCCTCTGCCGCCGTATCAACTTTTGGGCCTCATAAACTGGACGACCAAAGTCCTCCAACTGGTACATCTCTGAGATGCGAAAATTCAACATTCAGATTGAATATTGCACAAAATTATGACTATACTATCTTAAACGCTTAAGGGAATTGACAACTTAACAAAAATACAACCAATTTACACCTGAGTCAGTATAAGCAAAATCAAAAACAACAATTGATGTAATTTAAACAGCTAGAGCTTAGAGCTAGTACTGTGTCTCACTTGTAATTACACATTTCTAAGTCATTCATTCAACATTGTACGATAGATGACCTAAAAAAAAACAATTTTTCAGTCGAATTATTCCAGACTCCAGACAGAATGAAAAGTTGGACTTTGCATTTCTTCATTTCTCAGTAGGGTTTTTCTTTTAACATCTCCAAGCACTAATTCTCTTAGGAAATCAACTAAAACTCAGAGAAATACAGCGATACAGAAAAATAAACCGGCAATCACTTAAAACTTATGGCAAGGGTGATGATTTCATCTACAAAAATTAACAATACCAAGACTAGAGTGATGAATCGTAATTATGCAAAGAATACGTACCTAGTTGATGAAGAAACTGCAACTATTAGCGAAAGTTCTCCTAGGTTCCCTTCTTTCAGGTTAAGCATAACAATGAAGATCTGGGCCTTTCATTGTTTTCACCAAATGGCATCACTCTCAAGATCTGAGGTTTAATAATGGACCTTTCCTGGAGATGAAAGTGCAGCAGAAAAATGGTTTTCCGGGCAGAGAGTTTGCCGGTCTTGTTTCTTCTAGTGGAACTCTGGAAGAAAAAGGTGTTGTTTGGAACAGTAAAAGAAGAGTTTCATTAGTCCTTCCATTTCACTTTCAATATCACATCACTATCGAGAAGAAAAAAATTGGAGCTACAGTATAGTCCACAAAGTTTCATTATTTGTTGATATTTTTTTTTGAAACAAGTTTCGTCATTTTGTTAATTTCATCACAATGTTTGTAGTTCATTAATTTGATCCATAGAATTTTATTAAATTTAGTCCATTTAACAGAAAGTTGGACAACTAATTTTTTTTTTTTTTTGTGAATTCGGACAACTACCTACTCCCTCCGTCCCAACCAAAACTTCTTAGTTGATTTCGGCTCGGATTTTAAGAAAAATACATTTTATATCTTATAAGTTAAGTTTTAAGGGGTATAAATGGAATATCATTTATTGTTATGGTTGTTTGTAAAAATTCATTAAGGGTATATTTGTCTTTTTGTAGTTGTTTTTTTACCAAAAGAGGAAAGAATGAAAGTAAGAAGTTTTGGTTAGGACGGACCAAAAAGGAAAATAAGAAGTTTTGGTTGGGACGGAGGGAGTATTAACCATATAGATAGTTAATTTCTATGTTTGGATACTGAACTGAAATAAATTTAAATATATAGAACTGATTTAAAATAAATTTAAATATATTTAACTTAAGTTAACTAAACTAAACTGATCTAAAAAAAACTCTAGCAAACAGGGTCTAAGAATCATAATTTTGCTTTACAAAGCAACTCCAACCATTTTCATTTATTTACTAATTCTAAGGCAGATATACAAATTTCCCAAAACTCAAAATACAAAACCATTTCTTTTGTTAGATGCACAATCACGTAAAATAAATGATTAATTCTAATTTCAAATGAAACTCATAGTGTATGAAGATAATATTTGATCTTTCACCACTTAAGTTCAATAAAGCTATTATTTATAAAAAGTCAAGTAATATTTGGGCCCTGTTTGGTGAGTAGATTTTTAAAAGTGCTCTAAATATGGTGAGAAGTTTTTTCTAATGTTTTGAATGATTCTAAAGTTTTCGGAATTACTCGTATTTGTAACGTCTGTAAATTTCAAACAAAATAGATCTGGTAAAATTTCAATTCTATCCTTGTCTTTCAACTAAAATTCATAGTTAATTAAATTTTATAATTGAAATTTTTTGACAATACACAAACGTAAAGATCTATGCAAAGAATACGAACCTAGCTGCTAGTTGATGAAGAAACTGGAACTTGAGGAGATATACGGTAGTTGCGAAACTGCTCCCAGCTTCCCTTATTTCAGCCTTTCAGGTATAACTCTGAAGATCAGAAGTCAGAAAATGATACCACTCTCGAGATCTGACCGTCGATCGGAACCGTCTTTTTGGAGTTGAAAGTAGTGAATATGGTTTGGCGTCTGGCAATGATAGTTCAGAGCAGGAGAGAGAAAGAGATGGAGAGAGAGTTGTAATTAAATTAAGAAGTAGTTAAACGTCTGTAACTACTATGATAGTTTAGGGGCAAGTTTCACATGGCTTACGTATACGTTTCGATCATGTCAGAAGATTAATTGGATCCAGATGAGCGGAATCCACGATGCAATTAATGGAATGAAGTCAGCGGTGCATGTGGCTGCTGAGCTGTATTTGGATTAGATTAATATTTCCCTTTGATTAATCCGAGAGCTTCGGTTGCTTTCGATCACCACCACAAAGCCGGCGTTGCTTTCTTGTTCAAGCTCTTTTATGCTATCAAACAAAACACACATAATTAAGCATGGCTTCCGCTGTTCTTGCCTGCGTTGAGTCAGCCTTGGATGATTTATCAGGGCTGATGTTGAAGCCCCCTGTCCGAGCCCTGAGGTTTCAGTTAAGAAATCTGAAAACATTCCTTCTGTGTTCCAGGAAGAAGTTGGTCAACGACGAGAGCCAGCAGCTGGGATCTTTACTGCCGTGGATCGAAGATGTTGTGCGCAGAAAGGTGAAGGAAATTAGGGATGATGCGAATTATTCTTTGGAGGTGGAAACTCTGGAGGAAGAAATACAGGATTGGTACATCACCATGCTTGATGATCCAGCTACATCGAGTTCTGATCTTATGTCGGCTGATCAACTGCTGGAGCTGATGAGTTCCATTCTGGAAAACCTTGTGGAGATCTACGGTCTGAGATCGTCAAATCTTCACTTTGAGATGCTGGGAGAAGCCATGGAAGCCTTGCGGGAGCAGATGGCGTTCTTGAGGTGTTTAGTGCAGATCGCGGATCCTGAAGCAAGCGGTGATCTCATGGCGCACGCTCAGGATGTTGCTGTCAATGCTGCTTATCTCATCTTCACGTGCCGAGGTGACGAAAAGCGCAAAGGTACCGTGTTTAACATTTCATGCCTCGTGCAAAAGATTAAGCCTATTGATTTCTGGGTATATGAGACTTACACCCAAGTCCTCATGAGTACCAGGCCTGCTTCCACTCAGGGAGTGAAATCTTTGCTGAATTCTCTCATTTCTAATCTGTGGGAAATATTACTTCAGCTGAATACCCCCCATCTGGCTCCTGTGGAGCTTCATCTGAAAGAGCTATACGAAGGGCTCCGGTCATTGAGAACCGCTGTTGCTGCGCAGACAGGGCTAATTGGAGCAGTGGTATGTGATGCTGGAGTCTTGATTTGCTCACTCTACCATAACTCACAGGTTGAGCTTCCTCTTCGGAATTTGTTAGAATCCGTCAACAAATTGATAAGCCCTGGATCAGCTGCTAGTTGCCTCCGTATCGAGGATGAAGAACCTTTCGACTTCTGGAGAGAGGCGGAAATGCCGCCACCAATAGCAAATGAAATGGTCGGCCGTCAAGATGATATAAGAGCAGTCAGCGATCAGCTCCGCTGGGGATCAAAGAATTTGCAGATTATTCCCATTGTAGGCATGCTGGGAATCGGGAAGACAACTTTAGCTTTACAGGTTTTCAATGATGCTAACATTTCGAACCATTTTTCTCGCCGCGCATGGTGTCATGCTTCCCAAGCAATGGACAAGGAGAGGATCATGATTCAAATTTTGAATCAACTTCCTGGGAGACATTTCGATGAGTGGATGTCTGAGAGAAACTCGCTAAAGGTGTGGAGATGTTTGAAGGGACAAAGGTATCTTATCGTTGTGGATGATATATGGTCTGTGGAAGCATTCAAATTTCTAGAAGAATCTTTCCCTGATGATAATACAGGAAGTAGAATTATTCTGACGAGTCGGTTACATGACGTCGCTCCTCGTACTAAGCTAGGCAATGGTCCTTATATCATTCGTGAGCTGAGTAGAGAAGAGAGTCTGGAGTTATTGCTACGGAGGATACCTGGGCAACCACCTCAAATATTGATTGATCTTGCTATGCCATATGTGGACATTTGTGGGGGATTACCTTTGACACTTGTCAAAATCGCAGGACATCTAGCAAATGTAAGGATATACCAATACTGGGAGGCAAGTTTGGCTTGGTTAAGGTCCGGGGATACGCTTAGTGAAGATTACTTATTGCGCTCGTTTGACCTGAGCTACAATCACTTACCAGATTACTTAAGGCCATGCTTTCTCTACTTTGCCACATTTCCGAAAAATGGAGAGGTTTCAGTTCGGAGATTAATACGCCTGTGGATAGCAGAGGGATTCATTGGAAAGGAGACAGATGTTGCTGAAAGCTACCTGAAACAATTAATCAACCGCAGCTTGATCATAGTTTCTAAAACAAGATCCAATGGCCGAATTAAAGCATGTCGCCTTCATGTCATGCTTCATGATGCTTGTTCACTTAAGGCCAGGGATGAAAATATTTTCCATTCCATTAAAGGTTTTGATGAGCTTTCAGCATTTAATGAGCGACCTGGCTTGCCGAGATTGAGGATTGAGTCCAAGCCAGAGCATTTCAAAGATTCCAAGTTGTTTTGTCCTTCTACTGGTTCTCTACTTTTCAACTCCACTCCACCAACTGAAAGAGCAGGAGAAGAAGAGTTGTTCCTTGATGTTTCATTCTTGGTTCGCACCTTCAAGTTTCTTCACGTGCTGGATATAGAGCAAATCAATGTCGGTCATGTGTTCCCGAGTGAATTGGAAGTGCTTGTTCAGTTGGCCTTTGTGGCAATTCGGGGCGAGATGAGGCAAATCCCATCATCCATCGGCAAGCTCTTGAAATTGGAGACCTTAATTGTGGATGCAGGCACAGAAATTCTTGCACTGCCAGACAGCCTGGGGAATCTACTGAGTTTGCAGTTTCTTAACATAAGGAGCTCGCGTTCTTCTGGTGGTTCTACTTTTCCAGCAACAAAACTTGAGAATCCATGTGTTTTACATGGATTGGAAACATTTTGTGGGCTAGTTGTTCCTTCATGGGGCATCTTGGGAAAGCTAATGCAAAATTTCCCCAACATCCGTAGATTGAAATGCAGGCGAGCTTTGGATGATACAAACAATGTTGACAAGAGTGTGGCTTTAGACTTTTTAAGTCAGCTGGAGTCCCTTCATTTAAACTTCATTTAACATTTATCATTAAAAATGTGCACATGCATAAGAAAAATGGACATGCATGTTTTTTTATTTACCATGTTTCAATTTTTAAATTTATATACTGTATTTAATTTGGCCAAAAAATGAGACCCCAAATTTATATACTGTATTACCACATTTCCAGAACTCAATGTCATGAACAAAATTTTCCCAACTCAAAAATCCAAATTAAAATGGGTACAACCATGGAAGTCATGGTGATGGGTATCGGTTGCCTGAAAATTTGAAGAAATTGACACTCTCAGGATTTCATCTGCTGGCCAAGAAGATGTCAGCCATTGGTATGATGCCAAACCTTCAATTCTTCAAACTAATCCATGTAGTTTTTGAAGGGAATACGTGGGAAGTGAAAGAAGGGGAATTCCTGAACCTTAAAGCTTTGAAATTGCATTCGCCGGGCCTTGTCGCGTGGACCTTGGAAGAGGATGGTCTAAGGTGTCTGGAAAAGGTAACATTGGATGGGTGTCTGGTTCTGGAAGAGATGCCTGCTCCCCTAAAGGAAACTGTCACGCTTGAAGTGATAGATATTTCTAATTGTTCTATGGATATGGTCGACTCGGTGATGAGAATCCTGGAAGAACAGTGGGATTACGGTAATGACAAGCTGAAAGTGTTCATTGATGGTGTCCATCGTGTTCAGGATGATTAATTCAGTCCGATCATCTCTTTTTTTTTACTACTGTGCGTATTATTTATGCATGCCCTTAGCCACTCCTGTGTGTGTGTGTTTGTTTTCGAATTTTTTATTGTTTTATGATGAATTCGAAAACTAGGACGCTTATAGGGTGAATTTTGAGCAGTTTCCAAGTTTAGGTATTTCGCATTCACAGAATGCGAAATAAGCTTATTTCGCATATACAAAATGCGAAACACGTCAGTTCATCCTTGTTGAGTATTGAATGACAAACTTACGTGGCAAACTATTTCGCATTCCTCAAATGCGAAATACGACTGGATCAGATCTTAAAAAAAAATCCCCAAAATTAGAAATCTCAGAGAACCAAAAACCCCAAAATCAGAAGGCATCGCAAAATCAGAGTTAAACCTCCACGGGCTTGTTCGTCGTGAGGTTCGGTGGCTGGGGTCTTGTTCGTCGCGGTGAGGTTCGGTGGGTCGGGGCTTGTTCGTCGCAGTGGTATCAGTGTGGTTGCTTGTTGGTACGGCGTCGGCGACGCGTTGGCCGGGTTCGACGAGGTCGGCGGTCTTCGTTTCGACGGTTCAGAGGGGGTGGTATTGTGGTGGTGTCCGGGGTTGACTGATTTTCTGTAATTTCCCAAGGTATATATTCTGATTAAATTAGGCATTGTGTTTTCTGGAGTTAAATTAGTGTGGGTTTGTTGTTAATGCATATTATTAGTTTGACTTAGTTGAGTTGTCTCTGTTAATGCAGTTCATATGTAGTTATTTGACTTGGTAGGAGTGCATGCTTGGTTAATTAACATATATTGATGATATATTTAACCAACTTTTATATAAAAATTGCAGTTCGGGTTTTGGTTTTATTTCAAAGTGACGGTTCGGCATTTTTCTGAGGTAATATGAACTGATCATTAGTCTATGCAACTTTGGACTGGCTTTATGCAATTTATACTTTACAAGAAAATGATCATTTGAAAAATCCCCTCTTTCATAGGTACTTACAATGACTGTGGGAATTAGCACGTTTGATTTGTGATCTCCAGTTCAGTTCTGTTACTCAGTTCTATTGTTCGGGTGAGTAATTGTTAATTTTTTTACATACAATTGATCTTGGATTGGTATACTGTGTGTTGCATTGTTTAAGTATCATTTATATAGCTACTTGATTTATTAGCTGTGAATGGGAGTAGTATATATGCTTAAAGTTTTATTTTGGAATTGTGAAGTAGAATGAGACCTTTAATGATCAACATGTATTGGGGTGGACAAATCGTGGATACGGGACATGGTGTATCCTATAATCCACCAATTCCAAAGACGACTATTACCTATTGCAGGAATACCCAAAAATTTCAACCCAAAAGCTTCCATTTTCCTCCTATCACCCCTACATCAGGAAAGAACTCGTTTGTTTTCATGGCTGTTATACTGTGAGCTACAGAATTTGGCATGCATGCTGCATTGGTTTTCAGCTTTCAGCATGCATCCAATAGAGCAATAGAGAAATTATGGTGATGGACGCTTATAGGGATCTGGAACAATTTTTCAAGTGATCAATTTAGTGTTCCTGACTTCATGGCAGTAGGGCTCCACCGTGCGTTGCACGGCGTATTTGACCACTTATTAATTAAATTTTTGATTATGATTGCATGTTATATAAATGATAATTTGTATAATTTATGATATAATGTTGTTTAAGTAAAAAAGAATATATAGCTTATAAAGTTAAATTAAACTCGGGAACCTGTTTGCGCTAACTTTTTTTTTGAGCCCGATTGAAATGAAATGAAAATTATTATATTTTAAAAAGGAATTAGAGATTTTGTTTGAAAGATAGTATATATAATGTAAATTATAATCTTTATCCAACTATTTTCTTTCAAGTTTTGGTAACAATATACTAAAATTTTCACTATTATTCCTATTATTCAAATATTCTTCAACTATACATATTGCTCATTTTGATCAAAGTCATACAAAATCAATCAACACATTAATGCTCAAATAATGTCTAAGATAATTCCATATATTATAAATACCGCCGATTGTATCTTCTTATATATTTTGTTTCTAAATAAATGGGAGAATAACCTAAATAACTACAATACAAAATGACCAATCGTGATTTGATTGTTCAGAATATGTAAATTACTAAATTACTAAACAAATAATATTGATTTGATGATTACCATTATAAATGGTGCAATATTTCATACCCTAAATATGTAAGTAAATCATTTAGCGAATACCTATTTATTCGACATACATTCTAAAGTGAATAACTATTATAGTTCCCTTTACATGATATTGAACAGAAGAATATAAGTATACTCAAAAACAACAGTTTCTTCAAACAAAGTCTCAATAACACTAAATATCCTTAGTTATAGGATTAAAAATTGTGGTAAAAAATAATAATTAGATGGACTTACTTGTTCATATGATAATATCCCCACCCAACATGACATTCTTTAAAGAAAATGGGTTATTGATAACAATCTCCAGCTTTTCATCTGAGACTGTTTCCTTAATTTCATTGATTGAAATAGTAACAGAATCTCTGCATTGCTGAACTTCAATTCTCGCCAAGGTCGGGATGCAGTTTAAGTCATTAACCTAAATTAACCTAAATGTCATTAAATTAAACTGAATAAAATAAAATAAAATGAACTCAATGTAATTTACATCCCACCTCCAGTCGAATGAGCTGTGAATGACAACACCATTACAAATAAAATACTCATTTGGGCATTGGATACTTCATAATAATATTTTTTAAACGGTTGGTGTTAAATTAAACTAAGTACAACTCAGCATCCGGTTTGAAAAGGTAATGACAGACATGAAAGTTGATGCTGAGTCATTACCTCCCGATCTAATTTTTGACTAGTACTATTGATAAAATATTATGCAAAGTTGATGATTTAATTTTTGACTGTTATTGATATGAAATATTATGCAAAATTGATGATTTTATTTTTGACTGATATTGATATGAAACTTTATACTTCATTCAATTACGTGCATCAAATCATTTTTATAAATTATTAACTTTTAAAACATCAACCCATGCATATTTGTATATGATTGTTTAAGTAAATAAAGGGTATTATACTACTTGTGGTTATAAATATGAATTGATAATTTATAGCTTTCCATCCCTTCCGGCGACTCTTAAGTTTTGTTTGGTAAATTAATATACAGGCAACTATGAGCTCATTACTAATTTCACAATTTGTATTTGATTCCTTTCACAGAATCAGATGGATTCGGCAGTCATCGATTGTATTGACTCTGCGTTGCAAGGGGTAGTAGGGATGATGAAGCCTCCTTTTCAGTCTGGTACCCTGATCCTGAGATTCAGGTTAAGGAATCTCAAAACATTTGTTCTGTGTTCCAGAAAGTTGGGCAGTGATCAAAGTCTTTCTTCTCTTTTGCTATGGATTAAAGGCGTCGTTCACGGAAAGGCAGAGGAAGCTGCTGATGTTTTTGAGCCTCTGGAGGATGCAATCCATGATTGTTACATCACCATGTTTCACTATACACGGAGAGAGGGGCAAACAAGTTGTTCTCTGAGGACTGATGAACTCTTGGAGCTCATCAGTTCTATTTTGGAGAATCTGGACGATCTTTTCGATTTGAGACCATCAAATTATAAGTTTGAGTTCATAAAAGAGGCAATGGAAGCTTTGCGGGAGCAGATGGTGTTCTTAAATGGTCTCATACAGATTAGTCCTGAAAGCAGCACAGATCTGGCTACACACGCTGAAGATGTTGCCATGGATGCCGCTTTTCTGATTTTCAGATGCAGAGGTGACGAATTTGATCATGAGGATATGAAGTTTAGCATTTCATCTTTGGTACAGAGAATCAAGCCTATTGATCCCGGGGTCTATGTGATCTACACTCAAGCCCTGAGGGATAAGCTGTCGAGAAGATTAACAGGGGATGAAGAAAACGATGCTGTTGCTGGTATGATTTCGCTTCATGATACTCTCATATCCAATCTCTGGGAGATACTGCTACAATTGAATACTTTTTGTGTGGTTCCTACGGAGCTTCAACTGCAAGACCTCTACCAAGGGCTTAGATCCTTAAGAATCGTTGTTGCACAGGGGAAAATGAATGAAGACATTAAAGCAGTGATATGTGATGCAGGGGTATTGATTTGCTCACTGTACCAGTACTCACAGGTTGAGCTTCCTCTTCAGAATCTGTTAGAATCAATCAACGACGTTATTCTGGCGAATTCTGGTCGAGCGGCCTTCAAACTAGCAAGGAGTAATGAGTTGTCTGCCACAGATCTGGATGATGCTGCAGTATCAATTTCTGGTGGGCTACTTAGAGGACCAAAGCATTTGAAAATCATCGCCATTTCAGGTGTGCCGGGAGTAGGGAAAACAACTTTGGCCACCAAAGTTTTCTATTCTCCTCCTATTCTCCATCATTTTGTTGTTCATGCATGGTGTCTTATTTCACAAGTTCTGGATAGAAGGAAAGTGTTACTTCAACTTTTAACTCAAGCTTCTTCTACTCCTCGGGACCGTTCTACGAAGACTGACGAAAATTTAGCAACTGAGCTGAGAAGCGAGCTGCAGGACAAGAGGTATCTCATTTTTTTGGATGATGTACCAGATATAAAAGCATGGCAGGCCCTCAAACACCTGTTCCCTGATGATAGAAATGGAAGTAGAATTATGTTGACAAGTGGTTCTCATCATGTTGCCCCTTATAATATGCTCTTTGACCATGAACCTCGTATCCTTCGTGAGCTGAGTGGAGAAGACAGTCTGAAGCTGTTGTTCCCTGGACAGCGTTGTTGCCCACCTGATCTGCGGGATACGGCGACGCAATTTGTATGGGATTACCCCCAGCAATACTCTTAGCTGCTGGACTGCTGGCGAGAGTTGATCGACGGCCATGGGAGAAAATATTCGATGGTCATTTAAGCTCACCAGGCACTGTACTGAGCTCACAAGCCTGCATGAACTTATTGTTAGACCTGAGCTATAAACAGTTACCCTACCACTTGAAGGTGTGTTTTCTCTATCTTGCCACGTTTCAAAAGAATCAAGAGTTTCCAGTATGGAGGCTACTTCGGCTATGGATAGCTGAGGGGTTTGTTGCTCTTTCAGAGAGCAGGTCATTATCAGATGTTGCTGAGAAGTGCCTTAATGATTTGATTGACAGGAGGCTAGTCGTAGTTTCGAAAAGAAGATCTGATGGTGGAATCAAAGCTTGTCGCGTTCTCGGTTTGCTTCATGATTTTTGTGCACAGAAAGCCAAGGATGAAATGTTCTACTATTCTGTGAAAGGGTCTGATGAGGCTTCGGAATTTAGGCACCAATACATGTCGGGGAGATTGTGCATTGGCTCTATGCCAGAGGATACCAAGATGTTAAGGTTATCTGCTGCTCACACACGTTCCCTCATTTTCAACTTGTCTCAACGAACTGAAGTGGAGGAGGAAGAAGAATTCTATCTGAATGTCAAAATCTTGATTCGCTCCCTCAAACTTCTGAAAGTGTTGGATTTAGAGCAGATTAGCATAGGGCAAGTGTTTCCTCGTGAGATAGAGTTGCTTTTATTCTTGACCTTTTTGGCGATTCGAGGCAACATGAGGCACATCCCATCATCCATAGGTACCCTTGCATATTTGCAAACTCTTATTGTGGATACAGGTTTTGAAGTCCTTTCATTGCCAGACAGCCTCTGGAATCTATGGTGCTTGCAGTATCTTCGCATAAAGGGTTCTTATTCTTCTGGTGGTGGTAGCTTAATTACCAGCAACAAATCTCGAGTCTTCAACTAATTTACTTGAGTTGGAAACAATTTCGGGCGCAGTTGTTCCGTCTTGGGGTGTCATGGGAAGGCTAATGATGAAGTTCCCAAACATCCGTAAGCTGAAGTGCAGGCGAGAAGCAATGGATGATGGAGAAGTTAAATACGAGACTGTGTGTCTCGACTTCTTCCCGCGACTAGAGTCGCTTCATTTAGGTGGATCGGTGTCTGAGTCCAGTTTGCCTGCACAACTGAGGAAGTTGACCTTATCAGGCCTTCATATTCTGCCCAGCAACATATCAACCATCGGTAAGATGCCAAGCCTTGAAGTCCTGAAACTACTCCATGTATCTTTCACAGCGGATGAATGGGAAATGGAAGAAGGAGATTTTTTGAAACTTCGGGTTTTGAAATTGCATTCGGAGGGACTTGTCAGGTGGATAGCTGGCGAAGAAGATTTATGCAGCTTGGAGAAGTTGGCATTGAATGGATGCAGAGTTTTGGAAGAGATCCCACAGGATGCCCTGCAGTACAGTCCCGTGCTTGATTTGATTGAGGTTTATAATTGCTCTAGTGTTGTCGTCAGCATGGTGAAACAAATTCAGGAGGTTCAAAGGGACTTTGGCAATTCTCAGATTAATATCTTTGTTGCTGGTGCTTCTGATGAGGACTGAAGTGTAACTTTACGATTTCACAAGTCCATATTCAGCTGTGTAATCAATCTTATTCATACTTTTTTTTTTTCTTTTCCAGAAACAAACCAAGACCACTCTTTAGTATTAATTTCATGTTACCACTTGATTAGTCCCAGGCCTTTGATCGAAATATTCTTCAATCATGAAAAAGGTCAGCACTCATAAAAAAGGTGTGGAGAATCAGCAGTATGCATCTGCAGCAATGCAGAATTGCGTACAACAAGAAATGTCTGAAATGAGTAAAGACTGGTATCTCAAAACATGACTTAAGTAAGAAGTGTGCTTGACTTATATATCAGCATTCTATCCAAAACACAGGCTTGGAAGAGCTTTACTTTGTGTAAAGGTGAATAGCGGCAGCCAATCCCAGTACGAGTAGAGGCAGAAGTAGCTTGAGAAGAAATGTAGAAGAAGATGATGATCCTATATTATCAGGCTCCTTATGTTTTGGAGGCAAATATGGTTCTGCTTCACCTGTGATTAATGTTGGAGTACTTGTTGGGTCGATCTCCCCGACAAAATACTCGTCCAGCATTAGTCTTGCTGCACTTCCGTGACCTGCATGCTCAAACTCCTCGCTTGCATCATTGCCTGCAAATATCGCATCATTCGTAAATTTTAGCATAACTGTTCTAATATGTAGTTATCATAATCATGACTTTGTTAGGCTCCTTATGTTTTGGAGGCAATGGTTTCTCTCACTAAATTTAAAGTAGCCACCAGCTAAGTAATGCGAGAAAAGAGAAGAAAAATCGAACATTGTTCTAACAGTGGTGTTACCTGCTGCTAAGAGTAGTACATCTTCACCTCCTGGATGCTCATCTAAGAAGTTTGTCACGTCATATGCCTGTAGTTGAGAAGCATCAGAATCGGGATACCGGAAAAACTGGTACTTGATTACAAATATATACCTCATTAATGCTTTGATTATTGTTCTTTTCAACATAGATAGTTATTTACTAAAACTATTCAATACAACAAATGGAACAAGGATATTACGAATCATATGTTACAATTCAAAATAATATTCAATGTGACTTGTGTTCTGTGACTTCTGTCCCTCTATTTACATCAGAAATTCATCATACAAACTGTTCAACTAAAATCAGAAATTCAAACTTAGGAAAAAATACATCCATTACAAACAACCAATGAGATTATTGAATTCAAAGTCAGAACAGGAATCAATGAATCATGAAATCTTAGAGTGTACGTATTCAAGAAAATCTTCATTAAGTTTGTGAATAAAGATTACAAAAATGATCATGTGAGATAAATTTATAAACTGACCTTAGCATTGATGATGACCCAACAATCTCTGGAATTGTTATGCACAGAGACCTCATCATGGCTATAAATCTTGTGAACAACTCCCATAGTTAGCACTATATCACAGCAATGAAAGCAGGCTTGCTTAAAACAGGAACCACTAATAAAATTGATGGATCCAAAGTTTCATTTTTTGTCCTTTTAATTACTTTAATTATCCTCTTTCATGATAGATACTGAAAAATTAATAGTTGTTTAACATGATTGATTGATCACTTAAGCATATAAAATTGGTAGGATTGAGTTGGTGAAACAAGGACATGTTTGATTAGTTTGGACCATTAATTAGTTAATCAGATTTTTAAATGTTAAAGATCTTTCTCTTCTGTAGAGGATTTCAAATACAGTGGCCTTATACATGCATAGTTTATTAATATAGAATCCGGCAGCCTGAAACCGAAATGTGACAAATGTAAATTAGGTAATGGCCAAGCTACTGTTGTTGCACATTCCAGGTTGAGTACTAGTCCACAAGCAAAGATTTTTAAAAAAAAACACTTACAGCCACCCCATAAATCCAAATCACAATCCAATAGCAAGAAATTTATATTGCTTAGGAGTTTTAATAAGACACACAACTAGACCAATAATGCAGGACTCTCAAAGCAGCATGCCAATGGGGAACACATGGTGCCTTCATAAATTGAGGCAATGTGTGGACTGCATAACAAAATTCAGGACGGGTAATGGTCAAATAGATCAGACGACCAACCAGTACTGTTTGGGATCATCGTACAAAGAGCCCTCAACTCGAGCCAAATCGTGATGTTGCTCTGTAGGAAAATCCGTTGGCTTTTGAAATCTCTTTTAACCAGTTATTAATTTTACACTTCCTTGATTTGTTCACTGGGCGTTCTCTTTCCTGAACTTGTGACAAGCATGCAGAAATATTAAGTATCATGATGATCATCATGGAAATCACTGAAACATTCTTATTCTGGCGATCATGAATCATGATCCGAACGCCCGGGAAGTCTGCATTGCCCTTAGCCGGAATCACCAGTTTCACGGTTGGCTCAAAAGTTCAACCTAGAATGAGGGGAGAAAAGGAAAACCAGCCGGGCCGGGCAATCCACAGGAAGCAACCCGACCCGGGAACAGAATGAAACTTTCCATATATTAATTCATCTGCTTTCCAAAAATAGGAATCACATTCCATAAACACCTAGCCGTCATTCGGTAACCCGAATCCAACACAGATTCTGCAATTCTGAAGGAATATTTTACCAAATTTGTAATCCTAACACGGCTATAAAACCTTCATTGTTTGAGCTAGGGCTTCATCGTTCACGATTTTCGCACACTTTTTTCTTGAATTTCTCAGACCGATAAAACTTCTCAAATCAGCCATGTCTAGCGGCGGCGCCGGCAAGCAAGGCGGAAAAGCGAAGCCGTTGAAGGCTCCGAAGGCGGAGAAGAAGGAGTACTCCGAGGAAGACAAGGCTTTTCTGGCTAAGAAGAAGGAGGAGGAAAAAGCTCTCAAGGATCTTAAGGCCAAGGCTTCTCAGAAGGGCTCTTTTGGAGGATCCGGGCTCAAGAAGAGTGGCAACAAGTGATGATCAGAAAAATCCACAGCATATATATATATTTAACCTTTTAATCTTTATTGTAATGGATTTATCTAATTTTCAAATATAACTATTTTGTGTTTCAACACCTTTATTCATCATTAACTATGATCTTAGCACTTATATAATGTCGTTCGTTTTTTGTTTTTTTTATTGTTTTCCGTTAAAGATGTTTTTTTCATTATAGTTTTGAACATCTAACTCTGTTAAATTCATTCATGTCCACTCTGATATATACACCAATATTGGATAAATTTTTTAGTTTATAATATTATCATAAACTTGATTGTTAAATATATACTTAAATTAGTGTAATTAATTATCCTCCTATATAGCATCACAAATCATCCTCGAAGAGTACTCAGAGGAAGATAAGGCTTTTCTCGCTAAGAAGAAAGAGGAGGAAAAGGCTCTCAAGGATCTCAAGGCCAAGGCTTCTCAGAAAGGTTCTTTTGGAGGATCTGGGCTCAAGAAGGGTGGAAAGAAGTGAAAGTACTCGTTTTTCGTGTAGTAGTTTGGTTGGATGATTTTTGTTATAATGGCAGAAATACATTCGTAACTTTAATTTCTAATATAACTATTGTATGTTGAACAGCTTTATGCTTCATCGTTGCGCTATATGGCTATATGTATGGATCTAATATTTTTAAAACCGATGATCACTTGTGTTCGATTTAGTTTTTTTCTACCTTTAATTTTTATTATCGAACTTGTAAAACTCAAAATTTTACATATAACGTTAGATATATCAAGATTTCACCTCTCATGCTCCATTTTTATAGATTTAGTTATGTGTACTTCGACTGACCAAGATCCTCATTTTAATGCTTCGAATGATGATTAGGTGAAAATTTTACTATAAATACATGCACTAATACCCCTACACTCAATCAATTATATTCATTCAATTCATCATGCTTTCACAAGTATTACACCTTTTTTTTTTTTTAAGTATTCACTAATACTAAATAGCCAGAATCATGATAAACTAATGCGTAAATAAGATTACTGGATTGATGAATCGTGTATCTCCGGTATCCGATATTTTCTTGATGATGTTGATCTTTTCAGTCGCACAAAAGGTACGACCTCTGATGGTATCCACACGAACTCGAATACTGTGACAGTCAGTTAAACGTGCCAGCTCCATTCACCAAGATAAACTATGTAGAACTAATTTCTATCTAGTCGTGTATATTCTTGTATCTCTTAGATGAACCTGACTGTGTCTATATATAGAGGAAATTGAGAGGAGATGAGAGTTAATATTGTATTCATCACATGAAATTGTAACGCCCCTCTTTACAATTTGTATTCATCACCGTGAAATGATACAATTTGGAATTATTATTCCTTGATGGTATCAAAACCACCGTGAAATGACATCAGAAACCATGAAGCACGGCGACTCTTCAAAACCACCATGAAATGGTGTTGGAATGCCCATTAACTAGTACTCCACTTCACTAGCGACCGAATAATAAATATAATATCATGTACATTATATTAACATGATTAATCCACACGGTGTCATCAGTAAATAAAGAGCACCTAAAAACCACTGTTTTTTTTTTTCCAGATCATGTCGTAGCCATACTTAATACTTATCGGTCAAACTTGAGAGACGCGTCTTCTGGTAAAGATGACCCTCATTTCATTATCCCCACTCCGCTGGCCAATGCCCACACTACACTACGCTACTCGATTTCTCCAAGACGTCGTATTTGGGATCGAAAGTCAAATGCCACAGCTGATTAAAGTTTCCCAACAAAGAGGCATTTGATCTCATATAAAACTTAAACAATTTCTCTATTCTGGTCCATTTTTCTCTTGTACGTCCGTATTTTTACCATAATACCCCTGATAGAACCCTATGATTTCAAGCCCATTTTTTGCCTTAACAATATTAGGGGTATTATGGTAAAAATACGGACCTACAAGAAAAAAATGGACATGCATGGAGCAACCCAAAACATATCATACTTCTATTTTCGAAAAACAAACATCATATTTTCAATGTCATATAATACTTCAATTTGCATGTGGTTATAGCATTGCGTGACAACATTTTTATATGTCTTTAAGGACCTGTATTGCAGTATGACGTGGTTACATTATCTTACTTTGAACGTATTAGTTGTATTTTTACATTTTTTTACGGTATACTAAACATATGTACTACTATTAATATGTTAATATGTTTAATTATATATATTAACAAATTACATGCTATAAGACGAATATAACAACATTATAAGTGGGTGATATTTTTACTTATGATTCCTCCAAAAATTCAGTTAAAATTTAGTATTTTTGACTAAAAGAAATTATGTGATACAGAGGGAGTACTTTATTTTATTTTACTCATTCTTTGTTGAGAAGGTCACTTGTGAGACTAGTCCCAATTGAAACTAGGGACAAATATTGATTTTTTTCACTTTCAATCATGATCTTTTACATATTTAGCATGATCATTCAGTGTATTATATTATTATTGAATTTCCCACTTTCACGGCTGATTTTTTATTTTCAAGACTGATCTTTTACTTATTAAGTATGATTTATCTGGAAGACCTTGCGACAGGTCTACATCACATAATATATAACCCTTTTAATGGAGATGGGTTTGAAATGAATATTTTTAATGAGATAGAGTGAGTAGTACAATACATATCATTATACATAATTACAGTAACGTGGGAAAATTGTATAATTTGATATACGTATAGCTAGCTCATTCATTGAGCGTGAGCATTCATAACAGTGTTTATTTTGCAATGAGAGAAGAGGGCAGTTGAAAAGATTAAATAACTTGTACCCCATTCCATTCAATATCGCGAGCAGCTGACAGTTGAGTTTATTAGATTTGGACCTACCATGTGTTTCCAAGTTTAAACCCTGTTGTCATCCGTGTTGTTTAATGTTTATACTAATCTTAAGAAATATAAAAGTGATTTATTAATTGACACTTGTTTTTTTTGCTATAAATATACTGCATTTTCTCCTTGCATTGCATGCTTAGGGTTCTTTTTACTAAAAAAAAAATGAGAGGACAGAGTTTTCTGGTGCTGGGGTTTCTTGCTCTTCTTCTCTCTGGGGTGGTTTTGGGTGACAAAACTGATGCTCTGAAAGAAAACAAGGGCCTGTTTTGGCACAAGCCTCATGGTTTCAGGCGTGGAGGTATTGGTGGAGGCTTAGGCGGCGGTGGCGGTTTTGGCGGCGGCGGAGGACTGGGTGGCGGCGGTGGTCTTGGGGGAGGAGGAGGAGGAGGACTCGGTGGTGGAGGAGGTCTTGGTGGCGGTGGCGGCCTTGGAGGTGGCGGAGGGCTTGGCGGGGGCGGGGGCCTAGGGCATGGGATTTACAAGAAGGGTTTCAAACATGGAGGTGGAGGCTTAGGTGGCGGTGGCGGTCTTGGTGGTGGAGGAGGTCTTGGCGGTGGTGGCGGGCTCGGAGGAGGAGGCGGAGGAGGGCTTGGTGGTGGTGGGGGTTTAGGTCATCACGGCGGGCTTGGTGGCGGTGGAGGGCTTGGTGGTGGAAGTGGCCTTGGCGGTGGCATTGGAAATGGTGGTGGTTTGGGAGGCGGTGCGGGCGGCGGGCTTGGTGGAGGTGGTGGTCTGGGTGGCGGCAGCGGGCTTGGTGGAGGTGGCGGTTTGGGAGGAGGCGGCGGTGCGGGTGGTGGTCTTGGGGGAGGAGGCGGTGCAGGTGGTGGAGCTGGAGGAGGCTTGGGAGGAGGTGGCGGGCTTGGCGGCGGTGGTGCGGGCGGAGGTTTCGGTGGTGGATCAGGAGGTGGCGGTGGACTTGGTGGAGGTTACGGTGGTGGAGCGGGAGGAGGAGGAGGATTCGGCGGCGGTGGTGGAGTCGGGGGTGGAGGAGGATTTGGAGGCGGCGGAGGTGTTGGTGGCGGAGGTGGTTTTGGGGGCGGTGGAGGATTCGGCGGCGGCGGCCGTCACTGATCTCCATTTCTATGCAAAGCTTACCAATATTAGTGTGTTGCATTGTGGTTTTCCGATTTATGCCGTACTACTACGTTCAGGATTTTACCTGATTTGCTTGGTTTGTATGTTGCATTATATGATATGCATTTGTCACATCAAATTATCAAATTATGTGGCAACGGAATATTTATATGATTATTATTGTTCTGGAAAATTATCGGAGTTTTATGTATTATTCTCGCCACTTGTAATTGTGGGAATTTCAGGAGATGGGTCTGTAAAAATATTCATGTGCATTTCTTGTTCGTTATTGGTACCGAATCATAAATTCAACGAGTATACAATAAATGCCGATTCATAATTCAAATAAAAAGTTTCTAGTGCTTGTAATTTCTTAGCCAATAGCTCGGTACACATTCTCATTTAATACTTTGTCTATGTAAAGACCAAGTACTATAAGGGATCGTTATCGGTTGAAATTGTCATTTGCGAATTTCAATCCCGCCGCCGATGTTAGATTTTAGAATGTTTGGGTCGCTAGAACTCAACCGGCTCACATGGACTGATTTGAAACTGAGACTCGGTATGAATTTGTACGGAATAACAGTAATTTACCAATGATTAGGAATGACTAAGGAAATTGTCTAGAAAATCAAGAAAATTGAATGAAAAATCAAATGAACTGAAAAATCAAGGCAAAACAAAGAATGTTCAAGGGGACGGACCGAAAGATTAATCAAATTTACTAAAAGATCAAGCAAAAACGGTAAATGCTCAATCCCTTGTCCCTTGGTCTCCACAATGACAGGTCTCACCCCAGACTCTCTCCTCGCTCGGCTTGTTTTATAAAAAAAAAAATTTGAAATCTTATTACTCTTTTTCGTTCAATATTAAAAGAAGGACAACTTCTAACTTTTTTTCTTGTACATTATTAATTCAGAGAAATTATATTCACTTTTAAAGATATGACTATTTCAATTTTGAAAATGCAATGTATAATTGTAAACTTAATATACATATTGTACAATTTTTTAAGAAAGCATTGGAACCATGCATGCACTCGAGATTGGAAATTAAAATACACTTGAAGAATCTGAAATTTTGACTGAATTCAAAGCCTAGTGTATTATATTTTGATTAATTGTATACATTTCCTGATTTCCATTTTATCTATATTTTCTAACCAATTCATCATCAATCCCATTAACCGGTCGACGACCATTCCATATTCTCACAAACCAGAGAGCAATGTTTTCTAATTTAAAGAAAGTTTTAAACATTCCACCTACTTGCAAGTTGCAACAGTAATATTTTCCTTTCAAACTTTTATTTTTATATTTTGGTTGATATTACACTAATATATTATAGATATGTTTGTTGAGACTTGAAATTTCATTTAATTATATTTTAATTTTTAGATGTTTTCTCTTTTATATCATTAATCCAAAAACTTCGAATTTTTTGTCTGCACCACCCTTTTTTAAACTGAGGCAGAGGCATGTTGAACAACATCAAAAGTGACAATTAAGGTGATCCACTGAGTTTATGTCTGCTTACATATTCATCAAAGTTAGTGACGACACTCTATAACCCGGAATTTGCGTCATAGGAAATAAAAGACATTTGTTAATAAAGTAAGATTTGTTCCCTAGTTGAGGTAGGGGTATGAGGTACCGTGTCTTGTAATTAGATATAATATTATTTTGAACTATGATAGACTGAAATATTTAATCTTTTAATTGATAATTGTGAAAACACCGTCTTATAAGAGATCAAATTGATCACTTGGTAAAAGGTAGTAACTTGAAATCCAAAATTTCTTAACATGAGAATGGATTATATACCATGCTTGTTAAAATAGTTCAAATCAAATAAATAAAACTTAAAATAAAAATAAAATGAGATCAAAAGAAAAAGAAAAAGAAAATAAAAGGAAAAGGAAAAAGGAAATGCATGAGTTGAATTGATACGTGTCAAGCTTGGAAGAAACTAATGATGACTAAGGTTGGAGGTTTAATTAATCAACCTTTCTCCTCTATCTTCACGCTTCCAAAAAACTTCATCTCTACCATTCCCTCCGGTCCGAGACCTCTGAACCATCACCACCATCCCATCTTCCTAACGCCACCAACAGAAAACAACCAAACCACCGCCAAAGTCGAAACCCCGAGAAACCCTAGCTACTTCACTATAGTACTTCACCGAAGCTGCCAAAATTAACAACCAGCCCGAGAACAACAATCTCCCCGTCACCGCGACTAAATCCGCCACAGAAGTGCCGCCATCATCTCCCGGCGCAGCTGGAAAGACCGAAGTCGACGGCGGTGCTCCAACACTCTGAAGAGGTTGAAAAGAGCCGAGCGGTTCAACGTGTCGTATTCTCATTCTCATCACCGTATCTTCTGCTTCTCCCTCTGGCGATGATAACGAAGACGAACCGTGGAGAAGATTTGGACTATGCATGTTCAGTAGGACTCAATCTGGATGTTGAATAATTTGACTCGAGATATGTGAGTGTTTTAAGTGTCATGCCTATGTGTAGTATGAGTACTATATAACTAAACTTTCAAAAACATATAAGGTACTAGAGCCTAATACAATTTAGATTATTTTAGAATATACAAGCTATTACTTTTGCAAGATATGCTATATATGAGAATGTTGGCGGGCTACCTGCAACTTGTACTGTATCTTCTCCATTTGATTAATAAGCATAATTATTCGCGTGGTCTGCTATTTGTAATTTGTAACTTGAAGCCTGATTACTCCAGTTGAATTGCGTTAATGACCATATATACTATACCTGAGTTGTGTTGGAACCTTTTAATTAATGTCATGAGGACACTTGATCCAATGGTGTGTGTAGTCTAAAACTATGTTTATACTTGTAACTTGAGATGATAAATGAGTTTGATTGCTTGTAAGAAAGGATATGTTTATACTTGTTGGAATCCATAAAGTTAGTTGATAATTATGTAGATGAGTGTTCTGCATATTTATATACCGATTTAATGTCTTAGATATACTCGGGATTGTTGTGGTTCGGTTAATGAATAATGACATGGTTGTACTGATGTGTGCTTACTTTACGAATTCTCTGAGCTGTCTGGGTGTGTTCATTGTGTGCATGGATATAGAATATATGTGATTTCTTGCCTGACATGAGACTATTCAGCTACCTGTAAATGGGTGTATCTAATTGGTTTGACTTGTAAGAATTGATATGCATACATATACTTGTTGAAATCTGGATAGTTATCAGATACATCTGTTTATGATTTACGGTCTTAGTTATACACTGGCTAGTGGGTGATGACATGGTTATACTGATGTGTTCATGGATTGTTCTGAGCTATCTTGGTTTATTTATTGTGTACGTTGGTTATATGATGTATTTGATTGTGATGAGCCTACCTATATTCTCCGGATAATTTGTATTATATGAGCTTTCCTTAGTTCAGTATGAGGATTACTTGTTGACGTGAGATGTATTCTTAAAATACACCGGGAATTATTTTCGTTTTATTTTCGAGATACGTGTTGTCTAAGCGTGCTATTTGAATGAGGTCTCTACGTGTAACTTGAATGATAAAATGTATGAGTGATTTTATACATTGCTATTGCGCTCCAGTTGGCTCTGGATTGCCTATTTGATGTTCTGAGCATTATTAATCATATGCATTTGTTGATGTACTTATCTGTATTTAGATTACATAATTGAGCAGTGTACTACTTGCTTGCAAACGGTCAACTATCGAGGCGTGGTTGCTTGCAAGAGTACATTGTAACCAGGACTCGTACGGCTAGGTCTTGCGTGTGGCCAATAGTCGTACGAGGGTCAAGCAGTATGCCCCTCGCTTGTGCGGTCTCTATCGATAGAGAGGTATCGGTGCCTGCGAGAGTATATTGTGACCAGGACTTGCACGGCTAGGTCTTGCGTGTGGCCAATAGTCGTGCAAGGGTTTGAAGTTCGGAGAAATCGCCCTTGAAGTGAATACACGGGTGCTATTTGGAGAATTGGAGATATTTGGAGAATCGGAGATATGTTGGGTGGTGAAACCCAGTTGATACCCTGGAGTATGGGTGAATTTCCATTTGTGATATGTGGTTCAGGGATGTGTTGGGTGAATTTCCATCTGTGAATTTCCATCCTTGATTTCCATTCTTGGTTTTCAATTCCCTAATTATGTACCATGAGTGATAAATTCTGAAATTGCTTTGTGCGTGGTATGATGACTTGAAATGTGGTTAGGAAATGTGATGGTGTAAGAGGAAAATTAAATTCTGCATGACATGTTTTGATCGAGATATAATATGTTCTACCTGACAATCTTTATATACTCTGATACGTTTCGGAAATCAAATGTTAAGTCTGTGACACGGAGCCACCTCTAGAATTATGTTCCTCATGTTTAAACTAGCCTGCTAGAATTAAGAATATTGATTTATGCGGAGTATTTTAATTTCTAGAATTCTACTATGTTAACGACATGTGTGTTTCCTTACATTGAGAGTTGTGTCAACTGCATGATATACCAATGTTGTCTGTTTTAATAATACTACTATGATTTTGATTAGTTCCTATTCGTGGCATGTATTGATCATGTTATATATAATATTAAAGAGATGATGGTAGGTTACATTATTAATTAGGTCTTGACTTGCATTCCTAGATGGTTTCTGAAACTTAAAAGGAATATTAAAATCTTGAAAGACCGTTGAACTGACTAAGGGCTATTCGCATGTCATTGAAATGTGATTAATGTAACTTATTTTGGATGATCGTGCTATTCTTTCTTTCACTGGTCTAGGTGGTCTAGGTGTGTTGTACTTCATTTCTGTAAACCACTAGCTCTAATCTTGCATATTGCGAATCAGACATACTGATATGGGATTTTACTGTCTCAGAATTGGAACCTTATAGGCCCTGTCCAGTTCAGCTTATTTCCAGCACCTTCCAGCACCCTCCAGCACTTGTCACTATTCATGGACATGAATGATTGATTTTTTTAAAAAAAAATAAAAAATGATTTTTCTTTAGAATTAGTTTCAATATGTTGTGTACGAATTAATCATTCTTTAAATATATTTTTTCATAATTATGTACATCATAATTATACAATTTTAATTTAATTTCAACACCCTCCAGCACCCCTCCAGCACCCTCCAATACCTTCCAGCACCAGCTACCAATTCCAGCACCCTATTGGATAGGGCCATAAATGTAGCAGTATTTGTATGATAGATGGATACTATGCTTTTCCTGTGCTCATATGTTATTGCATGTGTTTGAAACTCTTTAATACACTATAGGTGGTAAGTGAGTTTACTTTGTACATTGACATGTGTATGTCTGTTGGGATGATACTAATTCTAATTTGCTCAAGGTGTCTATGTAGTTTCTACCTTGAAATGCTAGATTAGTTTAACTTTATACTAGAGTATTAATATACTTTTAAACTACTATATATAGGCTACTAGAGTCTGATACATTTAGCATTGTTTTAAAATATACAAGTTATTACTTTTGCCAGAGATGTGTTATTTGAGACTGTTGTGCTACATGTAGCTTGAATAGTATCTTCTCTATCTGAATTTGCATACCTGATTTGTTTGACTTTGCTACTTGTAATTACTCCATTTGACTTGCATTGTTGATTGTTGTTCATATAATATTATGCGGGTTATTTTTGGATTATTTATGTGATGCCATGAAAACTATATTACTTATTCTGAAAATATGTTATATGAAACTTTGAGCTCGCTTGCTAGTTTGAGAGTATGTTTGATTATAATGTATTGTATTTGGTTGGTTCTTGACGAGTTGATGTGATTATCTTGAATGTGTTGATGTCGTGAGTTTGATTTCATGAGGTGTTTTTGTGCTATCATGGTTATTGTAAATTGTAATACTTTAATATGCCTTGAAGGTTCTTTGACTGTTGTGATTATATCTTAAACCTTTATCTATATTAGATTGGATATGTTAGGGTTATAATAGAATTTAGATCTTGAAACTATAGTGTTACTTTTATAGTTAAATTTTATTATATTTTACGAGAGACATCACTGGGCGAAAGCTTATTCTGTGTGTTTTATGTGTGGCATGACAGTTCTAGGCGGATTTAGGAGAACTCTGGAATCGATTGTTCAAGTCTAATGCGTCAACCTAGTGGAGCCATAATAATAGCTTGTATCTATTGAAAGATTTAAATTATGTTTAAAATTCTAAACAATGTAATATTATAATAGCCTAATAGTTTTGCTTTTGTTACTGACTCTGAATTTAATCTTGAGTCCTGGTGCGAACCAGGCAGACGTTCGATTAAACCACCGTATTTAATAGGTGGTTTAATTGGGGCGTTACAAGGGGGATTTTACCCAATAATTGAATAAAAACTATCATCGGATAGGCTAAGCAGTATCGGGACAGATTCAGATTACGACGCATGAATATGGTATCATATTGTATCTTTTTGGAAATGAAATTATACCAATAAACATAACTCACTACTTTGTAGTGAGCTCTATCTTGGACATCCGAGATCTTTTAGGGGCTTAAATTTGAGTTTTATAATTTTCAGATATTTTCTATTTTAGAATAAGTTTATTTTTATCCTAGGGTTTAAGAACACTGTTTATACTCGTCTTTTAGCAGTCACGAAAGTGATTCATCAATTATTATTATTTTGGAGACTTTTCTCTTTTTCCTAGTGGATTCCAGATTTCAGATGAATTTCCGACCATAACCCTTAGATTCGTACTGGCGAATTCTTGATTGTTTCTGGCGGATCTTACGATATTCCAACTACGTCACTAGTCTTGATTGTGACTAGTCTCACATGACACCTTCGTGCGTTTAATTTCATTGATGGGTTATTTAATTAGGTCATGCTTGCTAGAACTTTTCCGTAAATCAATTTAGTTCATTTCAATTTAGTGAAAATGTAATTTGTTGAAATTCAGATTAATTAAGTCATGTTGATTCCATTTTTCAATTCAATAATTTTCACCACTTCAGTTCAGCAAAAATGTAATTTGTTGAAATTCAAGTTAATTGAGTTATGCTGATTCCATTTTTCAATACATTAATTTTCACTTCAGTTTAGTTCAATTCAATTCATAGTTCAGTAAAAAATAAGATTTAGAAACAGGGCCTTAGTCTGGTGGACAATTTAGAAAGAAAACATTAGAATCGGTAAAGAAGATTGAGATAGTAAAATTTCTTAAAGAATTAGCCTTCCGTTACCACGTAATTTTTTTTTAGCACACCACCGTAGGTGGGGGTGTATATTGGCTTCCCTAATCCTTAAGAAAAAAGAAAAAGGTACAAATCCGCTGCCAAGTACAGTGCGAATATGAACTAGAACCCTAAAAATGGAACTAAGGGCGACTAAAAACACCCAAGGCAATGTGTAACTCCACATGTGAAGGCGATGAGTAGGACTCCAGAGAAGTTTCTAACAATGTATCAATTCTAATACTTCTCTGTGTCTAATGCATGTAACAACATATATAGAACTACACTAGCCTACAAACTAGAGACTAAAACAGGGATACAAAGAATCAATACTACCAATAATCCGACAAGTGATGGTCTCACCAGTTGGATGCCCAAGTAGTATTCAGAAAATCAGACTACGCAAAGATATTATCGTCACCTTCCGGTAAGTCTCACGGTAAAAGAAATCCTTGTCAGTTCAGACTCTATCAGCTCAAAACTCTCACTCTTCGGTCATCTTATGGTAAAAGAGAATTTCTGAAAAGCTATATGACAGTATTAAGCACGCATGAATGCTATCTAACACGCAATAGGAAGACAAGTCAGCCCACACGGTCTACTAATCTAGTGAAACGGAGTCGCCAACAAGTGAATAAAGACTACTTTTGACTCGAATTTCTCCTCCCGTTAAATAGCTAGATTAGAAGCCATAATAAAATTTACCAAACTAAAAAGGATCCGTCGGAAACTCAATTTGACAGATAGCATTCGTCTAATTATCTAGTAAAAACAAAACAATGAAGCACTTATCCCTGTTGAAATAAAAAAGCCTAAATTTTTAAAATAAATTGAAAAAACTACCTCCCTCCAAGCATGTCCAAACTAGAGACTGTACTGGTGCAGAACCGGTCGAACCGGCTGACTGTACTGGTTACCACGTAATAAGCACACAAGTTGCACCTAATTATCCCCAATGGATAATATTTATTATAAGTTGACAAATAATTATTTCAAATTAATCCCTTATAATCTGAGTATTTCAATTTCATTTAGATTAAGTTCATTTTGAGGATGTTAATTTCAATTCAATTACACGGCCATTTGATTAGGCGTGATTCAATTTAGATGAATTCAATTATATTTCAATGTATATTTGTTTTAATAAAACAGTTTTGGTTTAGAACTTAATTAGGTATCCACTTGATTAATTCATGCATGCTCCATTTGTATTCAAATGGCTTTTAAATGGTGTACGGTGTGCGTGCGTGATGCGTCCAAATATGTTCATGTTATGAGATATTGTTTTGGCGTTAATCATGATGATAGAAGGAATATGTTCGAAACCTGAGCAACAAGATATATGTGGGAAAATTAGGAGAAAGATATTGGAATATTGATTAATTGGAAAAGTGGGAAATTAGGTGAAAAAGGAACGTGGGAATTTGAGGATGAATACATGTGGTGACGTGGTTGCAGCAGTATAGAGGGATAGGGTTTAACTGGCTGATACCATATTAGAGTGGTATAGAGGGATAGGGTTTAACTGGCTGATACCATATTAGAGTGGTGAGCCTCAATGATGAGGCACGTATATTGATACGATTAATATAGGCTTACAACAAGGTATACAATAAACTCTAGGTTAAATACAATTGGGCCTAGCCAATTTCTTCTATTCTCACATGGGTTACATATGTGACGGGAGATGTAGGAAATAATGAATGTAATTGCTTGTGTATGCTCTCGATGATGGTTAACTATAATTTATGTCTATCTACAGCTATTACAAAAGGCATGGTTATATTCTGGTCTATCTCTATACATATACTGATATTTCACGTCTCTCCTAATAGGAGCCAATAGAATTTCCCCTAATTTTAAATGGGTTGTCTTGCATGTAGTGATTTGTGTAATAATAGTGAAATATTACTTATTTTCAATCAATGTCACATATACTATTCACAACAAATATATAAACTATGAATCGTGCAGTATGCATGCATGGTATTCTTCAATGTGCTCGGTGCATGCAATTGAAGTCATGCATGCACACATAACTAGGGGTTAAATTTAATTAAGTGTAAACCATTGAAACTAATTTGATATATGGGAAGGGGTCATTTAACAAGATTATTTTTACACAAGTTTTTACACATCATCCTAACCATCCACTCTAATCTAGTCTAATGGTCATTATTATATCAACATTTTCTTATTTCCTAATTTTCTAACTTACCATTTTTGTACATTTTCACCAAGACTGGAACTTCTCAAATACATGAATAAAAAAAAATCCAGGCCTTATATTATATTGACAACAAGAAGAAGTAGTTAAACCAAATCAAACACTTAAATATCTGAAAATGGTAATCAGATTTTAACTGAACAAATAGTGTGCGCAGCAAACGATTCATATATATGGATAAGTTGAACATAAAAAAGTACAACAAATCAACGGAGAAAAAGAAGTATTAAATATTGATGCCTAGATTTATTAACAAGAAGAAATTGTTTTTGAACGAAATTGTGCCTATAGACACATATACTATTGTGTGCATTATAAATAAATAAATTATCAAACAAAATTGGTTGTGCATTATGTGTGCAGTACGTATATATGGGTGTGCATTATATGTGTGCAGTGCGTATATATGTATTTCAGAAATTAATGAAATACAATTTTACAGATCGATAAAGTAGTCCTATATAATGACACACTTTCCATTATCTTGACCAACGGATAGTTAATCACAGTTTTATTATTTTAAATGACAAAAAGACTTTATTTTAATTTATTATATAACTGTTTCATATTTTTAAACTTTGGTGTTTTATAAACACATGTTTAAGTTTGCAAATTTATCATGAAATTAACTCTGATTTCCCAGAATTCAGCCCACATATATATTGAATCGTCGTTGATGATGATGATGGTCGCACATATGATGCTTTGTGCCTTCGTCGGCTTCTCTCTGAACTATGATAAAATATATATTAAAAAAAAAAGAAACATTGCATTTTCTGGTAACAATATATAACCCGATCGAGCGTTCGGTTTGAAGTCAAAATGGAGTATTGCTCCCGGCCTGACCGGAAAGGAAAAACCGACCGGCATGTTAATTAATTAATTATACACACAAGGCACGCACGTATTACGTACGTACACTAGAGGCACGCACTTATATACGTACAATTTTGTTTTAACTGCTGATAATTAATTCTACCATTAAAAATTAAACATTTCTTCTGCAATAATAATTACAATATCAATTCTCATTTAACCCACACCTTTCAAAACATTAACCCAACCCGACATATAACATTAACCCAATATCAATCCGATCTGATTTTAACATTTAAGAATGAAGCTAGTAGATGTCGGCATTGCATGAAAGTCCATATTCCATTGAGGGTGGATTATTATGCTTAACAAGATGGGGGATTGAAACTCATCCGTGGAGTTTAAAGATCATGAAACTACTCTTATGGATCATATTGTATGACATTCCCAAATATTTGCTTGATTCGATAACATGTCAATGCTTATAAGCTCTTGTGAATGCTTATAATCTTTTATCCGATGACATTCTGTTGGTTTACTCCTCAAAGCCTAAAAATAGTAAGTTGAGTTAGGGTTTAATTCTTGATGGGCTAGATTAGGCCTAATAGATTAAGCCCAATAGATTAAACCTAGGGTTTAAGAGGGTGTTTAGTATAAATAGACATGATGTGTGTTATTGTATTAAACCACCATCTTAGAGAAAGAGTTAGGGAGGAAAAACTTGTCTATGTGTTCTTCCTCTTTAGATATGGTGAAGAAGAGGATTGGTTAGTGAGTGAGAGGTTGATAGATTAATATAGTTAGGGCAAAGAATTGTAAAGCTCTTCTATATTCTAGTGGATTGGAATCGTTGATTCCCATGGTTTTCTCCCGATTTGGGTTTCCACGTAAAATCGGTGTGTGTTTTGTTCTTTGTATTTTTGTTTTTCGTTGATTGTTGTTTATGGGACCACAAGAGGGGGTTTTGATCTTCGACTATGATTGAGGTCGGGATTAAAATCCCCAACACATTCCTCACTTTTTCCACATGGATTCCTTGGCGCTAACTCGATGCGGCGTAATTGGACATCCGAGGTCTTGGTGTAAGTTAGTGAATGATGCAGAGTTGGAGGAGTTTGTCAAGTCGGCTATGTCCAGACACTTTCAACAAAGAAATGAGGCCAACATCAGTAAGCTTGTTGGAGGACTGAATAGAGAGCAATGGATAGTTAATGGCGGATGACCAAATCAAAAGGTTAGAAAGGTTATGAAAATCAAGGCCTTGGGGCAAAGCATGGGGAATGAAGTGCTAAATGATTCAAGAAGTCTGCAACACATGGTGAAACGTAAAAGAGGTGATCAGCAGGAAGGTATTAAGAGCTACTTTGTAGGTGAAGAAGAAGTAGAATTCATGCTGGTTTAAAAGAAGCACAGGGGATTAGATTTGGAACTTGGTCTACTACTTGTACATATGTCGGGTACACAACGGCCCTTGCATACATATTGTGAAGCCATAATAGGAAAATGAAGCCTAGGCTGCAGGAGAACACACAATTTATGCAGAAAGGGCAAGTCCAAGGAAGTTTAGATATAGGTTGATGAGGTTTGTGGTACATGGTAGACAGACATTCATGTCAAAAAAAGTGAGGCAAAAAGTTATGATGGAAATCAAGAGAAAGAACTATGGAGTGCGCGACATGGATTTACAACTACCTCAAGACAAGAAACCCGGTAGTTTGAAGGTAGTAAATATTGGGTTTACAACATTGGGAACCTGGTCATTGCTCCACAACCATACTTTTATAGCACTCATTGTGCTCCTATGCATATCAATTGATGCGGGGTAAATCCACACTAGTAAATGGTGCCTCGGAGACCGGTTGTGTCTGAGGACTTTGAGATGTGGATGGTCGATGAACTATGCAGACTGCTCGCTAAGAGTGTTTGGTTATCCGAGCTCCTGGGTCTCGGATAAGACTTGCTTGGGACCTGTTCGTCTGAAGCCTGCAAAACAAGTCCCTAGAGCCACCCGAGGGTAGCAACTCCGGTTTGATGATGAGATTTCGTGTATTGAAAGGAAAGATAAAACTACGTATTCAAGAGTTAGCGAACTTACCTGGAATGGCTGATTGTGGCCTCTATTTATAGGCGCTTTGGACCTTCTCTTTCTGCCTAATCATCAGTGTACATCACCTCTCCGTACGAGTGGTGCCTCTTATCCACGTGAGCGTACTGGCCGATCCTTATCTCTTCCACGTGACTCGGAAGTTTCCTGAAAGGTCACCTAAATCTGAATCTTTGGTATCATCATCAATAATCATTCCCTATAGAATTTGAGAGCTGGAAAGTAGGGACAACAACAACGACTTCAGTTGAGGGACTGCACTATATTCTTGGATCAGTATCAGAAAAGACAAAGAAACATACAGGAAAGGACAATTGCAATAAGAAAACATGAGGCATCTCATTTGAAAATAGACATTGGGAGATAGGATAGAAACCACATTTGCTCATTCCTTGGCAGGAAAACAATCTAACGAAAAAAGTTGGTATGAAGAACCAAGTCTTTGGAATATGCCGAAGCAAATTCAGTTATCCCGCCACCGAAGTATGTCAAAGTGTTCTCAGTGGCCGCTCCATTTCTAGAGGATTTACAAGAAGCCCAAGTAGCTCAATCGCTGCTCCTAAAGAGAAATAAACAACACTAAGCCACTTGAGGAGGTTGGATTAATAGTAGTAGTGCTCAACGAGGAGGATGCAGTAATTAAGACATATCTGCTAGTTATATTGGCATTCTACCTTGATACTTTGCTACACATTGTCTCCACCATATATAATCTCTTTGGATATAACAGGACAATGAAAGTTGATGTGGAGTTTGAATGATGATGGATTGCAATATGTAGTACGTAGTTTCCTCTTATGGTTTTGCATATTTGAGAAGGAGAAGCTTGTGGAACAAAATTTGGAATTTCAAGGTTCCATATATAAGTTGTCAACTCGCAGTTGGAGGTCCGATACGTAAGAAGAAAGATATGAAACTTTAAAGTTCCATACAAGGCGATGACAGTCAATGTGAAAGTGAGTATCAGTGTTTCACGGCTGAGTCAACAAGTTGTGATGCAAACTAGACCAGGGCTCTTCTCATCACTCAATCACAAGCAATTGTGAAAACTTGTCGGAGTATTATCAAAGCAACAACTAGGCTAGGGTACCATCCCATGAGCTTTGTTTGCTCTCGGGTTCACCCGTATCAATGGCAGCACTCTACATCAGTGAGTTAGCGCCAAGGGAGATCATTAGCATGATGGAAGACATTTAATGTTCTTTACTTAGCTCTTTCTCTCGTTCCCATGTAATAGAGGTCATTAGGACCATAGTTGAAGAAGGCTCTAGCCCTATTTTGAAGATCATTAGGACCAAGTTTGTTAAGACATCATGCCTGATTTATTTACTTTGTATTTGCTACTTGTGTACTCGATTTCCTTTACTTTTATATTAGTGTTTGTTTTTTTTAAAAAAAAAAAACCAATCCGATATTATATTATTAATTTGACCTAAATCAAACCAATTGTTCACTTGATAAATGAATTTTACCTCCTTAACCTGACACGACGAGACCCGATAAATAGAATCTGACCTATCTCAACTCGACACGTCTCAACATAAATTATTTCTATACGAATCTGATGACTGCTCATTTATCGGAACACCGTTTTCGCTATTCAAGTGATGTAAACCTAATCCAACCTGATATTATTTGACCCGATATCAATCCAACATAATTCGATAAAATTTGATACTCCCTCTGGACCAGCTAGATCTGCACTCTTTAAAGTCAACTTTGTCGGAGCATGTTTGACCGTTAATAACTTTATTTTCATATATTAACCTGGTCTAAAAATTGTATAATTTAGAAGTAGAGCGCATTGTGAATCTAACAATATCTCGTGTGATACTATTATAATACATATACCAATTGAAATTTACGGTCAAACATGCTCCGACAAAATTGACCATAAAGAGTGCAGATCTAGCTGGTACAGAGGGAGTATATAAAATATAACCGCTTCAACTAGGGAATGACAATGGGGCGGATTCTATTTCTCTCATCTCCATCACCATCTATTATTTTTAAACTCATCCCCACTTCATAACTCATCCCCACTCCATAACCTATTATCGGCTTCAACTCATATATTTTCATTCCGAATTATTTTGACTCGAGTCGGACATAACCCATTTACCGTCCTACTCAAGTATAGTCAATCAACAAGTTGGCGACTGACGAGTCCTATAATTGCGAAATCATTTCACGAACGCACTCACTTTTCTGGATGGGGCCGCCTTGTTTTGTTGACAGCACCTTAGAAAGAATCCATGGAAATTTTGCGTGACTTCTCTTTCAAAGGCCTAAAAAAGCTAAAGGCCATTCTAATCACACTGCTGCTAACAGATCTGGTATCACTGCACATGAGATAGGGAGCTTTCGCCGCACCTTAGCAAATAATTCTTTTTTGGTAACTAATGCTTTGTCTTGCCCCAAATCTCTTGACAACAAGAGAACAAATCTATGACCATGTTTTTCAACCATGCATTCATATTTGCAGAAATTGTAATGAATGGGTATTTATTGTAGTCTAAAAGATTAGGCTCGAAAAGATAATTATCATGCATGAAAATGATCATGTCTTAATTAAGACCGCTCCTACGTACAGAAAACGCTCTGTTATTGTAATTAATTAGTTTTAAAATGCTTTTTCAAATTAAAGTTTAATTTGCTCAATATTGTCATACTTCTTCTGGGCGAAAACAGCTTTTGGAATTTCACCTTTTTCATGATGTTTCACGCAAATATGTAGACAATATCTATCTCATGACATATTCCATGCTTTCATCAGATATATTCCATACTTCCAACTGAAGCTAAAAAAATTAGCCATAAACACCAGATGTAGACAATCATAATTATTCACACGAATGCTTTCATATGATAAACTAACGAAAAAGAGACAAGTATTTAACCAATAAACAGTCTTTATTATTCACACTGTTGAAATAAACAACTAATGGCTAAGTACATAGATAGACAGGAAGAAAAAGCTCACAAAATTTATATCAAATGATCATGCATGAGATATATTAAGCCCACCATAATTTTCCAACAGATCGAGACAGAAAATCAAGAAATTAGAAGGAGCTAAAAATAATCAAAACAGATATTGTCTTAATACATCTGATCATGATCAGTTGGACTCAGGATTTGGTCCACTTGGAACTTCATGAGCAGCCATGCCAAATCCTCTACTTTGCTGACTAGGGTTTTCTTGATCTTCATCTGGAACCTTCATGGCAGATTGCTCTTTTGCAGAACTTTGAGAAAGGGATCTGATTCTTCTTGGAACTGTAGATTGGGCCTGGAAATCATGGAAATCACCATAACACAGTGAAGAAGCTATGATCAAGAGCAGAATTGCAAGATGCAAAATGGTATTTTTTTGCATTGCTTGGAAAGATCTTGCCATGAAACTGAGATCAGAAAGAAAAAGAAGAAGAAAAACCACCCCCCAAATTCCCTCAGGAGATCAATATCCATGAACCAATTGGGCAGCCAAGGTGGAAAAATGTTTAGAAGAAAGAAGGAAGAGGAAGAAGAAAGGTAAAGTTAAGGACTTTTTGGTTTGTTGATTTTGAGAAGAAAGGTAGGTTTACTGTCAGTTTGAATATGGGAAAACTATGCCTTGGTTTCCGTATATAGCTTACATAACAAGGAGAGAGATATAATATATACATCATCATGTGATATCTATGCAGTACTTTTTTCATCTTACTTAGTTGTCCCTCACTTTTTCATGGATTTACAATGATATCCTCTGATTACTGCTAGTCAGCTCTCAACTTTACACAAAATCATTCTCATGATAATTAGCAAGGCTTAATTAGCCTAATTGGTTTTTTCCATTTCTAGGGTTTCGTATGGCACATCCCTTTTTTGGTCATATGTTAGAAGGTCTAATATTTTATAAGTTTTTTTTCAAGCAGTACTTTTATAAGTTGATTGATTATGGTTGAATTTTGTGGGGGATGTATTTGAAGATTTCTGCCTAATTAAGATGAGAGGTGAAGTAGAACCGCGAACTAATGTTGTGTGACGAGCTGTTAGTTTGTATTAAAGTTCAATTCTCTATAACTTGGATCTCCAAACACTTGTCTAGTGTCGAGAGATTTAAATTTTTTAACACATTTGCTAACTAGTTTCCTATGTAAATAAAACAATATAGACTTAGTAGTAATTCAAATGATTCTGAACATTTTCTTGAAATGTGAAATTTTTTTCAAAAAACTCTAATTTCTAAAGTCAATTTGATGAGCTGAAAAGGTGTATCACTAGTAGTAATTTGTCAATTAATAATCCATGTTTGCTTACCTCATGGATGTTGAATTTTGTGCATATAGCTAAAATGGTCATTTTGAGAGGGGGAAAAGGGGGAGAAGGTAAAAGGAAGGTGATGAATGGTGCTATGGCTTTATCTTGGTTGGAGTCTTGCAGAAGAGAGATCTTTTATTTTTTTGACCATGAAAATTATGGTTGTCCTGATATTGCCTTTTTATCGAAATCATTTGAATTAAAGAAAGAACAAGATATGCAAATGAAAAGCTATATCCAATCCACTGGTTTTTTTTCTCCTTGTGAAATTTCTCGTGTGTGTCTCCTTAATTGGACACATGCGTCCCCACTCGCATAAAACAAGATTAATTTGTTTGACACTTGTGTTTTTTAATTTTAATATTAATATTATATGCATGCATGTACGTATGATAATCACCCATTATTGCAAATTACTGATCATTTTCACTTAGTTATAAACAAACAATCACAAAAGGAAAACGGTACCAGCAAAACCCTTTTTCATACTTCATGTTCTACTGTATCAGGAATTCAAAATCGGGTGCACATTTAAAAATTTTCTTAAAGCAATATTTTAATACAATCGAAATCATAATATTCAATGTCTAAATAGTTCAATACAAAATACTAAACAGTGACTTGTCGAGATTTCATACTTTGAAACCGACTTATAATCGTATCAGAACTAACATCCGAGACTAAATTATTGAATTTGTTCTCCCATACTATTACGCAATATAAAAAGAATAGAGAAGGGGCACCAAAAGAATTAGTTTGAGACTTAATTAATGCATACTACGGTACTGGAGAGAAGATTTTTAAGCAGTAAAACGAAATCCAAGCCGTCTGCTCTTTGATATTCTTCTTCGACTACAATTTGGAAATCGGAAAAAAGGGAGAAAGGATTAAAAACACACATTTTTAGGGTGCACGATTTACTAAAATTAATTTATAACCTTTCAAAAAAATATTTTAAAAAAATTCCGGGGTGGAGGGAGAGAGGTTTAAAGGCGGTTCCAACGTACCAGAGAAGGCACAATGGAACCGCCTTCTGTGGCCGTGCCGTAAAACGGAAATAATTTAAGGCGGTTCCATGAACCGCCGTGGTTGTTTACGTACTTTCGAACTCGCAAACTACGTTCGGTCAAATACTTTCGATATCGCATGTATCATAGCCATCGGGGTGTTTAGACATATGCGTACGATATCGATGGTATTGAGAGCTGAGTTTAGTATACATTCGAGTTCGACAGCCTAAAATATAATACTGGGGTTTCGATATCGAGTATATCTGAAATATATATTCGATATCGAAACTAGAATTGAAATTTGAAATCTAAGAACATGACTTGTCGTATTCGAAACTCCATGCACCATACTTCGATATCGCAAGTATCACAGCCACCTGGGTGTTTAGATACATGCGTACGATATCGATGGTATTGGGATGTCAGTGTAGTATACATTCGAGTTCGACAGCCTACAATGAACTACTGCAGTTTCGATATCGAGTGTATCTGAAATATATATTCGATATCGATAATGTAATTGAAATTTGAAATCTAAAAACATGACTTGTCGTATTCGAAAGTCCATAAACCGTAATTCGATATCGATTAATTACTATATGAACCAAAACTCAAATAAACTTGTGGCGATATCGAATATATGTACGAACCTCTTCGATATCGTAATAAGCTTTGAAGATCCATGGAATTCACTACACGCTTTCGATATCGCAACATGTGTTTTAATCCAACGTAATCGAATTGATTAAAATCCGAACGACGAGTGGCTGATATCGCAAGCAAATTCGGCTGAAGCTCTGTCACAAGACCAGAGACACATCTCGATATCGTATGAGTTATGTGATGTTTGCGCTATCGAATATTATGTCGGTTATAATGTTCGTGCGATATCGTTAAGGTTAGAAAGGGAACGAATAATATACGCGATACCGACAGTAAAATTCGGCTCAACCCCTGCTGCAATGCCCGAATATGGTGACGATATCGAAAGTGTTGTCTGTCATATGCACAGGCGATATCGAAACCTATAATTCCAATATTTTCGAGTTCGAAACGGATAATTCTAATATTGCGCTTTCGAAAGTTACATCTGCCCAGACAACCAAAAGCTACACTAATAGATAAAATCCAAACCACATGTAACATTAAACTAGTCTATGATAGCAGAACAACACAACTAAATTATCATTTAACCTAAATCTATGCTAGGAGAAACGGGGATGATATTACCCGACCACGAACCAATATAAGGTGGCGTGCGAACTTATTTCTTGCATCATTCAATTCGGCCATAGTGTAGGGAGTTTGGTCATCTTCAAAAATCTACATTTTTGTGATATAATAAGGAAATTAAAAAATCGATGTCAAGTTATATTCCAAAGTTTAATGAGAGATGAAAAAACTAGATGATGAAGAAAATGAGCCTACTTGACGGAGATCAAGATTGTCCAACGTTAGAGAATCAACACACTTGTCGGTAAATATGAATGTGTAGTAGCCACATTCCTAAGTAGATCGTTGTCTCTTGTACTTTGTTGAGTTGAAAATCCAAAACGGTAGTTAGACAATGAAATTATGTCTAAAACATTAAAAGCAACACAAATGAAATTGCTTACCGTTATTTGTATGAGTTCAAAAGATTGAAGGGTATTATCATTAACCTCATGCATAACCACCTCGACAAGATCGGCGAAGGCTTTGGTTGGTGGAAAGTTTAGAGAATCAATCCAATAAACTCGCTTTTCCTCGGGTAACATAGCAACAAAACGCCAATGGCCACTAGTACAAAATTGACAACATTATTAGGTTTTAAATAAGACAATAACATAAGTTATCAACCCGGAAGTATATAGAAAGATGATTACCCTTCTAGGTAGGGGCCTATGAATATCTTCTTGGTTTTCATACGAAGTAAATTGGTAAGATAAGCACGTTGGCTTGTTGGTGCCTTGCCTTGAAATATAGTCATGGATTGGGGACAAAAGAAACCTATCCAATCTTTTTTCTTTTGCAAAGACTTGTGATGCATATAGCTAATAGTGTAATTGTAAAAAATTAGTACGGGATTTAAAGGTAAAAATAATATCATGCAAAATGAATATGAGGAAACTTACGTTTGATGTAGTGATAGTATAGTGGAGTCCAAATCCAACATATGCCAAAAATCTTTGAAATCTTGCAAAGGAACCTTCAAGTCCCTCCTCACTCCGAACACTTGCTCGTTACCCGAAAATTGACATATCATATTTATGTCTTTGTGATCCAAGTACTCATGTAATGTTCTAACGAACATAGGGAGTGACCTCAACAATTCAAGTGTTTGCTTTGCGTCAAAAGAGGATGGGTATTTTTTAGCTATTGTTGGTTTCTTCAACTCGGAAGGTTTTTTCCTAACCGGTATGTCACTACAATTTCCATCAACTATCAACCAACGCGGCCAAATAACAAACCGGCTCACCGCTTGCCCTACCCTAACGATGTCCCCTTCGGGCATTGGTAAAAGTGTCATTTTGTCTATCGCCCTACCTATCCCAACTTTACCAAATCCTACGGGAATGGCAAGTAAATGGTGTGTGCGCATTCCCTCATCAAAAGTTCCATTAGCAACATGTTTTGGGGGTTCGTTATCACCAACATCAATGAAGAGCTTGTATGTCAAAATCTAATGAAATTTAAAATTCAAAGTCAATACTCACGTAAGATTAAATAAATTGACATTGTTAGTGTAGGGATTACCTTAATGGGGGTTGGCTTGGAAGTGATTTCTTTTGCTTTTTCAACGTACCGTTGCTTTGGCTCCAAGTCCACATTTCCATTGATTACCTCAAGTTCTTCGTTTATTGGAGAATGATGTGATCCCCTTGACGATGGACGTCGCTCACCAACAACGACACACTCTTTGGGTGGATGGACGTAACCAATTTGTTGAGCCATTCCTCGTAGCTCGTTTCGCATATCCTCAATCTCAATTCTTTGCTTCTCCATTGATTCATTTTGCAAGAGGATCGTCTTCTTGGCTAAATATAGTTCCGATGGCTTGGAATTTCCGTTACTTCGCTTAATGCCAAAAGCATCTCGTTGACTCAAGTGGCGACCTACCCCCCTTGCCCTCCCGGGATGATCTTTACCAATTGCTTTAGCCAATATATCACACTTACCTACGGGTGCAAATAGACCTTCTTTTTCTTGAACCACAATTTCATCCTATAGAGATATTATTCATTATTTGGATATAATCACAACACATATATTAAATACAAATAAAGTGAATGAACAAAATAAAACATTATTACCACTTTTTTTGCAACTTGTTCAACTTCGGTCGTTGAGTAATTTCCACCGTCCTTCATCCTTCCTCTAACAAACAATTCATGGCGTGGAATGTCATCATGTTTCAATGGTACCACCTTCTCGAGGGCCTCTTCTAGGGTCATCCCTCCCTCAACCAATTTTGTTGTGTCCACTTCGCATCTCTCTTTAGATATCTTCTTTCCCACCCCTATATACCCCGACCTACTCATAGTATGATAGAGTTTATTTGCCTTTGCACTTTTGATTTTCACATATCGGGTACCCTACAATAAACATGATTGTGTTAGTATAAGTTAAAAATGAAATGAAGGCACACATAACAAAAGTTATAGACTAACATCCGCTTCATGATCAAGAGTCCTTTGCTTGAAAGTTTCCCAACTTGATTCGAGAATACCATTGTATTTGACTCGAGGATGTTGACCAACTCTTTTCCCTCCCTCGTATATGTACTCCTTGGCCAATCTATACTTGAAGTCTCGGCTAGCCTTGGACACTATGTTCAAAGCAATTTTTTTCACGGCTTCCTCATCCGATGCATCAATCTCAAAGGGTTGCTTGTATCAATAACATTGATTGCGTTAAAAAATGGTGCAATAAAAAAACATAGTACAAATTGATAATGAAGTAAAGGTTTTGGTAAAGATGTACCTTACACTCTTCATATAACTTGTCCCTTTTATCTTGGTCGAGTTCCTTCCACGAAATTAATTTTATGTCCACTCTTGTTCTACCTTTGCAACCACACCAACTTGACCACAACGCCCTCTCATCCGATGTAGCTACACCATGACGATCAAAACTCATTGGTGTCTTAATATGGTTATCCCAACGCCTTTGAACAATCCGGCAATGCTCTTGAGCAACTTTGCGACTACTAAGTTCGTTTGCTACAATATTTGTATTTTTGCTATTGTGTTTACTCTTCTTCTTCGGTTGCTCATCGTTAGCATCCTTTGCACGTTTATTGTTAGCCATATTAAGATCCCTACAAATAGAAGTACATGACAATAGTCATAGGTTAGAGCTCTTCACACATGTTCTAGCTATGAACTTATGTCAAAATAAGTTCTCCCAACAAATACTCATACAACATATAGAGGCATAAATTAGTAATACCTTAGTCCATGTTAAGATGACATTAGAGCACAACACATTTAATTAAAGCTTAACCCAAAATGGAGAAAAAAACTCAAACCCTAGGTTTTCAAAAAAAGAAATTGACTACTCACCGTTTGTAGTAATTGATGTTTGAAGTGTACCACCCAACCTTCTCAATGAAAGCCCATTCAATGAACACAACCCTTTAGGTCTTAAGAACCCTAAAGTGTCAATGTGGAGAAATGGATGAAGATTGACCAACAAACCCTCAAATTTCAATAAAGATAGTTGAAAATCATTGCAATAACACAAATATGATGGATTGATTGAGAGATATAGAATAGATGATGTAATGGGAGGGAAAAATTGATGGAAGAGGTGGGTAGAGGGTTTGAAACCCAATAAATGCGCTTACACCAATTATTTTGGCGTTTGGATGTTTTTGGGTGTGTTTGACCCGACGAGATTGCAGCTGACTCGCATTAAATGCGTCCAACCGATAATACTTTCGATATCGAAGGCTAAATTCGTTTGATTAATAAACCTTTTCGACTTCGAAATTTCTTTTTCATGGGCTAGGGTATAAGGTCAATTAGAGTCAACGTGGGTTTCCACATGGATAATACCCACGTTGGTTGCGATTTCGAAAGGTAAATGTTAAGACTTTCGATATCGATGCAGTACTGATAAAACTATTCGACATCGAACATCCTTTTGAGGGTCTAGGGTTTAAGGTCAATGAGGGTCAACGTGGGTAGTACTTGGTTTAGTTGCGAGTTCGAAATTCTAAGTTCTACATTTGCGATATCGAATATAATTTAACAAATTTTACACAAATATGAGAATTATATATTTGCAAAATTAATAAATTATTTATTTTAAATTATATTGTATTGGATATGTGTCATGTTATTGTATTGATCCAAGCTTGTTATAATATAATTGATTAATATGTTTGATTATTAATTTCATATTTCACAAAAACTATGATTGGGATTTTATAACCAGTAATTTAGTACTTCGACATTAATATGATAGATGGTGTTATATTATGTATAATTTTATTGGATATTTCATTGATTGATTGCACTAAATAGATTACTATGTAATATAGTCCATAGTTTGGTTTGAAGTACATAGTTTGCTCATTACTGTGTTGCGTCTAAGTTTGTTGTTCGTTGAATGCATATATGCTAATAGTTGATTACCAATCTATATTAAAACCATGTTCATTTAAATTCACTAAGACTAATATTGTGTTTAAAATTAAAATTAATAACGTGCAACATATTTAAGTTCATCGAGTTAGCGACAAACTAATAACTTTATAAAGTTAAAAAATAGTAACAACGTATTTTTTTTTTACATTGTATTGGATCTTAAATAGCATTATAACTTATACTACACTATACAAATATAAAAGTTTCGCATCTAATATTATATATGAAAAAAAAGAAATATTAAATAAAACTCATGGTTTATAAGAATCTTCGATATCGATATGTTAATATTATGAGAGAAGCCGAATTCGATATCGAAAACGTAACGTAAATATGTAGCGATATCGAAATAATAATGAATATAACTTTCGATATCGCTACAACAATCTGCTCATGCCCTGTGACATGGAGCGAATAGATCTTCGATATCGAAAGTGTTGTGACTATATAAAAAAAAAAGCGGATTTCCTGAAGTTCAAATATTTTCCCCCAAATCTTCGAAACCTAATAGTCGATTTATATCAAATTCGATTTCGAATTTCTACCCAACCCACCGGAATCATGGTTCGTGAATCAGGAAGAAGAGAGGTACAAACCCGAAACCCAATTCCGAGGCAGGCAAAAGGGAGTGGTCGGGGTACAGGTGCCGGTCCGAGCGTGACTCGCGGTGGCGCCACCAGTAGAGGTAGAGGTCGTGGAGCACAGGGGCGGCCGGAACCAGAGGGTAGGAACCGAGGAAATGGGGAAGAGGAGCGGGATGAACCCGAGGGGAGCAATGCTAGTGGTCAAAACTCCAATCCAAACCCTAGTTCCAACCGACGTGTTGTCAAGGAAACCTTCATCGACACGGCCGCTTCTGAACGCTATCATGAACGGCTACATAGGAAGGTTATCATCAGCAAGGTATTCAAAAAATCCCAATTAGATAATGATTTGAAATTTGATTACGTTTTGAAGTGGTTTAGACCCCATCACTTGGATGGTTTGTTGTTATTGGAAGATGAGGCCTATCATGAAGAGGTTCTTCAGTTTTATGCTAATTTTAGGAAGAATGGGAAGATGTATTCTACTAGGGTTAGAGGAATAGACATTCCAGTTAGCATGTTCACTATCAACGAGGCTATAGGATGTCCTTATGTGGACGATAGCTTCTTGAGGGGTACGGATCCTAATGGTCCATATGACATGTTTGTCCAAAATAGCTTTGTCAAAAACATTGATATTAAGCTCCCTTTCAAACTGCATAGGATGGCCAAAAAATATTTTAACATTCCAAAAGAATTTGGCTTGGGAAAACCTAAACCCGACTACAAGATAGGGGAACTAACCGGTGAGCAAAGGCTTGTGTACGAGTTCATTGCTATGAATGTATTCCCTAGCGGAGGTCATCCTTGTGAAGCAACAGTCCACAACATCATGCTCTTCTACTTCATCATGGAGGAGCATAAGATAAACCCCGGGTATGCTATTCTCCAATACATGGCAAAGGCAGCCAAGAGTTCAAAGTCGCGACTTCCTTATGGTCGACTGATAACGGCATTGATCCGCAAACAAGGGGTGATACCCGAAGGTTTTCCCTTAGCATCCGAGTACTATGACCACGGGTGGTTGGTCAAGAAGGGGCTTGAACTCAAGGAAGATGGTAAATATGGCCCAAAGGACCCGAAGAAGAAGAGGTTAACTCCTGGTAAGCATTTGTAATTTTGTGTAATTACATGTTTTAATTTTATTAATTTCATTATTTTATAATTAATACTTCATGAATTTGTTTAGGCCAAACTCGGAGGTGGCAATCTCACTTGGACCGTCAGCTAAAACTGCTTGAATCAGAGATCGAAGCAAGGAATAAGGCATCGGAGGAATTTGAAAATGAATTGAAAAGAATGGGAGACATTTTTGGCTATCCGATGGACATAAGTGCAGGTGAAGGAGAGCCATCATATGAAATTGATGAAACCTTCGACGTTAATGCTAGAGTTGTGCATTCCGACAATGATAGTGATGATTCCAATGAGGGTGAGAACTTTGAGCGTGACAATGACGAAGAGTCAGAAGAGGAAGAGGAAGATGATGAGGAAGAGCAAGAGGATGAGGAAAGGGACCATGAAAGGGAAGGTGACCAAGATGATGAAGATGAAGAAGGAGATGAAACTGATGGTTCATCTGATGAGGAAGATGATGGTGACCTTGATCATAGTAAAAGGAGGCGTACAAATGCCAATGACGGCTCCGGTTCCAATGGATCAGAATCTGATGATGATGTCGATGTTGGAGGTCAAGGCGCTGATCGATTTCAAGTACAATATCGGAAGTGATTTAGCTTGACTGAATGTGTAATTGCTTTCCTTTGTGTTGAACAATATTTGCACTTTTGTAGGTGTTTTTAAATGTAACTTGAATGATGGTTGGGAATTTGATTAACCATGATGGTTGTTTTGCTCTTTAATGTTTTTTATGTAGTATTCGTATAAGTTAATTTGCACTTTTCAGAAATACATTATCAAAATGAGTTTAATAGTTCCAAAAAAACTGTATTTTTACGATATCGAAATATCTATCAAACACACTTTTCGATATCGAACGAATAAATTTTTATGTTTACGATATCTCTAGTTGATTCGCTACAGGTAACAGAGATATGGCCTCCTGAACCTTCGATTTCGAAAGTGCATTCCGGTATTAGTTTTAACATTGCGATATCGCTTTCTCCTTAAATACATCTTCGATATCGCAACATTGGTTCTTCTTTGATGAATTTAAACTTTTAAAAAACTCTAAGTGTCGTGCGATTTCGCAATGGGTTTCGGTTAACCGTACGTCAACGTTTCATAACACACATATCGATATCGCAAGTGTGTAATGGTACGTTCGATATCGAATGGAGTACAACTATATAAAAAAAAACACGACACATAAGCCCAGAAATCCCCAAATTCGATTTCAGAATAGACGAACCCTAATCTCCCCTCAAAATCAATCAATTCATCCACAATCCAAGGAGAATAGCCGGCCCCGCAATGAAGAGGAAGTACGTTGCTACCAAAACTCCCTATCAGAGGTTTGATTCTCGGAAGTTTGTAAGTCAACAAGCTTTCAAAAAGTATAAATCTTTTACCAATAGTTCTTCTTTGATGAATAGCTATGTTTTAGACTTCAATAAGATGCAAATGTTGGGATTGACTGATATAATGAGCTTGTTTAATCATCAAGGTTTGAATGAACTGTTTGCTTTGAATGATGATTCGTACTTGGATGAAACTAGTCAATTTTATGCTAATGTGATTGAGAATGAGGATAGTGGATTCACTACTAGGGTTAATGGGATTAAGTTTGACATTAGCCCTAGTAAAATCAATAAACTCTTGGGTATTAGGTATAGGAATGAGACCCCTGTTAGGGTTTATACTAGTGGTTGTTGGCCTAAAGAAGTACGGCAAGGTAGGCTAAACCCTAAGGACATGGGGCATAAGTACTTTGGTATGCCTGCTAATAATCCCAAGAAGGCTAGCGACTATAAGATAGCCGACCTTGAACCTACATCGCGAATTATTTATGATATGGTTGCTAGAAATGTGGTGCCAAAGGGGGGAAAGGACTCGGAAGCAACTTATAGTAGCCTGTTGATGTATTTTTACATTAGGGAGAAACGGCTTTTTAATGCTGGGTTTGCAATAGTTAGTCACATGGAGGCGGTGGCAAATAGCAAGCGACTTGTTACATGCTTGCCTTACGGTAATCTCATTGCGAAAATCTTGAAGACGCATGATGGATTTGAATTTACAACAAGGAGTGACCCTACTCCATGTAAATACTATGATGAAATGTACTTTACAAAGAAGAAGTGGGCTCTTGTTGAGGGGAAGTGGGAGAAAACAGTCTCCTCAAATACCAATGATTCCGAAGAAGGTAATTCAATTATTTTATGACTTTCTATTTTATTTGTTGGATTATTTGGAATTTGCTAAGGTTACTAAAATGTTTGCCTTATTTTTTTATAGTTGATGGTGGAGAAACCTTTTTCCAGAACCAATTATCAACACTCATAAGGCTGAGAAAAGCAGTGAAGCTTGGGAGTCAAAGGATATGGCGCAATACGAACATATTGCGAGGTTTTATGACAGCTCATGAAGTGTCCAAGTCGGGTGATGCATCCACTTCTAAAGCAGTTCCAACTGACGTGGATGGAACTTTGAATGAAGAGCAAGAAACCTCAAAAGCAAGTGGAGAGCCGGAGACTATGCAACCCCAAACTGAGATACCCGAACAAGAAGAAAATACTGAAGACGACTTTGACATTGGAAAGCACATTTTATTTTAATGTTTGAGGTTTCATAGGATAAAAGGCCTTGTAATTTTTTTTTAAATGTTTGTATGAATAAAATTTGCTTAAATTGGTTTGATTTATGATGACTTATGTTTAAGTTTGTGTCAATTTAATATTAATTAACTTCTGCCAATCTGGACAATTTTACATATAATTTCGATATCGAAATATGTATCGGTAGGTATACCAGGGCTTAAAAAGAAGTTAATTTCGATCTCGAAAACAATAGAACGGTTTATGCGATATCGAAAATATATAAGTTTACCCTTTCGATATCGATAGAAGTAATCGGTGCGTCTCACAGGGATTGAGAAGAACATTATTTCGACATCGAATAAATAGTCGAAATTGTATACGATATCGAAAACATATAAGTTCTAAAATACTTGGTCAGTATTAAAAATAAGTCGATATCGAAAGACTGAATATTACCATTACCGATATCGAAACTGCATTCGTCCAAATATAACTTACAAAAATTTACCAATCTACTTCTTTTTCATAGGATTCTTTCTCTTCCTCTTAGATACCTTACCTGTATTAGTAACCCAAATACCCTCATCATGATCAACGCGAGCAATGTAACGCTTCAAGCTCACTTCATCTTCCAATAGCTTGTCTTCATGTAAAAGAAAATCTAATGGGGAATTTTCGTCGGTCATATCATCATGTTCTCTCATTTCATCATCAACAAAGGATTTCTTCCCTCCGACAACAACTTCCCATCGAGGGTCGACTGGGTCAGTAACATAAAATACTTGGTCAGCTTGGACGGCCAAAATGAATGGATCCTCTTTTGAACCTTGTCGAGCACGATCAACGAGAGTCATGCCTAAACCTTCATGCTTTATACCGCGCCTTTCATCCACCCAAATACATTTAAAAACGGCTATTCTCAAATTCACATAATCAAGCTCCCAAATATCGGTTATAGTGCCAAAAAACATCTTTTTCTTCAATGTTCCATCTTCTAGTGAATCTGAAATATTAGAAACCCCACTATTCTGAGATACACCATTATCATCCATATCTTTTGTCCCAAAGGTATATCCATTTATATCATATCCACCAAAGGATCTGACTGTACCAAGAGGGCGACGAGATAACCATTTCACAGTTTCAGAATGAACTCCAGATTCAACATGATTTTGTAGCCAACATGCAAACGTTCGATTGTGCTCGTCTAGCAATCCCTCTTCGGTCAAACCACTATTCGCCTCGAGTAATTCCTTCATATGAATGTCTACATAGGGAGCAATTTCTTTATGATTCCGGAGAACGTACACATGAGCTTTAATGAGATCATCAGCCGATGGTTGGAACATGCGATTGTGCCTCAATCCATGACCATCCAACCTACTTTCATGTCTAGAGTTGGGAACACCAATTGTATCAACATCTTTTAGGTAGTTTGTACAAAACTCAATTACCTCTTCGGCGACATAGCGTTGTACAATACTAGCATCAGGACGGTAACGATTTTTCACAAACAACTTGAAGATCTTCATGTACCGTTCAAATGGATACATCCACCGTAAAAAGACCGGTCCACATAGTTTGATCTCACGGACTAAGTGAACAATCAAATGAACCATGATGTCAAAAAATGATGGAGGGAAGTACATCTCCAACCGACACAAAACCTCCACCACCATTCTTTGCAACTTGTCTAACCTCCGATGACTAAGACTTTTCCGACAAATAGCCTTAAAAAAATAGCAAAGCTTCGTAATAGCATTCCGCACATGCATCGGGAGGGAACCTCTAATTGCAATGACATTCAACTCTTGCATCAAATTGTGACAATCGTGTGACTTCATACCCGCCAACTTAAGTTCCTTTAATTGGACACAAGACCTAATATTGGAAGAATACCCCGTAGGAACTTTGACCGACTTCAATGTGTTACAAAAACTCTCCTTCTCTTTCGTCGACATTGTATAACAAGCCGGTGGTAAGTAAGACTTGTCTCCTTCCTCCACAGGTGCGAGCGAAGGTCTTATGCCTAAACTCACCAAATCTAGACGTGACTTCAACCCATCCTTTGTTTTGCCCGGGGTGTTCAACAGTGTACCGACCAACGCGTCACACACATTTTTTTCAATGTGCATGACATCCAGACAGTGAGTAACCTCTAGGTATTTCCAATATGGCAAATCAAAAAATATTGACCTTTTTTTCCAACTACCACTATTTTTTGCAACCTTTTCCTTTTTTCCATAAACATGTCCCAACTTCTCCATGGTTTGGAGGATTTCAACGCCAGTTGGAGGAATGGGTTCTGGATCGGTCTCAATTTTCCCATTAAACCATTTTTTAGCAAACCTCCATGGATGATCTTCAGGAAGGAATCGCCGATGACCAAGATAAACCGTTTTCCCACCATTTTTCAATTGACAATGACTTGTGTTTTTCTCACAAATTGGACATGCAAGGTGACCTTTCACTGAATAGCCTTTTAAATTGCCCAATGCCGGAAAATCATTAATGGTCCACAACAACATCCCTTTTAACTCAAACTTCTCATCCCCACGACTACCATCGGCTATCGATACACCCGAGTTGAACAAAGACCTCAAATCTTCAATGAGTGGGGCAAGGTAAACGTCAATGTCATTTCCAGGCTGTTTCGGTCCTGATATCATCATTGATAGCAACACATATTTGCGTTTCATCATCAACCAAGAAGGTAGATTGTAAATAACCAACATCACAGGCCATGAACTGTGTGTGCTAGACAAATTGCCAAACGGGTTCATACCATCCGTTGATAACCCTAGTCGGAGGTTTCGGGGTTCTTTCCCAAATTCAGGGTATAATTCATCCATTTTTTTCCACTGTTCTCCATCCGATGCATGACTAATGATGTCATCACCCCCTCGCTCCCTCTCTGCATGCCAAGTAAACAGTTTCGCATCATCAGGGTTTGCAAACAACCTTTTCAATCTAGGCACAATAGGAAGATACCACATTACTTTTGCGGGTGTTTTCTTATCGCTAAATGTACTCTCTTCATCCCCAACTTTGATTAATTCTTTATCCTTTACTTTGTATCGAGACTCCCCACATACTAGACAATTATTCAATTTTTTCTCCTCCACCGACCTATACAACATACAATCATTAGGGCATGCATGAATCTTCTCCAATTCCATTCCCATTGGACACAAAATCTTCTCCAATTTATCGGGCAACAAGTTATCAACCGGAAGCAATTCTTTAACAATACCAAACAACTCCGTCATCCCTTTATCGGTAATCCCATGTTTCGCCTTCAAATTCATCATCAACAATGTTGCCGCCATAATACAATGCCTAGACCCCTTGTATAATGGTGTTTCTTTATCATTCATCATTGCCGTTAGAACACTAGGCTTATTAACAAATTCCCTAGCAACATCTTCTACCATCTCACCAAGATAAGCATCATATTCCATGTCTTCACTACCAACATCAATTTCGGGAATAATTTTGTCAACTACAACTTCACCATGCCAAATCCATACCGTGTACTTAGGGTCAAAACCCCTACAATACAAATGTTCACGTAAAACCATCGCATCATCATAATAGGCATTGTTCTTACAATCTTTGCATGGACATCTAACACCTTCAACATCTTTCATCTTTGCATCCTCAAAACCAACATGAATAAATTCCTCTATCAAACCACGATACTCAAGGGACAATCTATCATTCCTTCTAATAATTTCGAGTCTTTCCATATCTACAACGTCCAACTATTGCAAAACTCAATCAAATTGTTAAACAACAAACTCCTATGCAATCAAGGAAAAAAACAATGAAACAATCATCAAACTCACATACAATTAAATGGTAAGGTTCAAAACTCAAAAAAACTATACAAATTTGATACCTTTAAGTTGATGATTATGGTATGAATCAACCCAACAATTTTATGAACCTTCAATCCCTTAGATTGGAGTTTGGAATCCGAAATCAAGTGTTGGAACAAAATACCCACACAAGAAAAAAACCTAAGTTTTGAGGGTTGACCAATTTAAAACGCAATTTTGCGCAAACAAGATATATTTTCGATATCGAAGGTTTATAAATTATAGCCCCATAGGTCATTCGATGTCGATAGTACTTGATCAATACCCTAAGCAGAATCATTTCGATATCGACAAGTGTTTTAAAACAATATCGATATCGAATTCATATTCTCCTAGTCTCTGTCAAGAAGGTCGAACTAATTAGCGATATCGAATCTTTATGTTAACATCTTCGATATCGTATACAATATATGAGACTTGTTTCTGTAAACTCAAAAGTTTAATTTCGATTTCGACCTTAACCTGTGTAAAGATTCGAAGTCGCAATGTGGTAAATTTTGATTTCGCTATCGAAAGTATAGTATCCCTGAGTCAGTAGACAAAGAGACTAAAAATATCTTTGGCCCTCATTTCTTGTTTGCTCCGTCCAATTAATCACATGGGACCATAACTATGTTGGGAAGTCTATTTTATGGGATCTCAAGCATCATTTTCATCCAAGCCTTTTCTTTTCTTCTTTCTTCCTCCTCTCATTGTCAACAAATACTCATATAATGGCGGGCAATAGCAATGTATCCCCTGCTGAACAAAGAAGGCTAGCAATGGAAGCAAGGATTGCAAAGTTGAGGACTGATAGGATGAGAGGTATGAATTAATACTCAACATAGTGCTGGATCCTCAATGATTTTACATTTTTTGCTTACACACTTCATTATTACTAATTTGAATCTTGTATGAAATATGTAGAGTGGGAAGACGTTGTTGAACCTGAGCAACGCCGCAAGCTGGACTTCTTGAAGAATCAATTTCAATATCTTTTTCCTCGGTCGGGGGCTGCACGAATTCCGTGGGATGATTCATTCATAATTTTAGAATCACAAAAGGAGTTTGACAAAGAATACACTCGTGGTGTAGTAAGTTATCCCCTCAATTATTCTTTTGTGAAACAATATTAATCATATATACAGTTTTAAAGATCAAATTATGGATTTTTTTTTTTACTTGTTGCAATAATTTATGATTTTCAGAAAAGAATAGAGTTGATGCGCCGTGCGGTTGAGAAAGGGCTGATTAGGGCGGAGAAAGAAATTAGGGAGACCCATGAAGCTAAGGAAGAAATTATCAGACTAGGCAGACAACATTTCATTGGAGTTACTATGGATCCAACAGAACCAGAGTACGCTATGGAATGTTTTTTGTACTGGGACATTTCTGCAGAATCCTGTTCAAGTTCAACAGGTGAAGGATGGTCTTCAGAAGCTGAAGAAGATTAAATTTCAATGCTTGATCTAATATTATGCCCTTTCATGTTTCAAGGTGTTTTTAGGATCACTTATTTCCTTTTACTTCATCTGTGTTGTTTTTTATTAGTATGAACTTTGATTTGAAGTTTTATGAATTCCAACATTCGGCCATGAATTTTAATATGAATGTGATTTTGGAGTTTGAAATTCGAAATCAAGTGTTGGAACAAAATACCAACACAACAATATAACATAAGTTTAGAGGATTGACCAAATTAAAACGCAATTTTGCCCAAACCTAATAAACATTCGATATCGAACGTTTATAAATTCTAGCCCCTTAAGTGAATTCGATATCGATAGTACTTGATCAATACCCTAAGAAGACTGTCTTCGATATCGAAATTCATTTTGCAATGGTTTCGATATCGAATGCATATTCTCCTAGTCCCCTGTCAAGAAGGTCGAACTTGTATGCGATATCGAACTTATATAATTAGAGTTAGCGACTTCGAAAATTATATATTTAATATAAATAAACCGGCGGAGATTATTAAACTCAACCTTCTTATCCCAACTTTTTCAATCCCTCTGTGCCGAAAAATTCCCAAATAGATCCCTTAGCACAAACCCATCAACTAATTCCAAGATGTCGAAGGATTCTAGCCAATCTTGTGCTCAAAAGGATATCCCAAGAGATTTGGTGGTGTTGCCCACCTTGATTGACAGGGATGCTTCCAAGGTAATGTATTCATAGATTCATGTAAATTTTGATTTATGTTTTCTCAATAGTTCATGCTATTATTGTTTGTGCAATAACTTATTTACCTAGTACTTGGTACCTTTGTGCTTGGAAGTAGCTAGTTATCACTTTGGATGCACAATATTAGTTTCTGATCTTTTAAATCCCACATGTCCTTGTATGGTGTTAACCGGAAATTTTGTGGTGATTTTGATTTACGTTTGTTCATTGTGGTTGAAAAGATTGCTAAGCCTCAGCCCCTAATCGCTGATGGAAGCAGGATTGGTTCGGCCTCGACTGTGGAAGTCAAACATGTTGACAATGTCGATGTCAAACCTGAGGCATCACCCCCGACTAAGAAGATTAGGAAGCCTTGCTATGGTTGGATTAGCGATGGTAATAGTGATGATGAGGACAACTTTATTATGCTGCCTCCAATGGAAGAGAATACTTCTTTCAAAGGAGCTTAGATACTCATTGTTCTTATGTTCACTATCTTTGTACCATTAATCTTGTTTGACATTTTCCGTACTCTTGTTCTTTTCTTTTGTTGTTTTCTGGAATTTTAACGTACTCTTGTTTCTTTATATTTGATGGTCTTTCTTTATACAAGTATATCATTTTTAGGTTAATCAGGACAATAGAATTCGATTTCAAAAACATTAATCTAGCCTTTCGAATTCGAAAATATGTTCATACAAAGACAACACAGTAGAAGACTTCGCATCTTAACTATTTCTACAAACTCAACAATATAATGCGATATCGAAAATATATATTATAACCTTCGATATCGTATACATCATATGATATTTGTTCCTGTAAACCCAAAACATATATTTCGATATCGTCTTTTATATGTGTAACTCTTCGATATCGCATTGTGGTATATTTGCATTTCGAGTTCGTGTATATATTTTAATTTAAGGCGGTTTATACAAAACCGCCGTAAAATAAGTGCCTAACCGCCTTCCTTCATTTTCTTAGCCTACAGCTCGCGTAAACCATCCGAAATTGACTTTCGAGTTCGAAAAATATGCTATTTAACGGCGGTTCAAAGGAACCGCCTTAAACAACCGCCTTAAAACCCCTGATTTGCACTAGTGCCAGGTTCCTTAATACCGCCACTGATCTTAAATTTCACGGTTAACTTTTCGAGTCAAACTTTGAAATCTTAACTATTATTTCCAAGTCAAACTTGGATTAATGATGTCCACCACTAACTAGTACCTACTATTAGGGGTGGACAAAAAAAAACCGAAATCCTAAAACCGAACCGAACCGAAACTAAATGACCCAAAACTAATTAACCCGAATCTGAATTCAATAAATGAGTTTCGAGTATCTGAATTAAAAAAAAATTGAATTATAAACATGAGTTTTATTTCGGATTTGGGGTATTGAAATTCAACCCGAAAACCGAATTCAAAAATTAATATATATATATGTAACAAAATAATTAATATACTATATATATAATAGTAAAATTTGAATTTAACCTTATCTCTACCTCTTCTGGACTTTCAAGTTGGGACTGTGGTACTGGTAGATTCTAGATTGGCAGATTGATAGTAATCTTCTAAATTGGTTAACAGAATATTGAATTTGTCTTTCAAATAAACTCTCCCTCCTTTCTCATCTACGTTCTTCGGACTTAGATACCCAAAGTGTTCAGACTTCATGTCTATGTTTTAGTTGAATAATTTTGATTGAACTTTTTAAGAAATTTTAGATTGTCCAACAATTTGAAGTTGTAAATTGGGTTGTTCGAGTTCAAACCGAAACAAATCGAAACCCAAATAACCCAAATCCGAATTTGGAATTCGGGTTCATAACTAATATGGTTCAGGTTTGGTTTGAAATTTTTGAGGGTCAACCCGAACAATCCGAACCGAAAAACCCGAAAACCGAAAAACCCAACCCGATGCCCACCCCTACGGCCCTACCTACTAGGATCACCACCAATCGCGTCTGATGATCAGGGCCGGTCCTGGGATTTTGGGGGCCTCAAGCAAAAATAATATTTCTTAGGACTTTAAAAGTAAAATTTAATAAATTTAGGGTTATAGCAAAAATATTATAAATTATACATAAAAATGCCTATAAATATCAAATTTTCTTATCTCTATTTAGTTCTCATAATGTATAAGACTCTATTTTGAAAGAATCAATATATTTTATTTATATAAATATATTCAAATTAATAAAAAATACTACATATTTTTTTCTAAAAATGGGGTCCTTTTTTCCAAAAATATTTGGGGAGTTCAAGCGGTTGCGTAAGTTGCTTCCAAACAGGGCCGGCCCTGCTGATGATGCCTAACTAACTTTACCCTTGACAACCTACAACAACCACCACCACATACAACTTATGTTAATAAAGCCACCACCACTGCTAATTAACATTCGCGACAAAACCATCTCATCGAGTGCCGATTACGACAACCCTCATTGAGCATTATCAACGCCGACTGCCACCACACCAGCCACTAACTATGAGCAACACAACCTCAATCACCATCACTGGTCGGAAACCGCCCCCAAGCATCAACGGTTGCGACCGAGACCTAGCTATCGAATGCCACCAACCATCACTATCAAGCATCGATAATGACCACAACCTCCACCTACGGCATCCACCATCACTACCATTAACCACCACCACTAGTAATAGTATCACCGAGCACTAATCTATCGTTCAGGGTATTGCTGGTTTCTGGCTACAACACTTGAGCATACCATCTACCGTCCTAGAAGCTCTAGAACAGAAATGCAGGCATTTTCTTTGGGGAGGCAAACACAAGAGCAAGGTATCATGGGAAATGCTTTGCTCTCCGAAACTAAATGGAGGCTTGGGAATAAAGGACTTCAAGACATGGAATAAGGCAGCTATGATCCAGAAGATCTGGGATATCCACACTAAGAATGATAATCTATGGGTGCGATGGGTTCATGCCTTTTATTTGAAGACAGAGGGCTTCTGGTGGATTGGAACGAGGATAAGCAATGGAAGGTTGGGAGAACTCTATTCGCCTTACTTTGGGGATCTCTGCACCTTAAGGGATGAGCTCAAAGTGATGTTTCAGGGAGACATTAATGAGGTGAAGGAAACACTGAGAATTTGGGAAGGCACTGGAAAGTTCACAACATCAGCTTATGTGTTCTTGCACCGGCTTATGTGTACTGACAAATATCCAAAGGTATACCATCATTAGGGTCGGCCAAGAGAGAGGTTCTACAAGAATCTATGGAAGGGTTTTATCCCACCAAAATTCTCTTTCATTACCTGGCTTGCATCTCTTGGCCGACTGTACACCAAAGACAAATGGGAAGAGAACACTTATGGACAACCAACTGATAGGGTCTACTCACTCTGTCATTTAGAGGATGAAACAAATAGCCACTTGTTCTTTAAGTGTGCCTTCACACAGGTTATTTGGGATCGTGTGAGAAATTGGATTCGTTTGAGGAGGCGAACTTTGTCCATTCAGAGCACTGAGAAATGGATCAGTAGACATATCAAGGGATCGAAACTCCGGAAGTATAGGGAACAACTGGCTTGGATTACCTCGGTCTATCGCATATGGACTGAGAGGAACAAAGTTGTAATGGAAGGACAACAGCCAAGTGTGGACCGTGTTTACAAATTCATAGTACGGGATTTTCATATGGTCTTGAACATGCAGTTCCCGGATACTGAGCAAGGAGGTCAATCACCATGACCCCAATGAGGTTTTTCGCGGAATTTTTCATAGGCCCTAGATCGGGACTAAGGGTGATTCCTGAACCCATCTATAGCCTAGACACGGCACATATTATAGACTGCTAAATTTGATTTAGGGGTGATTCCTGAACCTTTTTTCTATGCAGCACCACGCTATTCTGCCTACGGAGCACCTCATATGCTAAATGGCATGAAGCTGCTCACTTGCTTAAAGTGTAGACCTGAGAGGAGGATAGGTTTTCCTTTTGCTTTAGGTAAACTTATCCTACATGGTCGAGAGGGAGGGTTGTGGTTCAACAGAATCACGCGACCATGGTACACGTTCGGCGTTTTGGTTTGTAATGAACACACCTCCAAGGGAATTTGGGTTGTTCTTCCTTTACTTTGGAATTGCATCACATCATGCCCGTGAGGTCCGGCAACTTCGGGATTAATTCAAATAATCCCATATTCTAGGTCATATGTTTGGAATCACTCATCTTTACATGTAAAAGTGATCATGTACTCAGCATGTAGTTTCCCTTCACATGGAAATAGTGAACGCACTAATCTGGCTTCAGATTTGGACTAGGACTACCCCCTAAGCCAAATGCTGGCCTAGTATGTAACTTATGCGTGGGTTGAGCGCTTCTCGCCACCTTGCGATTTGCCTACAATACATGTAAATGTTACTTGGCATTCTGCTGCCCACTTGCTTAAAGTGGAAACACGGCTCTTAGAGTCACCATGCGAGGAGAGCGCTATATCTCACCACCGCTCTTTTGCCTGCGGTGCATCTCCGGATGTTAATGGTAATAGGTTGTCCACTTGCTTAAAGTGGAAAACGGCTCTTCGAGTCGCCATGCGAGGGGAGCGCTATATCTCACCACCACTTATTTTCCTGCGGTTCATCTCCGAATGTTAATGGTAATAGGCTATCTGCTTGCTTAAAGTGGAAAACTGTTCTTAGAGTCGCCATGCGAAGGGAGCGATATATCTCACCACCGCTCCTTTGCCTGCGGTTCATCTCCGGATGTTAATGGTAATAGGTTGTCCACTTGCTTAAAGTGGAAAAACGGCTCTTAGAGTCGCCATGCGAATGTGAGCGCTATATCTCACCCACCGCTAATTTTGCCTGCGGCATATCCTCAGATATTAAATGGTAAGAAGGTTGTCCACTTGCTCAAAGTGGAAAGGCGCTGGATAGCTGCTACGCATGGCGAGCGCGCTATAGATTCGTCCGGTCTCACACATCATTAGGAGATTCACCATTTGGGATCCAGCAAGAGCATCGACACTGTCACTTTTCTGCTCTTGCCCCTCTACATCAACCTCGGCGCCAACAGAGGTTGTACTTGGAGGCCAACATCATCCTTTTTCATCATCTTAGGGTGCACATGGCAGGAGTTGCCCACACGTTCCCACATCAGCTCCAACACGATAGCACTAGGGACCATCTAAATCCCTGGATCGGAACATCATGGACTTATTTCACCGATTCATCTCATCTTCTGCAGTCCGCTTGATTCATCAAAGGGCCAGAACAGCTGTTTAAGTTCGTACTACCGCATGAAGATCTGTTACTACCTGAAGACCCGAGGCCAACCTTGGTTGATAATTGGAGAGACAGTTCGACAGCTTGCATTATCCGTCCCGACACCATCATCTAGGGACTAGAATGAGAAGACTTGTTCTGCATAAGTTGCTACTGTATTTGGGTTGATTAGTAATTCATCACCCCAACCCATAGTTATGGTATCATCGATTTGTATTTTCATAGGCCGCTCTAATAGGGGCCCAATAGCTCCACAGCACTATGTTGATAGATCTTAGTATGTATTGGGTCCGCAAGGCTCTCTGGATCTAAATTTCATTTTTTATTTACCATTTTACCATTACTATCACCGAGCACTAATGACAACCAATAACTATCAACAATGATGACTACCTCTATAATGATCGATGGTGTGACACCACTACGAAACATCGACTACGGCTACCCCACTATTATCAATGACAACTATAACTACGGGTAGTTTCCATCATCATCAATCTTAGACACATGTTTATAGTTAAACTAGAGCTGAGCTATATTAAAGTTGAATAAGATCAAATATAACTAAAAGTGGTTAAGTTGAATTGAACGAGTTAAAACAAACTAACATATTTTTTTTTAAAGATAACCACCGTTGGTGGGGGGAGTTATATTGGCTTCCCCATGCCTTTTAAATGACCAAAAAGAAAAAAGAGTTACAAAGCTGCATACAGGTAAGGCCTATAGCACAGTGCAGCTAAATAGAGGCCTACTCTAAGGCATCTATGGTGTAGTATTACTACACAAGGCACAAGTAGGTGCCTTCAAAAAGAAAGATAGAAGCAAAGATTCTCCTTCTATACAACAAAAAATGGTGGTAAAATAATTGACAGGAAGCTTTCAACTACTTGTTTGTTAGTGATTTCATGAGCAAACACAAAATCACAAGTCAGCCTATAGATGATGCTTACCCTTATTATTTTACCAAGACAAAGAGAGGTGCACCAGGGTGGGACAAAAATCCTTGAGACAGTTGAAGTGCAGCTTGAGTTGGTGTAGACCTGTGAGTGGAGCATAGACTCTGCTGGTGTGTCTTTGATACTTCATCTGCATTGAAAAACCAGCAAAATTAGCAGTATCTAGTTCTGGATCCGCAGAGAAGGGAGCTCCATTTTATCTAAAATTAAAGCCCCTCTAACTCTGACTGGAAGACTGTGAAAATTGTACTGATCATTTAGTTTACTTCTCAGAGCGTGTTTGGCTAACAAATCAGCTACACAATTCCCTTGCCTAAGGATATGATTAAGTACAGCAGGGTAAAGGTTTAGGGATATGTAGTCTACAAGAGAAAACATATTCCATGGAGCCTTATTATGGTCTTTGATCATAGCTACTGCATTTAAGCAGTCAGATTCCATGGAGAAAACAAACAGGTTAGCAGAGTGAGCAACAAGAATGCCAAAACTTATAGCCTGCAGTTCTGCTTGAAGGGGAGAAAAGGAATTAACATATAAGGATCTAGCAAGTATGAGAGAACCAGTAAAATCCCTTAATATTATTCCCAGCCCAGCTTTTTGACTAGTATGACTCCATGCAGCATCTACATTCATTTTTATACCACTAGATGGTTTGAGCCATTTAATGGGGGAAAAATTAGGTTTAGGAGGTTTCAACCATTTAGGCAAAACCCCAGCATTTGCAATATCCTTATCATGCTGTTTTGTAATGTAAAAAGGCTTAGCTACAAAGGCATCAAAAATCATATCTTTTATTTCCTTAACCAAGCCTTGAACATTTGGAGTCACAGAGTCAAAAAGTTTTCTATTCCTGGCCTTCCATAAACACCAACAAACAAAAGATGGAACCATATTAACTAGATTTGTGTGGAGTGTAGTGAGTCCTTTAAAGGACCAATAGCTAGCAAGTCTGCTCCACAGGGAGGTAAAATCTGGATTACCAATACATAAGAAAGAGTGTATAGCCGTCCAGACCTGCTTGGCTATAGTACAGCCATTGAAAAAATGATCTATACTATCAGAGTTATCGCAGAAAGAACACTTAGATACTATGCTGAAACCGAAGAATAACAGTATGTCATCAAAAGGAAAGAGACAATTAAAAAGTTTCCACATAAAAACTGACACCTTTTTTGGAGTTCTGGAAGACCATATCTTAACCATAGAAGAGATGTTACCTCTTTTAGGTCTGAGTGCATTGTAGGCTGAAGCGAAAGTGAAATTTCCTTTAAGATCAGGTTTCCAGATGAGTCTGTCTTTTCTATGTGGTGAGAGGTTTATGTCCTGTAGAAAATTCAAGGCATCAGTCTGTAGCAGTGGAGCTAGAGAGTGTATGTATAGATCCTTATGTGTGATAAAATCAGCCACAGTGCAATCAGATGGAATATTAGCAGCATCAGGTGAAATAAAATCACTCAAAACACCAGAGTCAATCCAGATGGAGTTCCAAAAACTACACATTCCATTACCAATGATGATTTTAGAATTATGAGCTGCAAAGGAATCCGTTTTGCATATCCTTCTCCATGTTTGTGAGGTTCTGTCAGTTAAAGGGAGAGAAGAAATAAAAAGTGTCCATAGGGCTAGTGCTTTTTGATACTTCCACCATAATTTAGCCGAGTAAGCTTCAATAATGGTTGGAAGCGATCTGATCCCAATACCATTTTCAACAAAAGGGTAGCACAGGTCCTTCCATTTCCTCCACTTTTTCTTTTCACCATTTTCACTATGCCCCCAGAAGAAAGAGGAGATAACTCTCTCTAGATTTTTTAAAATGAGTTTTGGAGGGTCATAAACTGCCCAGATGTGCTGGGGAATGGAATATATGCAAGATTTTATCAGTGTTAGTTTTCCACCAGTGGATAACCACTTGTTTTTCCAGCTATCTAGCCTTGAGTTGATCATTTCAAGCACAGGCTGGAAATGTGAACAAGTCATTTTACCTGTAAAAATTGGACACCCAAGGTATCTAAAAGGATAATCCCCTTTTTTCATCCCTAGGATAGACTGAATTAGTCTAATGGTGTGTAAAGAAGCATTTTTGCTATAAAAGACCTCACTCTTTTGAAAATTGATTTTTTGACCAGTTGTTTTTTCAAAAACCACTAAGAAAGCTTTAAGGACAGTTAGACTGGATTTATTAGCAGTTAAAAAAATAATGGTGTCATCTGCATAACTCAAATGAGAGATAGGAATGGCACCATCTGGTAAGTTAAAATACTGGATCTTTCCTATGTGGTAAGCATATGCAAGTGATCTAGTGAAAGCTTCTGAAAACAGGTTGAAAAGGAAAGGAGAAATAGGGTCTCCCTGTTTTATTCCTCTGGAAGCTTTGAAGAATCCCACAGCTTTTCCATTTACCAGGACTGAGAAGCAAGCTTGAGACAAGTTCTTGATGATTGTATGGACAAAGGATCCATGGAAGCCAAATTTCAGTAACACAGAGCTTAGGAAATGTCATTCCACTCTATCAAAAGCCTTCTGAAGATCAAGCTTAAGTATACAGTTAGCACCCCTAGTTTTTCTATTAATGAATCTCATAATTTTCTTTAAGTAAAGGACATTGTCTGAGATTTCTCTGTTGGCTAAAAAGGCAGATTGATGTTGGGATATCAAAGAAGGAATCAAAGGTTTGAGTCTTTCCATCAAGATTTTTGAAAAAAATTTATTGCTAACATTGGAAAGACTTATAGGTATGTAGTCATTGAAGGAGACTGGAACCTCTTTTTTAGGGATAATGGTAATCCAGGTGCTGGCTATTCCCCTTGGGATATTAGGGTTATGAAGAAAATCATTTGCAGCATTAAGCACATCTTCACAGATAATATCCCATGCTTTTATATAAAATTTTGCTGTATAGCCATCAGGTCCAGGACAGCTGGATTTGTTGAGACTGAAAACCACTTGTTTTAGCTCATCCATAGTGACAGGTTTTATCAAAAGCTCGTTTTGGTTTGGACTGACAAGGGAAGGAATCTAACTAAGGAAGTGTGAATGAAAATGAGCTCTTTCTGTTGATTCAGAAGATAGGAGATTTTCATAGAAAGAGATGGCTTCATTCTCAATATCAGATATATCATCTAGCCAGATGCCTTGTGAATTCTGAATTTTGGAAATCCCAAGCCTATTTTTTCTATCCTTTACTGATTTATGAAAAAACTCAGTATTTTCATCTCCATCTCTGAGCCATTTAATTTTTGCTTTTTGCTTCCAAAAATGTTTTTCTTCTGCTAGAGCTTTATTTAAAATGGTTTTGGCTTCTTTGAGTTTGACCAGTTCACTATCTGATTGGTTAAGGTCATAAATTATTTCCTGAAGTCTGAGGAATTCTACAGCTTTAGCAACATTATCAATAATATTGCCAAAGACTTCTTTATTCCAAGTCGTGAGGACAAGTTTTAATCTATTCAGTTTCAGGAACAATCTTACCATTCCAGACTCAGATAGAGGAGTGGACCAACTATTCCTTATCACCTCAATGAATTCATTTCTTTTGAACCAGGTGTTAAGGAATCTAAAGGGCCTAGGGGAGGAAGGGATTGCACTTCCTACTGTTAGCAAAAGGGGGCAGTGATCAGAAGTCTCCTTGTTAAGTACTAAAATAGAGGATGGTGGAAAATTGGAACTCCATAATTGGGAGCACAATCCTCTATCTAATCTCTCTATTGTGGCGTTCAACCTAGCATTGGTCCAAGTGAATAAATTTCCCACAGTTTGGATTTCAGAGAGAAATAATCCATGAATAAAATCATTAAAGTCCTGAATACTTCCTAGTTTAGGAGAGGATGGACCTTTATATTCACTCACAGATCTAAATGCATTGAAATCACCTATATAAACAGCATTATTATAACCTGAAGCAATTAAATCTTTCCATAGATCTTTTCTTCCCATTTTAGTCCTTAAACCATAGATAAAAACTCCTTCCATTGGAGATCTTAGTTTATGGCTAAAAATGTCAACAACAAGGAATTGTCTATGGTCACATTTAAGGGAGATAGAAAGAGAGTTATTCCAAAAAAGCAAAATCTGGCCAGAGGCAGCATGCATACAGTTTTCAAAATGTAACAGTTTCATGTAATGGGCACATTCAGAATTGGGATGTTTAGGTTCAATTAAACATATCAATTCAGGTCTGTGAGCAAGGACAAGTCTTTCTAGCCTAAGCATTGAAGTATCCATACCTCTAATATTCCATACTAGCATGTTAATTCTTATTGTTGTACTAATCATTAAAAACTGCTTTTGGAGCTCTTTGTAGATGACCTAAGTAAATAGGCAACTTGATGCAACTGACTACTATATGAGTTTTTTCTACTTTTCTTAGATGTTCTCTTAAGAATAGTAGGGCTTTGTACCTTTGCTGTGCTTACTTGAGTGGATGTTGAGGGATAACATAGGAATAACTTCTATTCACTTTCTTAACACGAACCAAACAGGAATGAGAATCACCTGTTTTCTTTTCCTTTCCCCATCATTTCATTTGTTGATTTCTTTCATTTTATGCACCAAACCTTTTAAGTGTTACACCAACTCACCCATTATATTAAGGGATACTTACAACAAAAAGTAATGGAAAATTTCATGAAGGAAAGGCAAAACAAAACTTTAAAAGACATAATTACTCAATATTAAGGGCTTTGTAATAATTTAGTATTTATTTATTTAAATAAAAAAAGTAATTTTAATCTATTATTTGAATTTTGAAAAGAAACTTCAAAACATATTCTATTAATTCATATTCTAGAAACCCCTTATTTTTAAGAACATAATCTAGAAACCACTTTAGAAATTAGAGTTTGAGTAAGAGGCAACCATTGCGAACCGACTTCTAAATCATCGGAATTTTTTTAGTCAACCCCAAGAGAAGGAATTCATTTTTGGTGAATTAAAATTTGGTTAGTTTTAAGAACATGAATTTTTATAAAAGATACTGGCAAAGTCTTGGAAGCGACCGTCTACATATATAGACCGGATTAAATTGTAAATAATCTTATATGTCAAAAACAAGGAGGGATCAATTTGCAATTTTTTAAAATCTATGAAATTCACGTGCTACAGTATTTCCCTGCGTGAACAATAGTGTTTGAACATTACTGCTACAGTATTGCTACAATACTAATTCCAGTTTTTTTTTTTTTTTATTTCAGATTTTTTTTTAAATTGCTCATGTTTTAATTTATAAATTACATCTTTAGGTTTTTAGATATTTGATACTCTACAAAATTTTATACGATTAACTATCTTTCAGGTTTTGTTTTAAACTCCTCATGTTTTAAGTTATAACCTCAATGTTTTAAGTGACATATTTTGATTTAAATTCCCCATGTTTTATGTTATAATGATCATCTTCTGAGTTACAAGTTCAGTTTATTAGATAATAAAAATCTTCTAGGTTTTGGTTTAAATTCCACATATTTTATGTTATAATTATTATCTTCTAAGTTACAAGTTCAGGTTTTATGTTAAATCCCCCGTGTTACAGCAGTAAACTTCAGGTTTTGAGTTAAATCTCTCATGTTACTATAGCAAATACTGTAGCGACAATGTAGCAAACACTATACACGCGTGACTTTTTTTAACTTTTCAAAAATTAGTAATTGGTCCCTCTGTGTTTTTAATAAATTACACTATTTACAAATCAGTCACTGATCTATATATGTATACGGTCGCTTCAAAGACTACCTCGAAGATATTTGTTCATCATCTCTTAATAATATCAGTGATCAATTATTATTATCATTATCTTTATCTTATCATCCTACACTAGTATACTGTAGACCTTTCTCTCTCCAGAAAATTCTAGGGTTTAGCGGCGAAGAAGATGATTTTACTTGCGATTTTCGCACGATTTCACGGCAAGCTCTGTGATTTTCGGACAAAATTTGAAGATGACGAACGCATATGTGATTGCGAAGTTGTACGCTGGGTTTTCGCTCACTGAAGAGGAACGGCAGGCGCCGCTAGCAACTCAGCGGCAGGCTCCGATGATGGATCATGGGAAATTATTGATCGGAAAACTGATGGCGCCGAGGAGGATACCGGCGGCGGATGTGCAACTATGCTTTGCTAGGGCATGGAGATTACCGACTGATCTGAAGGTAAAAACCCTAGGTGATAATTTGTTTCAGTTTGCTTTTCCGAATGTTGGATCGAGGAACAGAACACAACCATGGATCCTCGACGGAAACCTTTTCATGTTGTAGGAATCACGTGGGGATATGGTGCCGACGGACGTGATCTTTGATCGGGCTCCGTTCTGGGTCATCGCCCATAAGCCGACTCAGGACCAGATGAATGTAGAAACAGCGCGGGACATTGGGAACGCGATCGGGAAATTTCTGGACGTAGATAAGGACGATGATGGGGAGCTCGTCGGGAAGTTTCTTCGGATCCGAATTGAGATTGATGTAACGAAACCACTAAAACGGGTTCAGCTCCCACCTGGGGCATCGAATTTGTTGTTGTTGCAGTATGAAAAGCTCCCCGATTTTTGCGAATTTTGTGGCATCATTGGCCACATGGCAGGGAGTTGTTCGGCGCGGTGGGAGGCACCGCCGGAGCTGAGGAATTCGATCAATTACCCGGATGCGATGCGCCTCAAGCCGAGGCGGAACCCGTTCCCGAATAGCCGAGGTCAATGGAGAGAGCAGTCGCAGGGCCTTCGTAACGAGCAGTGGCCTCGTGCGGGGAGTGATAGGGCGGGGCAGCGGATAAGGCAGATAATAACCGTGCAGAGTGGAATGAGAGCACGGGACTGAGGGGCTATCAAGACCAAGGATTGGATATGGCTCAGAACAGGAAGGATTTGGTGCAGGCCGAGGCCATGGAGGTCGAAATTCCGCAGCGATCTGTGGCGGAATTGATAGGGGATTTTTATGATATTGACGTTGGCAGGGCACTGGAGCTACAGAGAATTGCTTGGAAAAACTCACGTCCATTTGGGGAACGCCGTTTACTCGAACAATTCCGAATGGAGATCGAAAGTGGATCCCCTATCTCGCAGGAGCAACGTGTAAGGGATTTGCTTGACCGGCTCCATTATGAATTGGATGAAGGTCTCGAGATGCAGGTCTATACATCACCTTTGCTGACCGAGGACGAGGAGGCTGAGCTGGAGAAAAGACGTGCGGATGAGTTGCAAGGTGCGGTCGGAGGGCAGCGTGCGGACACGACGATGGGCGAGACGCTGCTAGCTGCTCGATCCGAGGACAGGTTAGGGGACACGGTGACACCGGTCATGTCCGAGGATGGGGAGGGCGAGCTGGCTCGGGTGATGGAGCAGCATACGTCATGATTCAGTATGCGCACGTGGAACAACGCACAACTAAGGCCCAAGACACGCCCGAAATAGAAGTGGAGGCTGAGTTCGCTGACATGTATGAACTAAGGGATGAGGTCGATGTTCTACGGGCAGCTCGGGTCGAGTGCGCGCCGCTGAACAAGGCGATGGCACAGGCCCAGAACGCGGTCGAGGCGGGGCTGGCGCGGCAAAACGCTAGTGGCAGTGAGCGGGACAAGAATTCTAAATTGACATACGACGGGAGCCAGGTCATCATGCAATTCTCGGCGTCCGCGGTAGTGGTGACACCACCGAGAAATCATAGGGCAGGGTCCCAGCCGGTGCCACCGCTTAGCCCATTCCTGGTGCCTGTCCCGGTGGCAATGGACACTCCGGCCAGGCTCTTGGAGAAGCAGGTAGAGAGAATGGTGAAGAACCGGGCTAAGAATGGAACTGGACGGGGTTCAAAAGGAAGAGGAAGAGGACGTGGGAAGATAAATGGTGAAGCTGTGGTGGTCGGGGAAGCTGGACCCGTGGATGGTGTCAATCAGGCTAACATAGGCACAGGATCATCCAAGAGAAAGTTACAGTTTATCGAGATAGAGGACTTGGAGGAGTTAGAGGATACAAGGGCAAAGAAAACTAGGGTCTGCACGAATGATGTTGCCCTCGGGATCAATGCTACTTCTGCAAAGGCGGCGACTGGAGAGACCCAGTCCCGCCAGGGGCAATGAGTCTGCTGAGCTGGAATTGTCGAGGTGGCCTCGGGGACGCTAAGACAGTTCAGGAACTGCGCACGATTGTGCGCTTGAAAGCACCTGTAATTATTTTTCTTTGTGAGACACATTGTTCTAGTTCTACTATTGATAGGGTTAAAAGTAGGGTGTAAATGAACTGAACCGTTCGTGAACAACTCGCGAACAACTCGGTCAAAGTTCATTTTCGAACTCGGTTTGACCAGTTCGAACTCGAACTCGAGCTCGTTCGTTTATATACGAGCTCGAGCTCATAAGAGCCAGCTCGATAGGCTCGTCGAGCTGCTCGAATAGAATTTTTATGTAGAATTTTTTTATAAATTAATTAAATTTTGTTCATTAATGCTTTAACAAGCTCGAACTAGCTCGAGTTCGAATTCTCGAACTAGCTCGAGTTCGAGTTCGAACTTGATTTTTTATCGAGCTCACGAGTCGAGCTCGAACTTTCTAAAAGTCAGACGAATCGAGCTCGAACTAAAATATCTCAACTCGTACGAGTTCGAACTCGATCACGAACATGCAATACAAACTCGAACTCGAACTCAAACACAGGTCTGTTCGAGCTCGACTCGACTCGTTTACAGCCCTAGTTAAAAGTAAGTTAAAGTTTGATGGTGTAACAGTGGATGCCCAGGGTCAGGCTGGGGGCATGGCTTTGTTATGGAATAAACAAATAAAGGTGGAGTTCCAGTATTCATCGCATTACTTTATTGATGTGTTTGCTTATTTTTCTGGAGTCAAGATCAGAGTTACTGGAGTTTACTGTGAACCGAATACAGCGCTTCGACCCTAAGCCTGGATTCAGTTTAGAGAACTTGTGAGGGATAACGGAATTCCGTGGGTCTGTATGGGGGACTTTAATGAAGTTCTCTCTCAAGAGGAGTTTGTCGGAAGGGGTCCGAGGTCGGAGAGTCAGATAGAGAACTTTCGGGAGGCACTTCGATTCTGTGGGTTGATGGACATGACATGTATCAGATATGAGGGATCGGACTTTACATGGGTGAGGATTTGACGGAACAAGCCGACAGTCTTGGCTAAGCTTGACCGAGCCACGGGGAACCAGGCATTGCTGGATGCTTTTCCATGATCATTGAGCTCTACAGCAAAGATGCCTTCGTCAGATCATATGGCAGTGTTGGTCCAATTACGAGCTAGGGATCCCTTGGCAAATAGAAACAGGAAGAAACGAAGGTTCAGGTTCGAGGCGTTTTGGGTGAAGTCCGAAGAGTGTGAAGTGAAGATTCAGGAGTCGTGGGGGGAGGATAATGTGCACATGTCGGAGAAGCTAGAGAGGTGTGCGGTGGGGCTTATGGACTAGAATCGTCGTAAATTCCCAGCCAGTGCAAAGAGGATAGAGGAGCTGAAGAAGCTGATTCACGAGTTAGAGTTGAGGGATCCGACGGATACGAACCATGATGAACTGTTTTCGCTCAAGCAGGAATACAACTTTCTCCAGGAGGCGGAGGGGATTAAGTGGAGACAACGAGCGAAACAGCACTGGTACAAAGAGGGTGACAGGAATACCAGGTTCTTCCATCGATTCGCAACAAATCGAAGGTCGAGGAATCACATCTCAGGCCTCAAGGATGCGACACAAGTGTTGCGCTCGGATGCTGGGAGTATAGAGTAGATCATTGTAGACTATTTCGGGGGTCTATTCTCGTCGTCGGAGCCGGACGAGAGTAGGACGAAGCAGGTTCTGGAACGAATGCCTCAGAAGGTCACATAGGAGATGGCGGGGAAGCTGATCAGGCCATACATGGAGGCGGAGGTATCCAAAGCGGTGAAGCAGATGCATCCCCTCAAGGTCCCCGGGCCAGACGGTATAAGTCCCATCTTTTTTCAGAAATTCTGGCATGTAGTTAAGAAAGATGTAGTTGCATGTGTTTTAGATTTTCTGAATAAGGGTAACTTGCACCCTAGAGTTAATTACACCCATATTGTACTGTTGCCGAAAGTTTCGCAGCCTGAGCTGATCACTCAGTTCAGACCAGTCAGCTAATGCAATGTGGTGTACCGGTTGGCATCAAAGGTGGTGGTGAATAGAGTGAGGCCTATTATTGGAGACATTATTTCGCCATCTCAATCGGCGTTCATACCAGGGAGACTGATCACTGACAACGTATTGGTGGCGCATGAGATTCACCATACGATGAAAGTGAAGACTACAGGACGGAGATGGGAGATGAGTATAAAACTGGATATGAGCAAGGCTTTTGACAGGATTGAGTGGAGCTTTGTACTGGGGATGCTGGAGCAGATGGGATTTCCGCCGAGATTTGTATCGATAATCCGACAGTGTTTGTCTTCGGTGCAATTCTCATTCATTCTGAACGGTGAGGAGTTTGGGCAGCTGACGCCGAACAGAGGGATTAGGCAGGGAGACCCACTATCTCCATACCTATTTATTATCTGCTCGGAGGTACTCTCGATGCTGCTCACGGATTTGGCATGTGCTGGGCGGATTAGAGGAGCTTGCGCTTCCCCGAATGGACCGAGAATATCTCATTTGCTCTTTGCAGATGACACTCTTCTTTTTGGGGAGGCGTCAGAGGAGGAGGCTAGACATATACGGTGGGCATTGGCTTTGTACGAGGCCATTTCCGGACAGAAGATAAATGTGGATAAGTCGGGTGTCCTGTTCAGCCCTAACACGATGTTGGATATCAGACCAAGGATATGTAGCATTCTGAAGATTCCGGAGGTGGAGGCTCATGAGAAGTACCCGGGGCTGCCTACTGTCATTGGAAGGAAGAAGGGGGGAGATATTCCAGACCATCAAAGATCACATCAGGCAGAAGATTGATGGTTGGAATTAGCAGAACCTGTCGAAAGCATGCAAGGAGATACTGATAAAGTCTGTTCTATAGGCTATACCGAGTTATACTATGAGTTATTTTCAGCTTCCAGACTACGTGGTAGAGGAGATACATGGTCTGTTGAGCAATTTCTGGTGGGGGGGATCTTCTACGGAGCGGAAGATTCCATGGGTGGCTTGGAAGAGGATGTCGCGCTCGAAGGGAGCTGGCGGATTGGGCTTTCGAGACCTAGGGGCATTCAACAAAGCGCTCATAGGGAAGCAGGCGTGGAGGCTTCTCTCACAGCCAAATTCGCTGCTACCTCAAGTTCTCAAGGCTAAGTATTACAGGAATGGCGACTTGATGACTTCGGAGCTCGGGTCGAGGCTGTCTTGGGCCTGGAGGAGTATTCATGGAGCTTTGGGGTTGGTGCAGGATGGAGCTAGGAGATCGATTGGTTCGGGGAATGGCACGTCTATATGTCAGGATCCATGGATACCTTGGCTGGGCAACTTTTGGATACATCACCCGCAGAATGTTCCAGGAAATTTGCAGAAGGTAGCTGATCTGATCGATAGGGATACGGGATGGTGGAAGATGCACTTGTTGAACCAGCTTTTCACTCCGGATGAGGTGGTGAAGATTCTGGAGATACCATTGAGGAACTTGAACTCGTCTGACAAGTGGATATGGCACCACACTAGCCATGGTAGCTATACAGTTCGGACGGCCTATCACGTGGAGGTGGAAAGCAGGCAACAGAACCAAGCCCCGAGCTCAGTACACGATGAGGCGGCGGCTTTCTAGAAAAGGTTCTGGAAGTTCAGAGTTCCAAAGAGGGCACTTCACTTTGCTTGGAGGTTGTGTAAGGATTCACTTCCAACGGTGGCGAATCTCAGGAGGAGGGGAGTGGAGGTTTCTTCTACATGCCCACTTTGCTCGGAGGAGGACGCAGATACGTCAGCTCACCTATTCTTCTCGTGTGGCTATGCCAAGTCTGCATGGAGCACGGTGGGGTTACTTGGAAAGGTTTCGGCTGCGGAACAACCCAGAGGAGATGCCTGGTTTCGGAAGCTGCTGAAAGATGATGAGGATGAGTTCTGTTCACGGGCGATCATGGTCTGCGACGGTATTTGGTTCCAGCGAAATAAGCAGATATTCGAGCAGTCCCACACGGCGTCAGCTGTTATGGCCGCGGGGGTAGTGGCGAATCTAAGGAGTTACAGGGAGGCCCAACAATGGAGGGAAGAGACGTCGGCTTCATTGTTGCGAAGGACGTTGCTGAGACCGCCAGGCCCAGGGATCTAGATCAACTTCGATGCTGGTATCCTGAATGGGGACGCGGGAATAGGGGTGGTAGCTATGGGTTCAGATGGAAGCTTTATTCGGAGTGTTGCACGGAGAATCCCGAATGTCAGTGATCCGTCCCTCGCAGAGAGCCTTGCTCTGGAGGAAGCCCTCATCCTTGCCGCGGAAATAGACCAGCCGGAAATGAAGCTGGTGGGGGATGCCCTCCACGTAGTGCAGTTGATTCACCAGGAGATAGACTGTTCAGTGCACTGCATGGAGACGATTCAGAGACTTCAAAGTTTGTTAGAGAATAGTAACTATCTAGGCCTCTTCTGGGTCCCTCGTAGTGAGAACTTCATAGCGCACTCTCTAGCTAACTATGCTAAGTCGAGCCCCCTGTTGTACGACTCTTGGGTCACACCCCCAAGTTTCTTGTTATTCGTTTCTGGACGATTTCCAGGACCCTGAAGTTGAATGAAATTAATAACATTTTTCAAAAAAAAAAATATCAGTGATCAATTTATTTATTTTATTTTTTTACTGAATCGATGAGGGTACAATGGAGTAAAAATTATTTGCACTACATACCCTCGAATTTCATCTTCAACATTATTTTAAATCATGTCCAAAATTTATTTGAAATACTATCCTCAAACACGGCCATGTCGATCTCCACATTATCTCTGAGCTTCAAGTTGAACCCACCTCCATCACTCCCTGCTCGGTTCCCGCTGCTCAGTTTCCCTTCTTCATTTTACCACGCTCAAGCTCTCACCAAGTACTCACACGTTTGCTTCACATTTTCTCCCGGGAGCAACGACCCTTCGAGCTATGGGCCCCAGGAAGAGTCCAGGTGGCTCCGGGAAGAGCAGCGGTGGCTCAGGGAGGAGCAGAGGTGGCTCCGGGAGGAGTCACGGTGGAGAGGGGAGAGAGAAGCCCTGTTCAGTGAAATTCAGCGCCTTAATCTTCGAGTGCAGGAACTCGAACACCTGAATTCCGCCCAGCAATCTTCTGTCGCCGAGGCGATTGCCAATATCGCGAGGCTGTTGCAGGTATGAATTTGGGATTTTCTTGAATTGATCAAATTTTGTGGCTGTTTGGTAGTGGTGGTCATAAAATGATGAATATGTTAACTTGTTTCAGGTTATAAAGGAGGGAGGAGTAGGGAAGAATGTTAACATAATATCAGAGAGTAGTTCGAGTGCTCTGCCGTTTGAGATGGACGCGATACCGGAGGAGGAAGTGGTGGTGAAAGAAGTTGTTAAGGTTCCACCCAGAGAGGAGAAGGGAAAGAAAAGGATAATATTGAAGATGGGATCAGAAGGAGACGAGGTTCAGGCAATGCAGGTTGTTATTTCTTTATCTGGATTCGACTATTATTAGACATGGATTGATGTTGATAAGTGTGTTGTTTTTCTTAGGTGCTAACATGTTTCATTCGTAGAGCAATGGTCATCTTGTTTTTCAGCTAGTTAGTTTGATGTTAACCGCTTCAACTCCTTAAGTGTTTGAGATGTTACGAAGTTTCTGAAGTCTTATGCTTAAAGGGTTAGTTTTTAAGTAAAATTGAAACTTCTGTTTTCAACCAGACGATGTTAGATACCAAAATTTTGTACCATTGTATGTTTTAAGTTCTGCCTTGGAATTTCAATGACCACACACAATTTGTGCGTGTACCGTTCACAAAAACAATCATTTGGAGGATTTTTCAGCTTCACGTAATACTAAAAATGTTGGATATGTCAATGAAACTTATAGTGTGATTTTTATGACTACATGGCTGTAAGAAATAGTTTCATGAAGTGTACAAGCTTTGGCAAAATGTAGCCTGTTGCAGTTAGACAGACAATCAATGCATTAAGTAACAGAACATTGAGAGATATGATCTATATTAGCAGGTAGTCTCCGTTTCTTAGTTTTCTTTGAAGTGAAATTTATGAAGTGGCTGCATTGCATGTGTCGGTGTCTAAGTTACTTCTATTAGGGTACAAAGTTTCTGTCTTTGGTATTTAGCTACTGAAGAAATGACCAGAATCAATAGTTTAGAGGAACTGCCATGCTTTTGGAACTGAGAGAGAACATGATGTATATGTCCTGTCTAATGTTAGTTCAAGCTTACCAAAACTAGCTTGAGAAGAATGTATTATACTCCCTTTGGATGATTTAAATACTTTGATTAGGAAAAAGGCTTGAGATTTGATTTTGGCTACTTACCATGGTTCATTTATTTCCACTAGCCTCCTAAGTTCTGTATTTCCTTTACTCTTAAAGTTAAATACTTGGGATGATCATTCTGAAAGATGGACTGTATATTTTATCTATGTTATGATAGGAAGCATTACAGAAACTAGGGTTTTATTGTGGTGAGGAAGACGAGGAATTTTCCAGCTTTTCAAGTGGAACAGAACGAGCAGTTAAAACTTGGCAAGTAAGATTCATGACCTTCCATGTACATGTATGGAGTCATAAAGGTTGAGTATTGAACTCAAACAATTTCCTACAGTCCTCATTAGATGCCCCCGAAGATGGAATCATGAGTGCAGAACTTCTTGAAAGGCTATATGCGGAAATACAACAACTCGAGGGCCAACGCTCATCAGTGAGGAAAAGTCCTGTAAAACCCAATACTAAAGTTCCTGAGAAGGTACATCACTCAATCTCATTTCCTTTGAGACTGATGAATTGATTGTTGTTCTGCATTTCCAAATCCAACTCCGTATTGGATAGTTGGATTTAATCCTTCTATCACATATTTTAACTGGTTATGTGCTGTTTATTTTGTTTTTGTTTTTCTTCCCTTAAGAATGGTGCAAATGGAGCTGCTACAGCTTCCAGAAAAGAAACTTCTGAAGCCAAGAAAAAAACTGCCAGCAAGGGCAGCGAGACAGATGTTAATCTATCTCAACATCGAGTTTTTCTTCTTGGAGAAAACCGGTGGGAAGAACCGTCAAGGCTAACAGGGAGAAACAAACCAACTGAAACCACCTCCAAGAATAGCAGTGGGAAAACTGTGGTCAGATGCGCTACTTGTCGTGGAGAAGGCCACTTGTTATGCATGGGTACTCGACATCTTCCGTCTCCCTCTTAATTCTTAGATATCACACTGTCATATGAAAACTAGGGTAAATTGGATCCATTTTGATGTCAGAAGCTAATATATATGAACCATTTCTTGCAGAATGTGATGGGAGTGGGGAGCCAAACATTGAGGAACAGGTTAGTCAGTTCATATTTGTATAGTTTTGATTCATTCAAACTTATAACAAATCACCATTTCAATAGATTCATATCTTTCAATTTTGTTCATGCAGTTTATGGAATGGGTTGATGAAGGTACCAAATGCCCATACTGTGAAGGTGCAGGGCACATAGTTTGTGATGTGTGTCAAGGAAAAAAGCTCATAGAGGCATAATAATATCAATATTTACAACAATGTATTTTGTCCATAGAACTAACATTATCCTATTATTACTAGCATACTTAAAAACAGCATATCCAAATATGTTGTAAAAGGAAAAGCAAGTAAACTATTTGAGGCAAATATATCCTAAATAGTATTTGTATATTCTGTACTCTCTTCAATTTTACTGTACTTTAATTAGTTAAGTTAATTTTGATTTGATAAAAATCAAATATATACTCACTTCTTAGTTTTACTTTGTTTCATTTAAATTCAGCTTGGGAAAATAAATAAGGCCTAAATAGGAAAAGAATGAAGCTAAGAATTGTGCATGACCGACCATACTGGAAGGACACATGTTTCCTAATCTGGAATGGTCTAATCTTAAAATAACACCTGGTTTTGGATATGCACAAAAAATAATAAATAATTGTAAGAAAATGGCAGGCCGCCACGTATCAAGGTGAATCGACACGTGTCCCATTGCACAGAGCCTACGTGTTGTTGTGAACAGTTCAAGAATTCTATTTCTACATATCTCTTTCATCTGCAATCATATCTGTTTAAATACCTCTACAAACCGCCACAAGATCCTCAACTTTTCCGAAAGAAATTTGATTACATACATAATTTCTACCCTTTTTTGAATTCAAGGAAATGGAATCGCAAGTTACTCACCCTGTCGGCCACACGTACGATCAAGATCCTCACAACGTCGGCCTGCACTCCGGTAACAACCTTAATCTTGTCAACAAACTGTGATTTTTCCACTTAATTTTAGTTCAGTTCGATTCAATTCGGTTCAGATTCATAATTACTCAAGTGTGTTTTTTGGTTTGCTAGTTGTTGAAGGTGAAGGGCATGAGCATCACGAGAAGGCGTCGGTGTTGAAGAAAGTCAAGGACAAAGCTAAGAAGATCAAGCACAAGCTCCATCTCGATGGACACGGCCACGAACACGAGCACGGGAACAAACTCGAGCACGAGTTTGCTCAGGATGCTCGCGGTGGATACGAAGAAGATGACGATGAAGACGACGAAGAAGAAGAAATGGTCCAAGACCCTGAAATCCATGGTGCTCCTAGTATGTCTTGATTCTCCTTCTCTTCATATATATATAATTTGATAATTGTTTTTGTACTTTCTATATGTTCTTGACTGTTATGTAAGGAGCCTATAATTTTTTATGTAGTAGTGGGTTTTTTTTACTTTAAAAAAAATAGCAGTTTAGATAAAATGGTATACTAGTGTAATGGAATCAAATTTTGAAGTTGGTACATTTTCTATTTCTTGAACTTGTGTTTTAAATGTATGTGCTTGTTCGTTTTTGTTCATTTTAATTAGTAACTTCTGAACATATCATTTTAAAATTTCTTGGTAAAATTGACATAATTTAATTCAACTAGTTCAAAATTATTGGGATTTTTTTCATTTCAAACAACATTTTTCAGTTTTGCTCTTGTATGTATCAATCTCTGTTTCTGATCCTACGTTTCCATGTTGTTGCAGTGTATGAATCTTCTGCAATCCGAAGCTCAAATCTCCCTGCACAGCCTCAAGCTCCCAGCTTCGAACACTCAACCGTAACAGCAGAGCACCGCCGTGATTATCCTATGACGCCGGCCACCTCCATGAAGGAAACAAATCCCGGCCACCACAGCGCCTCATCGCCGCCGCAGATCGGCGATTTGATTCCCCTCCAGGAGGATCCTCACGCGCCTAATCCTGCCGGCAGAATTTCCCCGCCAAATTACGAAAGCAAAGTCTCTGATCCAACCGGAGGACCGGGGAAAGTAGCAGATATAAATCCCACCCTGATACCGACCGGAGAACCGAGAAAAGCGGCTGATATGGATCCCTCCCTGATAAGCTCTCTGGACAAGATGACCATCTCCGACCAGAATCCAACCGGAAGCCATGACCAGAGCGTTTCCGCCGGCCAGACCAGCTATGCTCAGAAGATGACCCTGGCTCCTTCCATGATTGCTGATAAAGCAGTATCTGTGAAAAATGCAGTCGCCTCCAAGCTCGGATATGGCGAAGGGGGTAATAATAATCCAGGTCCAGGAGCAACAGAGTATGTACAGAAAGTTACTGCCACGGTGACCGGAACCCTAGCTCCGGTGTATCAGAGAGTTGCAGACGCCGGAAGCTCCGTGGTGTCGAAAGTGAGAGGTGGCGGTGGTGGTGCAGCGGCGGTGCCTGATAAAGGGGTGTCTGTGACGGAGTACCTGGCGGAGAAGCTGAGGCCTGGAGAGGATGACAAGGCCCTCTCTAGCATGATATCAGACAAGCTTCACCTGAGCAAGGCCGGGGAATCGCACCCGACTCCGGTTGGGAGAGTGACGGAATCGGAGGTGGTGAGGAGGGACTTAGGTACTGGGATGGAGAACAGGAGGGAAGGGGCAGACGCCATTGCCGCCGGAAAAGAGAACACCGGTGGCGGTGGCGGCGGTGGCAGCATGGTGGATAAGCTCAAAGGCGCGGTTACTTCATGGATGGGGAAACAGGTTGAGCAAGATTACTCAGGAGCAGCAGATTCTCCATCTCAGGGTAATTAAACTTCCATGATGATCTCAATTCTGCATCTGCTTTTTCCCCTGTTTGTGTTCTTTAAGGTTGCGGTTTTAATAATATTTTGTATGTGTGTTTCAGAGAGGAAGGAAGGTGGTGAGATCGGAGAGAAGACTGAATTTGGTACTCAAGATCGGAAGCTTCAGGAATCAGGCAACTGATTAGGCAGTTCATCCAGCATTGAATTTGCTGTCATGTTTATTTAGTTTAAATATTGTTGTAGGGAAACAAGAAAGCTTATATTAAGTTTGTGTAACTTTTGTTCGTGTGATTATATATATTGTGTGGTGGTTTTTCATGTTTGATTTGGTTGGGTTTATGTATTGTGGTTTTCGATTTTGAGAAGGAAATGCAGTTCTCAAGTCAGAAATATAAACTGATGAACAGGACAGCAAAATGATACGTAGTACTAGTAAAAATATCAAATGTGAAAGATTTCAGGAGAGCTCAACTCAAAGTTTATTCATAGTATCAAACGTGAATTTCTGTATCTATAGTATTATTATTCTAACTTCTTGAAACTTTGCAAAGATTCGCATAATGGTGACTTCACCTGAACTGATCATCCCGTGAAATCTAAAGAACTCTAAAAAACAGATGTTCATAGACTTTCCTCATAATAAAGATGCTATCTTCAAAGATTTGTCTTCGGTTTACCAGCAGCAGGAACACGCCTAGTCTCTGTGCGCATGGTAACAAACTCCTCTGCTGCAGAAGGGTGTATGCCGACCTGAAAAGTTAAGACAAACTATATGAATACAGCTGATTCAACTATTACATCAAGGATTGGCAATTGATTAGTGGAAAACAAGCTTACCGTGCTATCAAATTGCGCTTTGGTTGCTCCACATTTGAGTGCAATAGCAATACCCTGCCAAAAAGATCACTTCACTTTTAGTATTAAGAAGTTACAAAAATACAATGCTTGAAATGAATTTGCCAAAAATTGCTACTACAGAATTATGGAGTTTCCAGATAATAATTTACCAAGTGCTTGGTTTGGTAGACGTCACTAATAAACGAATTTTTCTACATAAGATCTTTATGCCTGTTTAAGCAGGATCCGCAGAACTTTTCACAAAATAGCTGCAAACTAATCCTCAAATAAAATTCTACTAACCTTTAATAAAGCTTTATTTAACTATAATATACACATCAATGAAAGAGCACATTGAACAAGGGGGATGAGTTCATCATCTACTTGGTGATAAGCACAATGAAAAAGGTTATCTCACCTGCATGATTTCAGGGGCATCTGGACCGCACATGGCAGCTCCAAGAACTTTATCGCTCTCAGCTTCGACAATCAGTTTCATGATTGATTTCTCCTGCCGCCTACAGAAAGAGTAAGTCAAAGTTCAGAGAGCAATCTTATTTTCAAAGCACAACATAATAATTTGTAACTTGATGCTGTATCTCTGCACAGAAATCAATCAAATTTACTAGTACTAACAGACTCAGAAATACTGTTTCAAATTTTATACAGAAGACTTGATTATGAAAGGTTCACAGAATCTCAACCACCCCAAGACTATTATAAATCGTGAGCTAAATATCGTACCCAGAGACTGTATTCTTCATTGGATTGAATGTTGATGTGAAAATCTTCAATTCACCATTGGCTTGCTCTTTGGCCTGCTCTTCACTGAGTCCAACGACAGAGAGTGGTGGTATGCTGTTGAAGTAATTGCAAAGTCAATATCAAATCCGTGTTCTTCATTAGAATACATTGTAAAAGAGCAAGAGAAACTGAAATAAGAAACATAACTGCGATCTTTACAGTTGACAGGATCGAAAGTAATATGTTATCTACATATACAAATAATCTTAAATAATCACCCAAAACCCACTAATGAGTATGGGGTTAAACATACAAGAAGCTGTTAGAGCCATCAAAAGAATGAAAACAGATGGAAAAAGAGCTAATACCAGAAGACAGCACAAGGAATATTGTCGTAATCAGGTTTTGTGGGCTGTCCACCAAAAACAGTTTTCTGTGGACAAATATAAATCATCATTACGAGAATACTTAAAGATAGGAACCTGTAGTTAGAGATCACAGCATTTTGTGATTTAAGAAATCAACACTGGTGCCAGTCTAGCCGAGTAAACATACCATAAAACAACTTCCTTCCATCAAGGCAACAGGAGTAAGATTGACTCTATTTGTAACATCACCAATAGCCCATATGCTAGGTATGTTTGTTTGAGAGTACTCATTCACCTATTTAAGAAAACGTGACAGAGCGTGAGCTGTGACATTCACTGAATTGGCAGATCATAACTTTCAAGTGCAACATGGAACTCTACAAATGAACCAATTTGAAAATTCTGCCATGAAGACGGATTTCAGCAATTCAAGGCGGCGATGGAAAAAGGTGGAAAAGTAAACGACAGTTAACCTTAATGGCTCCAATTTGATCGTGTTCAATACCCACAGCATCCAAATTCAACCTTTTAGAGTTAGGAGTCCTACCTGAAATGACCAAAAATGTAATGAATAAATTAACCTCAAGGGGAATTAAAGGCTGGAAAACCACTTCAGACTCTCCATGGATGTGCCATGGAAAAAAATATACAGTTATAGTGTAATCAAAACAGAACTACATCAAACTGAGAAACATATAACAAACCCTAAGCCTTTATCTCACTACATGAGGTCACAATATGCATCAAACTGAGAGCATAGGGATGTGACATATCAAAAGGCAAGCATACAAGTCATTGGCAGATATGTCAAATAAATTTCAGGATGAATATCAATCTATGTTTGGGAAGATTCACTCTACTGCATTAAGAATGATAATCATGAGTAAGCAGCATAGCAAAATTTGATTTCAAGGAAATAAAGCTTTGAAAAACCACCACGCAAACCAAAGAATGACAGGTTATAAAACCAAAGAATTTGCACGAAAGAAAAAAAACCTTAAATAGATATTAGGTCAAAGGGAAAATATGCTGTGGCTAGAAAATTTAACAGACTTATATTAAATTCCTCAGGGATTTCGATTGCACCCAAACAATAGAATCAAACACCAACCTTTTTCCTTTAAAATTATCGTTTCAATTGTCAATCTAATACAGAAGCTAAGGTAGAAAATAAACTGATATGAATGTAAGTTAAACAATTACCAGTGGCAAAGAGCACAACATCTGCAATCAATTCTTCTCCACTGTCCAAGAGAACTTTGATGCCATCATCGGTTTTAACCAGCTGAAGAAACAAATCACCAAACAATTATTATGGACACCTCTTTTCTTTTCTTAACTTGATTTAATTGTATGAGAAACATATCATAAGCTAAGAGTACCTCCTTAATGTTTTTCTTAGGATGCAAATGTATTCCACGGCCTTCCAGATTTCTGGCTACTACTTCCCGCATCTCATCATCAAATCCTCTGTATTCAAAATTTGTGTAGGGCAACATCAATAGGAAATACAAACAAAAACAAATTGAATATCCAATGTATAAACCAACAAATTTTAAGACAAAGTTATGCCAAATAAACATGCATTACAACCATAAGGTGCAGACCTCAATCGAACGTACTGAATTATAAAGACCGGATTGGACAAATCATTGAGATGGCTTCATGATGGAAAACTAACTTATTAACTTTGGAAAGTGATAGTATGATTTTACATCAGACTTTTCAGCCGTTTAAATGATCTTTTGAGAGTATAAACAGTTAAACAAAGTTACTAACAGGTGAAACATAACTGAGAACTATTTGTTCAGAGAATCAGAAGTCACTTTCAAAGTTCAACAGACAATATCAAACAAAAATAATTAACCTCAATGGAAGTTCCTTTCTGTATAATAGATCCACTGATGCACCCATGCCACGCCATATTGAAGCAAACTCAACAGCAATATACCTATTATACACCAACTTGAATTAGACAAACAGAAGTCAACTAGCTAAGCTGAACAGAAATGTTCCATTCGAAGTGTTGCCGAAGTCCAGCATAAAGAAGGACAAACTAACCCTCCACCAAGTACCACAACACGCTTTGGCAATTCCTCCAGACTCAAAGCCTCGTCAGAGGTAATGCCTAACTCCTATTTCAAGAGCATACAGCACATGTAAGAAAAGTGACAAGTACACAGAATTTAAAATGTGAAACTAGCAGCACAAAATCAAAACAGAAAAAATAAATAAAATAAAGATCACCAATGAAAGCGCAAGAGAATGATTCCATAACACTCCACCATTCCCTTGATGTCATACTAATTACTCGTACACAAGACTGTAAGAAACAAATAGTCGAAGACTGACACGCTATAGCCTAAACATATATAGTGATTAATGTAAGAGAATCGCACACTATATGCAGAGTGTGCGACATTAATCGGTCAAATTATGAAAGTAAAAAACTCAACACTAAAATATATAGCACGAGCTTCATGAGAAATGAATTTATGATATACTAGTAGATAAAATCATATGTACGTACATGACCAGGAATTGGCGGACGTTGAGCCCTGCCACCAGTAGCTATCAGGATATGCTTGGCAGAATAAGTAATTCTGGTTCCATCCAGTTGAGTTACTTCAACTTCATGTGGGCTAACAACCTTTCCCTCTCCTTCAAAGAGCTTCACTCCAGAATTTGCAAGCATACGCTTATATATTCCATTTAATCTGACTATTTCCTCAGTCTGCACAAACGCAAAGATAACGAATGGTGTTAGGACGGCTACCAATACAATCAACTAAAGAACCCATGATGGAAAAAGCAGAAAGAAGCTATCAAAGCAGGCAAAAGATAACTGATAGCATTTAACAGTGTTCAAAGCAAAGAGTACAAGTGAATCCTCTAAACTTCCAATTGAGACCTGGAGGACAACTAGTTTAATATAAAAGTTTCAGATATAGTCATCAAACATTTTGTACTCAACACTTATATTGGCCTACAGTATTCCTTCTGCAAAACAAGAAAGTGCTACTGTTCCATGATGACGTTTTATTAAGCTTGGAGGCAAATCGTACAACTCAGAGCAGAGAATTCATATCAATTGGAATTTGGAAATAGACAACTCAGAGCATTTTGAGTACCGAGCTGGTTTTCATGCCAATTCTTATTCATGTGTCTCCTAGAACATTGAACATTGTACATTGTACATAATCCACAAATTAAGAGCTCAGATCTTGAAAAGTCAAAAACATGACGATGACAAACAGAGAAACATATAGCGAAGAGAAAACAACCCCCATGTTACAATTTTATTTTCATGGCATCTTCCGCAAGTTTATGGTTCCAAAAGACAAGTATGATCCAGCTAGTATTTGGACTTACTTACTGCCTGAAACACGAATAACATAAATAAAATTGTCATTTCAAACCTTTTTATGCAAAAGCTTCTTCCAGTTGAAGTCAACTTTCTCATTCAATTCCCATCCATAGTTCCTAGCATCCTGTACGGAACAATTCACAAAATCAAAACCTGACAGCCTTATTTATAAATTGAGTTCCAAAAAAGGATCATAGGAAAGCTAACTACTAGAAGCAAATAACTAAAAGCTATTGTTGACAGGGAAGAGAATTCTTCAACACTACTAGAATTTGATAACAAGAACCCCATGCATGCATGGAAATTTATTGCAGCATAATGTTTGACGAATTACTACTTCACTGTCTTCTTTATGTAACTATCTTAACTTAAAACATATCTACATGCATAATCTTTTCCCTTCTTAGTAATGTCACATGTTAACCTCAAGCCATGAGAAGAACTCTATAGAAATACTTCATGTTTAACAAACTCCATTTGCATAACTACCTCAACTCAAAATCTAAAACACTTCGCATGTATATAAATAATCTTTTTCCTTCTCAGTAGGCACATGTTACCTCAATTTCAGGCCCAAAGGCTGCTCCATAGACCAAAATCTTCTTAGGAACACACCCACGAATCACACACCTGCAAGAGAATCAGTCCATATAAAGCATCACAAAAGACTTCCAACCATCAAATACATAATCATGCCACTGGCACTGCAGACAAGAATATCATATGCAGTTAAACAGGGACATTACAAGATTACATTTAGAAGTCAAATTTCGAGATAAGGAACAGAAATACTTAGTATTTGTTTCATCCAGAATAGGGCATACTTTAGCTACGGTTCTCAAAAAACTGTTAGGTGGTTTTTCCATTCCAAAGAATAGGACATACTTTAGCTACGGTTGTCAAGAAACTGTTAGGTGTTATTCCATCCGAAAAAATGGAATAAGACTTAGATGAGCAATTGAGCATGTACCACCAAAATATATTTTGGGAAATCCTACCGAAGCAATTAAAAACAGGAACTATCAAAATCTTTAACTAGTCCATTCATATACCAATGAAATAGCAACCAGCAGAATAGATTCTTATTAGTGTTTCCCAGTTCATTCATCATAATTTTAAATGAAACAGTTAACATTTACCAACTAAAGCAATCAACTTGCAGCCTACCAGGTATGAGTTTATTTACAATAAAAACCACAATTACTGATTGTCACAAGATGAAAAATGTTCATTAACTTACGTTCCACCAACTCCTCCAACAGTTTCTGAACTGATTGGATGAAATGGAAGCTCACATATCGCAACCTAAAAAAGTAAAATTTATTACCATCGAGTCATTGACCATAGTATATCCAATCAGTTCTTAAATAAAAATGCAGAAAAGGTTAAACAAATAGATATACAAGCCATTATAGTAGCTACAATTAGGCAATTAAAACTACACCCACTTGATTTTCTTCCAATAATAACAGTAGTAAAATCCTACTTGAAGCTCAGAAATTGGAGTTCAAGCAATTATTCATGTGCCTGGCAAATGTCTCTGATGTGCAAACAAGCAATTATAAGGAAATCAGTACATAAAAAGCACTTGACTCATTCACAATATAGCACTTCTTAAAGTATAACTATTAACAAAGCCATTAAACGTATTTTAATAAAAACTAGATAGATAAGCTTGAGACCATGGAACCAGATACTGTGCCTCAGAGATAAAACACGATTGTGTAAAAGAGCCTCAAGCGGTAAACACAGCACATTCAGGCACAAAAATAAAAGTCAAATGAGAATCCAAAGCACCCATAAACACACGTAATGTAATATGAATAAAACACAAGCTGTAGACAAACCTTAGCCCCGGCCTGAGCCGAGAAACGGCCAGCACGAACGCCACCACTTCCAGCACCAATCACAAACAAATCATAATCGAACTGAACATTTTCTCCATCAGGGATGTTCAGTGCCCCATCAGCCAACCCCTTTCTCCCCAAAGCTGCCATGATGTACAAAATGCTGCACAAACATGATCTAAACACGATTAACACCACAAAAGAATACACAATTAGCATGAACATAATAAATTGTTCCCCTCTTTTCTCCACAACAAAACAAAACATAACCCTTGCCACACGCAACGGATATCACACGAAAAAACACAACTTTGTACAAAGAACCGCAAGGGGAAAAAAAGAAGCCATTTTTACACGGAAATCATTTACAAAGGGAAAACCCCACATCAGAAAAACAATGGTTCCTTCAGATTCCTAACTCGAGTTCAACACAAAAATGGATTACAGCTCTGAATTTTACCTTTCAAACTAGCTCGAATTCCAAATGATCCTTGATCTCTGCGATCAAAAGTGAGGAAGAAATACGAAACCGACACTCAGAGTGTCGAAGATCATCAATCAAGGAGGAGAGTGGCCAATTTATATTTTCCCTTCTTTTTCTATGTTGATGTGCTAGATTTTATTTTATTTGAAAAGATGTGCTAGATTGATTTTATTGATAGAAAATATTCGGTTTTATTGTCTGGGAAGATATTTCCTGGAATAATCAATGAGAGTACTATTTCAATTAGTTGAATTTCTGATTTTTTTTTTTAAGTGGAATTTCTGACTTTTTTGGTTCATGATGTTGTGGTCATATTTGATTCTCTCATTCACATTTCAATTAAACGTACACGAAATACTGAAATAGCATAATTTCGTAGTAGTCAAATTGCTCTTGATATAGAAAACTTTCTGAGATTATGTCATCAGTGATGTTGTCACCTTATGGATCTAATTCGTTTCAAGTATCAAAATTTATTTATCATTACTTTTCAATGAAATTCATGCATAAAGTGTAGTAATTGGATCCGGATGATGAGATGAAAAGAAAGGAGCATGGATGGACGAGGCCGTGAAGAGCATCAAAAGAGTCACGATGGTGAATTTGACAGATTTAGAAGGTTAGCCTTTGCTTGCTCGCTAAATAAAGCCATTATAAATCAAAAGTACACCACAATCCCGAGCATTGAGAGCCCATATCGACCATCACTAAATAGAGCGTGTATCAAAGAGTATTTGGATATCACGAATTCACCAAATAATATGTTTCTATATATCGAATAATATGTAAAGACATTGAATTTCATTATTGATTAGCATAAAATATGTAAATTAGAAATATTACCTTGTGATAAAATTAACTTTTTTTTTTGTAAATCATAGCACTTTATTTATTCACCACATTTACAAAATATCATAGCACTTTGTTTAAATTGATTACGAAACATAATTATTTATGATAATGATTTGATAAGAATAAATTAACTTTTGCGAATATTTCATAAAATATTAACTCAATTCAGCATCAATAAATGTCTTTCAGACAATAAGTTACTTTCGACACGCAATAAACTAGTTTCAATACCAAATTACCAATACCTCAATAAACTACTTTCAGCATCATTCCTTTTAATGTCAATGATCTTTAAAATGGCATATTAAGCATGTGCACAAACTTGTACTCATGCATGCATGGAAGATAGTCAAATTGGCAACCTTTGCAATATTGCAAAGTAAGCGATATAGAAAGTAAAAAAAATTATATAAAATCAATTAATGAACTAGACTACAAAATTACACAACAGTAATAAAATTCTAGTATCACGGCTGCTAATTAGACCTAATTAGTCAGCACCAGCTTCAATTCTTGAACCCACGCGGCTCTTGTCAACGATGCCATTATCCATCAAGTAGTCTGCAAAATCATCAATGAGAGAATTCCAAAAACTAGAAGCATCATAGTTGGTGAGCTGGTTATCCACCGTGGTCGCAAACTCCAAAAGCTGAGTCCACGTGTCCTTGGCTATGGCGTTCCCATGCTTCTGCTCCAGAAACCGGCACCACTCATCCGCCAGCGCCCACCGCTTCCCAGAGAAGAGCAGCCGCCACATCCCGATCGCGGTCTCCAGCGCCAGCGACTTCTGTCCCTTCTCCTTCGCCCACCCGAACGCGAACTCATAAACCTCCCTGAACTTCCTCTCGTCCCGCAGCTCGTCGCGCATGTACGGCAGCTTCTCCCGGAGCCTCTGCACCGAGTCCACACGCAGATACTGCAGTCCGGCGAGAAACTCCGCCCTCGAGAACTCGCACATGGTGGCGGCGTCCATCCGCCATGACAGGACCAGCATGACGACGTCCGAAGGGTCCACCTGGAGGTCGGCGCAGAGCTGGCTGATCCCGTCGGCCATGATCATGTCGGAGTTGGGATCTCGGTATTTTCTGAACAGAGCTTCTTCGAGATCCGGCCGGCTTTTGGCTCTCGCCGGCTGGGGCTGATTGAAGTACGCGTTGATGGCTTGCTCGACGCCCCAGTTGTTGTTCTTCAGGTACTGGATTGCATCTTCTTCGCTCACATTGCCATCGGTGAAGTCGATGAACTGGGAAACCTTGTCTTTCTGGTTTTTTCCTAGCTTATTCATCGTGATTAGATTTTTTTTTTTGCTGAGAAGCCCTAATTTGGAATTTGTGGGTGAAATTGTTTTGACAAGATTTGTATTTATATAGCATAGATAATAATTAAGGAGATTAATTGGAATTCTCCTATCCTGTTTGTAATTGGAATTCTTCTTCCTTTAATTTTTCAATTTGGGAGAATAATCAGTTCACGTTATGTTTTAGGAAAGGTATAACGCTGTAAAAATCTGGCAACAAGAGACCAAATCCCAAGTTTACATAACAAGGCTTTAAAAAAATGTTGGTTAATTATGCAGTAAATGTTTAACTAATCGAAATTTTGCATGATCACGTAATAATAAAATTTATGACAATTCTCAAAAGAGACGGGTCTCCCGTGAGACCAAGGGCAAAAATGCTTTTTTCTTAATTCTTGTCTATTTACAAGAAAAACCCACATAGTTTGTAATAATTACATATTAACCTACAAACTTTGTAATGAATAATAAAACCAACCCAAATTCAATTTATATAAAAGGAAAACTAAAATTTTCCGGATATAAACAAATTGAACTGCATTGTTATGTAGATACAGGTGCAAGCATGTGTGTTGCTAGCAAAAATGTAATACCCAAGGAACACTGGGTAAATGTAGAAAGACCAATAAGAGTAAAAATTGGAAATGGATCTCACATTATACTCTCTAAGGTCTGTAAAAATCTTAACATAATGATAGCAGGTAAAATATTTCATATTCCAACTGTATATCAACAAGAATCTGGAATAGATTTTATTAATGGAAATAATTTATGTCTGTTGTATCATCCATTTGTTCAATACACATATAGGATAATTTTCACTCTAAACAATAATCCTGTACATGTAGGAAAAATAAGAAAAGCTCTTAAAGTAGGAGTTCCAGGTTATTTAGAATACATGAAAAAGAAATCTAAATTACCAAAACCAGAGACGCTAAATATTAGCCCTAATAAAATTGCTTCTCTTTTAAGGAGGGGGGGTATGTATACTAAAGAACAACAACTTTTTGTGCTTCAAAATACAAACCTTTGTAAAATAGAAACACTTTTAGATTATGTGTGTTCAGAAAATCCAATAGACCCTAATAAGTCAAAATATTGGATGACAGCAACCATAAAACTAATCAATCCCAAGACAATTGTAAAGGTTAAACCAATGCAATACAGTCCTAAGGATAGAGAAGAATTTGGAAAACAAATTAAGGAATTGCTAGAATTAAAAGTAATTAAACCTAGCAAATCACCTCACATGTCTCCAGCCTTCTTAGTAGAAAATGAAGCTGAAAAACGTAGAGGAAAAAAGAGAATGGTTGTCAACTATAAGGCTATAAACACAGCTACAATAGGAGACAGTCATAACCTTCCTAATAAAGACGAGTTATTAACTCTAATAAGAGGAAAGAAAATATTTAGTAGTTTTGATTGTAAATCAGGATTTTGGCAAGTATTGCTAGATGAAGAATCACAACTATTAACTGCTTTTACATGTCCGCAAGGTCATTATCAGTGGAATGTTGTACCCTTTGGGTTAAAACAGGCTCCAGCCATATTTCAAAGACATATGCAAAATGCATTTAGAACCTTTGAAAAATTCTGTTGTGTTTATATTGATGACATCTTAGTCTTCAGCAATAATGAAACAGAACATATGTGGCAAGTAGCGGCAGTTCTTAAAAAATGTGCTTCTCTGGGAATAATACTCTCAAAGAAGAAAACACAGCTTTTTAAAACTAAAATCAATTTTCTAGGACTAGAAATTGAAGAAGGGTCTCATCGACCTCAAGATCATATCTTGGAACATATTCAAAAATTCCCAGATATCCTTGAAAACAAAAAACAGTTGCAGAGATTCTTAGGAATTCTCACTTATGCTTCTGATTATATTCCTAAGCTTGCTCAGGTCAGAGCACCATTACAAGCAAAGCTTAAAGAAGATATTCCATGGGAATGGAAAGATGCGATTATCCAGCTATATGGTAAAAGTAAAGAAAAGTTTAAAAAACTTTCCTAAGCTTTATCACCCACAACCTGAGGATAAACTGATCATAGAAACTGATGCATCAGATTTATTCTGGGGAGGAATTCTCAAAGCAGAAAATAATGGTAAAGAATAAATTTGCCGATACACTTCAGGAAGCTTTAAGGCTGCTGAAAAGAATTATCATAGTAACGAGAAAGAATATCTTTCTGTTATTAGAGTAATTAAGAAGTTCTCTGTTTATCTAACTCCTTGCAGGTTTTTAGTAAGAACAGATAATAAGAACTTTACTTATTTTCTAAAAATAAATCTAAAAGGAGATAGAAAACAAGGTCGTCTAGTTAGATGGCAAATGTGGTTATCTAGATATGATTTTGATGTTATTCATATTGCAGGTACCAAGAATTATTTTGCAGACTTTCTTACCAGAGAATTTCAGCAAGATTATAAAGAATAAATGTTACTAACGTTTGTTTCTTTGTGAAGCATCCAGCATGGATGAAATGGAGCAGCTAAAACTGCAAGAAGGACTTTTAGTCCAAGAACTGGAGCTGGTCCGAGCCAAGCTCAAGTATCTTAACCTGATCAAATCAGGTAAAGAAAAAGAACAAGCTTCTGAAAATGAAGTAAAAAAGGTTATCTTATCGCCTTCTCCTTCAAAAGAGAAAGATAAGACTATTCCAACGCAAACGGCAGTTGGTAAAGAATCAACAAATCCGTTGAAGGCTGTGGATTTGCCAAAAATCCAGAAGGAAGTACAAACTTCCATCAAACTGGTTAGCCCAGTAGATTTTTGCTTAAGGCCAAATCAGGGAATTCCAATCCCACAGTCTAAAGTTACGCCTTTAGCATCGGAGAAATCCGAAGAGGGAATTCAAATCCCAAAAAGATCTAAAACATATTATGTTGTTTATAACGGCCCCAATGCTGGAATCTATGAAGATTGGAGCTTCGCCAAAAAAGCAACTGAAGGAGTCTCCAACATTGCACACAAGAAGTTCAAATCTTTCCAGGAAGCAAGAACTTCAGCAGACCTATACACTGGGTCATCTTTATTAGCACCTCTGGAGCTAATTACCAATGGCGATATGATGAAGCCCAACACCTTCAGTGCAGCTCTGTTGTCCAAAAAGAAGTCATTGTCCTCGCTAGGAAGACTTCCCAGCAAACCTAGAGAAGACACGGTAAAATCTGCAAAAGTAGACTACACCGACGAAATTACCGAAGCAGGCCTTGAATACTGCTACCGATATGCAAGATCTGCCAACGAAGAAAAGTTTTTGGAGGAAAAGTTCTTCACTACAGACTCCAAAAATTTAAGTTATTACAACTTTACTAAGAATGCTAATCCCGAACAGGTTTACGAGGCATTCCAATATGGTTTGGTAAAAACCATATATCCAAGTCCTAATTTGTTAGAAATTAGCCATTTCCCTAAGGCTATTATCGACACAATTAAGACTTTTAGAAAAAATGCACCAAACCAGGGCAGGAAGTTTTTCTAAAAATCAATAGTTCCGGTCCATACTGGAATCAATTAGGATTATTGGTATATCATCCTCAGCATTTGATCCAGATTGGCATTTGCAAAGGAGATCATTATCATCCATCCCAGCCCATGGAGTGCAACCTCGAGGCTAGCGACCTGCTACCCTTAGCAATAAGAAGACTGGAAGGTTTTATTCAAAAACTTTTCAGTTTCAGTTCAGATGATAGGTTATTTGTAAACTATCAAGATGCCACCATCTTGATATACAGCAAGTCACCCAAAAAGATCAGTGAAGCCGATGAAGGCAAATTTGTTAAATTTCAAAATAATTTGGTTAATCCATTTATTTTGGGAGAACATATTCCAGACCTTTGTAAAAGGATAAAGAATTACCGCAGTAATTATTTATGCGGTAGATGCTCAGAAGAAAGTGGATCCTCCACTAAAGAAGATAGTGACCTCTCCACTAACAAAGCTGCCGACAGCTCAAAGGACCCCTCCACTTCAAGTGACAGCAGGTAGTGGATAATAATGCATCTGCTTTAGGTGGATACAATAATGCATCTGCTTTAGTAAGGTGAAATAGTGTAAGTGCGTTTGTACGTAAGGGATGACGCACCCCTCTTTAATAATACAGATCCTTCCTTCTCTATAAAAGGGAGTTCATTTCTTGTAATAAGGGAGCGCCCCTCACTTCTGCGCCTCATTGTAATTTACTTTCAACCTCTGTAATCCCCTGGAGACGAACCTCGTCCAGGATTCTGTCTGATCTTATGATCATTATGTGTGAATAAAAAGCCCTTTAGGGCCCTCTTGTAATTACATGTAAGTTTCTATAATCTGTATCTTCTTTCTTATTATTGATTGTTGTATACATGCTTATCTGTTATAATGAAACCTGGAGTCCATAGAATAGGGAGTACCGCTTAGGCAGGTGGCCGTTTAGGGAAACAAGATTCGCAGGATTGGTTAAGTTATAAACAGATAGCATGATAACCATACACTCTTAATAATATAGTAAGGAAGATATAAGGATCTTGCATGAATTACTTAGGGTTCTAAAGTATTAAATTCATAAACTACATCAAATAAAATATCTAAGCTTAAATGAGCAATAATATTTGTAAATTTATTCTCAACAGAGAATTATCTAAAGAAGATAAAAAATTATCTGAATTCCATAGGAATAATGATAATAGTCAATCCAGATATAGTTTTGGAACTAAGTTTTGTAAAAAACATCAACTCCAAATTTATGTACAATTTATGCCTACCTCAAAATTCTGCATAAAATGTATACAAGAATCTCAAAATTCAGTAAGAGAAATAATCTATCCAAAATGAGTAAAAACATTTGTAAATTAATTCTTGACAGAGAAATAACCAAAGAGGATAAGAAATTATCAAAATTCCATAGAGTTGGCCCTTATAGTCAATCTAGGTATAGTTTTGGCACAAGATATTGTGAAAAACATCAAACTCTTGTACATTATATGAACATCTATAAAGGATGTATAAAATGTATCAAAGAGAAATAAAATTCCGCAGATAGACCATCAGTCCTTCAAAAACCTGGTATCAGAGCCATGTTCAAAATAAGTATAATTATTTAAAAAATTCAACATTAAAATGAATCATTTAAATGATATAGAAGAAATAATTGATGAAAATCAAGATGTTTCTAATGTTCAAACCTTTGAATCTAATCAAGGATTCATAGGAAGTTTCTTAATAAAACATGAACTACTTACAAAAATTAGGTCTTCTAAACTTAATCTAAGAAAAGAAAATATCTTTAATATACCTTTTTTAGAAAAATTAAAAAGGAAAAATAGCATCTACTATTTTGTAGGTACTAAAGAAATGCATGTAGATATCAAAGATACTACAGGAGAAGTATATTTACCTTTAATTACTCTAAAGGAAATTAAAGAAAATTTAAACAAAATAGATAGTAAAATCAGAGATACTATCACAATGGTACACTTTGGTGCCGTCAAAATCCTATTGAAATCAGAATTTCAAGAGGGACTAGATTCCCCAGTCAAAATGGTCTTGATAGACAACAGAATAAATGATAGGCAAGATTGCATTTTAGGTGCAGCTAGAGGAAATTTAGCTTACCAAAAATTCATGTTTACAGTCTATCCTAAATTTGGAATTAGTTTAGATACAGCAAATCTAGACAAAACATTATCTTTCATTCATAAATTTGAAAGAGAAGATTTAATTAATAAAGGAGATAAAGTATTTAGCTTAACCTATCTGGTTGCTTATGCATTAACTAATAGTCATCACAGTATTGACTATAAAAAGAAAGAATACATCGAACTAGAAGATGTATTTTCACAAATAGGAACTGTTCAAGACAAACAGTTTTCTGAAATCTCTCCTGTGGATAACAAATGGGCTATTGATATAGCTAAAGATAAAAAACTCATGGGAGAACGATACAAATCAAAGATAGAAAGAAATAAGCTTATAATAGGAGAGCCTTCCAGAAAAAGTATTTCAAAAGAACCTAGCAAGAGAGATCTCTTAATAGGAATTTCAAAAAGAATAGAAGACATGGAAAGTCAACTTGAACAAATGTCTTAATGAGTCTTAAAGAAATACAAGAAGATATAGGTTCTTTAAAAACAAAATTAGAAGAAATTCTAAATATCTTAACTAACGAGGAAAATAAGTTAGAAGCTGCAGCAGCAAAAGTTATTATTGAATTAAAAGTGATAATTCAAGAAAACCAACTTAAAGTCTTAGAAGCAAAAGGTCAAAAAGATTTAAAAATAACTCCTATAGGAGACGAGGAAAAACAGAAACCTATAAGTTTAGGAAAATATTCTTACCCCAATCATGGAGTAGGAAATGCAGAATTAGGATCTTCTGGGAATCCTAAAGCATTAACTTGGCCATTTGGTAAAAATGACAAACAACCAATATGACCAACTATATACCAAAGATTGAAAAAATCTTTTGGGATCATCTAGAAGGTGATGAATTACAGGTAAACGAAGAAAATTTCGATTTAATTGACCATGCTCTTAGGTTGCTAGAATTAGAGAACGATGAACTAGCAAACCAAGAAATAGAAAACAGTCCCAAACTAAAACAATTGTTTGGAATTGAAGATTTAAAAGTCTTAAATAATGAAGAGTCAGCTAGTGAACCTGAAATAAGTGAACAAGAAAATAGTGACTCAGATTATACACCTAAAAACTTTAACATAAATAATGTTAAAAGAGAAGAAGGCGAAAGCTCATATATGGGCTCTAAAAGAAGAAGAGCTAATCAACCATGGTATTTTCCAGAAAGTGCAAAATCCAAGGTTAATAGTTCAAAAGGATCAGATGATAATTTCCTAAACATTGACTGTCAAAATAATAGGAAAGAAATCATTGACAAATGGGCAGCAGAATTAAGTTTAGTAATTCAAACTAATCCTGATGCCTATACAGAATCACGAACCATTTTGCTATTAATAGAACATAAGAGTCTAGGAATAGCAAAAGAATTTATAAAAAACACCATCTGGACGGATGCTAATAACAACATTCCATATAATATTCTAGATATTGTTCTAGATGGATTATATACTATGTTCTTAGGAATTGATTTTTCCGGTGACAAAGAACATGAAAAACAATTAGTACAAGAAAAAGCTAAAAAACGGCTAACAGAGCTACAACTCTGTGATATATGTTTTTTAGAAGATTTCAATTGTGATTATGAAGTAAATCTTTATAAATTAGAGCAAAATGAATTTCCAGAAATGATACTTCAGTATCTAAGAAAGACCCCTTTGGTAGGAGAAAAAGCTTTAGAAAGGTTTAAAATCGAAACTTTCAATAGTAGAACTACTAGTTACAGTCTAGGATATGCTATGAGGGTAGTAAAAGACGAACTGTCAAAATTCTGTGAACTAATAAAAATTCAGAAAAAACTTAAAAAGTTTAATAAAAACTTTTGTGTAATATCAGGAGAAAATCCAGTAGAATATGGTTGCAAAACAGAATATAAAAAGAAGAAAAAAATCTTTTCTAAGAAAAAATCTTCTAAATATAGGTTTATTAAAAAGAGAAAGAAATTCCGACCAGGAAAATTCTTTAAGAAAAAGTCTGATACAAGATCAGAAAAACAAAAATTTTGTCCAAAAGGAAAGAAAAATTGTAGATGTTGGATATGCAACATCGAAGGACATTATGCAAATGAATGTCCTAATAGGCAAGATTCTAATAAAATTAAATTATTAGAATTTGCATATAATATGGGATATGAACTCATAGAAGAAAAATATGATGATATAGAAATTGTATACATCATGGAGGAATCAGAAATAGACTACAATAGTAGCGAAGAAAAATCAGAATCTGAAGAGTCTACTTCGTAATATGTGAAATATAAAATAATTATGTTAAGACCCCTAACACATAAAAGGACAATTTTGTCCCCAGTCTCAATTGAGACAAGTCTCACAAGAGACCTTCTCTAAAATTTAAAAAACTAGTAAGCATGCTATTTACAGCCTTTATTTTGCTGTATTGCCGCCTGCATTTTTAATATAAAAATGAATGTATTACTATTTTTATATATGTCTTATATATTTCTTATTTTTATATATGTCTTATTTGAAATTATATTAGTTGAGTCTAAAACAATATTTATGATAATATATATTGTTTAAATTTAAAAATCTTGATTATATGCATTCATATTTTAGCTAGGTTGCAAATAAGAATGGTCATAGAAGGACTACCATAGATGGCTCATCTCATGTAATCGAGTTTTTTATGATATCTTCTTATGTAATTAACTTTTAATGGTTCGATGAATTAATATATTATATATTATATACTACTTATGCTTATATATATAACTAATTAATTTATATATTGTGCGATTAATTATTTCATGACCACTACATTTTGAAGCCCTTTTAACTAAAAAAAAAAGATAGCTTACTCTTGTGATTTATAAGCGTCATACGAAAATTTTAACCAGATTATATAGCTTACTTAATTTTTAATTAATTCCTATTTCTACAAAGCACTATAGGGCCACCAAAATTCCATTATTATCAAAAAATCTCCACTGAGAGTAAAATGATTTATTAGCTTCCGGTTAAAGATAGATTGTGGAAAGTGAACTTGCAACTATTACATGAGCATACTTTGAACAGCAGATAAAGGTGATTATATATACTCAAGATCCAATTAAATATTTTTACTCTTAGCTAGACGTTTAATAATTTTTAACCTACCTTGGGTTTTGCAGATTTTGTCACAATTTTAATTTGTTAAATATCATGTAATGTTAAAAAAAAAAGGTAACAAAAATTTAGTTACTCAGCCAATCAGAAAAATTAAATAATGACTTTAAATGAGTAAAAGAAAAACATGTAATTTTTTAGTCATGTAGAATGTACTTGGTCAAAAACATTAAATTATTTTGATATGATTTTGAGTTGACCATAAAATTGCAGTATATTATTCTGAATTTGACAAATTTGGTATATAATAAATCAATCAATAGGATACTGAAAAAGGAGCATATTTTTGAAGTTTAAATAAAAGATGTGCGAAGAGAAATCAGTCTGTTAATTGGAGGGCAAGCTGAAGCTTTCAAGTACATTTCTCTCTTCCTAACCTAAGGTTGGTTTGATTTGTTGTTTTCTCCGCTCATGGTTAGAAATTCTTGAATCTGAAAATTTTCTTCGATCTCTGTTTGGTTCGGTTCATTTTCTCTCATTTATTTTACAAACCCCTACTTTGATCGAGTATCCCAATTTTATGATTTCAAGAAAATAGATTTTTGCTGTAATTTTTGATAAACAACTTTTCATTTCAATTGATTCTTTAACATAGATGTAGCTAGATTTCTTCCTTTTGTTTTGTGTTTGTGGTGATGCATGCTAATTTTCTTTGGAAACCTGGATTTTTTTAATGTTGTTAGTGTTTTAATTCTGATCTTTCATTCCTCTCATCTCAAGTGACAGGTGGTGCTCTACCAAGAGGTCGCACCGTCCAAACTATCTGACTTCTCTCTGATCTCCCGGTATATATTAATCTCTATGTGCTTATTTAATTTAATTTTGATGAAAAATGATACAATTTTATCCTTCATTGTTCATGCCGATTGCTTCGAGATTGGGTTTGATCTATATATGATGTCTAACTGATTGTTTTGTGGGTGTGGTCTTGCATGCCAATTAGTTTCCTTTGGCAACCTATATTTTTTTATGTTGTTAGGGTTTTTATTCTCTTTCATTGTGGCAGGTGGTGCTCTTCCAAGAGGTTGTGTCGTCCAAACTATTGGTTTTCTCTCTGATCTCCCGGTATATATCAATCTTTATGTGCTTATTTAATTTAATTTTGATGAAAAGTGATACAATTGTATCCCTCATTGACCATGCCGATTGCTTCGAGGTTGGGTTTGATATGTATATGATGTATATATATAATTGATTAACTTGTGTTCAATCTGTATGCCGACTGTTGTTCATTTTACACCGTAACGTATAATTAATTGAAAGGGTTGTCAGTATATATTTCAAAATTCGTGCTACCTTGTTTGCTAAAATACCTTAGTTAAATGCCTTTTCATTATCTTATTATAAATGGAACCATGGGTATCCATCTCAAATATGGTATATTTGTGATAGATACTGTACAGAATAGATAGACAATGATTTGTTCATATTTTATGCATATGTTTCGTACCAATAAGCACAGAAAGTGTTCGAGACTTGAGTGTAGATAATTATTGCTCGATTTTGTCTTTTGTTCTAATTATACATATATTCAAGTGTTGTAAATTGTGGAGTATATGATTCATATATTTATTGAGTGGGAGAAGTCTTATCCTACTTTATATGTCTACGATGTTTGTTCGGCTTTTGTTGCTTTTGTGTGGCAAATTGCCCATAATTTTCAGTTGTTTTATTTTCCAATCGCATATGAAAAATCTTTGGAGTTTTTGTTGGTCACTTGAGATGAACAATGCAATGTTGTTGGTATAGTTTTAAGGTCGATTCTCAAGGTCCTTGGTTCTCTTTCGAATAAGCATAGTTCTTAGTGAAAAATGAGCCAATCTTTAGCTGCATTGCCATCCTCCAGGTCTAGTTGTTTCATCACTCAGCATTAATTGTTTCATACATTCTTTCTTTGCATTTTATGATTCTGTCGAGACCATATCTTACTTGATTAATTACTTAGTTGCTCGATCATTTTCGTTCGACCGGTCTTCTGTATCCAAACCTTTTTAATACCTCATCATTTTTGTAAGAAAATGATGTGTTTTCTAACTTCCCTGTGTGTGGGCTATTGGGTAGGATCGATATTTTACCTTTGATTCTATAATCACTGAATGGTTGTTGTAAAAAAATTTGCGTTAGTTCTTGTTGTCTAGCAATGACCCTTTTTTATTGTTTGATCGATGTTTAGTTGCTAAGGAAGCATTTCTTCTACTAGTTGATAAAAACATGTATTGTAGTAATTATGTTAAGGTCATATATGATTCATATTTTCAATTGGTAGTATTAGTTTAGATTTAACTCTCTTTCATTCATTCATACATGGATGCAAAATTTTAGTGTGCATGAAATGATGGTGTTTAAATAAATTCCTACACATGCTGGTAATAAACATGTTAAAGATATGAAGTCAAAATCTTTGAATGCACTATAAGATTCTAGGCAATTCATTATTAGTGATATAAATTCGGTGGTTTGTAAAACTCTTTATATTTCACTAGTTAGTACTATCTAGATATGTCATGTAATATTAGTTTTTGGACTACAAAATCAAACCAGAATATAGAGCATTATATGTTAATTAATAATCAGCAAATCGGGGTTTATTTATTAACATGTTTATTATTCCACTAGAGTTTTGTTCTATAAATTACAGCATGTCAATAGAAAATAACATAATGACTACTTGTGTAATAATATGTGATTAATTATTCGATCACGCTGGTGTTTAGATTCAAATAAATAAGATCGATAAGGAGTTTTATTTATGTTTTATGAAAATGCCATACCTAGTAAGCAAAGCTATAGACAGATAATAAAGCATTCTTCTCAAAATCACATTTAAGTATCAAACTACTGTCAAACATGTACACTCATTCCAAATGTTCTCAAACCATGTCAACTTTTCAATTATGCACTCTAACTGCACATTATTCGCACTCTGTCTGCACTTTCAAATTTGTATAATTGCATGCAAATTCTTGAATCTATTTGGTTTGGTTCATTTTCTGTCATTTCTTTTACAAACCCCTACTTTGATCGAGTATCCCATTTTTGTGAATTCAAGAAAATAGATTTTTTCTGTGCTTTTTGATAAACAACTTTTCATTTCAATTTTTGATTCTTTAACATAGATGTAGCTAGATTCTTCCTTTTGTTTTGTGTTTGTGGTGATGCATACTAATTTTGTTTGGAAACCTAGATTTTTTTAATGTTGTTAGTGTTTTTATTCTAATCTTCCATTCCTCTCATCTCAAGGGGTAGGTGGTGCTCTACCAAGAGGTTGTGCCGTCCAAAGTATCTGGCTTCTCTCTAATCTCCCGGTATATATCAATCTCTATGTGCTTATTTAATTTTATTTTGATTAAAAAATTATACAATTTTATCCCTCATTCACTTCGAGATTGGGTTTGATCTGTATATGATGCATGATTGATTATTGTTCGCTTTTGTCTGAGGCTTGAGTGTAGATAATTATTGTTCGATTTTGTCTTTTATTCTAATTATCCATATATTCAAGTGTTGTAAATTGTGGAGTATATGATTCATATATTTATTGAGTGGGAGAAGTCTTATCCTACTTTATATGTCTACGATGTTTGTTCGGCTTTTGTTGCTTTTGTGTGGCAAATTGCCCATAATTTTCAGTTGTTTTGTTTTCCTATCGCATATGAAATTTTTTGGATTTTTTGTTGGTCACTTGAGATGAAAATTGTAATGTTGTTTGTATAGTTTTAAGGTCGATTATCGAGGTCCTTGGTTCTCTTTCGAATAAGCATAGTTCTTAGTGCATTGGTAAATGAGCCAACCTTTAGCATATTTATTAACATGTTTATTATTTCACTGGAGTTTTGTTCTATAAATTACATCATGTCAATAGAAAATAACATAATGACTAATTGTGTAATAATATGTGATTAATTATTTGATTACGCTGGTGTGTTTAGATTCAAATAAATAAGATCGATAAGGAGTCTTACTTATGTTTTATGAAAATGTCATACCTAGTAAACAAAACTATAGACATATTTAAAGCATTCTACTCAAAATCACATTTAAGTATCAAACTACTGTCAAACATGTACACTCGTTTCAAATGTTCTTAAACCATGTCAACTTTTCAATTATGCACTCTAACTGCACATTATTCGCACTCTGTCTGCACTTTCAAATTTGTATTGCACACTATTCTTTTGTAATGCCTTGCGTGGTCTCTTTGTGAACTTTTTGTGCACTCTGTCTGCACAATGTTTGCACTTGTAGCAATTAGGTGAAACTTAGATCTTTTGTATCCATTTTTCTAAAAACAAAACCGGAAATTATGAATACTGTAGTTGGATTTTCTATAGTACTTTTTTTTACTACTAACAAGATACAAACATGTATTTTCTCCGGAGATATCAATTTATCAAAGATGTGCTTTTGATTATGTTTTGGATGTTGATTTTTCAACTCTCAAATTTTCCACAGGAAATTAAGATGATGTACCACGTATGTAATAGAACAATTGTGTATGTCCCTGTTCCTGAGGAAGGCAAAAGAATCAGCGCAAGTGATGTTGAAACTTGCCTTTTGCGGCAGTTGAAATCTTCAGGGGCGATCGAAGATCGTGGCTACGTTGTTGTAGTAACCCAATTGAGCATAGGCAGAGGATTTTTACCTACTTATACACCTAGGGTCATCTTTCCAGTGACATATCATGGTCGCATTTTCAGACCGGAGCGGGACGATGTGATGATTGGAACAGTCTATCGGGTGTTCAGTCTTGGAGTGTTAATGACATGTGGCCCGGTGAAGCTTATTTACCTGTCACGTCAAGTGATGGGGGGCTACACTTTTGTTGATGAAGAAGTGCCGTTTTTCTTGAGCGAAGATCGGTCCAGGATTGAGATGGAGAGTGTGATCAGGTTCAAGGTTTTTGCTGCTCGATGGGATTCAAATTCTGAAGGAGAACCAAGTCAGTATGAAGTCATAGCTACCATTCTTGGTCCTTCTCTGGGCCCGATTCAGTCTCCAGGTGACGCTATGGATCTGGAGAGTCTCACACCTGATGATTAGCTGCATCTTCTCGAATAGAAGCATTTGCATTGTTTAGGTTTCCGTGTTTGTGGATCATACTCATAACATTTGTTTACCATTTGCTATTTTATGTTTGAATTTAGCACTAGATTTGATGACATAAGTAGCTAGAGTTGTTTTTGTGTGACTGTCTTAGATTATGGATGTTGTGTAGATTATGATTTTGAGCTATCAATTTACTATTTTCACTCTGCTAAATTAGTGCATGAACCGTGCTAAAGTTAAATCATTAATTCATTATTTTGACCGTGCTAAAGTTGAATTATTAAATCACTATTTTGACCGTACTAAATTGGTGCATAGACCGTGCTAAAATTGAAATATTAATTCATTGTTATAACCGTGCTAAATTGGTGCATAGACCGTGCTAAAATTAAAAAACGATGTTATAGTTCATTCCTTGTCTTTCTCTCTCTAAAACAATTATCTCTCCCTTCTCTCTAGTTTTGAAAAACACGCGCCCCCTTTATGCCCACTCTCTGTATCTTATCCCGGTAACGTCTTTTATTCCGCCAGTAACGGTCCTTTAACGGCTCTATCCATGGCGGAGCCACCGGCTCAAACCGGTGGCGCAGCCCCAAAACTTTCCTTCCAACAAGTTTTAGTTAACAAGCCCACTCCCTTATACTCATCCCTCCCCTCAAACCCTGAAATCAACCCCATCACTACTCTCGACGGTCGTCCGGCCTGTCTATATGAAGAGGAGTCTGTCAAAGTCCTCGCTGCTCACTATCAAAATGCCTTAATTGGTAAGTTCGGTAGGGGTAAGCCTACAATGGATCAGATACAATCGGCTTTCAAAGAAATAGGTTTTAATGGAAATTATCAGGTTGGGCTTATAGATTATAGGCACATTCTGATAAGGTTTCAGCAGCAAGAGGACTACCAGAGATTCTGGATCCGTCCCTACTGGACTATTGCCGGAGCGGCGATGAAAGTGATGAAATGGACACCAGATTTCTCCCCAGAAAAGGAATCTTCTATTGTGCCGATCTGGGTCACAGTCAGAAATATCCCTCTTTGGTATTACAATCAGAAAATGATCAAAGATGTTGCCAGTCAGATAGGCACATTCATAAAGATGGATTCTGCTACCAATGGAATCACGAGGCCATCAGTCCTAAAGATGTGTGTCGAAGTGGACCTGCAAAAAGATTTGATCAAGACCATACCCATAGGCACACCTAAGGAGTACACGGAATGTCCAGTTGAATATGAAAACCTACCAAGGTTTTGCAAGCATTGTAAGAAAGTGGGACATGATGATGGTTTCTGCAATGTCCTTCATCCCGAGCTTCGTAAGGAATGGAGGAAGAAGAAGGAGGCCCCTGTGGATAAGGCTAGTGGTTCTGGTCTATCTCCAGATCAGAAAAAGGAGGCCCATGTGGATAAGGCTAATGGCTCTGGTCTATCTCCAGATCCGGAAAAAATGGACACAACATTGGTTATCTTCTCAACGGATCACCACAATGAGAGGACTTCTTCTGATATGATAGCCCCTCATAAGGCTATCATCAAGGAGAAGGAGTTTACAATCATGAAAGCTATTGGCTCAGAAGATACATTCTACTCTCATGATGATTTACATATGGCTAAGCTCAAGAAAAATATGAAAGCTCAAAAGGAAACCAAGAGCTTAGCCATAGTCCCATATCATAAACCTGTTACTTTGTCAAACCATTTTTCTGCTTTGCAGGAGGATGAGAATAGTTCAGAAGCCTCTTATGATGACGCTCCCAGCGAACCTGAGTGGAAACTAGATGAAAATCAACTCTACTTGCAGGATACTTCCACACTCAATATCACACTAGATGAGGTAAGTTCCTACACAGATGCATGCTCTATCTCTGAGGTAAGTAGCAACACTGATATCTCCCTTGAATTAGCTGTTGTTAGTGAACCTCCATTAGTTGAGTCTTCAAAGAGCAAATCTAAGCAAAAATTAGGAAAAGGATCCATCACTGAGAGCTTCAGTAGGATTCTAAGACCTAAACAAAATATAAAATACACAGTTTAGATGATTAAGTACAAAATCATAGGAAATGTTTTAGTTTGGAATATTAGAGGGTATGGCACCTCTATAACTAGACTTAAAACCCTACTTATGTTGCACAAAATATCAATTCTTTGTATAACTGAACCTATGCATGATTCATCAGAATTAAATAATCTAAAGCATGATTTACGTTTTCAAAATGCTTTTGCTGCTACTTATGCTAAAATCTGGATTTTTTGGGATCACACTTTCAATTTAAAAGTTATAGCAGAGTCTGATCAATTTGTCCAAGCTGAGATCTCTGATAGGATCACTAACTCATCTTGGAATGGAATTTTTGTATATGCTAAAGTACTCAGGCTCCTTAGAAAATCACTTTGGAGTGATCTTCTAAAGTTACCAAATGTCCCCTCACTGTACATTGGTGATTTCAATACGGTTGCTTCAATCACAGAAAGAAGAGGTTCACACAATCCTCCTATTGGAAGCATTAGAGATTTTAACAACTGGTCCAACTCTCTTGCTTTACAAGAGATCCCCACAGTTGGAAATCTCTTCACCTGGTCAAACCACAGAGCTAAAGATGAACTACTTCTTCAAAGACTAGACAGAGGTCTAGGTAATAAGGAGTGGCTCTCTCTTTTCCCACACAGCTCCATCCAAGTACTTAACAGATCAACCTCAGATCATAACCCACTCCTTCTATCTATCCAAGATTCTTCGGAACAAACTCCCAAACCATTCAGATTTCAGAAAATGTGGTTAAATAGACCTGACTTCATCACAATGGTTAATGACAGCTGGAGTCAACCTAGTGATTTTCATGGAATGGTTAACATGGTTTTCAAAATGAAAAGATTGAAAACCACACTAAAAATCTGGAACAAAGAGAAATTTGGTGATGTTCATCAAAATCTCAAGGAAGCAGAAGCAGAGGTGAACAGATTAGAGGTAGCTTTACAGCTATCTGCAAATGAAGCTGATATTGAAGAGCTTAATAAACACAAAGCCCTGCTGATTAGAGCACAGAAGGAGGAGCTGATCTTTTGGAAGCAGAAGTCCAACATCAAGTGGCTACAGGAAGGGGATGCAAACTCAAGTTATTTCCATAACTCAGTTAAGGAAAGAAGAAGCACTTCCAGAATCTCCAAAATTAAGAACTTAGCAGGACAATGGATTACTGATCCTCAGGAAATCAAGGAGGAGGGCATCAGGTTCTATGAGGACCTTCTCAATGAACCTATGGAGCTAAACACTGGCCAATACCTGGAGCATTTTTTAACTGAAATCCCATCTTTGGTCACTGAAGAAGAAAATCTAAATCTTCTTAGACTCACAGATTTTGAGGAACTAAAGCACACTGTCTTTGACCTTAACAAAGATAGTGCACCTGGCTCAGATGGATTCTCAGGAGCCTTTTATACTAACTGCTGGGATATCATAAAATTGGACCTCTTGGAGGCAGTAAATGATTTCCTTCAAGGCAATTCCATCCCAAAGGCCATCTCCAGCACTTGGCTAACCCTTATTCCAAAGAAACCAAACCCTTCCTCCTTTGCTGAATTTAGACCCATCAGTCTTTCCAACTTCATCAACAAGATTTTTTCAAAACTATTAGTGGAAAGAATGAAACCAATAATTCCTCGGCTCACATCCATTGAACAATCTGCTTTCATTAAAGGAAGGGACATTTCAGATAACACCATTCAAATGCAAGAAATGGCCAGACTCTTGGGAAGGAATTCTAAATTGAATCACTTTATTGTCAAACTGGATATGCAAAAAGCCTTTGACAGAGTTTCATGGGCTTTTCTTAATTCAGTCCTTTTAAAATTTGGATTCCATGGGTCCTTTATTAAGTTAGTACTACAAAACATTGCATCTGCTTGTTTTTCAGTATTAATAAATGGAGTAGCCTCTGGTTTTTTCTCCTCTAGTAGAGGCATTAAACAAGGTGATCCACTTTCCCCTTTCTTGTACAACCTTGTCACTGAAGCCTTCTCCAGATCCTTGAAGAAATTAGTGGAAATACATTACTTGGAGAGCTTCCAAATGCCAAGAGGAGTCCAACCAATCACCCATCTGATGTACGCAGACGACACAGCTCTATTTCTCTCCTCCAAAAGAAAGAATTTAAAAAGGCTAAAAGCTTTTCTCCATGCCTATGAAACTTCATCTGGTCAGAAGGTTAACTACTCTAAGTCTGAATTTTTTGTTCACGCAAGAACAACAAATAACAGAATTAGAGTTATCAAAAGAACCCTTGGCATGAAACTGGGGAAAATTCCTTTCAAATATCTGGGAGTTCCTGTTTTCAGTGGCAGGAACAAAGTCAGTCACTACCACCCTATTCTTGAAAGACTTGAGAAACTAACCTCAAACTGGAAAAATAAATGGTTAAGTAGTGCAGGGAGGATGATCCTTATCAACCATGTTCTACTTTCTACACCCATTCACATTTTCTCAGTTCTTAAACCACCAAGGATGGTCATCAAGAAAATGGAATCCATTGCCATTAAGTTCTTTTGGGGAGAATCCAGTTTTGGACAGAGAAAAATATGGAGGAAATGGAGTAGATTGACTTTTCCTAAAGAGGAGAATGGAATTGGTTTTAGAGACCTAACAGCTCTCATAGATGCCTTTTCCTGCAAGCTATGGTGGAAATTACAAAAGAATGACACCATCTGGACAACTTTCCTATGGTCCCTTCCACAATCATACAAAAGCTCACTCACTTGGAAAAGGATCTGCCATATCACTGAACATGCAAATGCCAATTCTCTAGTATTGGTAGGAAAAGGCAAGTGCCCATTCTGGTTCTCAAACTGGTTGGGTCTGGGAGCTCTCTGTTATTTTTGGCCAGCAAATATAGAAATTCCCTTCCCGGATATCTCTGTTGAAACTTTTATTCATAACAAGGCCTCTTATTTGCCAGAACTGGAGCCACACTTGGCTACCAATACTATTCTCACATTGCAGGATGCTTTAATCAGATACTCACATGAAGATCAACTCATCTGGAAGCCAGCCAAAAATGGGATTTTCACAATCAAAACGGCATACCAGAGTCTCAGACCCATATCAGATGTTTCAGACAATGTTAAGAAGGTTTGGTTTAAACCCTGCCCAGGTAAAGTCTCTTTATTGCTATGGAGAATCAGAAATAGACTTATGCCTTTTGATGACATTTTGATGAAATATGGTTTTAACCTGCCATCTAAATGTCTTTTTTGTGATAACTCTGATTCTATGGGTCATTTCTATAATGCATGTGTTTCAAGCAATGAAGTCTGGTCTTATTTTGAAAACAAACTTGCAATCAAAACTCCAAGGTTTTTAACAGTCAAACAAAGGATGAACTTTTACTTATCATACAAAGGTTTTTCCAAAATCCATAATAAAGTAATTAGAATAACCATGATGATGGTATTCTGGGCTCTATGGATTAAAAGGAATAAACTTCTATATGATAACATAAAGCTCTCTATTGAAACAGTTTGTAAGGAGATTTTGAAACAGGTTAATCTCATATTTCATGCATTTCCTCTTTCTGGGAATTTTGAAAAAAACTCTTTCTTGATCCTAACTGGTTTGGTACCTTTCCTCAAAAAGAAAAAAGCTAAAAAGATTAAAATAGTTAAGTGGTACCCACCTGATTCTGGTTTTAAGATTAATGTTGATGCATCTTTTCAAAACTCTTCCACAGGGATAGGTATTATCATTCGAAATAATGATGGTAAGGTTTTTAAAATGAACATGACTTTCATGCACGCTTCTTCTCCCTTGGAAGCAGAGATTTTAGCAATTCAAACTGGAATTTTTCTTGCCAATCAATTTCAGTTTTACCCATGCATCATAGAATCTGACTGTTACAATGCAGTTAAAGGGATCCATGATCCTTTTTCCAGTGAATGGCAGGTTTTTTCATTGTGCTCTGAACTTAAGTCTAGGCTTAGAGATATCAAACTGGTTCATGTGCTTAGAGAAGCTAATCAAGCTGCTGATTTTCTTGCTAAAAGATGTTTAACCCTAAAAATCTCAGGGGAACTGTCTTTACAGGATGCCCCTAGGAAACTAAAGGGTCTAATCAATCTGGACAGTCAAGGCACTCCAACTGTGAGAGCTCTTTCTTCTCCTTAGAAACTTTTACTGGTTTCTTCCTGTTTTTTTACAGGGTCATGACTGGATGGATCTTGGGAGGATATACAGCAACGTCTTTCTCATTAATAAACCAACTGGTACATCGAGCAACTGGAAGTAACTGCATATGGGGCATCTGTAGCAGTTCAAGCCTACTGAGCAGCACCCGACCGAATACATATGGTGCTAACACATCTCTCTCACTTTGTAGTTACTCCTCGGCCGACTTGAGTCTCATCCTGGGTTCTTGACTTGGTTTGATTCGCAGACATGCTTGGGAGTCCAATTGCAATTTGAGAAGTGTGTCTTTCCTTCAGCTAGTTTCTTCTATCAGACAACCACTTACATAATTATTCATTGGGATAAAGATTTCCTCTTGGAAGTCTCTACCTTTTATTCTTTTGGAAGCAATCCCTATTGCTTCGGGAGTTTTGTTATACTCCGTAATCTAAGCCATTGTCTGGGTATTAGTTTTTAGTCTATAAAACTCAGAAACTTAGCTCATGAACTATATGTAATATTTTTGTGTTTCCTACGGGCTTGGGAACCCTTTAAAGACTCCTACCACATGAGTGGTTTTAACTTTAAAAAAAAAAAAGACCGTGCTAAAATTGAAGTATTAATTCATTGTTTTAACCGTGCTAGATTAGTGTATAGACCACGTGCTATATTAATGGATTATGTCTTTGTACCTTAGTTTAATTTTAAGATTGGTTAAGCAACTGCATGAGTTTATATAGCTGAAATTGGTTAAGCAACTGCATGAGTTTACTTGAAATAGGTTATAAACTAAACTATATATAAGATATTTTAGTAAATTAGACAGTAAATTGTATTTGTAATTTGAACTTTTGGATCTTGTACATAGAATTCCCATTAGACCTAATTAATCAGCACCAACTTGAATCCTCGAACCCACGAGGCTCTTGTCAACGATGCCATTATCCATCAAGTAGTCTACAAAATCATCAATGAGGGAATTCCAATGACCAGAAGCATCATAGTTGGTAAGCTGGTTATCCACATTGGTCGCGAAATCTAAAAGCTGATTCCACGTGTCCTTGGTTACGGCCTTACCATGCTTCTCCTCCACAAACCGACACCAGTCATCCTCCAGCGGCCACCGCTTTCCGGCGAAGAGCAACTGCCACATCCCGATCGCGGTCTCCAGCGCCAGCGACTTCTGGCCCTTCTCCTTCGCCCACCCGAACGCGAACTCGTAAATCTCCTTAAGCGTCTTCTCGTCCCTCAGGTCAGCGCGCATGGACGGCAGCTTCTCCTTCAGTTTCTGCACCGAGTCCACTTTCAGAGACTGCAGACCGGCGAAAAACTCCGCCTTCGAGAACTCGCACATGGTGGCGGCGTCCATGTACCAGGACAGGACCAGCATGATGACGTCGGAAGGGTCGACCTGGAGGTCGGCGCAGAGCTGGCTGATCCCGTCGGCCATGATCATGTCGGAGTTGGGATCTCGGTATTTCCTGAAGATGGATTCATGGAGATCCTGGGTTCTGACCTTTGGTTGCTGTTGTCCTTTTCCCTTCTTGTTATTCTTGTTATTGTCTTTCTGTTGTCCTTTTCCAAACTTATACATCGTGAAAAGCTGCTGAGAATACCTGTTTTAGATTTGCTGAGAAGCCCTGATTTGGAATTTGTGTGCAGAATAGCTTTGAGAAGATTTGTATTTATAGAGCAAAAAGGAGGTTAATTAACGCTTCCTTTTTGGTTAAGGACTTGATCTTCTTCTTCTTCTCCTACTGGTATTTGGAATTGTACTTTCTTTACAATTGCTGCAATTGAGATTAATTAATCCGTTACCATTATGTTTCAGGAGAAGTATATATCAATCCGATTCGGATAATGATTCCGGACCAATCGGATCGGCTCTTCAAAACGGATCGAAGGTTTCCAACTGCGGGATGGGTATCTTCATTCCCGGATCGAGTGATGGCAAAGTGGCAAATAGAGAAATTTACCACAAGGGTTATTAATGCTAAAAAAAATGTTGTTAAATTACAATATGTCCTCTAGAAGTAGCCTAATAATTTTCATAAACTAAAAATTAGGGGCATTTTTATCTTTTAACAACATTTTTTTGGGTTTCAAAAGCAAAATCTTGCATTACAAATATCAACAACCTTATTAATGTTGGCCGAATTTTCACCTTGGAGATCTCACATCGCCGGAGAAGATTTTACATGACCATGGTTATTAAATTTGTATGTTCGAACATGTTTTGAAAAAATTGACCAAATATAAGTAAATAAGGCAATGTCCTCTTTTTTTACGTGTACAACATGCCGACTATTCCCTTCGATTTACTAATAATATCCATTTCTTTTCATTTTATGAGAGAAGTTTAGCCTGAATTTCCACTTAGTGTATATGTAAATATATAATCATTTGAGACATTTTTAGATTATTCATATGATATAGTACTTTTCCAATAATATCTCTTGCGATAATCATATATTTGTCTAGAAAGATAAATTAAAAAAGTAGAATGATATTAGTGAATCGATACAAACTATGAGGTCCCAAAGTTGAAAATAAAATAATAGGTTTGTAAATGAGTCTAGTTGAGTACGAATAACCCCGATTTGAGTTCAACTCGTTTATAAATTCTCGAATTCGAATCAAATTCGAACAAGCCAATAAAATCTTATGAGTATGAACTACAAGTTATGAGGTAACAAAGTTGAAAATAAATACACGAGTTCAGGGTTGTAAATGAGTCAAGTCGAATACGAATAACCCCAATTTGAGTTCAACTCTTTTAAAATTTCTTAGTTTGAATCAAATTTGAACAAGCCAGTAAAATCTTAGTTTGAACTTGAAGTTTACTAAAATTAGATCGAACTCGACTCGAATGATAGTTAAAATTTCAAAATTAAATTTCTATAAAATCAAGTTGAAATGAGGTTTGACTGACTGAGTTCAATTTCTATAGTTTTTACACCTCTAGACTCTAGAGGCTGGCAATCGTGAGCTAATCGTTTGTAGTGAACTTAAACGGATATGAACTGCTTCACTCTTCGCCCCTCCCCAAACCCACTCTACACCGCCATTCCGGCCATCCCGCGACTCCACAAAGCCGCTCCGGCGGTCTTCACGGTCAGGAATGCGATTCCGGCGCGCGACAGAGTCATCGACTTCGGCAAACACAGCGGCAAAATGCTGGGAGCTCTCCCCTCAGTCTACCTCAAATGGGTCTCCAAGAACCTGCGAGCCCGAGAGTTTCTCGAATGGGCCGAGCTCGCCGACGAGGTCCTCGACGACCCGGTGTACCGGGACAGGCTCGAGTGGGAGTCCGCGCAGAGGGTCCTGAACGGCGACGTTTCCAGCTCGAGGATCGCACCTGTTTCCGAGCTGGTGGAGATCAGCGAGCGGTTCGGATGGGATAACGACGATAAGGCGGGCTGGGCCCGGGTGGATTTCGGGCTGCTCGGGACGTCCAGAGGCGGCAGGATTCCAAGGCTGTCGTCGGCAGCAGCGGCGGCGAAGCCCGGTATGGGTTGCGGGCCGGGCTTGGGGAAGGTGAAGGTGAAGGCGAAGCCCGTGGCGGTGGAGAATGGGCCGGTGGAGAGCAGGAGGAAGGAGAGGAGGGAGAGGGTGAAGATGAGGAAGGGGAATAGTAGATTGGACAGATTAGGGATTAATGTTAATGATGGGGTCGATATTGGGAATTTGAAAGAAAATGAAGGGGTTTTGAGTAAAGATGTGGAGATTAAGAAGAGTGTATTTCTAGGTCGTGAAGCTTTTTTAAAGAAAGTGATGAATGATAGGTAGTCTTGTTAGCTTGAGATTTTCGGTTAATCATATTCGTTTCAGTTGAGTTCAATGAAAATATAATTTGATGATAATATTTACAATTATATCACTTACACTATACTGATTTATTTTCAATACAGTTCAGTAAAAATAAGCTCAGAAAAACCGAGCCTAATTTTTGTTAGTTCTCCATTCATAAAATATTTGAGATCAACTGAATTATTTATTGATACTGCGTCCATAACAAATTCATACAAGTAATTATTTGACATCTTAATGCCATATACAATCCTAGATTTTCCTTTAAACCCCGATCATTCACATTTGCTGAATGAAAGAGGTTTAAAGGAAAGCAGCATTCAAAGAATAAGACGAATCGAGATCCACATTCAGCAAGCACAGTTCAGTACCTTGTTCCCAAAGCACTTCGCCTTGGTAGCTATCTTTTTCACCCCAGTTTCGCTATGAGGTGCCGTGGAGCTATCTACAATTCGAGGAACATTTATTCTGTCCATTACGTTAGCCGATGGGGCATCCAGTGTAGTCTTTGGCGGAGACAGCGCCCACTGCATGCTCCAGATAGCAAGCGGCCTCATGTATATGAGTGACCGGAAATGCCCATCAACTGACCATGCTTCTGGTGTCTGGAAAGCATATCTGCATAGAAGGTCAAGCCATGAACTGAATTAGATAGGACTAAATTGAACTGTAGTGAAATTATATCAGTGTGACTAAATTAAACATCGAATCATATTCTTGCTGCACTGAACTGATATGCTATTAAGTTTAGGACGGGGGCCTAAGATCGAGAGACAAACTAACTGTAAGCACTGAGTATGATCCCCTATTCTTCCAGGATTGCATTAGTAAATAATTTGTTAAATCGAGAGATAAGATGAAGGAAAAGAGTGTTCAATATAAAGGAAATTTACCCATTGCCTTCCTCTGACCAGCCAGCAGTGAATATTCCTTCGGCTGTTGTGAAGCCCTGCTCCACCATTCCAGCAAGAATCATGTTTGCTGCCACTCCATAGGTGACTCCAGTCCAAATTTCACGGGACTGCATGCAGGTGTCATCAATCTTTCCATTTGGATACACCCCATTTACTGCACCCATCCTACCTCCTCGGACTCTCATCACGTTAAAATCATAAATCTTTTGGAGCGCGCTTCGAATCTTGCTCTTGTCAAAAAGATCAGGCAAGCCTGAAGATGCCGTGTACCACTGTCCTGCCAACTGATCGGTTTGAATAGACTTGCTGTTGCTGCTAGATCCACTATCATAGTTGAAATAGGATCCATTCCATAATTTTTCTTCGAAGATGACCTTTGCCTTTAGGAATTTTGCTTTGTATTTTTCAGCAGCTTCTCTGTCCCCAAGCTGAATAGCCATGGCAGCTGCTGCTTGAAGTGCAGCAAGCCACAAGCCCCCACAATAGGCACTAACTCCATGCACAGTCCACGTATCGTATGTCTGATCTGGGAAGCCGTCATTTTCGATTAGGCCATCGTTGTCCCGATCAAACTGCTCCATGTACTCCATTGCAGCACATACAGAAGGCCATACATCAGCAGCAAAGGAAAGGTCTCCAGTGCCAGCGAAATCTCTGTAAACCTGAAGCACAAATTTTGGGTTCAGATCCTTCCATTTGCTGGTGTCGTGTATATTGTAAGCATTCATTTCATGCCAAGGATCATGAGTTCCAAGATCATGAGGAACAGCTCCTTTGACCTTCCTAATACCGCTGTTTCCCTCTGCCAGATACTTCACCTTTCTCTTATCTTCACATAAGACTGCTTTTGCAAATTCACGCTGAATGCTAAGCTCGATCTTTGGAAACAGCTCAAGCAAGGCAAATGATGCATAGAAGTGCACGTCATATGTGCACCACATAATGTACTCTACACCTTCCAGGTATAGAAATTTACCCACGTCATCAGTGTCATTCTCCAGCAACTTGCCAGAAGAACTTGTAAAACGGCTCTCAAATCTTCTTCGAACAAATGCTGATTCATCAATTTCATCAGACTCGTCAGAAAGGCTTGAATCATAGTTTGCATCAGAGTTGTCTGAACCCCTCTCACTGTTACCATTTGGAACTTTTCCATCACCGTCTTCTAAACTAATGTATGCTTCATCAACATGAGTTATCACATCGGTCTGTTCTCCATTTTCCATACCGTGGCTCTCATTCCCATTTCTTTTACTGACTTTCACTTGCTTGATCTTCACTGGCACAGCTTCATTTTGAGGTTCCGAATTTTCACTCAGTAAGCTAGAATCTGTAGGAGAGAAATTTATAAAAATAGAAATAATTTAGATGTCGTACATAACTTCTCATCAACAGAAGTACCAAGTTCGGACAGCATCCATCATCCTTCAAAAACCATAATCAGTAAAAAAGTCCCTAAATCTATATATCTAGTCAAATATAATTCTCAACTTCCATTCAAAAATAATAATAATTAAGGGCCGCACATTATAACATCATCAACATTCAGGAGGGAATGCAAATACCAGGTGAGCTTTTTTGGAAACAAAAAATTCCATTTGCAGAGAAATACACACACACTAAAAAAGGTAGTTCAGTATGAAGAAATACCAATCCAAACTGTGCCTCCAGAAACCAAGAAGTACAGCTCGTTAAATAATGTGAATTTATACCTGAAACGTACCCAAAAAATATTAAAAGAACTTCAAAATACAGAACAGCATAAAAAACATGAAAATAAATTCACCAGCCAGTACTAACCATTCTGGTAGTCTGTCATCTCTAAGGATGGGTGTTTGCCATCTGTCAATCTCTTCTTCCCATAGCTTGTAATCTAATAGCAAATTGAAAAGGACAATTGAACTTATAGATCCATATAATAAAAAAATGCCAGCTTGACAAAAAAAAATGCAGGAAATAATTACTTGTTAGGGCATCATGCACCAAATCTACTGCAGCCCTTCTGGAAGTACCATAATACTTTGTATACCTCCTGCAAAGCAAAACAATGAAATAAGAATATTGTAACATTGGACGTTATTTGAAAGGAAACCCCATTTACAATCAGAAACTAGAAGAGACAATACTATTAACATGACATATTACATACTTCACTACCTTTAAATTTATGGCAACATTAATTTTGAAACTTAAGACAACCCCTGGACCAAGACTAGCCAGCTTTCTTAATAGTAAAACCACAAATATAAAAATATTAACAAATAAACGCTTTAAGGAGCTGTACAAATCGACGAAACAATATCAGCACTTTAAATACTGGCTCACCTATTATACGATTTGCCTTTCATGAATTTAACTTTGGGTGATGACCAAGACAGAGCAAATGCAACAGTGGTCTTCCCATGAGGTTCAACCCAAGCGGTGGCTGAAACTGCTGCACAAGGCGTATCTCCAGGTGAAGATGGCAAGCCTGGCCCCTTTGTAAAGTTGTCCTGATCAAAATGCCCATCCTTTTGGAGGACAAGCAAAAGCCACTGATGAGATATCCTTTGGGAAAGAAAAGTAGCTCTAAAGATGAGAGTCAAGCTCAAGTCACCAACATCATCAGTTTCTTACCTCCACCATCTTACCCCACATGTCTTTTGCTGAGACACGGCTTTCTTCAGTCAGGCCAAAACAGGGCAATACTGACACACTTACATTCTGTGTTTCGGATGCGGCTATGGCAAAAGTAAGTGGAGGATTATTCTTTGCAGTCCTGTTATCCATGCAGTTAAAGAGTAGAAGCCACTGTTAGCTGGAAGTGAGCTTCATTCTAAAAATTGACCAATAATGCATGGCATGTGTACACAAGATTTAATATGTAAAATTAAGCATGGCTAATTTAAATCCATATATTATGCAATTAAGCATGCCATTATGATTGTAATAAGATGTCAAAAATCTATGGTAATTTAAAGTATCACTTTGGACACAAGATTCAAGTAGGTCTTGACAGAAAATAAGACAACAATCATGAATTAGTCGCCTGTTTATTGTTTATACTGAAATATCAATAGCTTCAATCACATAGCTACAATAATGTATCAGTGAGCTTGTTGATGTGGGATGTGTAAACTTGATTTTATCATGAACTCAAGAAACTATGCGCAATTTGTCATCATCTTTTTCCTCCCTCTATTGCTACTTTAATCACTCCCTATATTTTCTACATACCGGTCAAAACATACCTATTGTTTCAACTATATTTGGCTTTCTTAAAGCACACCTCTTTGACTGAATAAAACATCCAACTACTTAACAGAACTTGTTATCAAGGCCCAGCTATGTACTAGTACACTATCTTTAAAAACCTTAGCATGTCTCATCCTATATAGTTTTTGACTCAATTAAACACAGAATCATTCAGCATGCAAATAAACCAGCAAATTTAGCTATTAGGGTTTGATGACTTGCTTGTGATGTAGAAGCACCCCTGAGACTCCATCTTCACCTCTGAAAGGGAGAGAGAAAAGAAGTGAGTCAATTATCCATTCAAATGTTGGTTATCTTATCCTACATAAAAAATACTCACATAAATGGTTCATTCACATGACCCCCTGACATATGTGAGACACCTCCGATTGAATTCTGGTACAGGAAGAGGAGAGGATTGTAACTAGGATATAAATTGGCATCATCTTATATACTGCATTTAAAACATAATTATGTGAAACAAACTTACCGCCCATGTGAAACATAGGCTGACTTTTGCCCTTTCCTTGCCTGTGTTAACCAACTACAAAACACGTAGGAGATAGACAAATGCGTAAGTCAACATATCCACAACTCTTCAACAGCTTTCATGATATAGAAATAGCTTGATCTGTAACAATTAAACATTTTTTCAACAAAGGCCTTTTGAATTCTTTTATAGAAGAATGGATTTCATATATGCATAAATATTTCAATTCGCAGATAACATCATTTGAAAATCATATCTTTCCAATAGCAGACATGTAAGAGACTCTCCTGGAAATATATGAGTCTTGGACAAAACCAACCCCTATCTGTCAAGATACAAATAGCTGTGCATTTTGTAAAATGGACAGCAAGCAGTTTAACTTTGAGAAAAGAAGAAGCAATCCATCTTCAATCATTTTAAGAAAAGAGATTTCAGAAATCCACTTGCAGTTCACCACAAAAGGCCAACAGACACAATATACATGAACCAAGCAAAATGGACAGCAAGTAGTTTAAATTTGAGAAAAGAAGAAGCAATCCATCTTCAATCATTTTAAGAAAAGATATTTCAGAAATCCATTTGCAGTTCACTACAGAAGGCCAACAGACACAATATACATGAACCAAGCAAACAAACAAGTATATGTTGTCTGAAAATTTGTAATCCACACATATGGCTCAAAATGTCGTAAAAGAAGTACTGTTTTCACAAATTTCAGCATCCAGACTATATATATTACATATCAAGTGAAAATAGATAATAGAGGTAGGACATGATCTCAAAAATGAAGTAGTGGAAAGAAGATTGTTGAAGAATGAAAAAGCACAGGGCAAGCAAGACTTCACGTACAGTATATACAAATACAGCGGTAGGAAGACTGCTTTCTCTGTAGTTATGAGGTATGAATGGTGATATTTGCCGGCAGGAGATTTTAAGTTCTGGGTCCGGCTCACCTACATGATAAGAAAAAATTAGCTTGAATGTCATGCACACACATCAACTAGGTAAAGGAAGCCATACCATCATAAATTGTCCAAGCCCGAGGAAAAAGTGCATGGTATGTAGAATGCTGACCATCCAAATTCCATCCCCAAGATGATAGACCTTGATCACCAGACTTCCTGGGGAATAATAAGCATAGTTCTACAATTATCACCATTTTCATACTACGCCGTATTTTACAAGTAAAATGTTCACTCATCACCAAGAAGAAAAGGCTAAAAAAAAACATTTCCATATTGAACTGAATTTTTTTGTCCCACTAAAGTTCAATATAAATTCTACTTATAGGAAGTCAGTGAATTAGCCAGTTATCCCATATCAGGTTTCTATAGGAAGATCAAATTTTAGTTTACAAAAGTAACAAAGGTTCAAGGAGCTATCAGTTTCTTTTCTTTCATTATTTGAATTAAGTGTACAGAAGTACATGATAATAATTAAGCACAAACAACGAGAGATGGAACAAGCGACATGTTTCAGAAATAAAGAGCCAGAGTATATTTGCTTACTCTAAACCCTCGTGCTGGCCTGGGGCTAGAACAGATGCATATTTTTTGCTTCCTCCATCCCGAGATATAAAGATCTGTAATAAAAAAGACAAGGAAGATGAGTGACAAATAGCAAGGACAGTGTAGTTTTTATTAATTAGTCAATTTTGTTGCATCATAAAATACTTGTTGCTCTAGCAATACAAAACAAGCTTGTTGCATGGGGCTAAGCAACACAAGTTCCAATCCTCCAAACAGCATAAGATGTTAAACACAACAAGGATTCCTAGTTGAAATAGGGAACACGCTTCCAAAAATAACTACGAGGACATTGGGGCACTACTCGAACTCTCAGAACTAAACATAGTCATCAGGAAGACCTCATTCTAAATTGTCAGCCAATCCCAGAAAAGATGATTAGGCTCATTATTTGTATACAGTTTCTGGAAATCGTATCTTATGCTTACCCCTTCATGATTTAGCCTGTAAATGCTGTCAAGAAGGTCTGTATATCAAGCACAACGCAAGTACATTCAGCTTTGAAACAAAAAGGTCAAAATTTGGCCAACTTCAATAACCGTTCGCTTTAGCTAAAAATGCCTGGAACAGAGCCACTACCATATCCTTTATCACCTAGCAATCCAGTAAATCTCCAAAGGCATATAATTCAACCAGTCTACAGTCTTAAAATATTTCAGCTATTCTATTCGACCACTCGGGGGTTGTTCTTTTTCTTCTTGAATAGAAATGCCGAAATATTTTATCTACAATATGCATGAACAAATTCCATTCCATAGCTTCGAATTCCTCCAATGGGGTGAATTTTCATCTCGCAGGCTCATTGTTATACAGAATATTGCTTTGTTGGAGTATCAGCAAAAGAAACAAGCCATCTCTAGATATATTCAAATGCGACGTCCTTCCGAGAAAAAACACAATGGCCAAACTGGAAAACTGCTACTCTTTCAAATGATCACATATGACACCCAGATCCTGCCTAGTGCAGCTTATTTCTAGTATGCAATAAAGAGACGGATGTGTGATCTCTTACCGAGAACTGATTTGCCATAATGGGAGAAGCCTGACATGCACCCGGAAGAAGTTGAAAATTCCTGAATTCACCACGGAAACCCCTTGATATGCTTCCACTTCTGTTATCATTATCAAATTCAGATGTTAACAAGAAGCATTAAAAAATTGTAACATTTAAGGCAAAGGCTGCCGATATCACTTACCCCATTCCACCAAGTGGAACACCATGTGATGCAGATGGCTTGCAGCTTTCGCGGGTAAATGGATCGATAGGGGCTTTCTGTAACGATAAGACTAAGACAAATCAAGAAAAACCAACTTCCAAAGACTAGAAGGTGTCACTATATGGGAGAAAAACACGAAAATTGGAGAGAGAATTTTACCCTTCCATGTGATGCCTCTTCCCTTACATACGACCAAAGCCGAATGCCAAGCCGAATCTGAACCCAGTAAACAGAAATTTCAGGCACTGATAGAAAGTCTTCAACCGGGTGAGACACCAAGAAAAAGTGATTTAAGAGAAGTAAGTAACCATTTTGATTGCTTCAACAAATGTAATACTGAATTCCCGCAGGATACCAGCATTGGAATCCAGTTTCCTTCTCCAAGCATGTTCAGGCGGGCTAGCGCTGTCAAAATCCAACTGCAACCAAAAATAAACCACTGAATTCAAAACAAATCGCTTCCACAATTCAAAACTATGCAATGAATCATAATAAAACATCATTTTCACAAATTCAACATGATTTCCTTCATAAAACACAAGGCTTGACAAATCTCGTAACTGGAAATCATTGCCCGCCAGAGATGAGTTTTATTGATCCAAGTGCTTACCAGTTGCAAAGTGGTGCGATTGATATATTCCTGCGGAGGCCATGAATTCTTTCTATAGTGAAATATATTCCCGGTCACCATTTTTGATCTTCTTCTCTGTATTTCCAATTCCCACACAGAGAAAAAAAGAAAAAAAACTTCAAACTCTATGAACATACGCTACCCAGATGAAATCCCCTGGTCCAGTGGCAAAACCCAGAGCTAGATTTTTGTGGGTTTTTGCAAAAATCTCAAAGACCGGATCTTCAGGCACACCAAATTTTGGAAACAGAATTGTGTGAAATTTTTGGAGCGCTGTTTTTATGGGAATAATAAGGAAGATGATGACGAGGAGAACGAGTCCGCCAAAACTCGCCAGGTGGCCCTGCGATTCCTGTCTACTATTTTTTATTACTCCTTTTTTTCGAATAGTACTATAAATAAACAAACTCGAACACTGAGAAAGTTACCGGCACCGCCGACGTGGGCGGCGGGTGCGGTTTAGTGTGTGTCTGTGTGAGAGAGAAAAATGGCGGGGCCGATTTAGGACTTTTTGGGAGCCTTCCTTTCAAACTTTCTCTTGAGTTCTTCTGGATGTTCTTTTCGAGTCTTTTCAAACCTTTCAAAAATTGAAATTGATTTTCATTTATGTTCTCGTTAACTTAATTTTTGCTGAACGAATTAAAAATAAAATTAACTGAGAAAATTATTAAAATACTATTATTACATTTTTACTATGCTGATGAGATAATAAGCTCAAGTGAATATGTGTTATTCTATTTTTTGTATCTATTTTACACTGATTTTATAATGAAAAAATAAATTACACTCTTCTTCAACTAATCCATAAGAAAAATTTTAAGGGTGTGAATCTTAAGAAATGAACAAAGCAATGCTAAAGTTTTAATGTAGTTTTTAACAACAGATATGTTATTGAAATTTGTCTAGGAGAACACATTTTTTATTGAACTTTAATGATTTAAACTGAACTAATATAAATCGAACTGGATTGATTTAAACATCTAATTTGAATAAGAATTTATCCACTTGGTATATCATATTTGTGATGTGTTTGAGTGCTTGGAACTTTTCTCACGTGTCACGTGTGTATATTTTTTATTTATGACTTATTTGATGACTCGCATGATCGCATCAGATCTGTCAAATATCGAATATCGAATAACAAGTTGGTAAATACGTTTTTTTATTATTCTTAAATCTTAATTTTGTTTACTACCAATTGATGATATAATATTAATTGAGAATGTCTTGGCTGAGACCGTCTGGTATGACGAATGATAATCCATGTGTTTAATGGATTTGTTCATGTGTTTCATAACTTTGTTATTTCATTTACAAATTAATTCAGATTATAGAAAGCAAAGATGTAAAACACACGAACAAATCTATCAACACCTGAATCTAACTTATAGCAAACAAAACTGTGAAACACACAAAGATATCTATTAAACACATGAATTATCATTCGTCCTATCATAAATTTATGGTATGACAGTCTCAATCAAGCCTATGTAATATTGATATAGCAGTATGCAATATAAAATGTTGAAAGAATCAAAAAAAAAAAACATTTGAAAATAGAACCCTCCTCTTGAATACTTTATCTGATATTCTTTTGTAATTAGGACTGTTTTTGAAATTTAAAAGTTTTGTCATATCTTTTATACTCCCTCCGTCCCAACCAAAACTTCTTACTTTCCTTTTTATTCCGTCCCAACCAAAACTTCTTACTTTCATTCTTTCCTTTTTTGGTAAAAAAATAAGTACAAAAAGACAAAGATACCCTTAATGAATTCTCAAAAACAACCATAACCATAAGTGATATTCCATTTATACCCCTTAAAACTCCACTTATAAGATATAAAATACATTTTTCTTAAAATCCGAGCCGAAGTCAACTAAGAAGTTTTGGTTGGGACGGAGGGAGTATATTATAGTGATTCACAAAATGGATACGAAATCTAGAATTTCACTCCAAAATTGGCGTCAGAAAATAAACAAAAGTAAACCTTATTTCAAAAGACGCCGAATCAATTTTTGTAAAGCAAAAGTTATTGATAGATTGCCAAACGTTGTAATGGTACAAAAGTAAAGTTTAACTTTAACCACCCACACAATTTTTGCCGTATGATAACATTTTGAATTATTTATTAATTCAATTTTAATTTTCAACGGGTAAAAGTCGTCCAATTTTAAAAGGGCTGCTCCAATCTTTAAAGTGCCATGCTTTATAAAATACTTCTCCGTAATTCAACAAAATTATTAAATCACTGCGACAAACAAAGATTCAAAAATTCCATGTTGACTTTTATATTCTAGTCAAAAGTAGCCTCATACTTTTGAAATATTGTATTTGTCACAAGAGTTTTCATGTTGATAACCCTTTTATTTTAGATTTTCACAAAATTATGACAAATGATATGTTATGTGACAATTATTTATGGGAAATACTACCGTCCAAAGAATCATGGATAATTGGATTTAATTTAGAGGTAAAAAAATTAAAGATTTCATCAAATTTACTATATATTATTTACTAATAATAAATAATTAAATATCACTTAGAATTTAAGTGACTCATATTCAGTCAAAAACCAACGGTTAGAACTTATCAGGACATCAATTCAGTTTAGTGGAAATGCAATTTGATGAAATTCAACTTAATTCAGGGGGTGTTTGGTTGAGGGGTTTGAAGGTGGGTAATGGGTTTGATTATAGAGTATGAGTGTTTGGTTGGGTATTATTATTATATGGGGCCCACCTCCATTACCCAAAACTGGTCAATCACCCAAACCCCCCAAAATTGACTATTATGGGTTTCATTACCTACTTGTTTACTATATTTAGCCACTCCGACATAGGGGTGTAAATGAACTGAACCGTTCGTGAACAACTCGTGAACAACTCGGTCAAAGTTCGTTTTCGAACTCGGTTTGACCAGTTCGAACTCGAACTCGAGCTCGTTCGTTTATAAACGAGCTCGAACTCGAGCTCATAAGAGCCAGCTCGATAGGCTCGTCGAACAGCTCGAATATAATATTTATATATAATTTAATATAAATAAATTAAATTTTATTCATTAATGCTTTAATAAGCTCGAACTAGCTCGAGTTCGAGTTCGAACTCGATCTTTTATCGAGCTCACGAGTCGAGTTCGAACTTTCTTAAACTGAGACGAATCGAGCTCGAGCTAAAATATCTCAACTCGTACGAACTCGAACTCGATCACGAACATGTAATACGAACTCGAACTCGAACACGAACACATGTCTGTTCGAGCTCGACTCGACTCGTTTACAGCCCTACTCCGACATTATAGTTTACTATTTTTATCCATTCCCTTGAGCAAACCAAGCAACAACATTATAATCATTACCCTTATAATCATTATACCCTATTATCATTCCCATTCTGATTTCCATTCCTCTATTTCAACCAAGCACCCCCTCAGTCATACTAATTCATTGTATCAATACATTAATTTTCACTTTAGTTCAGTTCAACAAGAAATAATCTCTAATAAACAGATCTAAATAGAATCGTCCGATGTTTATCTTCAAATATCATCTTTACCCTCCAATTTAAAGTACTCCTAGTAAAATTAAATTGTCCATAAAATTAAGCCATATTTGTACAAATAATAATTCTTAATTATATGTTTATTACAGTTTAAAATAGTCCTTGACAAGAATGGGATCTGTCATCGGTAGAAGAAAATGTCACCGTTCCGCAGAGTTTTGTGGACAAAGAATGAAGTATAGAACTCTCCATCACAACCAAAACTTCTTAGTTAAGTTCAGCTCGGATTTTAATAAATATGCATTTTATATTTTATAGGTGGAGTTTTAAAGGGTATAAATGCAATATCACTTATTGTTATAGTTGTTTGTAAGAATTCATTAAGGGTATATGGCCCTGTTTACTAGAGCTTATTTCTTGATGGTACTGAGCTGAACTGAACTGAACTGAACTGAACTGAACTGAAGTAAAATTAATGTATTGAAAAATGGATTCAACATGACTGAATTAACCTGAATTTCATCAAATTACATTTCACTGAACTGAACTGAACTGATCTACAGATAAGCTCTGGTAAACAGGGCCTATGTGTTTTTTTGTAGTAGTTATTTTCTTTGTCAAAATAGGAAAGAATGAAAGTAAAAAGTTTTGGTTGGTACGGACCAAAAAGAAAAGTAATAAATTTTGGTTGGTACACATGAAGTATGTGATTACGATGGCCAAGGAATTATTGTCCTAGCAATCGTGGTCATTAAATAGTCCCCCTCTTATATTCACTATAATCGAATTCACTATTTAAGTTTTTTTTTCCAAGAAAGAATGGTATGTATGTTGTTTAAATTAGGGAAAATAATTTAAATGGATAAAATCAATTTAGTATTTACTAAAAATAACAACAGACATAAAAATATTCTATAAATGAAAGTTAGACATTTTTTTCTATAAATGAAAATGAGGCATTACTCCTTAAATCCAAGGTGGGCAATTTTGGGAATAATTTAATTTTGTCCATTTACAATTTTTGTGTATAATAAATTCTAGTTTGCTAGAGTTTATTTTTGGCTGAACTGAATTGGACTAGATTGAACTGAACTGAACTGAACTGAAGTGAAAATTAATGTATGAAAAAAAGAATCAGCAAGACTGAATTAACCTGAATTTCATCAAATAGCATTTTCAATAAACTAAACTGGACTGAATTAAACTGAACTGATTTACATATAACCTCTGGCAAACAAGACCTACCTACAAGACTGTATAGTAACTACTAACCCTCAATCTTGTAGAAAATAGTCTCCTTTTGGTTTGCCCTTATGGTAAAGGATTTTACGGGAGACGCTCTCTTTCCACCTTTCAAAATAATACATGTAGTGGAATCACAATATATATATATATATATATATATATATATAACCAAAATAACAATGTAAATACAACAATATGGTAATGCTATGAAACTTTCAACATCTATAATGTCATGACATCAAAAAGATTGAAAAATACAAACCCTGGAGAAGCTTAGAAGCAAAGATTGCTTTGTCCCACCAGAAATTAGCTAGTTAACTTATGTAATCATCATTTCTTAACTAGTAGGAGTACCAATCCCATGTCTCTGTTTGTAGGCAACAAAAGCTACCTAGTACCAACAAATCCCATCTTTACTTTAGTTTGTATATAAAGAATTCAATCATAATCTTGAGGCATAAAGTTGGATGGAGCATTTTATACTAGTATATAAAAGTAAGTTTTAATAGACTTTGAGAAAAATTAACACTAATTGAAAAGGAGTGTTTTCTTTTTCATATATATAGTGTCATGTATAGTTTTTTTATTAATAGTTGATGATTAATAAAAAAAATATTAGATATAAAATACACACTCCATATATTGAACCCTTAATACACAACGTCTTCAAAAACTCCAATCAGAAAGCATAAAATATGAGTGGTTGAGTTGGACTTGCAATATCACTTGTCTCATTTTTGTACCTTTTTTGTTTGGTTGAATCCTTATGAGAAGGATTGAGTTGGACACTTCTGAGAAGGTAAAATGTCATTTCCCAGGATGAAGAAAAAAAATCCATTTTGAGTATGAGATATTATTCATATATTAGAATTATAGTATGACAATAAAAAAATATTGTTAGAATAGTTATTAAAAAATTCTAATAAACTATCATAAATTCTAATAAACTAAGTTCATTTCTTCTTCTTCATAGTGCGGCAACCATCTACTGAAATATTTGTGTACATGTGCTACTGTGCTAGGGTTTTCTTCGAATATGGTCTTGATGATTTTCTCTTTTCTTTATCACTTCCAATTATTCTAGTATAGAAATACTCCTTGTTTAAAATGTTCACTTACCTTTTCATTTAATGCATAAATTTCAATATTTTGTAATCATATCTATATTAAATTAATTGAAAATTAAATACCAAATGTCACAATAATTTAATAATATCACATATGAAAGCAAATCATCTGAACAATACTAAGGCCCGGTTTGCCAGAGCTTATCTGTAGTTCAATTCAGTTTAGTTCAGTTCAGTGAAATGTAATTTGACGAAATTCAGGTTAATTCAGTCATGCTGATTCCATTTTTCAATACATCAATTTTACTTTAGTTCAGTTCAGTTCAGTTCAATTCAGTTCAGTACCATCAATAAATAAACTCTAGTAAACAAGACCTAAAGCATCACAATAAAATATACAATGGACCAACACCGACCTATGTCGGCCAGTTTTATAGTCATTTGGTAAAGGACCAATTTGTAGCATAATGTAATTGAATGGGTCGGTCCATCGGCACGCACATGTTTTACAATTTGAGTTAAAATAATAGTTTCACAATCCTTGGCATTTAATTATTCATTATATTTTTCTTTGCATAAAAAAAAAATCATAATAGTAGGATATTAAGATTGTCCCGGACCTTTCTTCAATTGCATCACTTGTGGAATATTTTCAAACAATTCCTTGCCAGTAGCAAAATTTATTAATATATTTTTTAAAAAAATCAAAAATTCCAAATCTTTGACTGCATGCAGAATTAAGAAAATCCCCATGAAAAGTAATATTAATATTAAGATAGTCCAAGTTGATCATTCAAGTTGTTCATTCAAAATATTGGGAAGATAAAATTATAATATTAATCACCTAATATGAACAACAAAGGGGTGGTGGCGCAGTTGGCCAGCGCGTAGGTCTCATAGCTTCTGAGTAATCCTGAGGTCGAGAGTTCGAGCCTCTCTCACCCCAATCATTTTTTATTTTTTTCCTATTTTCGGATTTTCCCTTTCAAATTTCCAGTTTTAACATATCATTCCTGCTAGAATTTCTGTCCAACAAGAAGTTTATGATTGAAGCTTCAACTGGCAATCACAAATGACAAATGAAATTGTTGATTAGCAAGCATCTAAATATCAGCTTGCTTTTACACATTCTCCTCTGTTCATAGAGAGAAGCAAAAGGATTGTATTAGCAGTTTAGCACTAAAGAAGTTATGCAGCAGAAGTCAGTTCCAATCCAGGCCTCCAAGTGTAGTACAGCCCACTCCTTCCCAAGCTTCAACACAGCCTACTTCTTCGTTGTCAACGCCTTCTCTGTTGTAGTCCCACCACCCAGCGCCATTGGCATCTACGATATTTCACACACAAATTCAGTTAGTTCGGTTCAGTTTAGCATTGGTACAAATGCGGTTATGGTTAAATCAGGTTTTTCCAAATCAGGCATACAGTGATTGAACATATTCATCGGCATTTCATTGTTAGCTGCATTCTTCTCCATCCCTCGTCTCTTTGCACCTGAACCTTCTCCGAGGACTGCTACAACCTTCTTGGGATATTCTACACAGTCACCTTGGAGTACAAAACAGTGAAAGATGGTTTTAGTAATGCTACATCATATAGAAATTGGTGAAACAAACTTCAACATTTTTTTTTATTGCATTGTACTAATGTTCCAGATATTAAATAACAATAGTAAGCCAACATTTGCTAAAATTCTAGAATCAGATGTAACCAACCACCAGAGAGAATTATAACTCAGTTTTCAAGTAGAGAAAAGGACATCCCTCTAAAGAAGTAAATCTTTCTGAAGGCTACATCAGGTTTAAAATTATGCAGTGAATGTGCACACGCTTCTTGCTATCAGTTTCTTAGCAGTTTTCTGTTGATCTTTGCAGTACTTGGGTATTATTCATCAAAGCATAAAGGAAAAGAGTGACCGTGATTTAAATTTCATCAAAAGCTGGTTGTTGAAAATCTATGCATATGAATGCATTGCCATTTGCAACTTCCAACAAAAACAGGAAACTTAAAGCTCTATGTAAGAACGTGTACGGATAGAAAATCTAGCTTGACTAACAATTATGACTTCTTAGAACAAACCTCGCTTTCGTTTTCTGGCTTCATCTGATCCAGGTTCTTTATCACCACCAGAACACACATTTTCTTTCCCTTTCTCAGTGTTTTTGAACTGTTGAAGGACAACATCAATTGTGAAATCCTCCTCTTTCTTCTGCTCTTTTGCCTTACCCTTTCCCCCATTGGCACTACTCAGATTATCACCGGTTGAGGACAAACTTGACTTTTCTTTTCCCTGTCAGACTTAATCCATTTCAATTAAATAAGAAATATCCCATGTATAAAGAAAACTACCATATCAGAACAAAGCAATCAGCAACTGGAATGAGTAAATTTCTGCAACATCAGGTACTTCGTTTCCTAATATTTACCCTTCTTTGAGAGACAAAACACAAAAACAGGCACTTTGAAATAATGAGCCCACAGTAGCAAGAACGGGACAGGATGTTGGAAGACTCATACTTCTCCACACAATTCAACTACTCGTATCAGTTTGATTGACGATAGCGAAACACACACGAAGGTCACAATGAGTGGCACAATACTACTTCAAACACATCCACTAAAAGGGTTTATAATAAAACATTCAAATCCAATCTCCATAAATACAAAATTAAAAACAGAACCCTTTCCAGGCAAGCACTTTTGAAACTTCATCTGATATCTCTTAAAATTGAACTTAATATACACATCCTGGACCTCAAAATGCAAAAATCTACAGTTTGGAAAAACTTCTCAACCTAAACCAAGGAAACTACCCTCAAATCGGCGATTTTATCAAATACATGACTAACTTCATTAAACAACAAGAAGTCAAAAACTACCGCCTTAATCCTAAAATACCTAGTACAACACTTCAACCTTTTACCACCATATCCTAAATAAAAATCACCCCTTTTACAATTTACATAGCTGGGAGCCTGAGATTAGTACAGTATACAATACAACATGAAGAATATCACATATAACCTTGCTGACCTCAGAAACCCCAGGGAGTACGGAATTCCTGTGCAGCCTTTTGTTCAAGAATTCAGAGAATGAAACCCTAGGACCATTTCCCTTTCCAGCTTTAACGTCAGCATTTTCGTCCCCAGTAGTTGTAGACCTGAAATTTCCATGGAAATAGGAAAAACCCAGTTTCGGAAATCTAAAATTATCCAAGAAATCATAATGCAAAGTGGTGAATCTCAAAGATTCTTGAAAACCTGGTTTCAGAACGAAAGATGGCTGTAGATTGGATGGTGCGTTGCCCCTTTGGCCTGATTGAATTTGAAGGCTGTTTAATCTTCATTTTCCTCTTCGCGGATGGAAACAATTTTTGTGGGTTTTTCATTTGGGAATTCGGGATGTTTTTTTGTTGGAGTAGCAGGGCAACTTGGCGGCAAAATTGAAAATTTCACTGAAATGATGCAACTTTCCCACTCTTTTCAGAAATAGGCACTTAGTATACATTTCCAAAAGCAATTATGTAGTAGTATAATTTTTATAAGCTAATATTTTATTTAGACTACTCATTTTAGAGAAATATAGTTGTTATTTAGGAATACGAGATGTATTGGTACGCTAGGAATACACATTACATTATATTTTCAACATACATTCGACTAATTCTAACAACGAGTATTGCATTAGAAATACACGAATTTATTACCTTATTGTTATTGGTCATATGAGCTGAAAAATGCATTTCTCCGTGCCTTTAAATTTTGAATACTAGCATGTGATCCGCCGTCATGACGTTACATTTCTTAGAATTAAATGAAAAAAACTATAATACTGTATCTTTAGACGTAATTTCTATTTTTGCAACTCTAATTTGGTGACGGAAAAAAACCAATATTGTATTAGATATATTCCCCAATTTCACATATCTGATCCAGATTTCACCAGTGGATTTAGTAACTATTCCAACATTCAGACATTGTACTGAATTCTATGATGTAAACTTCAGTTTAAACACAAGTTATATGTTGCTTTACGTTTTTTCGCTCTGCCTCTCTTTCAACACTGATGTACAAGTACTAACGATAAACTTACCCGCAGGCCACAGTGCATTATTTGCTTGACTAGTCAATGTCCTCCCTACCAAAATTCCACTAATAATTGCAACAAGAAAATTTCCAACTCCAATGATTCTCAAAAATCCTGAACACATTATTGACCACATGAAAACAGAATTTTACTGACTGATATGAACAGTAAAAAATTCACTCAACAATGCAAACCGCCAAAGAAAAGAGACTCTACATCTAGAGACTACAAAAACCAAAATTCTCATGCATATGCAGTGCTGTAAAACCTTTTTACAGTGCTGCATTTCAGAATACTGAGCAATGCTTCATTGGTTGTGCACCTAGGAGTCTTGAACTGGCTAAATGCTGCTCCATTTCTAATGAAATGCTCCAAAATCTTGTTAAAAGTCCCCTTCTCCACAATGCACAGCTCAAGAGGCCCTATCGAATTCGTCCTTCGCGACACAACATAACCATGATCAACAAAACCAGCATCCATATCATGGCAGCATTGTCCTAAAACCGCGTCCTCAGCTTCCCCGTCGATCTCCCAGTACACGACATAGTGCCCCGGCTGTCGCGCCACATCGGCATGGCTAGTGAAGTCCACAAGCTCAGCTTTTGATTTGGTCAACAAGGTTTCCAAACCTCTTTCAACCACCATTTGGAGGTCATTTTCAGTGTTCTTGTCAATGTTAACTGTCAAGATCAGTTTTCTCCTGCAAATAAAGTTGAGCTTGGGGATCTTTTTGTAAAAACCAGCAACCTGCACCACATCCCCTAGCCTGTACCGGTAAAGGCCGGTGAAGGTGGTTAGCACAATCTCATACTCCTGTCCATCCTTGACCTTCGAAAGCGGTACAGGATCTTCTTCGAGGAAATCATCGCTGTTGAAGCTTACATCAGTGCCACTCTGCCTGTGAAGAGGTATGAACTCGAAGTACGAAAACGTTGGCACAACTGCAAATGTGACCTTCTCAGGAGGCAATGAGGGGTCGATATTCGCACCAATCCAGCTCTCCGTGGAGCCATAATCCGCGCTAACGAGAGGCAAATCGCCAGCATAATGCCTCAGCTTCTTCAAATAAGGCTGCATTGAGCCAGTCATTATGGAATACAGATACTTTGCATTAGGCCACAATGTGTGAATCATGTCAAACCAATCTTTCTCCTCCAAGACCTCACATTGTGCTTCAATCCTGGAGGCCAAACCGGGGCTCGGAACAATGATATCCAGCACGGTTTTCCTCACCTCAGGAATGGTGATCCTTGAACTCAAACTTCCATGCCTTAAATCATCACATATTTCCCTCCAAACCTCTTCAAGTGCCCTGAAAGCCTGCACCATGCTGTAAGCGAAGGTCGAGGTTATGAACTCGACCTCATCGGAGAAGCTGAGGCCGAGGAGGAGGTGGCAGTAGGTGGATTGCCGGTAATCGCCACTCGAGATCACTTCTTGAGGGCTGCAAGTGAAGCATTTGGCCTCTTGCTGCTTGATCTTGTACTCTTCGCTCGCGAAAACGTGTGAAGTGGCTGTGCTTGCTTTTAGCCCTCCCTTTGTTCTGAACTGTTTGCTGCTGTAAATCAGCTCAAGAACCCTCCCTCCCTCCCTTATTGGATACACCCTACAACCAAAGTACTCATTAAGCAAGACAATTAACCACATGAAAATTAAAAAACTCAAACTCAAAATAGGAAAAACTATGTAGCTACCAAATTAAGAAAAAAAAACCAAATGTACCATTGTATCCCACTCGACGGCTAGTTCAGATCACCTGTCCAAACAGGTGATCTGAACTGCTCGAATCCGTGGAGGGTAAAATATAGGCAAACAATTTCTCCACTCGAATGAATAGAGAGACTGTTTTCGCAAAAAATAGAAAGGAATAGTAAAAGATGAAATGAGCATTTATCTAAAGAGATAAGTTAAGTTACATTGATCTGTGTGCTGCTCCCAACTTGTACAACTGTAGAGTAGTCTTTGCGCTGTGGCTCGTAAACGGCACATATTTCTGTCTTCCCTCAGTTGTTCCAGAGCTATATATATATATATATATATATCAAGAATCAAATGATCATGAAACAAAAAAGCTTTCAAAAACTCTGTAAAATGAAACATCAAAACTTAAAACATTACTAGTTTATAAAATCAAAATGAAACATCAACACATAACTTGAACAGAAATGGACACGATAACATGGACAGGTGATCTGAAACTAGAAAGCACCATACATATAACACAGAGTACCTCAAAGAGAGAGTGGTGATAGGTTGTTGAGTGAGCAGAGGAGCGGAGTCTCCATCAGCAATCCTCTGAATGTAAGGCTCCAAGTCGGCATGCGAAGCGAGCGGAACCCTAGCCCGGTAGAGATCCTCCAACGCAGTGTCATCCATTTCATCGACATTTTCGACCTCTCCAATCCATCTCCTGAGGTACTCAGCTCCATAGTTGAGGCGCAGAATCTGCGCTAGCGTGCGAGTCTGAACCTCATCGGCTTTCCCTGCAACATCACCGAACCAGCTCACAACATCGCAGCCTCCGCCAAAGTCCATGCCCGCCATTAATGATAACAGCATGCAGAAATGGATGTTTAACAGATACAGGAGGATGAAGAAGAAGATAGAAGGAGACAGAAAGGGCGCCCACATGCACAATAAGTTTTTTATCAGACTCCTTGTCCTTCCTTCATTAGCTGCAAAAGATCAAGACTGTCATCATCGATGTCATTAGCGAATTGTACGATTATGCGTGAACCACATGATCATTTATAACCAATTATCTTGGATTTATTTATTTTTTTTCTCCACATTTATTGTGCTTGTTCTGTCAACCTCTTTGAATTTTATATTTAACCTACTCATTTCATGGCAGGCCATGATGCCTTGTAGAAATTCAACTATGCAGGGGATAGGGGGGGGGGGGGGGGCCTCGTTTTTCTGTGCAAAAACGGACATGTATTTCAACACAAAAGCGGATTAGTACTCTCACAATTTTAATCATTGGGATTTTGTGGATGTATTTTATTTACTTGTTTATTTTTGAAGAAATTCATTCAGGTACCGGAAAACGCCCGAGTACAGTAAGTGGAACTAGCATCCAATTCTACTACTAATCTATTACAAGAATAACCGAACTTCAGACTAATATTGTTTGTACTATTCATTTGTTTACTTGATTTGGGCTGGGAATTATAAAGTTTGCATGGTAAACTATGGTAAGTCAATCTCATTTACTTGATTTATGTTTTCTATATTTGTTTGTTGAGTTTTATCTTATTTTTATTTGTTATAACATTTGATGAAATTTGTTAATGATTTTTTCGCATAAATTTATATTCAAGCGTATTTGATGCCTTTACGTAAATTGACACTAAAACTCAACTTGAGATAAAATTCATAAGGTAAATAGGGTGGAAAGCACCAATTGAGTTCTAGAAATGGCATACTAATCATCTTGATGCAACTAAGACCCAACGTGTGGTTAATTTTGGTTTTGGTTTTGCCAAAAACCTTGTTTATTGCTGATCTTTTCATTTACACCTCTGATCTTCTGACTCTCAAAACTGATTTTTTACATATTAATCATGATTATTTAATGAGACCAATTAAAAATTTGTCAAATTGATATTGATACAATTTAAACATTAAGTGTAAAATGACACAACAAAATTGTTGACAAGTAAGTAAATTGATTCAATTTTTAAGTGATTGTTTTAAAAATTAGGGAAATCGTTTTTCACTATACCCTAAGACAGCTTATATTCCTACAACAAGATGTGTATTTGACTGTTTACCAAATACAAATTACGGATGTACTTATAAATTAGAGGTCTAGCAAGCTAGAGCCAAAACTGATGGATTTTAAGATCACATCGACAAAAAGGTCCCGTCTCGAATTGATTATATTAGTAGCAAGTGTTGACTAAACATGTTTTACTAAACATTTTTTCTTTGTAGGTAACGTGTCCCCTACAAGTAAGCCAATTACACATACTAAACATCGCTTTTTGATTAAACACCGTGAAAACCAAAAGAATATAAACATTACAATTCGTTTTCCAAATTCGTTTTCATTTAGTATATCATTTAAACACCATTTGGTCCTATGCCATTACCATTTGGTCTGGCATTATTGGTGGTGGACAACTTCATTAGTGATTGATGACGCCATAATTGTGAATTTTGATGTTTGCAACTGTTGGTTGTTGATGATATATCTTTATTATTTGTACAGAAAATTAATTTTATGTCGAAACTTTAACCATCATTGCTGATTTTAGTTTATTAATTCATATTATTTTGATACCTAATATAAGTTTTAAAACTTAGATTATTCTCATTCCTTCTATCCTTTCTACTTTTTATACAATAGAATCTTTAAAATTAGCATCTTCTTTAGTATTTGTGCCGTAAAATGAAGTATCATTGAAATGAACGAGTATCTCCGGCTATGAACTCAATTTACAAAAACTAATGCACTACCCGACCATAATGACTAATGAGAGGGAGATGTAGGAGAATCGCACATTTTACAAGTTGTATACTCCATCATCCATCCAAAGCTTATGGTTTGACTTCTTATACTTAAACTGAGCTAATCGTGACTACTAATATCTTTACTTTAGTGTGTAAAAATGAATTTAATTTTTTTTACTTTAAAGTACACGATATTGTAAATCAAACAATAGAGTACTTCATCTGTTCCATCCAAAACAGCTTTGTTAACTTTTCAAAGTCAAATTATGCTAACTTTGACCATTAATTTTGATTAATATGTATTTAAAGTTGATGTCAAAGTTGATATAGTATATATATTTTTAGATTCATCATATCAACCATTTTCAAATTTTCTAAAAAGGCAAATTAAAACATAAAAGTAAAGATATTCATGGTCAAACTCGACTGAGTTTAACTTTGAAAAGTCAACTAAACAATTTTAGTTGAGACATATGGAGTATATAATAATAGTCGTACATATTAAATAATAAATATTAATGGTTAAAATCGTTTCTATTTTACTTTGAATAGTTAAATAATTGGAAAAAGGGGGGTAGGTGAGAAAAATAATTGGAGCAAAATAAGTTTAAGAAAGAAATGAGATAAATAAGTTGAAAAAGGAAATGAATCTTCAACTGAAAGTACACGGTACACCTTAAAAATAGAGTTGAATATGAATATAAAGAAATTGTTCAATTTTAGTAATAAATCATAATGGTTGGAGAAGTGACGGTACGTTACAAAGTGGTACCGCGCTTCTGTGGAACGTTACCATCGGTATTACAAAGCGGTACCATTTACATTACTCCATCCGTCTCACCCAAAATTGCACAGTTGACTTTTCACGTCTTCAATGATCGTGTTTGACTGTTAATATTTTTAAATACATATCAAAACAATATATAAAATTTGACAAATTCTTGGGTGAGACAGCCTCACCCAAGAGGCAGGACCAAATAAACCCTCTTTTTAGTGAGGTTTGATGAACTAGTAGCGAGGTTTTGATGATGTGACATATTTGATGAACTGACATCAATGTTTGACGAGGTGGCGTTGAGTTTTGATGAGGTGGTAGTGAGGTACGATAAAGTGGCAGCAATGAAAATAAGGAAATTTGGCCTTGCCTCATGGGTGAGGCTGCCTCACAGGAGAATTACTCTAAAATTTACTTTCCGGAAAATAGATGTTATAATGAATCTAATGATATCTCATATATAGTTTTATCATTTATAAATTTGCCTATAATTACAGTCAAAATTTTCTAAGTTTGACTCTGAAAAGTCAACTGTGCAGCTTGAGGTGAGACGGGGGCACTAATGTGAAATCTTTTAAACTTGCAAGTCCAACAGCTTCCCCGATTTGGAAATTTTCATCAAATATAGGGAATTTGGATTTTTTTTTACGTTTACTAAGAATCCAAAAAGATCCCATATGATAATATTTAGATTTGAATTTTTTAAAAATATTAACAATCTAAATTGTTTCAACATTATTATTAATAAAAAGTCATTACTCTTTTAAAAAGTAATAAATGCCACATTCTCTAGTATGGAGAAGCGGATGTAGTATTATATCTTGAAAAAACTTATAGGTAAAATGTTGGAGTACCGCTTCTCTGGCCAACATCAACATTGATCGGGACACGGGCCATACCATACTTTCCTGGATTTGTTAATTTTACTAATAAACGGCTACATTTTAATCTTCATTTTGTAAAAACCTTTCCATTTCATTTTACTTGAATTTGATTTAGCTCATTTTTGTTTACTTTAGATTAAGAGAAAAAAAGGACATAATTTCCTCAGTCTTATTTAGGAAAATTAAATTGACATATTCAAGTTAAAATTATGTCATTAATTTCATTGACTTACAAATATGGCATTTAAAAATAAAATAAAAAATCACTGGTGGTGGAGAGAAGTTTATTTGTCTCTCTGAACCGTGAATAACTCAAAGGGTTTAGTATACTTTACAAATGTGAACAAGAAAACCCTTACAAAGTCGGAAGAAAGACTTGTTTTATACTCCCTGTCCCAAAGAGATTTGTCTAATTTCCTTTTGGTATGCCCCAAAGAGATTTACATATTTCTTATTTTAGCATAAACTAATAATATAAACTACTATTAACATTCTCTCACATACTTCACCGACCCTACCACCCACATCAGTACCACATCAACTTACTTAAAAAATGTGTCAAAAGCAATTGGTTAAATCATAGTAAGACGGAAGGAGTACAAAGACTTTGAGACTAGTTAGCAATTTCAAAATATATTGACTCGAACCAATCTGAGTTAGTGATTTGACTTGGTGAGAATAGTCATTCAAGTTGCAGCTCGGTGAATTGATATTGCAAAACACCATTTAGCCTCTTGAGTGTTATTGGACTAACAATTGTAGAAGAGGACGGTTAAAAGTTTCTTCCGTGTTCTTCATCTGTTGTGTTGATTCAAAATGTGTAAATTGGCTTTCATCTTTCTGGTCACCAATCACAAGGCCTCGTGGCATTCTTGAACAAAAAAAAAAAGGAGAAGCCATTAAGAGGTTATTGATAAATTCTATCTGATAAAAATTGACCCTGAAACTTGTGCATATGTTAAAGTTGTAAATGAGATTTTCCTGTAGTGATCTTGCTGCTCTCTCCTGTAAACCTACACAGACGGAACGAAGGTCAGACAGGCCGGCTTAAGCCTACGTCTGCTCCGACGATCAAATTAGAAGGGAAACTCTGAGATCCGATCGTCGTTACTGATAGAATATGAGCAGAGAACTTAACTGTTATGTTTGTGATCTGGCTCCATTTACAGTCCTCTGAGCTGCCGACATCGAACAGTAGAGGTCGCTACAGTGCTTGGATCTGTCTGTGGGCCAGTGCCTGGTTCAGTCCAGCTTGGGCCTTCAGTATGGGCCTCTGATTAGGATTGGAATAGTACCATATTTATCAAGTCCCCCCACTCCATGTATATAGTCAACGTACTATGTTCATTGGACTGTTGGTCAGAGAACATTTTGAACGATCTTGAATGTTTTTGGCATATCCGAGCAGTCGGTGGTGTAGTCCGGGAAGAGGTGGACGGTTTAGATTCCTTGTGTCTCCCACGCGCTCCACTATCTCGTTCCCAGCGTCAGAGAGGGACCCACGAGCGCTTATTGGTTTCGAAAACTCAACCCAGCTTCCTTCCCCGATACGCCTCTTAATTAGATCTAGATAGGTCCAAGGAGAGCCTTTACTTTCCTCCAGATTCATCTTCTTCTCTCAGGTAAAACTTTCGATTCCTTCCTCTGAAATTCGATTTGCTTCTTCTGTTTTTTTCGTAGATTAGGATGAGTAGCATGAACAATACCCGGTCTGCCACTGTCGACGAGGACGTCGTCTTCGCGCGGGAGCTTTGCCACTCAGTTTGCGGGCTCACCGTCGAAGAGGCTGAGTCGAAAATTCGGATGCCTCGGTTCGGTGAGGATACCGTGGCCTCCGCCCCCCGTCGGCTTTATCCCGGTGTACTATGAGTATCTGTTCGCGTGCGGGATTCGTTTCCCCGTCTAGCCTTTCTTTCGGTCGGTTTTGCATTATTTTGACGCTCCCGTGCACGCCCTCTCGCCGAACTTTTTTCGGGTCCTGATTGGGTTCGAGGTCCTGTGTATGCTGCGCAAGGTTCAGGCCTCTCCCCAACTGTTCAGGGTCTTCCTTTATCCGGCCAACATGGGTGGTGGTGGTGGCTGGCTTCAGTTGAAGAGTCGCGAGAAGATGCTGAAGTTGGTCGACGACCTCCCGAAGAGGCATGATTGGAAAACCCGTTGGGTCTTTGTAGAGAACACGCTGGTCTTCGGCGAGGGACCGGAGGAAAGGACAGTCCCGGTCCTCCCTCTGGCGATTCGGGGCAAGACTCCTCTTCCTGTAGAGGCATCGCGTCTGGCCCCCCAGATAGTTAAGATGGGGCTTAAGAGCTACAGTTACTCCGTCGTGACTGACGACAGGGTCCTCCGGGCTGCTAACATGCCCTATTACGTAGATCAGATTCCCGATAAGGATTTGGGTATTTGCCTAGTTCCGCTTTTTAGTTTTTTCGATAATGGTCCGGCCCATTGGCCGTTCCTCTTGCTGACTGTATTTTCATTACTTTTTTGCAGGTGCAGGCGCTATGAGGAAAACTCTGCAATCCCTGATTAACGAGCTGAGTATCATGCCGAAGCCGCGCAATAGACCTGAACTGCGACAGATAAAGGAAGAGGCTGGTGCTGAAGATTCGCTGTCCATGATCGCGTCTGGGTCCGCCAAGCAGCCTGAGGACGTCGACGACGTGCATGTTGGAACCAGCATGGGAGGAGAAGTCCGAGCCGAGCTGGTAATTGAGGAGACCCAGGTGGCCCAAAAACGCTAGAAGACCGAAGGTAATGATGACGAGGACATGGCGCATATGCTAAAGGGACTCCAGCACAGGTTATATATATATATATATATATATATATATATAGATTCCGGTGAAAGTATATACCAACTTTGAAGGTCAGAATATTGTGGGTCAGAGTAATGAATATTTGTAAACCTGGGTAGTTTTGATGTTAAAATAAAATGGACTCCTAAAAATTTAAAAATGAGGAACATGCAAAAAAATAAATTAATGAATAGAAACAATGATCATTATCAATTGATATGCAAGCTAAAGCCTGTGTTTGTGCTGTAGAATATAATTGCTTCATAGTACAAGTTGGAAAACAACCCTATACTATCCATCTTCGTATTACAAGTTGGAAAACAACCCCAATGGAATCTTCAGGTGTATTATCCTGGATTCATGTGTATATATACGTTTTTGAATTTGTCCTGTAATTGAAATTTGAGTTTTGCTAATTTTTGCAGTGTGGAATTTTCAGCTATGGATGTTTCCGCCAGTAAGAATTGGCTCTGCTGAAGCGAATTTTCAAAGGATGCAGCACCCTGTTTTTTTATCTACTATCTTCTTTTTTTCTGAATAATGGGATCAATTTGCTTCAAAAAAATTTTTGTAAGGAAAACCCATAGTATTTTATTTTAAAATCGCTTAGGTCCTGTTTTCTAGAGATTATTTGAATATTTTTTAGTTCAGATAAAGTTTTTTTAGTTCAGATAAACTGTTTTTAGTTCAGATAAATGTTTTTTAGTTCAGATGAGTTCAGATAAAGTTTTTTTAGTTCAGATAAAGTTTTTTTAGTTCAGATAAATGTTTTTTAGTTCAGATAATCTTTTTTCAGTTCAGATGAGTTCAAATAATCTTTTTTCAGTTAAGATGAGTTCAGTTCAGTAAACTTTTTTAGTTTTCAGATAAGTTAAGTTCAGTAAGCTTATTTGTAATTTAGTTCAGTTCAGTTTAAATCAGTTCAATCTTTTGAGCTTAATTGTTCATATCAGTTCAGTTCAATTCCATTCAGTTTAGTTCAGTTTCAATATGATTTGATGAAATTTAGATTAATTTAGTCATACCGATTCTTTTTTTTTCAATACATTAATTTCATTTCAGTTCAGTTCAGTTTAGCTCAACAACAATCTAATTTGGTGCAATTAATTAAGGTTAATTTATTCATACCGTTTATTTTCATCACACTTATTAATTTTCAATTCAGTTCAGTTCAGTTATCTATATGCTTCAGCTCAACTCAAATCAATATGTTTAGCTAGCAAACATGATCATATTTTTTAACATTAAGGCCCTGTGTGCCAGAACTTTTATATATTAGTTCAGTAAATTGAAGTGAAATGTAATTTGATGAAATTCAGGTTAATTCAGTCATGTTGATTCTTTTTTTTCGTTACATTAATTTTCACTTCAGTTCAATTCAATCCAGTTCAGTTCAGTTGAACAAGAAATAAACTCTATCAAACTCTAAGTTATACTCAAATTATTAAATTTCAAATGTTTTGAAAATGTCATATTTATTTCATTTCAGTTCAGTTGATCTATATATTCCCGTTCAACTTTGTTCTACATATTTTCATATTAAGATTAATAAATTTCAAATATATTGAAATTGATCATATTTGTTAATTCAATTCAGTTCAGTTTATCTACATCAGTGCAACTCAGTTCAGTATATTTTAATATTAAATGTATTATTTTATATTTAGATTAATGAATTTCAAATATATGGGAAATGATCGTATATTTTTTTTAGTTAGTTTCAATTTAGTTCAATTCAATTATATATATATATATATATATATATATCAATTCAGCTCAGTTTGTAAGTTCAAATAATTTCAGCTAAATTTTTAAGTACAAATGAGTTCAGTTCAGATGAGTTCAGATAAAGTTTTTTAAGTTCATATGAGTTAAGATAAATTTTTTTAAGTTCAGATTAGTTCAGATAAAGTTTTTTAAGTTCAGATAAAGTTTTTTTAGTTCAGATAAGCTTTTTTGAGTTCAGATAAAGTTTTTTAAGTTCAGATAAAGTTTTTTTAGTTCAGATAAAGTTTTTTAAGTTCAGATGAGTTTAGATAAGTTCAAATACCGTGAAGAGAACATGACCTTAATGTGTCGTGTTATATCGTGATTGTTCGATTTTGAAAGCTGTGGTTTTAGGCAATCACTTAGGTCCTGTTCTCTAGAGATTATTTGAACTTATTAGAACTCATCTGAACTTAAAAAACTTTATCTGAACTAATCTGAACTTAAGAAACTTTATCTGAACTCATCTGAACTTAAAAAACTTTATCTGAACTGAACTCATTTGTGCTTAAAAAATTTAGTTGAACTCATTTGAACTTAAAAATTGAGCTGAATTGAAATATATAGATAAATTGAACTCAACTAAATTGAAACTAACTAAAACATATGATCATTTCCAATATATTTGAAATTTATTAATCTAAATATAACATAATACATTTAATATTAAAGTATACTGAACTGAGTTGCACTGATGTAGATAAACTGAATCGAATTGGTATAACTAAATTAACCTTAATTTCCTCAAATTATATTTTACAGAACTAAACTAAATTGAACTGAATCGAAGTAAAAATTAATGCGTTGAAAAAAAACGGTATGAATAAATTAACCTTAATTCATTGCATCAAATTATATTGTTGTTGAACTAAACTGATCTGAACTGAACTGAAGTGAAATTAATGTTTTGAAAAAAAAGAAAGAGAATTGGTATGACTAAATTAATCTAAATTTCATCAAATCATATTGAAACTGAACTAAACTGAATGGAATTGACCTGAGCTGATATGAACAATTAAGCTCGAAAGAAGAGGGTCTACGATTACGACGCATGATAGTAAAATCACAAAATATTTTTAGCATTATTTAAATTATTATAATATTCAATATTGAACAGAACTGAACTGAATTGACATGAAAAATATAAAAATATTGAAACTGAACTAAACTGAATGGAATTGAACTGAACTGATATGAACAATTAAGCTCAAAGAAGAGGGTCGATGCATGATAGTAAAATCACAAAATATTTTTAGCATTATTTAAATTATTATAATATACAATATTGAACAGAACAGAACTGAATTGACATGAAAAAATATAAAAATATTGAACCGATTTAAACTGAAATGAACTAAAATACAAATAGGTTTACTGAACTTAACTTATCTGAAAACTAAATAAGTTTACTGAACTTAACTCATCTGAACTTAAAAAACTTTATAGAACTCATCTGAACTTAAAAAACTTTATCTGAACTAATATGAACTTAAAACACTTTATCTGAACTCATCTGAACTTAAAAAAGTTTATTCGAACTAAAAAAAGTTTATCTGAACTCATCTGAACTAAAAAATATTCAAATAATCTCTAGAGAACAGGATCTTAATTGTTTCAACTTTTTGCGTGTTCTATTAGGAAGCTTTATGATTCGAAAATGTTGGTATACTAGGTTTTAAAATATGCCCATTTTTAGAGGTTTTGGTTGCACAGTAGATAATTTTGTAGCGATCGTCTAAACTGCTATAATGCTCATGGGTTCACAATCGATTAATTTTGTGTTTTCTTAATTGTTGTTTACATTCTTCAGGTATTTTAGCTATTATAATATTAGTTAATTGCATTGATTGGTTGTGATTCATGAGATCACATTCTATTGGAGTGTTGTGCTAAGTTGCTCCTTGATGGTGATGATATATTGTTCCACCAACGGTGGTTATTTATTTCAACGGTGGTTATTTCAAAAAAAAAAAGGTGATGATATATTGTTCCTAATAGAAGGTAAAATGCTCATTTTGTTATATCTTGCACCGTCTCTTTAGGAAGTTTTATTTTTAAATACCTCTGATTAAGAAACTGTACATCTGGTGCATTCTTTAAATATTTCTCATGATTATAGAAGTTTCTCATGTTCGACATTTGTATATTTTAAGAAAATAACATGTTTATAGAAGTTTGTATATTTTTCTAAATTAATTTTTTTATTTATTCTGTAAATCTGCCACCAATGTGGATCTGCATTTTCATAACAATGAAGTTCATCATACTTTATTTTATTTCAATTATGTATGTTCAATGAAGTGCATCATACTCAATTCTAGAGAAGCTCTTTTTCAATGGGATACCATCCCCACTTTTGTAAATCTTATTCTCAATTAATGAAAAATTACATTTTTCTTCAAAAAAAAATAATGTTGAAGAAGTTAAATGAGTCATGATACTACAAACCCCACAAAAGCAACAGTCACACTTATCAATAACACCACTTTTTAAAGTTAATTTGTAATCATGGTTTACGCACCCAATGCCCCAAATTGTTTAAAATTCAACAAATTAAATTAATTTAGAGTTGGTCTCTGAGGAGACCGTCTCTATATAGAGACCCGACTAAATTATAAATAGTGCAATCAAGAAAATCAAGGAGGGACCAATTTGCAATTTTTGAAAATTAAAAAAAATCACGCGCTACATTGTTTCCGCGCGTGTACAGTATTTTTCTACAGTACGCTACAGTGTTTGCTACAGTGTACTTCAATGTTTCAAGTTAAAATGTCCATGTTTTATGTTTCAAGTTAAAGTGTTTATGTTTCAATCTAAAGTGTTCATGTTTCACATTAAAACGTCCATGTTTTATGTTAAAACGTCCATATTTTATGTTTTAATTTAAAATGTTTATATTTTATATTTCAATTTAAAATGTTCATGTTTCAAGTTAAAATGTTCATGTTTCACGTTAAAACGTCCATGTTTTATGTTTTAAGTTAAAATATTTATGTTTTATGTTTCAAGTTAAAATGTTCATGTATTATATTTCAAGTTAAAGTGTTCATGTTTCACGTAACGTCCATGTTTTATGTTTTAATTTAAAATATTTATGTTTTATGTTTCAAGTTAAAATGTTCATGTTCATGTTCATGTTCATGTTTTAAGTCAAAATGTTCATGTTTTAAGTTAAACTGTCCATGTTTTATGTTTTACTGTAGCAACTCGGCACTGTAGCAAATTGGTACTGTAGCGACTCGGCACTGTAGCACAGCTTGACACTGTAGCGCGTGATTTTTAAAAAATTTCTGAAATTGCAAATTGGTCCCTCCGTGTTTTTGACTTATATAACTATTTACAATTTAATCCGGTCTCTATATAGAGACGGTCTCTTCCAAGACTTTTCCATTAATTTATTGTCACTTCTGATTCTATTTTAATTCAGTTAAAAAATATTCCCTTATAAATATACATTGTTTTTATTTATTTGTGAAACAATATGCATAACAGTCTAAGAGCATCCACAATGGTTTGAACTTAAGGACCACTTCTTAAGTGATGTATCGTCATTTTTGACAAGAACTAAGTAAAATAATTTAGCAACAATGGTAAGAAAAATAAGAACTACTTCTTAATTGTTACTTTATCATTTTAATTTTTTAATTTCAAATTAGTAAAACAATGACTTTCATTCATTGGTTAGTTAGACACAAAAAAAGAGGCAACCACTCCCTAAATAAGAAGCAAGTCCTTATTAAGAAGTGATTCTTAAAACTCCACAATGGTCATTTCAAAATAAGGAGTGCTCCTTATTAAGAAAAGTGCACTTAAGGATCACCATTGTGGATGCTCTAATTGTTTAATCTATTTATTACCTTTACTTTTCAAGTTTGACGTACATTTTTAAAATGCACAACTAAACAAAGAAACCACGCAATATCATGCATCACGATATTTAAATTTAACTTTAAACTTTAATTTTTTTTTCCTCAGCCGTGTTAACAAATTAATATAATTAGCTAAATATAACTTTTAAATTTTTTGGATGTTTTGTTACACCTAAATACACCGCGCTATGAGAAAAAGTAATTGAGATCTCAACTACTAGCAACCACATGATCCTCATCGAATATATATATGAACTTCCATGGAATTTTAAATTTATTTCTCACCATCTTCAACGTGATTAAAGAATCCACCTCACATTCTAAGTCCACTACATTATTTGTATATGCAGTCTCCAGTCCTATTGACAAAAGAGTGATTTTGTTAGATTAGTTGTATATCTATATTTTTAAATATCATTTTGATTTTTTTTACTTATATTAAAAATATTTATAGTTTAATATTCGTGTCTCTTGATTAAAAAATTTCAAAATTAAGAGTTATGATCAATTAATCATCATTATGAAACCCCCTAGAAATCGTAGTACTATTATTTTTATTTAGTAAGAAATTGATTTTAACATTTTAAATTCAATAAAAGATATATTGCTAACAGTTAACAAGATTTCATATAATATTATATATTAATTGAATTTTACATTAAAGTTGATTTTATATTTTTGGAAAATATTATAATTGACCAGCTTTGAACTAATGAACTGAAACATGCAGATTGATGAAGTGAGACTGATGGATTACACTTTGAATTTGATTCTATGCTCATATATTTGTAACATTCCATACAGAAGTAATCATCATATTTGCAAAATAGCTTCGTTTATTGGCCACTATCATGCAAGAATTAAGCATCACACTGTGAAATGGCTTTCTTGTTCTTCAATTCTTGCCTAACCTAAACCTACCATTGTGCTACAAATTATCACCTATACCACCACCATCTCCACCCTCACCGATGTGCCTCAGGCAATCGGCTCGCGCCCTTTGCCCGCCGGCACAAAATGTGGTGTTCTTAAGGCAGTCAAGGCAGTTGTGCTCAAGGCTGCCCTGAGCCAGGATATGCTTTTTGCCCTCGCTGAACTCAGGTGGTGGAGTCCCTTGCAGGTAGTTGTAGTCCAGGTACAAACACCGCCAGTCTCCGTCCAGCTTTTGCCCGTACTGCCTCGGGATCCACCCCGTGAACAGGTTGTGCCCGAGATACACCTCTCTCAGGCTCTCATAGTTCACCAGGTTTATCGGTAAATGGCCGTGTAGACGGTTGTTTTGAGCAGAGAGGACCTTGAGGTTGCTGGTTTGGTCTACGCGTTTCAGCACCTCCATTTCTGAGAACACATTTGCAGACACATTGAGAGTACTTAGCTGGGGTAGTGCTATGAGATACCCTTCAATAGGACCCGAGAACCGGTTATCACTGATATCGATTGTCTGCAGACTGCGAAGCCGCTTGAAGGATGAAACATGGCCTGACATCAGGTTTTTGTTGAGTAGCAATGTGTTTAAGCTTGGAGGGAAAAGAGGCAGGCTTCCATAGAGCTGGTTGCTGCTGAGATCGAGCGTTTTCAGCTGCCATAGCCCTGTGAGATCAGGGATCTTGCCAGAAAGCTGATTCCCTGACAATGTCAGCTTAGTCAAGCTCCTGATTGCAGTAATGTTGGGAGAAATTGAGCCTGAAAGCGAATTCCTCGACATATCCATCTCCTCAAGCGCCTTGAGCCGGCTGAAGGCAGCTGGAACAGTGCCGGAGAAGAAATTATCAGACAGAAGCAGATTTGTGAGCTTCCTCAGGCTGGAAATGGTGATTGGAATCGGCCCTCTGAACTTGTTCTTCTTCAAGTTTAAGGTAGTGAGCTCAGTGAAGTTCCCTATAGCCGGTGTCAAGAAACCCTCCAATCCATCTCCTTCCAGGTTGATCACGGTCACTCGCGTGCTGGTATTGAAGTCGGGAATGGTGCAGAGGATTCCCAAGAAATGAGGCGATGCCGGCTCACAGGGATCCGACTTGAATTTCCAGGTGTAGAGGAATGATGTTGTAGAAACCGAGTTTGGATCGATAGCCTCCTTGATTCTTCGCAGACTTTGAATATCATTATCTAGAGTTAAGGAAACAACAGAAATATGAGAGTGTGGAATGGTTAGCAGGATCATGTACCAGAAAAGGAAAAATATAGACAGAAGAAAAGATGCAGGCGCCATTGCCACATTGACCTGATTTCAATCTGCATGACTCAACAGTTTATATAACTCCAGTGAGACATAAAGAATGTACTCTTTAAAGTTGGTTGAAAGTGCAGAAAGTGCTTTCTTGAATTGCACATTAGGTTAATCTTTTCAGTTTTCTTTAGGTCTGAATTCCTGTTGGAAGCAAGAACATCAACATATAATATGTGACATACATGCTCTCTCCTCACAAAACTGACTACAAGATCTAAGCAACTTCTACACAACTTGGATCATATTTCGCCATCATATTCAACATAAAAACATCTCATTTCCAACTATTTCAAGAAAACAGTAGATCACTCAGAAATCACCCATTTCCAACATACCTTTGAAAAGACCAGAACTTTGGCTCAGAATGGAAGAAAGAGACGATATATAGATATATAATAAACACTTTTTTTACATAAATAACACAAAATTGGTCTCGGTCCAAAAACACGCTAAGCCAGCAAGGTTTTTAACATGTCACCTTAACCTATTACCAAAATATATCCTTCAGTAACATGAAGTCGCCTACACACATTTACACGGATGCATCTAGGGAGAGGTTTCCTTTACTATGCCCACAGGCAGTAAAATATGTTTAACCAAGATCGGGTACAGTGAAAAACTCTTCATCATCCTCATCTGGTTCTGGCATGGCAATCCTCGGCTTCTTGTAAGGTGAGTGTAGTCGGGCTGCCTTGTTCAGAGTAGGGTTGCTTAACTGAGGTGCTGGCATCTGGGGAACTTCAGCAGCAGATTGGTCACCGAAGAGACCAAAGTCTAACCACTCAAACTCATTGAATTCAAGCTGCTCCTTCTGCACATATACGCACAAAGAGGTTAGATAGATACCAACTATACTATGCAAGCCATTGTCATTTGTCGAGGGTTCTAAAAGATAAGGGTATCGATTCTTAGTAGGTTGTATGCTTGTATTAAATGAAATGGAGCTAAGAAATTTCCTAATGTTGCAAAAACACAGAAAACTAGATAAGGAACCAATTCTTGACAATATTAGCAAGAACAATTCTAGTTGGTAAGTATATACTTAAGAGATTCATGCAAGCAGAAACAAAATAATTTTACCCTATTTATTCTATGCGCAGCTTTCAAATTCATGCAAAGGTCTATCATAGGCATACCAAGTGTTTTCTAGCCAATGAAGAATGATTTAGGGTCAGTATTCTCACTTTGTCAGAGGATTCATAGTCTGAAAACTGAAGCAAGTCATCAACTCCCCAAGACGGTGGCGATGTTATATTAGACACCGGCATTGTCGGCATCTTCCCAGCAGCCTGTTTCACCGTTTGTTTTGGGGCTGGAGGAGGCTCAACTGGGCCACTCACAGTCTCTGTACTGCAGCTGGAATTCAAGGCAACCCGGATTCCAGTGGCCAAAAATCTCTGGTGGTTAGCAGCGCGAGCATTGGCTGAATGGATAGCCTCATCGCAATCACGGCAAAGCATGGCTCTGTCCTCAACACAGAAAATGAATGCTGCCTTCTCCTGAAGGATGTATAATTATGATTAGGCAAAGCACAGAATAACGGGTAATAACAGTTATATACTCATTAGGTAAAGTAATAGTTCTTTCAAGGCTTCAAACTTGTACAAGGACAGAAACATCTCATAATGGGAAAAAAAAACCAACAACAACTTTATGAGTAACCAAGTTATACTTCTAACCACATAAAGATGAACCTTTTATCTATAGGTATTTTGTATAAGGAACTAAGGAAGAACACTACAGACCTAAACATTAAAAAAAAGAGTTAGGACTGTTAGATCTACTTCTGCAATCAGTCTTTTATATCTCACACTTCTATATGAGTACACATAGAAACTATATGCAAAGGCAAAATTATACTTCTAACTAAATGAAGATGAATCCTTTATCCAATGATATCTTGTTTAAGGAACTAACGAAGAACAATTCAAACCTAAACATTAAAAAAAAGTTAAGACAACTAGATCTCCTTCTACAGTCAGGAAATTCTGAAAGTTCTATATGCAAGAACAATAATTAAATTGAAGAAAACAAGTACAGAAACAAACATATATAAGTGGCTCCTATAAATTAACAAATCAAGTGTGAAAAAGCCACAAACTTGAGATAAATCAATAAACAAAGACATAAGATAAGGGTTATTTTAAGCATCCTTACTTGGCATATGTCACATGGCGGAAGCTTGGTGGATAGGCATTCAAGAAGAAGCCTCTGGTGCTTGCTAGCGAGCTTGTTCGCAGCGTGCACCTCGACGTCGCACTGAGCGCACAGCGCCGCCTCATCCGCACAGCATATCACAGTCGCCTGAGCCTTCTCACAAACATCGCACTGGATCTTCATCCTCCTCTTAACAGATAATTCTCCGAGATCAAAAGGGCTGATGAGTGAAGCTCCAATCTAGAAAACCCAGAAATGGAAAAGGAACAAGAAGAAGGGAGTTCTGGAAATGGGAACAGAATCTAGCTGGCTGGATGCAGTTGTGTGATGATGCGGAGTTGAAGATAAGGATTCCAGATTTTGCATATCAAATGCTAGAACTAGGTCGAGGAAGCACGGAAGGGAGTGGGGCCAGCGTGCCGAGGGGTTTGTGGCTGTGGAGGGAGAGAGATGCGCGGTGGCCATTGTTTTGAGCTTAAATTAGAATAAATGACGACACCGAGTGTCGTGGACAACTTGAGCTGCTATTCCATGGCCATTATTTTATTGGGTTGTTGATATTTTAATGAGTTAGGTCAAACCCCAAATCTCCCACCCACCTTTCAACTCTAGTTAAGCTCGACTAATCATCTCCTCAAATCCATAATCCGTGTTGTAAACGAGTGGGGTGTGTTTGTTTTGATTTATTGAAAATTTTGTATGTTTGTGATAGAGTTTGACATCGACAAAACATAACCATTAATTAATAAAATTAATTCATTTCTATAAAAATTCTATATATAAATTATATTCGAACTGTTCGACGAACCTATCGAAACAAGAGTTCGAACTCATATATAAACGAACGAGTTCGAGTTTGAACTGGTCAAACCGAACTCGAAAACGATCTTTGATCGAATTGTTCACGATGATATATTTGGTATTTTAACAATGGCCTTGTTGATCTTATTATTCTTACTAAAAAAATGTTTTGATACAACTATTCATGTATCACTGAATTTTAAAAAGAGTGTTCTAGACTTCTAGTAATCCTGATCAATACTAACTTTAAAAATTTTACTCCGAGAAGGACATCTAAATGTTTAATTTTAAGTCCATTACAAGTCGCCTAAAAATTGAAAATACATATTTGGATTGTCGACCAGGGCTTTTAAGGTACTATTTACAAAGTCAATGCCAATTAAGGGGTTCTAAGGTACTTTTCAAAAACTCATGGATACATGTTCACTTAACAAAGAACTCAGATGTACATGAACACTTTTCTCATCTTATTGTGGAGACGAAAATATGTGATGGAGATGTGTTGAGATTTAAAATGTAAAGTAAGGGGATGAAACTGAATAATCTTGACAAAATGGGAACGAATGTTAATGTATGAAAACCATATCCAAAAGAAAATAAGGTTTTTATTAAAAATGAGGAGTAGGATAGAGTGAAAATGGTGTTGAAAATATAATAATATTTATAATAAGGTGGTCACGAGTACAAGAATATCGATGACCCTTGATTTTTGCATAAGAACTCCTAATTTCATACGACAATCAACCACGGTTTATGACTCGCATTCCTCATCGTCACCAACTAATTACAGGCAAAGAGTCGATGTTCCCCCTTCATCAACTTCATTTCAAGAATTAGACTTGTTTTTGTCCATGCAGATTTCAGTTTCAAGCTTTTCAGTTAAATCTCTTTAGATTAACCACCAAAACCTTGGGCAAATTCAAATTGCGTTTGGAATTATTAATGCCACTGATCTCAACCCCTACTTTCATCAAAACTCGCAATAAAATCGCATCGAGAAAGGTTAATGCAATCAAGTGAAAATATGAGCACATACATTACATATTTAGGTTAGAGTAATCATAGGTTGTCGGCTTATATTTACATAGGAATCTTATTTTGTAACAATACTATGCTGTGTATTACACACAATTTGAAGAGAAAAACGATTGTAGTTCCCTTTAAAAATAAGAATACAAATTTGAAAAATAAATAAATAAATAAATTATCATGATTAACCATCTATTTTGTAAATAAAAACACTAAGCATAACCAATGCTTCATTATCAATTTATCATAACTAGAAACCACTCGGTTTGGTTAATTGGGGTTCGGTTCGGTTTGTTTCATTTCTAAGCCAAGTCTGAACTGGAAATTTGACGACCCCTCCACACACACTCTAATTTTGACGACCAGAGCTAGAATTTTGGCAGTACCTCTGATTTCGGACGAGAACCAGCCATGGTCTCCGACTCGAATTCATCGCCACCAGCTAAGAGGCTGAGAACCGACGGTCCCTCTTCTGCTGCTCCATTTCCAGAATTAGACCCGTTATTGATCCCTGCAGATTTCCCCTTCGAGCTTTTCATCGAAATCATCTCCAGATTACCCGCCAAAATCCTGTCCAATTTCATATGCCTTTCGAAATCACTGATGTCGCTGATCTCAACCCCTACTTTCATCAGGACCCACGTCGAAATCGCATCGAGAAGGGCTCATTACAGTGAGTGCGGGCTCATACTCAATGTGCATCCTCAGAATCGCCACGCCCACCTCAAGCAATGCTCGGTTCATTCGGTACTCGGCCTCGAGCCCTCCGTTGAGGTCACCGACCCTGATTATCCCGGCAAAAACCCCAGTAAGTCGATTTGGATTGTGGGTTCTTGCCATGGTTTGGTTTGTGTTACGGTAGATGAAAAAGACTTGTTTTTGTGGAACCCTTTTCTTGAAAAATTCAAGAAAGTGCCCGAAATTGTTATGGAGCTAAAGCATGGTTGCTTTGTGATGTTTGGGTTTGGTTATGATGTGTTGAATGGGGATTATAAAATTGTTAGGATATTCTGCACCTTAGGTGTTGGTTCTGTGTGTGAGAGTAATGTGGAGGTGTACAGTTTGAAGAAAGATTCGTGGCGTCAGATAGGGGCATTTCAGGGTGGGGTTCCGCTGTTTGATTCTGGCCAGTATGCTAACGGTTGTCTCCATTGGGCTGCTAGTGATTGTGCTGGTGGCTGGAAGCTTGTTAGCTTTGATTTGGCACAGGAGAGTTATAAGGAAATAGAGCGGCCAAGTTTAGAAGAGGAGGTGACCGATTGGAGAGTGGGAGTTTTAGGTGGCAATCTTTCCGTGTTGTGTGATCGCCAAAGGTGTGGGGCAGATGTTTGGGTTATGAAGGAGTACGGTGTTAAGGAGTCTTGGACTAAGGTTGTTTCTGTATGTTATGAAAATTATCCGGGAGAGCGCCTGCAGTCTACTATTTCTTTGCCTGTTTACCATTTGAGAAATAGTATGTTGTTGGTCTTGCAGTCGATGTTGGTAGTCTGTGATATGGAGAGTAATACATGCAAGTGGTATAACGAAATAAATGAACTTGAGGATGTGTGCATGTTTGTTGAGAGTTTAGTTTCACCTGATATGTATGAAAGAGATCAGAGGCAACTCCACTAACTTGTAAGTACACAATGTCTATTTGAAATGCTTTTGGTGTATCTGCTTGTTGATATAATGGTACAAAATAAATACTGACCTTCTATGTTTTTAAAAAAACCCATGCTGTTCAAATAGCAGGAATGGTTCCTCTTTGTTATTTGGTTAGCATAATTAGTTTCTTAAGAGTTGGAAATTCTAGGCTGGTTATTGTTTCTTAAATTAGGCGAAAGTTCTGGGCTAGATGAACTAAGTTAAAGCCTTCATATTTTATTAAAGCACCCAATGATTGGGTTTCTGGAAATTCTGATTGTTATTAGCCACAAGAAGACATTTTTTGGGTGTTGGGCGTGGTGATCCTCTCTTCCGTTTTGTCATGCGACTCATGCCTCTGGGGTTATGCAATGCCTTATTAATATGAATCTTCAGCAGTTGAACCATTAAGCTGTACAGATCTAGGACTATCATATTAATGGCTTTATATTATTTTCCTCTGCTTCTAGTATTTATTAGAACCATCCAACTACAAGACAAACTTTAGGTACTTCTGCTTTAAGTTTGTTCCTTTGTGCTTTCTGGCTGAGCTACTTTCCTTCTCGTTGTGATTGAACATATGCAAGTAATGGAGAGATTTAAAGAATAGACTCTTAGATAGACTCCATGTAATAGCCTTGATAGACCCGTATATCCTGCTTAAGGTGTACTCCCTCTTGTCCCCTTTTAAGGTTCACCCAAGCCTTAAGCTATGCAAATCAAGGCAAAGTGAATATTGAAATGGGACATCCCAATAAACATAGTATGACATATAATATGGGACAGAATTTTATTTGTTACAAGTTCTTGCTCATGTCAATACAAGTTGCTACATCTTGTTTGATGACCATTGATGGTATCCATCTATGGCTGCGTAAATTTTTTGAAATCATAACAATGTTTTTGTCTTGTACAGGATGTCGAAACTTGCACTGGAGTTTCATGTTTCTCTCATCCGTTTCAACACCACGGAAGAGAGTAGGGAGCAGAACTGGGGAATAACTCTGATGTTTGTTATCCGACTACCATTTCCTGAAGTAAATTAGGGATGGAAAGGTTTTAATGGCTTCAAGTGTATGTAAATAGTGCTTCATATTTACTGTCTGTACTCTTCCAAGTTAAGGAGGTCTTCCTGTCCTTTTTTGTGCAGGAGCATACTGTTCAGTTAAGGTTGATTTTTGGTTATATGCCATTAAACCAAACAAGACATTTTTTGCTTACTATTCATCCCTTAAGTCATAGTTTTGCTATTACATGGAAGAGTTGATAAATCAAGTGCGAGTTTAGGACTACATTAAAAGCTTAATAGAGTTAATTGGAGCAATATTGACAGTATGAAAGTGTACTATACCTTTTGCTATTAAGTAAATATTTTACAGCAGAGCCCCTTTGAGTAGAAATAGACCAACAAATTTCATTTTGAAAAACATTGGATCCATAGATTCCGGCCAAATTTTCTTAAGCAACCATCACTTTTCCGGTGACCACTTGTACTCATGTGAATGGATGCATACGAGTTAAATGAAAGTGGCTTATACATATTCTTTACTTTTTTTCCATCCCACTACTGTCACTAGTAGATACATAGGTTAGGAAGAGTTTTTTTTATGAAAGCATTAGGAAGAGGGTGGATATCAATGAGAAGTAGTACATTTTTCCTCAACCAACACATCACTCACTATTACGATTACAGATGTATGTAGGAATTCCCCAGATCAACAAAAATTTATCCAAAAAGTTCAAAACAAATAAAATACTACAGATATTGAGAATACATCACATCTACGTTGTTTTTAAACAGACATCAGCACTAAATTAACAAGCATCAAAGAAGCCTCAACAATTCCATGTGAAAATATTCTGAAGTTGGACCTTTGGTTCAGAAACCAGTTTCTGTCCTTACATGTGGTCTTCCCTCCTACGTGGGGCACAAGTAATGATTTCATCAACTCTCAGGATCATCTCTGCAGCCTCAGTAGCAGATAGCAATACTGCTTGCTTTACTTTGAATGCTTCACAAATTCCACGTTCCACCATATTCCCTACCTGGTAATGATGCCAACAGAAAATTTTATTACACAGAAAGAACCAGAGAAATAGTACAGAACCACATATGTGAATAGCAAGTGAAGGGACAAGAGCAGAATGATGAGAAACATTGTTTGATACGGTATTTTTGGAAATCCAGATCTTTTCACTTAAAAATTCCGGAGTATGATATACTTACAGATCCAGATATGACATCAATGCCTGCAGTGCTTCCTTCCTCATGGTGTTCTGCACGGAGTTGAGAAACCAATTCAGCACTATCAAGACCCGCATTATCAGCAATTATAGTTGGAATGGCCACCAATGCTCGAGAGAAAGCTTCAATAGCATGGGACTTCTTCCCAGGGGTCTTCCTGGCCAGTCCATCTACAGCCTTAGCCATAACCATCTCTGGCCATCCACCTCCAAGCAACACCCTACTGTCATTCACCGTCTGAGACAGAACACACAATGCATCATGCAAGGATCTTTCTGCTTCCTCCAGCACATGCGAGCTGCAATGTGAATCGCATAAACATTATTAGTTCAAACTTCGAGATTACAAGATTTATTATTGGAATGACTGCTAGAATGCATTGCACTATTGTCTATTGAAGAACATTTACAACAAAGTCCACATATAAAGCTTGGTTGCTGAGAAAAAACAGTCAAATAGGTTCAGGAAGATTATACAGATATATAGTGAGACAAATGAACTTCTGCAAAGTCATAGCCAGAAAATTACCTTGCACCCCTAAGCACAATTGTACAGGCTTGACCCATTGCACAGCCTGAAAAGTGGATTAACTTGTCCTCACCAATCATAATTTCTTCAATAAGTTTGCATTCCCCCAGCTTAACTGATTCGGGATTGTCAAAGGTTGATGCGATGTCCCCGCCAGTGACAAGTCCTAGACGCTCAATACCATCAAAATCTGCATGTTCTATTGCAAGTACTCCAGCATCAGCAAATAATTCCTCGGGAAAATTGTAGATCAACTGGCGGTTTACAAAACAGTTTATCCCATGAGATATGATCTTCTGCACCTTCTCTCTCATTTTGTCCTTTTCAGCTCCCTCAATCTCTGCAACTTTGGACATAGAATCAACACGAACTCGGGCCCCATAAATTTTAACTTTATCTGTATCCATAGCGGTATTAGCCACCAAAATCTTTGCGTTCTCAATTCTCTTGGGTTGGCCAACTCCAATTTTTTTGTCCAGAATAAAACTGGCAGACAGGAGAAGAATGTTATGGTTATTTTTGTTCATTTTTGAGGGAACCCATAGAAAAGGCAATCTGCTGAGAAGATTTTTCACATGCAAAACAGACACAGAGCAGGTTGGAACTCAAGATCTCGCTGTGTGTGGTGGTGAGTTTACTAAAGAAAAAGCATAACGCAGACACAATAGCAGCAAATAGCTCTTGAATATTGATGATTAGAATTTTGCCATTGTCATGCCATTTTGCTGTGATTATTAAATAAATAAGAAAGTAAGATTTCCTGTTCTTTCTTTCTTTTGGTGGACTTTTTTCTTGACAAGATTACAACCATGGCCTGGAATAAGTGTAATGCTCATTTTCTAAGCAACAAACGAAAAGATAATTCCTCATATGCAGAAAAGACTTTCAAAACTAGAAAACTCAGGCAGTAGAGAAAAAAAGGACCCGCAACAACTGAACGCGTGATACATACATGAATGGCCGCATACTCATCAAGAATATGATAAAAATCAGAGAGTTACTTTAACCTACCCTTCATCCAGGAATGAATCAGTCAGCGACCCTCCAGGCTTCTTTATGATTTGGATGGCCTCCAGGTTTGTGCTTCCCTGAAAATTTCAATATTATTAGTAAGAACAATGAATTATAAAAATAACACTTTACCAATAACAGCAAAAGAACCATACCTTTAGCCTCATGACAGCATCAACTGCCAGTTTTGCAAAATATTCCTTATCTTGAGACAGAATTTTGGAACTCAAAGTTGTCATGGCGATCTTCATCAGGTCTGATTTGAACTTCTCTGCGATAATGAAAACTTGGAGTATGAGAAACGAGAGTGAATGCGAAGAGATGAGGATAGGTGATGCCCAGCACATTAAATGATTAGAGACACCAAATTATAATGTATAATCAGAAAATGACAATTGAATTCATCTGCAGTGCAGGCTAATTTGATATGGTGCATCAGTACCTGCATCCTCTTTGTTATCAACCACTTTCTCCAACAATGCATTACGGGCACACTCAGCGGCCATACGATATCCTGTTGACATAAAAGTTACAGTAAATAGTAAGTGAACCAGCCTTCAATTTACAAATTACATTACACATGAAACTTAGGAGTAGTGAGCTTTTTTAAAAGTTGCCACATGCAAAGTTTCCTTGTAACATGAAAAACTGAATCCACAGAGAGTATCAAAATTAAACAAATTGACAAAATGGACAGTGTGAAAAAGCATAGAGCCAACCTGAAATTATAGTCATAGGATGAATTTTAGCATTCACCAACTTTTCTGCCTCCCTAAGAAGTTCCCCAGCTAAAACAACAACAGAAGTAGTCCCATCACCAACTTCATCATCCTGAACTTTTGATATGTCTACAAACAAACCATTATAATATCAGTGAGATATTCTTTTCTAATAATGAGAATATGGGAAAACAATCCAAGCCTCATATTTGCTTCCATAGAAAATATCGAATGAGAACATTAAGCAAGTCACAATATGGTAATCTAAAGGGAAATAGAGGATTAGTACCAATTAGCACTTTTGCAGCAGGATTGTCAATATGCAGGGATTTTAAGATGGTGGCACCATCATTGGTAACTGTAACACCCCTTCCTCGGCCAGTTGATTGTAATATCTTATCCATTCCTTTCGGCCCCAAGGTAGTCTTCACCAGGTCAGCTATTGCCATCGCTCCAACAAAAGAAGCCTGACATATGGATTAAATTAAATGAAAGGAAAGGTCTTTCTTCTCATTCTATCAACTCTGCACATACCATTCTAGCTCGATCACCCTTCTCTTCAGTAGCTTCATCCTTGAAAAGTCTCTCAATCTGAAAAAAAACATTCTTATCAACACTTGAATAGCAAGAAGAACAGAACAAAACATAAACAACTAATAACTCACCGCCATCTCAAAAGATTCCAAGAGATAACAAACAAGCTAGTCTGTTCAAAGGTGACAATTCCCTGAAACAGGGGAAATACACCGCAATCATTATAAGTACCGAAATGGAAAAATATTGAACCTATAATTATCCAAGTACAACACATTACCCACTGAAAATTTCAAATCTTAGAACAACACTTATACCAATAACACAAAAAACTAAAATACGATCCATTACATGAGATCTCTAATTACAAAAAGTTTGAAACTGTTTTTAGAAAATACCCTAATGGTAAGTGTTTGCATACCTGGAGCAATATGAAAAATCATTTTCTGTGACTATAGGTGAAAAAAGACATTTGGATCCATAGGCACATTCTACGTAGCAAATTTCAGTGAAAGTTTTTACAGAGTTGATTCTGTACTCATATCCGATGATTACAGAATCCGGATTGGATCCATGTATACTCAGTTCATTCTCAGAAAACTCCATAGATTAACAAAAGGCAGTGAAATCAAAACCTCGAACCCACTGATCTGAATGATGTCATCTTACTGGGTTTGGTTTCAGCAGATGATTCGAATGAAACAAACAGATAATGGAAATCAACAAATCGCATTGAAGAATGCTGGGGACTTACCGAAGAGTGAACTACAGCGAAGTGTTGCGTTGCGTTGCGTTGGGTTTAGGGTTTTTCTCCAATGGGGCACCGCACTTGAAGTTGAAGCTCGAAAATGGGTATACCGTAATTGTCAAAGAGTCTTATGGCATATCGGTCTTTTCCACCTTTTTATCCGTCTCCGTTAAGGGTAGATATTCAAAGGCCCCTGTATACCAGAGCTTATCTGTAGATCAGTTTAGTTCAATTCAGTTCAGTTCAGTTCAGTTCAGTTCAGTTCAGTGAAAATGCAATTTGATGAAATTCAGGTTAATTCAGTCATGCTGATTCCATTTTTCAATGCATCGATTTTCACTTCACTTCAGTTCAGTTCAATTCAGTTCAGTTCAATTCAGTTCAATTCAATTCAGTTCAGTTCAGTACATCAAGAAATAAGCTTTAGTAAACAGGGCCAAAGTGGTACTGTCAAAAATGAAATTCTGATTTTTGTTTTATTTTGTAAAAAAAAAACCTTTGTAATTTTATAACTTATCATAGGGAAAATGGCACTTAGAGCATCTCCAATGTCATGTTTCAAGCCAATGATGTGGCAAACAACACACTTCAACAATGGTGAGTTACTTGTGTGTTGGTCCCACATTTTAATAACATTTATTATTAAATTTAAATTACTCATCACATTACATAAAAGTAATAAAAATATCATTTAACTATTTTATTTATAATTAATAATTTTATATAATTATTAAATATAAGTGTTAATTAATTAGATTAGATTAATTGTATATATTTTATTACTTAACAATTTAGGTAATGCTCAAGAAATTTAATCGCTGAAAGAGAAAGTGAAGTTACTATATATTTATAAGACAAATTCTTGGGTGAGGCTGCCTCACCCAAGAGGCAGGACGAATTAAACACTGTTTTTGGTGAGTTTTGATGAACGGACACAAAGGTTTTGATGGGTGACATGTTTGATGAACTGGCACCGATGTTTGATGAGGTGGCGTCGAGATTTGATGAGGTGGTAGTGAGTTATGATGAAGTGGCAGCAATGAAATTTTCCTTATTTGGCCTTGTCTCATGGGTGAGGCTGCCTCACAGGAGAATTACTCTATTTATAATATTAAATATAAATTAAATTATAGCAGTGCTTACGTGGATGGAAACAATGTTTCAGCCGTATGCTATACATTTTTAAATATTGCAAGCAACTCCCAAAATAAAACCATTGGAGATGCTCTTATAAGTTACTAGTGGAAGCAATTCGGCGCTTGGCCCGGGTTTCATGAGCCATTAAATTCTTTTTGTTTGGAAAGTATATTAATTTTATGTGTACAAATTCTCATTTGATATTTGTTTCTACAGAGACCAAGTTCTATAAGTGACCGTTATCAGTTGAAATTGCTGTTGGTGAGTTTCAATCCGGCCACCGTTGTTAGATTTTAGGTTGCTAGTGTCGCCAGAGTTCAGCCGTCTCACATGGACCGACTCGAAAGTGAGATTCGGTGTGAATTTATACTAAATAACAGTAATGTACCAAGGATTAGGAATGACCAAGGAAATTGACTGAAATATCAAGCAAAATGAATGAAAAATCAAATTAAATGAAAGATCAAGGTAAAAAAGAAATACTAAAGGGAACTGACTAAAAGATCAATCAAACTGACTAAAAGGTCAAGCAAAAACAGTAAATTATCATTTCTCTGGCCCTTGGTCTCCACAAGGACAGGTCTCACCCAAGACTCTCTATTTTATATGTTATTATATGGCAAATTATATTTTTAATTTGCTAATTGAATTTATTTGAAGAGAATGTCTCAGATAACAGCATCATACGTTAAAGGCATGCCAAAAAGATATCACCTTCTATAAGATTAGGGGTTGATATCTAATTACATTAATTATTTGAATTATTTTTGTTTAGGCCTGATGTTTTGATACTTGAGTTTGATCTTTCATTTGGTTTGATCTTATAGGTTTTGGGCAATATCTTTCACTTTATTTCTTTGATCTTTTATGTTTTATGGCCCAAATAATTAAAATAATTGTAAATTCACATGTAAATAAGTTATGCTTTTTTACATCAACTATTGCTAATAAGGAAACAAGCTATTATGTTTAGCTGTGGGAGGTCGTCGCCGTACCTCTCAAATATACAATTTATGTTCACTTACTACCTCTACACACAATTAAGCATATAGTGGCAAGTAAGGTTCGTTCCACAGGGAAAAGGTTATTTCTATGTATATCTTGTAGTAGATATATATATATACATATATAAAAGCAATGTAAACAGGGGGGGGGGGGTGTGTTTGAGTTGAGTTTTGTTCAAGACACTACTAAGTAAAACTATTAGAACTTTAAAGTTAAAACTACTTTACCATAAGATTATTCTAACTAAAGATTTAACTAAGAGAATAAGAAACTTGGACATATGAGATTGGTGACTTCTTATTATGAGATTTTCCTCAAACTTTATCATGATGCCTTGAGAATGGTGAACATTAGTGAGAAACTATCTTTAACCATAGCTATGAAACATGAAAGCATCTTCACAACTTCAATTGACAACTTTACTAGATGATAACAACTAGTTCAATTAAATCAATATCACTTCAAATTAGATGTTTCTCAACCCTACCCATGCAATTTGATAACAAACTTGACATAGGTATCATGCTAATGAATGATCTTAAGAACAAATACAATTGATAACAACATGTATTCGATTCCTAATTTACTACTCCTACATAGAAAGAATGATAACATTCTAACCATGGAAAAGCAATATCTAACACATATCCAACACATATCTATCACTAGGAAATCATTCCTAATCATTTCAAGCATCAAATACACATATAAATTATGATCATTCAATAGCAAATCACCATTCCTAAGCTTCATGAATCATGTTCTCAATCCATAAGAAGAAGTCCAATCACATATACCCAAGAAGGGTTTTAGCCTACTACCATAGTTAGATTATCAAAACCATAATCAATACAACAAACCATAGTGAATTCAAAGATCAAATTTCAAAGGAAAATGAAGGAAAATGAGTTCAACCTCTGTAAAAAACCGATCCTCTAACAATGAGGATAAGTTGCTTTTATAGTCCAACAAAATTAAAATTAAAACAAAATAAAGTGCAAGTTGCAGGGCAACTTTCGCGGACCGCGAGCTCGGTTCTCGCGGTTCGCGGCCGAGGTTTCGCGGCCCGCGCGTCCATGGCGTCCGCGGTCCGCGACCGAGGTCTCGCGGACCGCGCGTCTGATCCTCGCGAACCGCGGCCGACGTTTCGCGGATCGCGCGTCTTGGCTTCGCTGCGGTTCTCGCGCTGGTCCTCGCGGTTCGCGGCCGGAGTTTCGCGGACCGCGCGTCTTCGGCTTCGCGGTCCTCGTGCTGGTCCTCGCGGCTCGCGACCGGAGTTTCGCGGACCGCGCGAAACTCGGCATCTTCAAAACAGCAACACACACCCTCGCGGTTCGCGATCTAGGTTTCGCGGTCCGCGAGAGTGTGCCTTCACGCCACTTCTACGACCGGTTCTTCAATGTATCTGCTTCCTCCAGGACGGTCATAGAAGGTCTTCAAATCATCCAAATCTATCGCAAGTGCAATTCAAGGTCGAAATGCACGTCTTCAATTTCAAACCATCATGAATGATTCGGTCCAAAAGTCTAATATAAAAGTACAAAATACTATCTAAAACAGCTCTCAAATGCTACAAAATAAGAGTATATCTAGGGCCTATCAAGCTGACATAACTAACACATGGAAGAACGCTCAATAAGAGGTTGTACTTGGAAGTTTGATAAGAGAGTGCATGAGTATCTTTCCTACATAATTGATTGTATCATATCATATGAATTAGATTTCATGGGCACACTTCATCCTTATTGCAAGTGGCGTGTTGAAAGGTTTTTTCATGTACACGTCATGAGTGCTACAAGTGTAGATGGTAGGTGTTCCTTACATAATTTAGACGTGGTACAAATACAACATGGATAGAGTATATTTTTAAGGCTTCTAAGTTACAAATCCTAGATTTTTCAAATACATATTATAAGTACTTCCACTAACATGTACGCACTTCTACTTCATTTGGGTATAAGGCAAAAAAGCTTCAAAACATTATAGTTTCAAACTACTTAAAATGTTGTCCGTAGGTCCTTCATGTATATGTAATCTGTTGGTCATCATTGCTAGACCGATTATCGGGAATCCGCCATTACACCAAACAAGATTTTTTTTGCTTGATATCCGTCCCTTAATGTCTAGTTTTGCTATTACATGGAAGAGTTGATAAATCAAATGTGAGTTTAGGATCAGTTGCTACATCATTGAAAGCTTAAATTAGAGTTAATGGGAGTAATACAGACAGTAAGATAGGAACCATTGACAGCATCAACAACACAGACATGCACACACAAAAAAACACACACACACACACACAAAAAAGAAAACCATCTTGTTGGAATCTAACCACATCTAATCAAACTCTACCAGCCCAAGAGGACAAAGGCTAGAGCGAAATATATATAAATATGTGTAAACAAGAAAGACAAACAATGAAATGTACCTTAACCAAAGCAAATGTGAGGCCTAAAAAGCAGTATTGCAAGCATAACCAAATTCAACCACGAAAACATGGTGAGCAAAAAATATGGCATACTAGCAAGGAACAAGTCATCACTAAACAAATAATCAGCTCGACACAAGTTGAAAGTTAACAGATAAACATTATGGTTACACAGGCGAAGTCTAAGTTGTACGAAAAAAATACGAAAATTAAAAGTTCCCGCTGTTACTGCTTGTTATACGCTATAAACCCATAACAATTACCTATTTGATATTGAGATTTGGAGAGATAATAGACTCGGTATAAGTGAGTGCTTTAAATTCCCCAGGAATCCCATCAACAATAAAATCTCTAGTCACTCTCGTCACAACATTGCATGCGGAAAATCGCATTGGGCCTCTCATAGCTCGCTACCCATCTTGCTCTACGTCACGCTCCCCATCTAGGTTGATCCGAACATAAATAACCTCATCTCTGACCACACAAAGAAGGGTATGCTTTGCATCTTGATTTTGATTGATTAGCTCCCATGACTTATAATCACCATAAACATTCATCCTCCAAACCTCAGTGGAGTTGTTGCACAACAATGCAAGGTTTCCACCCAACACAGCTATTTCCTCAATATCACCATTCATATCTTCTCTGAATTCAATCTCCTCATCATTACCCTTGAATCTCTCGGTGTGAATATCAAAAGCTAGCAATTTCCATGGATAATTCCGAGGCTTCCAATGCAAACACCCATTAGTGAATACTCCAGACTTACCATCCAGCCCATCTTCAGTTCGCAGATCGAAGAGAATATCATCTGCCCTCCTCCACTGCCTCGCCCCTAACCTATACACAGCCACAACAGTAGTTGTGGTGTCATGGTCTTGGTCTGGGTCTTCATCTTCAGATTCGACTTCGGTTTCCTTAGTACCCAACATCACTAACTTGTAATCATCGTCTTCACCATCGTAACCCAACCCAAACATCACGGTGTCAACATCTTCTTCAAACACATAATCAACTACTGTGTGGGACTCGAGGGTGAGGGGGTTGAAAACATGGATATCATCTTCTATAACTACCACCACAAAGCCATGACAAGAGGCTACAACACTAATCATACCATCATGATTGAAGAAGTCAGGGCGGACAATTTGAGAATTACCATTTCCACCATCGGAAGGAAATGCGAGGAGGTAGTTGCGGCCCCGAGCTGATATCACCATTCTTGTCGCCGGATCACGACCGCTGCTACTTCTACTGTTACGGATCCTGTGGTGTTGCTTTTGAAATTCAGGGCTTGTAAGAAACATGGCCCACTCCTTCGATACACACCTAAAACGGCCTACAGATCTTTCGAGAAAACGGAGACGAACTTCATCAACGATATCGCTAGGTAATCCTTGAACAAAATCAGCAAAACAGGATTTCTTGGAAGTTCCCCCCATTACACAGGCTAATTTAGGGAGCTTGAATGAACAAATCAAGGAATTAATGGTATGAAATCAACGAAATCTGGGGCGATTGAGGATGGAATCTCCGATTTTTGTTTTAGGATGTGATTTGGGAAAAGTGCTCTTTCTTCTTGTTTCAACAAACCAAACTGCGACTTTGTTTCCGGATATACGCTAGGATTGCCCAATATTAAATTATAATATCATTTTCCAAGAAAAATATCAAGATAATATAATTTTTCTTCTTTTATTTCTACATTTTCATGTTCCTTTTCCTTTTCATTTATTTTAAATATGTATGATCTTCTTTTCATGTCTACTCCTCCGCATTGACAATCTCAGCCAAATTCCACTACAAAGGATAATTTGGTCTTTTCGTATTATTAATTATTAATTTTTATTTTTTTCTCTTTATTTTAAATATGATAGACATCACTTTCCTCCTTCATGTCTACTCTTCTGCACCGATACGGTTTTTGTAGTGTAGATTTTGGTGGAAACTTGTGAAGCATATCAAATGAAAAAGTAAGGTGAATAAAATCATATTAAAAATTAGAGAATTTTATATAGACCCCCTAGCCTTTCCAAAACTGCTAGTTTGACCACCTATCTAAATTTAATGTAAAAAACCCTCTAACTTTTCATTTTTTCTTCACTTAGACCCCTTAGAGCATGTTTATCCATATCCAACCCAACCAAAAATTTTAATTAATTATTTTATCTCTTTCATCTATCTACACATCCAACCATATATTTATTTTTCAAGGTTTATCAATGATCCAACCAACCAAACTTTACTTCTATTATTTTATTATTAAATATTAATATATTTTAAATTTTTTATAATTAATTAAATGTAAATTAATTATCTTTAAAATAGGGAAAAACATTAATATATTTTTGATGCATGAAGAAAAATTGTATTTAATCATTTTATAACACTAATTATAAAAATGGGAGATAGCGAAATGAAAAATATTACAATAAATTATATCAAGATTGGTCTCTATTTATAGAGAATACAAAGTTCAATTTACTAATATCATTTTTATTAACAAAATGATTAAAAAGTTAAACTTACAAAGCAGATTAACATTGAGATATTAAACATTGAGATTATAAAATATGCACAAATAGCCAAATAAGTGTGGGCCACGCCTATTATTTGTTAAAACCGTGGCCACTTTCACGGTTGTTTCAGAGGGCCATTTTCTTCACAGTTGGGTTGAATAATTTACTTTTCCATTTATTTGTTGGGAGAAAAATGGGTGACCTTCTGCCAAAAGGCAGCGATAAAGGTGCTCTTATTGCTAACTAGGCCGTTAACTCATTAAAAATGGTTAAATATTGAGGGTATAATAGTAATTTCAGTTTCAAATACATCAAGTAAAGAAATTAAAGCTCTAAAAAAATGGAGTAGCAAAGATTGAACTCTAGCTCTTGAATTTAACAGAGGATCAAGTACCATTATGCCACATGACTTTCATTTACTTTTTCCTTATCAAATTTAATTATATATATAAAGATTTTATTAACATGGCTAAGAACAATTCTTCTGTATTACTAGCAAAACTAGTAAATACAATATTTATTCAAAAGTCAAAATACACCGTTTCTGCTACTAGCTAGTAGTAGGACTTTACATCAACCACAACATGATTGTCTCTACTTCCTAGAAGAAAAAAACACAAAATGAAAGGGAAAATCGCCATAAATTGCATTCAAATGCAAAATTTCTACAATTCATCATCCTCTGTTAATAAAAGCTTTGTTCACATATCATTGGCCCATCATATTCAGCATCATAAGCATTGTTATCCTTGCGAGCATTGAGCTTTTTCTTCTTACCACCCGTCTTCTTTTTGTTACATTCTGCCTTAATCTTCTCGTTTGCAATAGCAGTAATGTTAGATGCTAATTCTTTGTCATCAACTCCATTCAATGAAGTCATGCACAATCTCATCAAATCTATGACCAAGTTCTTGTAATGAAACCTTTTCTCATAAGGTTGCAAGCACTTGTGATATATTAGTTCTGCATATTCTTTGAAGTCATTTTGCGATTTAGAAATAAAATACTCAACATCTTTTCCAAACAACTCATGATCAGAAGTGGATTTGAAATCGGCTTCTTCATCTTTCTCGAGTGCTTCTGCATCAGGTTTCTCTAGGGCCGTTACAGTAGGCTCTTTTACTACACGATCCTTTTTGTCATCATCTTCGTCCCAACTTTCTTTCACATCATTCAGGTCCGCGTCTTCATCATCCCATTCCTTTTCCACCAACTTGGGAGTAGGTTCAGCACCCCAACCGTCCATGATTTCTCTTTTGCAACGACCTTCACAACTTCAAAAAGTATCGGTGACAGTGGTTAGAATGAGTTAAGTTATGTATCATGTGAATGATTAATTGAAATATCTATAGTGTGCTATGTCAAAAAACAATGTGCATAGCAAAACACAGTAGGGAAACTGAATTGCTAAATGTACCCCATAATTTGCTCTTGTAGCCCAAAAAATCATATCAAATGACTATATTGCCCCTGTAATTAAGTAAGCTAGTTTTTTTCCATGACTTAAAAACAAGAATATTTTGGTATATTCATAGCAATTTTTGTGCTACATGAGCAAAATCGTGGGATACATTTAGCAACACCCTAGGAAAAGGAAAACAAAATACAATAGAAAACACACAATACAAAATGCAAAAGGAAAACACAAGTCGTCGCTGAGTCGTTTCCGAGTTTCAGCGAACTCGCTACTGTCTGAGTACGAGTCTCTCGTGCTCATCGCCGTTCCGGTAATCACTATTCTCCTCGCCCGGTGGATTCAGTCCGTTGTCGGCGTTTTCAGCGAGAGAGGATTCGTAGCGACGGTGATTGACGCGTTAACCATTTACCGGCTCTCTGAGTTGATGTTGCTGTGTTTTTTTACTGCGTTTTCTTTCATTAATTAGTTAAGGGTGTTGCTATATGTAGCCCAACATTTTGCTCTTGTAGCCCAAAATTCAAGTAAAATGACAAAAATGCACTCATTTTTTAGTTCATGAAAAACTAGTAGCCTAAATACAGGGGGCATTATAGTCATTTGATGGGAATTTTGGGCTACAAAGAGTAAAAACATGGGGTACATTTAGCAATTCAGTTAGTTAAACACTCAATCAAAACCTCAATTTCTAACACCGACACCGCGTCTCCTCCAATCAAACCCCCAATTCGACGCCCGCTATCTACACCGAGCACGGGTTGAACTCGCCGACTTGTTTTGAACGACGTCGCAGTCACAGTCGCGTTAGCCGCACCAACAGACCTACGTTTAGGTGAAATTTATCACAATCCGTGCTAAAATTACACTTGTTTGGTGGAAAGTTTGCATCAATCTTCTAAGGATTTGATTTCCTTGTGGATTAGGATTACGATTCCCTCTTTTTCCTTGTGTGTTACGGATTGGTGCAAGATCTAGAGTGATAGTATAATGAATCAATTAAATTTTCGCTGTTATTTCTGAAGTAATTGAATCCATATTGGAGCAAGAGAGGATTAGTTTATGGATCGGGGAAGAAGAGGATTGGGGACGATCTGTGGATGACTGGAAAGAATACTTCGAGAGAAGCAAGAGACAGTTACCGTCGGTGTATGAAGATGGAGTATCTTCTTCACCTAATGATTACGCTATCTCCAAGTATTCATCTTCCCAAAGAAGGTTAGAGGAGAAGAAGAGAAACTCGGTGAAGAAGAGAAGGCTAGATGAGGAATCGAGGAGGAGAATTGACGTGTTTGATGGGTTGCCCGATGAGATTGTGTTGAGCATTGTTGATAGATTGGGTATGATGGATGCTGCAAAAACTTTTCTTTCTCGTAGATTTCACCGAGTTTGGAAAAACAGCTTCTTGCACAGGAAAAATCTGGATTTTGAGGACTCTAATAGTGTTTTGAAGTTTCTTGAATTTGTGAATCGAATGCTGCATATACATGATGAGGGTTCCAAAGTCGATTCTCTGCGCATTGCTCTTCTCAGGCCGAGTTCATTGCGGACTGAGGACAAAACGACAGAGGTCAACTTTGATGATAATTTCAAGAAATGGCTCACATTTGCTAGAGGAGTCTGCATTTAGACTTGTCAAATGCATATCTATATCTTCCATGGTTTCATATGTTTGTTGCTGGATGGGACAAGCTAGCCGCCCTGTCATTGACTATGGTTCGTGTAGATGGTGCAGATCTTGAACGCTGGTTAAAGAGCGACCTTGTCAATTTGGAGTCGCTGTTTTTACAGCGCGCAGATCACCTAGGAAGGGTGGTGGTTGCATCCCCGAAGCTGAAACTGAAGAAGTTGGAGATCAGTTACTGGTCTCATACCCATAGCATTGCCATTGATCTTGCACCAAATCTTGAGTCTTTTATCTATCTTGCGTCTAATAGAGATGTCGTGAACGCCAGCTTTAAGGCTGTACCAAAGCTGTCCCACGTTAGGTTCGGCGGTGTAGGAGCCCTAAGTCAGAATTCCCTGTCAGAATTGATCAAGGTTAAGACTCTGGAGAAGCTGGAGCTACAAGGTTTCCTATGTTTGATGGTGGATGGTACAAGCTAACCGCTCTGTCATTTGTTAGAGTTCGCATAGATGATGCAGACCTTGAACACGGGTTAAAGAGCCACCTGGTCAATTTGGAGTCGCTGTCTATACAATTCGCAAAGCACCTAAGACGGGTGGTGGTTGCATCCCCAAAACTGAAACTCAAGAAGTTGGAGATTTCTATATCCAGTGCATTGCCATTGATGTCGCGCCAAATCTCGAGTGCTTGTGTGCTATGAGGGCTCCAATACTTGTAGTGGTGGTGGGAAGGACGCACCTAAACTGTCACACGTTTTCATTGATCAGGTAAAAGTTTTGAAATCCAGCCTGTGTTGATTTATTCATGAAAGACAATAGAGGAAGTATATTTGCCTTTTTTCTGTACTGTAATTGTATGGCTGGTACGAAAAATTAATTCTAGTTCCTGCATTGTTATCTGGATTTTTGTATTTTTGGCTTTGCATATAATTTCAACTTGTAGCCCGATTTCGGCAATGCTTTTCATCTTTTGTGAGTGTCCAGAAAGGTACTTGGATCACCTGAGTTTTGAGTGCTCGTTGTCATATAGAGATGAGTTCTCTTGGAGAAAGTTTGTTTGTTATTGTGATGATGCAAGAAAAGTATGGTACTGAGCCAAGGCTAGAGCACTATGCTGTAATCTCCAAGCATAATGCTATCAGTATCATCATCATCAGCCTCCTCGAGAAACTCGCCATTTAAAGTAAGATGGTCAATTAATTTCAACTCATATCATGTACACTTAACTACCTTCATAAATTGAATTAAACTAAACTATATTCAGAAGTAATAAACAAATTAAACTATATAATTAAGCTAAATTTAATTATATTAAACTAAACTAATATATTTTCAACTCAAATGGACAAGACCTAAACTAATTCCATAACATTGAGGGATATGCATTTGATTTGATTTTATAATTCAAAATTCTATAATAGAAGATGACCGATTTCAACAAAGTTGCTCGGTAGAGAGAAAAAATGGAAGACAATTTGTGTCACATCGGGCCAAGAGTTGGGTTTGCAAAGTGGCCTAATTTGTATTTGGGCTTGGTGCATGAAAATCTATCACATTCAGACGAATGAAACAAAACAAATCAGAATTCCTATATCACGCCCTATATTTTGCTTAAATATGCCCTAAAATATTTATTTTTGTTAAGTTTTTCAAATTAAATTTATACTTAAGTTGCGGAAAATTAAATACGATCTAAATACATTTATTGAATTTTTCAACATCATATTATTTTAAAATATAATCAAATAATTAGTTAAAATACAGGGCGTGTTTTAGTAAAATATCGGGCGTGAAATAGCAACACCCAAACAAATCGATAGTAAGCATCAAAACATCAAAACATTTAGAATGAAATGCATGCCATCGGGATTATCGTCTTTTTTTTTAAATGAAACCACCATTGGTGGAGGGATTATATTGGCTTCCCCATGCCGTAAATAGCAATAAACTGAAAAAATACAATTGCCCGAACACGATATTTTCTAGGCTTTCGTCCAGAAGCAAGGTGTAGCCCAGAGGCTGTGATGCCCGAAGGCGGTGATGCCCGAAGGCTTACATCAAAAAGGGAATAACTAGTAAAAAATTTACGGTCTAAAACTACCTAACAAGTGTAGCACCTTAACTAGCATTCTAAACTATATAATCGAAATATACCAGTCTAGATACAAATGATGCCAAGACCAGAAGCCCATGTGGTTTACCATCTCGCCAATAAAGTGTTAAGTGGGATGTAACAAACACATGGGCATAGGGCTGTGCAACCGGTTTGGACCGGGACCGAAATTCTCAAAATCCTTAGACCAGAGACCTAGGGATGGCACTGGGGCGGGCTTTGGTGGTGACCCGCCCCATTTGCACCGGTTTGGGGCGGGGATGGGGAAAAGTTGATGAGTAATGGGGCGGGGATGGGGATGAAATCACAACCCGTCATGGGTCATGGGGCGGGGATGGATTTTATACATCACCCGCCCAACCCGCCCCATACTCGACCTGGCCCAATATAATTATATTGATAATATTATTATATATATTAATTAATAAAAAATAACATTAATTAATTTCTTACTATAATTTAATAATCAACCCCTAATAGTTAAAATTAGAAGAAAACTAACAATAATAATGTATTTGGACTATTCTTTGCCAATCGTTTTTATAATTGCAAACTTCTTGTGTGCTTCAAATTTGAGTGAGATTTTAATTACATTTTTTTGTTTGGGTTTGAGATTTTTGTCTTTTTAAAGATTTTATATTTCTCAATATAAAGATTATTGCGTTTGAGTAAAGGTTATATAAACAAATGTATTTTAAACTGATATAAGAGGTGGGTGAGGATGGGTCATGGGCCATGGGGCAGGGATGGGTCATGGGGCATGGGGTGGGGTGGGTCATGGAGCGGGGATGATTTTATAATAAAACCCGATGGGGCGGGGATGATTTTTAATTTTGTACCCATCATGGGTCATGGGGCGGGGATGAGTTTTAAAATATTAGATGGGGATGATGATGAGATAGCTAGTACCCGCCTCAAACCCGCCCCAGTGTCATCCCTACAGAGACCGGACCGGATCAATCAAAACATCAAATATTGAAATTAATTTTTCCATAAATATTGTACAAAAAATTTCAATTTTCACATTCTAAATCTGCCTAATTTGAAAATAAAATCTTGAATTAAAGTTTTGTAACTCAAATTAAGCCTTTGATTCTGAGTTATTATATCAAATCATTCTTTGCACATAATAATACTATTAAATTGCTTAATTAGTAATAAAAGTTAGGTTTCCATAAAATAGAAAAGATACCAAGATGCAAAAGTCAATGAATGATATTAACTAAAATAAGCATTTCTCAAATACTTCAAAAAAAAAGTATTTAAGATTATAATGTTTACCAAACTTATCAAAAATTATTATTTTTATTTATATAGTATATGTAGACCGGTCAATCCGGCCCGGACCGGAAAATATCAGGTTTTAGACCGGACCGGACCCGGAATATGGAAAATTGTTGGACCGGAGACCGGACTGGAAACCTATATATCCGGTTCTGGTCCACTGCATTCCGGTCCATTTTTCCGGTCTGGACCGGTTCATGCACAACCCTAGCAAGGATACACCCCAAGTTTGCCAGGATATTTCCACAAAAATACCAGTTCCAAATCTTATTCCCTACAACTACAGACCTATACACTAAAATACAGTTAGACAGGGATACAAATTGATTCAATACTACCAACAATTCCAACATGGTCTCACCGGTTAGATGTCTTATAGTATTCAGAAAATCAGACTACGTTAAGATATCCTCTTCACTTTTTGGAAAGTCTCACGGTAAAAGAAACCCTATTCAATTTAGACTCTATCAGCTCAAGACTCTCACTCTCCAGTCATCTCATGGTAAAAGAGATGAAAAGTTATATGACAGTATTAAGCACATATGAATGTTATCTAACACGCAACATGCTAGACAAGTCAGCCCAACGGTCTACCAATCTAATGAAAATGGAGTCGCCAATAAGTGAGTAAAGACTACTTTTGACTCGGATTTCTCCTACCGTTCACATAATCAGATTAGAAGCCATAATAAAGTTTACCGAACTAAAAAAGACCCGTCGGAAACTGAATTAGGCAAATAACATTCTTCTAATTATCTAGCAAAAACATCAAAATTAAGCACTTATCCTCATCGAAATAAAAAAACCTAAATCTTAAGAAAACACAGAAATAAAAACCACCTCCCTCCTAGTGAGTCCAGACCCAAGTGTTGCCCTGGTTCAACAGGTCGAACCGAGAATCGGACCGGACTGGACCGGACAAAACCAGACCTGCTAGTCTGCAGCATGCTTCCCGCCGACGGTTTCCGCGGTGACTCCTTCACCGATCTGCTGGCTCCAATATGGTTGGCTAAAGCTCGACGCCTCAGCGGTGACGGCGTGGCGGTGATGCTCCCAATCTGGGTCGAGAGATAGGTTGCGCCGGACCGGTAACTCTGCAGTTTCTCCGGGCAGCTGGAGAGAGCAGCGATCCGATGTCGGAGCTGCTCGTAGCCGTCGGATCTAGGACCGGGGCTGTGCGGTTTGAAATCCGATCCGGTTTGTGGTGGCTTCGATATGTAGATTGGTGAGGGGAGGTGGCCTATATTAGACTAAACTACTTTAAAATGGGGTGGGGAGGTCACCGGACCGGCGAGGGGCGCCAGCTGGAGCCTCCCAATTCTTTGTAGAAGTGGGGTTTAGTGGCGGGGTTCTAGAGAGGAAAAAGGGAGCGATGGCTTGCTGAATCGTCTTCTTCCTAATGAACAACACTTAATAATGGACACTAACAACCTCCTGTTCCGCCCTGACATAGAAGTAATCGGTTCCGACAAGATCAACTGCCATATTATTCACCAGCCACGACGCGCCGTCATGCCATCAGCCCTGTGTAATCCGTCACACGCGAACGTGATCTCATGTTTCAGCTGCCGACGAGTGTTCGTCGTCCGGAATATAACCCGCTTCAGACCTTGAAGAAGGTTCAGCGCCGCCAAACTTGCGGCGGTTATGTTGCTCTATCAACCACCATGACCGATCCTTAATTAAGCGCGTGTGTTGAACTTGAGGTTGTCGGTTATGAGATCTCCGACGAGAAATATGGCTTTCGGGGAATTCACTTGGCTGGCCCAGTGGGTCCAGAGAACAACATTGCCGAACACGAGCCTTATCTCCGAGAGCTGAGTTTCATTCACGATGTTTCAGAGCACCTTTTCGCCCCATGTGGTACCGATGGTGATATCGTGCATCTTGGGGGTGCATTCATGATTCATCGTCGAACTAGGATGGCCGAATGGGTCGCGGCAGTGACTAGCGAAAGGATGACACATAAAGTTTTTTGGTAAATTAAATTTGGGGTCTTATTAGAATATACAAAAAATTGAGAATTTTAAACTAATTAAGCTTTAGTCCAAAAGTATTAGTTATAGAATTAGTTACATACAACCGAGAAGTCTGGAGATATGCTGGCTTGCATATTATGTTTTCGACTTATGCCCAGCCGGGTGAAGTGTACTTCAGGGAACTACTAAAGAATAATGACTCAGCAGAGATAGGTTGGATACTCATGCTTTGTGACGGGATATGGTTCCAACGAAATCAACAGTTATTTGAGCAGAAACATATGGAGCCTAATCGTATGGTGGCGGCGGTACATGCTAATTTGGAACGATATATTGAGGCAAAAGAATGGTCTGATGGAATCTCAGAGGCTCTTCGTCCATTGCATCTTTTGAGGCCACCGGAAAATAAACCATTGGTCTTTTTCGATGCGGGAATCTCACATATGACGGCATGACTTGGAATCGTAGCATTTGATGAAGATGGCCATTTCTTACAGGCGGAGGCTTAGCGTGTTCAGAATGCTCGGGATCCGTTACTCGCCGAAATGTTGGCTTTACAACCTGGTCTTCAGCTATCCATGGCGTTGGGACTACAAGAGGTTGGCTTTGTTGGTGATGCCCTTCAGGTCATAAATACATTAAACGGAAATTCGCCTTGTTCTATGGCATGCTCGGAAATTGACACCAGTTTTGAAGTCTATTCTGGCGACATCGGGGATTAGAGTGTACTAGGTACCTAGAACAAAAAAATGTCTCTGCCCATTCGATAGCTGCTTTTGCGAAATCAATGGCTCCTTTATCCACTATTTGGAATGTAACTCCGACTTTCTTGTCAAACGATTTTGGACGTTATCCAGAAACTTGAAATGAAAGTTTTTTCTTCAAAAAAAGAAGAAGTTACATATGAGTGTTAATTTGGAAATTAGTTTCAAATAAAGTTAATTTGGCAAAATAAAAACTCTTCTAAACCTAAACGGGAGCACGCACACACCCCTATACGAAGAGAGTACGACAGATCCAAAAAAATAAATTAGAACATAAGCAACTAAATGGACAAACAATGAAACAAATTATGGCTCACTAAATATTTTTGGTAAAAAGACTCCGTTTGTCAATTGTCATCACTCCAACTAATTACGTTCAGCATGTGCAACACGACGGAAATGGGGCATGAAATTACTTCACCGATTTGCTAGAGGTTTTTTTTAGATCAGTTCAGTTCAGTTTAGTTCAGTTCCATTTAATTTAAATATAGTCCAGTTCAATTTAATGTATCTAAATATATTTTAGTTTAATTTAATAAAATTTAATATTTTTTAATTTAATAAAATTAAATAAGTTAAATATACTCGTGTGTGAAAAAAAACATTTGAGGTCCAAATAAATTTAGCCCCATGCTAGCTGAGACTTTTCTATTTAAACAAACCCCTTGGATAGTTGAAGGAAACCACCCCCCTACTTGTAAAATGGACATCATCATTCTGCTAGTTTCATCTCTCCTTCTTCTCACTGTATTATTTCTTGTACTGAAAAATGGCAACACTTTCTCCAGAAAAGTTGCAGATCAGAATCCACCCCCAGGTCCTCCTGGCCTTCCACTCATCGGAAACCTGCACCAATTTGACAATTCTAACCCTCACAAGTACCTATGGAAACTGTCCCAAAAGTACGGCCCTCTCATGTCTCTCAAGCTTGGGTCCCTGCCAATCTTGGTGGTGTCATCGGCGAAAATGGCGAAAGAGGTGATGAAAAACCACGACCTCGTGTTCTGCAGCCGGCCACCCATGGTGGGCCAACGGAAGCTCTCGTACGACGGTTTGGACATAGCATTAGCTCCCTACACCACCCAATGGAGGGAGATGAGAAAGATCTGTGTTCTTCATCTGTTGAGCGCAAAAAGAGTCCAGACATTCCGGCCAATCCGCGAGGACGAAGTGTCGCGAATGATTGCGAAGATATCATCTTCATCTTCCTCCTCCAAAAAAGTGGCTAACTTGAGCGAGATTGTTCTCTCTTTTACAACCACCATGATTTGCAGAATTGCCTTTGGAAAAAGGTACGATGAGGAAGACAGTCAAGGGAAAAGACTGGTCAAGTTGCTTCATGATGCTCAGGCAGCATTTGTGGGGTTCTATTTCTCAGATTTCTTCCCCGCCGCTGGTTGGCTGGATCATGTAGTTGGATCTTTTTCTCGGCTTGATAAAATCTTTCGTGATTTCGATTCATTTTATCAAGAACTCATCGATGAGCATATGGATGAAAACCGGCCAAATTCCATGGATGGCGACATTATCGACCTCATGCTTCAACTGCGCCGGGGAAATCCGGTTAGCTCTTCCGTTGACATCACCACAGAGCACATTAAGGCAATGCTTATGGTAATAATAATTATATATATTCCAAGTTTTGCGAGAGCTTTCCATCTAATTATTTTGCTCTTTAATTAAGCTCAATATATTAACTTTGCTGCAGAATATTTTTGTGGCCGGAGCTGATACATCAGGAGGCACAATCATCTGGGCAATGACGGCTCTGATGCAGAGACCGGAGAAAATGGCGAAGGGGAAAGCTGAGATAAGAGAGGTCATTGGGAAGGAGAAGCACACACCAATTGATGAAGATGATTTAGGAAAGCTTCCTTATCTGAAGGCAATTGTAAAGGAAACCTTAAGGCTGTACCTTCCAGCACCTCTGCTTGTACCAAGGTACACAATGGAGGATTGCGTCTTAGACGGGTACGAGATCCGGCGTGACACGACGGTTTATGTGAATGCATGGGCTATCGGAAGAGATCCCGAGTACTGGGAAAACGCCGGCGAGTTTTTGCCGGAAAGGTTCTTGGACGGGAAGAAGATGGTCATAGATGGAAAGGACCAAGACTTTGAATACCTCCCGTTCGGCGGCGGCAGAAGGGGTTGTCCGGGATATTCTTTGGGGACAGCGACGGTGGAGCTGGCCCTCGCTAATCTCTTGCACTCATTCGACTGGGAATTGCCCCCGGGGATGAAGAAGGAAGACATTGATTATGAGATTTTACCTGGTATTTCAATGATGAAGAAAACTGAGCTGCACCTTGTCGCAAAAAGGAACTAATTAAGTCAAGTAGTAGTCTATATATTTTTATTTTATTTCAAGTTTATGTTTAAGTACAACGTAAGGATCTGTCCTTATTTTCTTTTTTCTTTTAGTGCATGCATAATATGCATAATTTAGAGCTATTTTCACTACAACAAGTGAGGTTAGTAGCTACACATTTTAGGGTCCTATAATGACACAAAAACTGTAACTAAAGTTTTTTACAAATTCTCATTTGACACCTGTCTCTACAGGCACCAAGTACTATAAGGGACCGTTATCGGTGGAAGTTGCCGTTGGTGAGTTTCAATCCTGCCACCGTTGTTAGATTTTAGGTTGCTAGTGTCGCCAGACCTCAGCCGTCTCACATTGACCGGCTCGAGACTGGGGTTTGGTGTAAATTTGTACGATATAACAGTAATGTACCAAGTATTAAGAATGATGAAGGAAATTGACTGAAAAATCAAACAAAATGAATGAAATATCACATTAGCTGAAAGATCAAGGTAAAAAAGGAATGTTCAAGGAATGTTCAAGCAAAAACAGTAAATGATCATTCCATTGGCCCTTGGTCTCCACAAAGACAGGTTTCATCCAATACTCACTGCAATAATAAATATTTGTATCCATATGGAAGTGTGACGTTGGTGGTGTAATAATAAATATTTTATTTTTAAGTTGTCAGGTTAGGTCGGGTTCATAAAAAACTATACTAGATCGGGTTGGGTCGGGTTAGACTCGTTTGTCAGATTGAGTCGGTTAACTAAAAATTTTAATTCACAAAACTAACATAGGAGAAATAAACTTTCGAAAGAATAACATTATCACGTCAACCGGAATTGCATACGAACTCATCAATATGAGTACTGGGAATGCCATATATAAATACATATTTACGATTTCGATTCAACTGTCGCTTTGTTTGGATTACGATAGCGTAAAACCTTAAAACTACGTCACATCCACCTTCGATGTCGTACCGAACTGGAGAAACAACGTATGGAATGCACACCTGCGATATCGTAAGACCTTGTGCCGAATTTGGCTTACGATATCGCACGATCCGTAAAAAACACAGCGGTGGTTCCCAAGTGCCTTCGTTGGTACGATGGAACCGCCGTAAAACCTTGGTTCCTGCACTAGTGTATGGCAGCCAAACGCCAAAAGTACGTCCAATATTACTTACAAAAGATGGCAAAAATCGACCATGGTCGGTGTCGCAAGATGAGTGTGGTAACCTTTTTAATAAAACAGTGTATGTACTTCAATGATCGATCGGATTTCCGTATATATGTTATAACATCAACTGCCAATATAAACTTGTTCCTTACATCTTTTATCAAATGTACGTACACATTGAAAGAAGGTTTCCTTTTGAAATAATAGAAAGTGCGATAAAAAAGCATCACATTAGAATCCCATAATCCAAACAAGAAATGATAATGCAAACTAGAAAACACATCATTTCACAAGAGCAGCTGCAAACTAGAAAACACATCATTTCACAAGAGCAGCATTAACCAGGTCTCCAAGTCTCTTTTCCAGCTCAGTCTGATCAAAGCTCCCCTCTGAATCGATCTGATCACATTCCAAACAAATCATAACAGGAAAACAGAGGAAGGTAAATACAATTTTTATAGCATTTTTACCTCACAGTAAATCACATGAATTAGGGTTTCATTCGCGCGAGTGGAAGTGCAGTTCACAGCAGGCATCCCCTCACAGTTCAAAATACTGAGAAGCTTGGAAAGCGGAAATCCCTTGGTCGAACTGGTCTTGAGAATGACTTGAATGCCATTTTTACCGCATTCGACTTTCACGCTAGTCTGTTCATGATTGAATGTGGAAGAAGAAGAGCCAGCGTCTTCCTGCAACATCTTCTTGAGCTCATCTCTCCTTTTCTTCAGCCCACCAATATTTCCTTTAAGATGGTTTATATAGTCCACTGCTCCTTGCATATCACTAGATATAGACTTCCCCTAAACAATTCATGTCCCGAATTAGAAAGATGCATTAATTCAGGTACATTTTTATGTATTTTTACCATAATACCCCTAATAGTGTTAAGACATCATCATATGGGCTTGAGATCATAAAGTTTCATTAAATGGTAAAATGTGGACCTGCAAAAGAAAAATGTACCTGCATATAGAAAAACCGTCCAGGGAAATTAATCACGAAAATTAACAAATCGGAAGATTAATTACCTGGGCATACTTCTCCGGGAGCTTTGACCTGAGAGAGGCGTAAAGGATAGCCGTTGCTTGCCTTCTTTTCCTCTCGGCGTCTCTGTGGTCCATTCTCTTTTTGTAATCTGCGGGGGATTCGTTTTCTTTGACATGTTTACCAGGATCAAGATCGGATGATGATTTTCTCTTCCTGCTTAAGTCCGCGTTGGCTTGCTCATCTTCAGGCATAATTAGGGTGATGTTTTCTTGCTCGGGAGATAAAAGAAGCTGGGTGAGATCATAATCATGATTTTGCTCAATCGAAACCATTTCCATGGAACTAAGAATTTGAATGTTTTTCTGTTGGCCTAGTCTTGGAAATATATATAGAAACATGATGGTAAATAAATAAACGGTTTTTCTAACGAGTGCCCATGGGCACTCGTTAACATGGATGAGATTCCATGGATTAGTGTGTAGTTAACGTTGGTAATTGTAGGAGTAATTAATTGCGATCAATTCTACGTTACTTACGTATGAATGCATTAAATTTACTTGATAAACTCATATGTTGTTCTTAATTACTTTATATTTACCACATACTTTGTTTCTTTTAACGGTAAACACATCCAGTACTATATATTTACCACTTGCCTTTGTTTCTTTTACCGGTAAACACATCTATTTATAATCCGTTTCTTTGTATTTTTTATGGATAATTATTTATCTTCACAACATCAGTATTCAATGGTTATATTTTAGCGTTTATAAACCCACCAAACATTACTATAACAAAAAATTGTATTACTTGTATACGGATAGCTTTGTAAATGATGTATATGAATTTTTTTGAAATAAAATACATGTAATAAACATATTAAACACTAATTAAGCAATGATAAATTCTAACATATAAAATATTATTATCTTGGAAATTTTATCGAATGATATATTATTTAAATATAATAAACACAATCTATTTTGAATTTAAATACACAGTGATTTCAAATTGAATAATATCCATTTAAGATATTACCATGAATAATTATCAATCGTTAATATAATTACCATGAAAGAATCCAAACACATGGTAAATATAAAGTAACTATACAAATAAATGTATTTACCAAGTAAAATTAATGCATTCCCATCCAATTAATGTAGAGATCATCGTAAATAATTGATTCTGCAATTACCAACATTAACTACACAATTATCTATGGAATCTCATCCTGTTAACGAGTGCCCATGGGCACTCGTTAGAAAAACCGATAAATAAAATCAACAAAGTTATACATGAAACGGCCGGTAGATTCATTCGACAACGTAAGTACTCACAACCCTTGATTTATTCGGACTCTCCAACATTATCCAAGCTATACATTCTACAATCACTGGATGGATCGCATATATTTCAATAAATCATCAAACTTTTTTTTTTTTTTAAATCAGGCCACTACAACAAATGATGTTAATAGCTACACTCGTCGGGGTCAAATAGTGACACTTACAAGTGTAAATCATATTGTCACAAAACAGGTGCAAGTGTGACACTGCTAGGTGTAGTACTGCAATAACTCATTACTTTTGAAAGTGTGACCCATGACTTCACACCTGAAGGGTAACAAACGGAGGCAGAGATAAAAAAAATACTACCTTGCTATTAGCAGCCTCGTATGATACTGTATCGAAACTCATATTTTTAATATAAATTGACTAGATTACTATTTTCATACATTGTATTGAATCAAAACATCATTAATGATGATTATGTCCAAAATTTAAAAATATTGATTGTTATATATATATGTATATATTATTTTATTTTGTCAACAAATAGCAATCATATATAATACTATTTCTGGTATTTTAGAAAATTCCAATTAAATTCTACATAACTTCTATAGATTTAAAACTGCAGTAACCTACAAAACTTCTATAAATTAAAAATAAACCCACAAAACTTTTATAAATTACAAACAAGCCACATAACTTCTATAAATCATAAAAAATCCCACAAAGACTTTTATAAACATCAAACAAGACTTTAACATTCCCTTGAATGGAAATTTATTGCATGCACCGGGGTATGGTTCTCTACGTACCCCGACGCTCTTATATAAATAAATTAAATATTTATTTAATTTTAAATTATGCTTTCAAAATTAGTTTTCGTGCGACTACGTACGTATGTGAATTTTGTAACCGTAAATTCTCTCCAAATTCATCCTTTCTCCGATACATAGTAATCGCACGTAAAATTTTTCCCTTAGCTGCACACGTAGTTTTATATAAAATGCACATTTGGCCTCTGGTAATTAATATATGCACTTGTAACCTACAAGAATTTACAAATTATTACAAAATTGATGCACATTCATTATAAATATGTTTATTTAAAATGCACATTTGGCATTTTACATTTAACATATACACGTGCAAATATACAATAATTTACTAATTCTTGCAAAATGCACATTCATTGCCTATATGTTGCACATTTGGTATTTGGTATTTGACATATTACATGGTAATACAAACGTTCTTACAAAATGCGCATTCATTATCTAGATGTTGCGTTTATTTAATATGCACATTTGGCAATTAACCGATGCACTTGCAAACTAATACAGACAAATTCTTACAAAATGCACATCCATTATCTATACGTTACCCATGTCGTTTATTTACCATGCACATTTGGACACCAAAATACATGAATTTCAGCTATAATATCACAGCGCCGACGAAATATTAGAATAACCAGAAAAATGAATATATATATATATGTGTGCGATGAGATTCAAATATTAAAATATATTGTTGTTGTGGTATGTGGGAAGTTTGGTTCGTGGTTAAGCTACAGTTTCTGACGGTTATACACTAAATGGATGGTTAAATATTTAGTAGAAAATAATATCGTAACAAATCTTATTTATTAGGTGTTGTAATTTAGTCTTATTTTACAATATGGACCTTAGGGATATCGTTCTCTACGTACCCCTGGTGTATGGTCTACTAATTGAAACTGAACTGAATTAAAATAAATAAATATACTTATATGTAACTGAACAGAACTGAACTGATTTACAGAAAAGATCTACCAAACAAGATCTTAATTACTCACCGTTTTGGATTCATGGACGATTAGAATTAGATCTTTAAAAATTGTTGTGTAATCTCACAAATTGCCACCATATTTGTTGAGTGATTGTATTTTCTTTTCAGTTTGTCATGCTTTGGAATGATTAATATAATATCCCTACGTTTATGACGGTTGTTTATTGAAAATTTTATCCCTTAAAAAAATTCGTGTACATATTCTCAAGTTATATCCATATATAATTATCACAATAACCCTATTGTCATCCCTAAGATTTTTAGCAACAATTTTAATAATTAAAAAACGAATGATTGCAAGTGCTCAAATTATATATATCTCTTACATTTAGTGTTCACTCTTAGGTCATTCAGTGTCCAACAACAAATAAATATTCTACATGAACAAATATATGAATTATTTGCAGTAAATATTTTCCGTCGTGTTTCACATGTCCGGGCACCGGTACACAGCCCCATGGCCCGAAGAAATAAATTGCAGGGACCGTTTCTTCTTAATTGGTATATATTTGGTTTTAAAAAAATTACGCTAGAGAGCATTAATCTTCAACATGACGGTCCAGAGTGAGCCAAGTTTCTTCAAATCTAGAGCGACTATTTTCTTGGGTGATAATGATTCATTTTAAAACACCCATGTGGAAGAAATGAACCGGACCAATTTGCCTCACCCAAGAGGCAGACCAAGTAAACACTATTTTTGGTGAGATTTGATGAACTGGCATAAATGTTTTGATGAGGTGACATGTTTGATGAACTGACACCGAAATTTGATGAGATGGTAGTGAGTTACGATGAGGTGGTAGCAATGAAATTTTGCTTATTTATCTTGAGGCTGCTTCAGAAGGAAAATTACTCAACGAGCATTTCCTGAAAATGATATTGAAGGCCTTCAAGGATCACTGATTTGATTAGATGGATCTCTATATGTCGCGCAACAGAATCAGGACAAGAGCACTAAAAATTTACAAGCAAATCAATGTTAAAGGAACCCGTTCATGTCGAAATACTCCATGTCGAATGCAGTAACTGATCGGTTTGATTGGTATTATATTAGTTTGATTGTTACCAGAAACCAGAGGCGGATCTAGGAATACCAAAGTAGTGGGGCAAAATCATATTTTTTCAAATATTACAAGTGAATTTTGAAAAGAATTGGGACAAAATAATAAATTTCAAAAATTTAACACACAAAAATATGAAAATAAATAATTTTTGGGTGGCAACTGCCACCTTTGCTTGGAGCTGCGGAAACCAGGCATACTTTTGTATGAGTTACTGCATTCTTATATTTTAGCACATGCAATCATTTTTTTTACGATCAATTTCAGTCCATGCATATATATAGAGGCGCGATCATCACATCAAATATTTGTATTCCAGCCAAAGTACAAGCCTGAACTCAACTTTTTTGTGAAGCCCTAATTAAGCCTTGCCATGTCTTCATCCTTTGTAACTTGCATCAATAATGTTGTCCCGCTCATGAAGCATCCAAAACCCCAGTTTCTTTCTTCTAACCTGTCATTGATCTGTTCGGTAAAAGCTCGTGGTAAAAGCCGAGCATTATCCTTAAAAACGCTGTCTGTAAGCGCGAGCCCAGCTAGTATCCTTGAAGAAACGGTGGCTGATATCGAGAAAGAGGAGTTAATGACGTTAAAACGAGATGTTATGCCGAAGCATTTGGCCATCATTATGGACGGTAACAGAAGATGGGCGGCCGAGAATGGTTTGCCGGTGTCGGCAGGTTACGAGGCCGGACTGAGAAAAGTCACAGAAACGCTTCAGCTTTGTCACCAGTTGGGGGTGGAAACTGTTTCGGTTTACATGTTCTCCTCTGAAAACTGGAACCGTTCCAAAGTAATTAAGACCCCCCCCGCCCCTATCTGATTAATTTTCCGAGCTTATTTCTTAGTATATTAGTTTAACGAGTATTTCGGATTTTATTTTTTTATTTTGGAGCAGGAAGAGGTTGACATCTTAATGAGGCTGTACGAAGAATATGCTGCAGCCTTGGCCGTGAACCCGTCCCCGCTGTAAGTCCTTAATTCTCATCATTTATATAGTGTAGTATACGCTCATCATGAGTCTCTGTAACCTGATTTAACATTTAATTATGTCTTACCTGTTTGCTAGAACTTATTTTTTGTCACACTGAACTGAACTGAACTGAAACTTAATGTATTGAAAAACGGAATCAGCATGACTGAATTAACCTAAATTTCATGAATTGAACTGAACTGAACTGAAATGGTGTCAAAACTGCTTCGTCTCTCAATAATATTATTACAAAACAGATTCAGCGGCAGAAACACGGTACGGTTTGGTACAATTGGTGATACTTCAATGCTTCCCGAGTCGTTCAGAAGACAGATAAAAGAGTCGGAAATGGCAACACGATGCAACAAAGGAGTCCAATTCGTGATGGCTGTGAGCTACGGCGCAAGGCAAGAGATCATCGGCGCGACGAAGGCAATCGCGAGCAAGGTCGATTCCGGCGAAATGTCGGTGGATGAAATTACCGATGAAGTTTTCGAGAGAGAGCTGCAGACAAAAGGCGTTAAATATCCCTGCCCTGATCTTCTGATACGAACCAGCGGGGAAAAAAGACTGAGCAATTTCATGCTCTGGCAAATGGCTTATACTGAACTTCACTTCGTCGATAAGTTCTTCCCCGATTTGGAGGAAGATGACATTCTCAAGGCCCTCATTTCATTTCAGGGAAGAAAAAGGCGTTTCGGTGAATAAAACTCGATCGATCGTGCTTGATCTGGCGATGCATATCTATTTTAATATAAAATCATCCATGTATGTTGTGTTAATGTATGTGTCCATATGTATGTTGGGTGCGGAGCTGTGCTTACAAATAAAGGTGACTGAAAAATATATTTTTTTATAAAAGTTATTGTGACCAATTTCTACATTTAATACTAAAAATATTTTATGCTTCCACAATGTTTTAATCTCTTTACATTTCTTTAATGCGGGTTAATTAGATTCACTCCCTTATTAAAAGTTTGATGAATTAAAGAGTAGTGTGATTCTCTTTCTTTTAAACTCCAAAGATAATTAAATATTATTGTCAGCAATTTAAGGAGAAAATAAGGTCATGTTCTCTTCACGGTATTTGAACTTATCTGAACTCATCTGAACTTAAAAAAAGTTTATCTGAACTCATCTGAACTTAAAAAACTTTATCTGAACTAAAAAAAGTTTATCTGAACTTAAAAAAGTTTATCTGAACCAATCTGAACTTAAAAAAGTTTATCTGAACTCATCTGAACTGAACTCATTTGTACTTAAAAAATTTAGCTGAACTTATTTGAACTTAAAAACTGAGCTGAATTGAAATGTATAGATAATTTGAATTCAACTAAATTGAAACTAACTAAAAAATATATGATCATTTCCAATATATTTGAAATTCATTAATCTAAATATAACATAATACATTTAATATTAAAATATACTGAACTGAGTTGCATTGATGTAGATAAACTGAACTGAATTGAATTAAAAATAATATGATCAATTTCAATATATTTGAACTTTATTAATCTTAGCATAATACATTTAATATGAAAACATGTAGAACAAAGTTGAATTGGAATATATAGATCAACTAAACTGAAATGAAATAAATATGGCATTTTCAAAACATTTAAAATTTAATAATTTGAGTATAACTTAGAGTTTGATAGAGTTTATTTCTTGTTCAACTGAACTAAACTGGATTGAATTGAACTGAAGTAAAAATTAATGTACTGAAAAAAAGAATCAACATGACTGAATTAACATGAATTTCATCAAATTACATTTCACTTCAATTTATTGAACTGAACTGAACTGAACTGAACTGATATATAAAAGTTCTGGCACACAGGGCCTTAATGTTAAAATATGATCATGTTTGCTAGCTAAACATATTGATTTGAGTTGAGCTGAAGCATATAGATAACTGAACTGAATTGAAAATTAATAAGTGTGATGAAAATAAATGGTATGAAAAAATTAACCTTAATTAATTGCACCAAATTATATTGTTGTTGAGGTAAACTGAACTGAACTGAACTGAACTTAATGTATTGGAAAAAAAAAGAATTGGTATGACTAAATTTCATCAAATCACATTGAAACTGAACTAAACTGAATGGAATTGAACATAACTGATATGAACAATTAAGCTCAAAAGATTGAACTGATTTAAACTGAACTGAACTAAAATACAAATACGTTTACTGAACTTAATTTATCTGAAATCTAAAAAAGTTTCCTGAACTGAACTCATCTGAACTGAAAAAAGATTATCTGAACTCATATGAACTGAAAAAAGATTATCTGAACTCATCTGAACTAAAAAACATTTATCTGAACTAAAAAATGTTTATCTGAACTAAAAAAAGTTTATCTGAACTAAAAAATATTCAAATAATCTCTAGAGAACAGGACCTAAAGGAGATGGAAAAGGAGCTGAAGGAGATGGAAAAGGCTCGTAGCTGTTTCTGCAGAAATTCAGTATAGCTGGAATCACGTTAGAGCAAGGAAAGAAATATTTCATGGAGACTGATTTGGTTAAGTCAGAATCATATTTGGAAAGAGATTTCTTGAAGATTTCGAATTCCTTATGCAAAAGGAGACCTCTTAATATTTTGTTACTTTTTAAGACATGGAAAAATTGATATATTCCCTAATTGTTGTAAAATTAGGCACACATACTTTTATCTTTCATAAACTTAGACTATTTTTAGGGTTTGGTCGCGGACATTATTGACCACCAGTTTTTACCCTTTCATCAATAAAAATCACACTAGTGCAGAACGCCTCATTCACGGCGCACGATTCACGGCGGTTTTGAAAAACCGCCATGCTTGGGAAGTTACGACGTCGGAAGCGTGTAGACTGGGAGGTTCCGACGTCGGAAAGTCCTTAGGAAGGCGCTTGAACAAAAATAGACGGCGGTTATTGTAAAACCGCCGTAAATTTGATTTCCGATTTCGTAACCATAATCGAAATCACAACTAGAACCCAACCGATATCGGTTATGATATCGTAAAGCACAACCTATTTTGTTAACTATATCGGAAGCTCTACGATACACCAGCCAATGAAAATATTAAATATAAATGTATTTATCCTTATTTATTCTGAGCCGTTGATATCTTTTACCAAATCAATCTCATACATAAAAAAATCCCCTTATATAATAATCCCAACCCTTATCCAATTTCTTTCGTTCTTGAATCTCAGTCGTCGCGAAGCTCAATTCCACCGAAGCTCAGGCCCCTAGTTCGCCGCCGCAAAGCCCATACTCACCACAATCACCGCCGCCCATCACCGCCGCCCCAAACACCCTTCTCTACATGCACTTCCGCACAGTCAACTTCTTTGATGGTGACTGGCATCCGCGATTTCAGATAGCCAAGACGGAGGGAGGGCTGGTGGCATGTCGGGGTTGTCGTAGGTTCCCCGGCACCAAAACCTATTCATCGGTGTTAGAGGTAGCGTGTTAATTTTTGTCCGAGTCATCAATAGAGGTTGAATGTGGTAGATTAATTTGTGTACCTGTTAATAGAGGTTGAATGAGGCTGGCTATTTAGTTAGGGTTTTTGACGGTTTAGAATTGATGATATAATTGTGTGTTTGTGTGTGTACAAATTTGAGTTCGTATGAATGAAAAGTTTCGAGCTTTATGGTTTTGCTGTAATCTTCATTGAATGGTATGCTGGATTGTGATGGTATATTATCGAGTTATACTGTGTTTTGACTGTTTTGGTCAATTAGTTCTGTTGCAGATAGAACTCACTCATTAATGTTTCATCAGAAGGAGAAACATGTTGGTAAATACCTCTCTCTAGCTCTCTATTGTTTTCGTTGTTAGCTAATGAGCAATGATAGTTTCTCACTTGGTTGTATTGTTTGAAAAGTGAATGACAAATTGTTTGTTTATTGTGTGAACTCGAAGCTATGTTGGCTGGAAAATTAATGTATGTACTGATTTACGAAAGGTTGAGAGGTAATTGTATGCATACTTTAATACACTATTAAAGTAGACTGGGAAGATATATTTTGTTTGGAGCTGATTTAAGTCTTTAAGTCTGCAGATTGTGTAATACATAGAATGTGATTATTGCCGGATGAGAAATTGAATTTTGACATGTTATAGAGATGTGTAGCTTATAGTTGAAATCATAGAAAGTATTGCTTTCGGTGTTCACTCTTCACACATAAGTCATTGGCTACAGTTTGTGCATTTCGTTGCTCATGTCTGTTAATATTCATTATCTGTATTGTAGTTGGAATCGTTTGACACGAAGACGTGTCAGATACAAAGGCCCTTCAGAGATTACTTCAGAGGATGATCATTCATTCTGGGTCATGAAGCAGCTCATGATGAAAGGATTACCCTTACAGCTTGCATGCGAGATGATGTGGACAACCTCTTTGATGCTATTATGAATATGATGAGAACGGTTGTTTTCTCTTATGGTATATCATCCACTTCTTCAGTTCTTGATTTTGTTTCTGAGATTGCAATTGTGCTTATATATATGCATCATTACTGTGTGTGGCTGTTGCTTTTACAACTTATGGATTATGTATTTTGGCTGCTTAAGCTGTGAGTTAGTATCATCTCTGGTTGTACACAAGATGAGACATAAGTTTTAGTGCTTGGAATAAAGATCTAATGATTTGTGTATATATCCAGGTTGTAAAAGGGAGAGAACTAGAGATACAGTTCCCAAGTGATAAGTTCACTTTAGGATGCTTGGATCGATCTGCGGAAGATACCAATGAACAATGTCAGTGCGATCAGAAAAGCCTTGGCAAAGGTTCATGTCTCAATCAAAGAAAAACTTTTTCAAATAAAAGAGTTGAAGGTAGTCGCCGCTGGAGCAAAGGATTCTGGTGATGCAGGGAGTTGCACAGAAGGAAAGTTCAGATGCTCCAGCTGAATAAATCAGAGTGGGGTTCCTGGGGTGAAAGAAAATGCATTTGTTCCCACTGACAATTTTGCCGGCCAAATTTGGCCGGTAATTTTTTTTACTTCTTCCTTGGGGGTTTACGCGTCGGAAAACCCATAGACTGGAGGGTTTCCGACGACAGAACCCCCTAGCCTGGACATGTTCCGACGTCTGAACCATAAAACCAGCTACGGCGGTTAAAACCGCCGTGGTTTGGTCGATGACCAACTACGGCGCAGCCAACAACGGCGGTTTTTAACCGCCGTAAAACCCCAAAAAACCCGCCGTTAATTGCCTGTTTCTGCACTAGTGTCACCTTATCCCATATGCTTGTTAATATGATTTCGATCATATTTTGCGGCTAAACCCCTTTATTCCGATGAAGATCAGGGAAATGCTGGCTTTCGATTCTTGTGAGATCTTATTCGCTTTAATTCTTTGAATTGCATGCTTATATCTGTCCGTCTTGCTCTTAAGTTATCATTGCTTGCATGTTTTCAGTAGTGTACAATACTTGTTTGCAGGCTTGTTAATTGAATGCCACCAACCATCCGTAATTGTGGTTTAAGTTTAATTAGAATTTAGGGATTGCCAGTCTTAATTTAAATAAACCGTCTATCAAGTTTGTTGATCATGTTTTGGATCTTTCTCGTTTTTCATGCTGCTTACCTATTAAATTTAATTATAGGTCTTTTTTGTTTGAATCATTATCACTTTGCTACTTTACTTTCAATCATTTTAATTTCCCCATAAATTGCACTGATTATTCTTAATTAATTCCTCGTAGATTTGGAAGGATTCCTGGACCTTGCATATATATTCCTGGACCGTCAACAATTTATTAATTTTAATAATAAATATTAGGTTTTGGAACAAAAGCAGGACCAAAGCTCTTGAATGTACCCCTCTTATGTGTGGCACACTTCTGGGCTGTCGGTGAGCAAATCTGATGGTATCTCTGAGCCTCATAAGATAGCAGGGCACTGCTTTTCCTTAGCATCTAAATTAAAGGAAATTTATGTAGGGTGTAACATCGTTTGGACATGTAGACAAAATAATTCAGCTGCAGATGCAATTGCTAGAATGGCAATCAATCTGCATGTTTCTAAGGAACTTTTTTGGACTGATTTGCCTCAAAAGCTAAAAGGGATTATTCTTATGGATAAGAAATACATTCCTGCCTTTCGATTCTTGTAGAACTTTTTATAGGCTTCTCTTTTGCTTCTGACAGGTACATCCAAGTGAAGCTGGATCATATATTTCTTGGAGTCTGCTTCATATGGAGCATTATGGCTTTCTGAAACTTTTGCTAGAGCTGTCCCTAGCAATCCGTGGAACTCCAAAGATGCATCTTCATATGATCCTAAACTTGAGAGCTTGTGGATATGCTTAGGTCAGACCTGACCTGGGATCCCTCTGATATTCAAGTATTAGTCTATGGATTGATCCTTGTCTTCAGATTCTTGCTACTGAGCAACACCCAACCTTCTATGGATGGAGCCCTTGCTCTATCTCAATATCTCTGGTGCTTTTAGCTACTTCTTTTTGTTTATTTTGTTGATGATAGTGAACTGGCCTTTGACGGTTTCATTTGGGGCTGAAGATACACCAAGGGTGGAGGTGTATCAGGGTGAATGGAACTGCCAAAGGATCTTCCTATTCATTAGTTTTATGTTTCAAAAGGATTTTCCATTCCTTGTAAAAAAGCTCTTTAATTTCTGATGATCTTGAACACTAAAAAAAAAATTAAATAAAAAACAAATCTGATGGCTACAAAAATTAGACATTAAGTGACAAAAAGTCGTGGGTCGGATCGAATCTGCAATTTGGATTTATGCAATTCAGATAACATCCAAGTTCTCGCTAGAGCTCCAGCGTCTTCCTCCGGCATTGAAACATAGAGATCTTGAAGGAGATCGCCGAGGTCCAGAAGGAGCTCGCCGATCATGGAGAAATTGGAGAACATCGATCAATTTTGGGATTATTGGCGAAAACGATCGATCGGAGCGCCTGGAGAAGACGATGGACTGGATTTCCCATATTTTCAAGAAGAATTTAACATAAAACATGAGGCATTTAATATGAAAGCTAATTATTAAAGCAAAACCAAAATAAAACATGAGAAATTTAAATTAAAAAGTGATCATTTTAAAATATGAGGAAATTAATACAAAACATGAACCTTTTATATGGCAAGATGATCATTTTAATTCAAAAGGTGCATGATATAAACTAAAACTTAAAGTATTTGAATTAAAAGATGAGATGCTAAAAGGTGTAATCTCAAACATGAGGCATTTGAGTTAAAAAGTGTAATACAAAAGGTTATTCATATAATTTCAAACATGAGGTATTTGAGTTAAAAGGTGTAATGCAAAAAGTGAAGCATATAATCTCAAACATGAGTTATTTGAGTTTAAAAGATAAGATGGGTATTTTCACACAAAACAATAACATGAGAAATTTAGAACAAAAGGTATAGTTTAAACAATTGTAATTTAAAACATGAGAAATTTAATTCAAAACGCGATAACAGAAGCAATATTGGATAAAATCCCTAAGAAAACTCAGGGACTAAAATGAAAATGGGTAAAACATTGAAGCCTGCCCCTCATCTTCTTCTGCATCGGTGAATTAATTTCGGGATTCCAAACAAGGGTTGCGGCGTCGACTCAAATCGGTGAAAAATCGAAGAAGATGGAGCGGTTAACCGGAGAACGGGAAAGAAGTGGCTGAACGGGGAAAATGACCGGAATAATTGGCCGGAGTGACCGGGAGAAGAAGATGCAAGGAAGATGACCCGTTTTTGTTATGACCCGTATCAGATCCGATCCGCGAATTTTTCAAAAAACAGTAAATGTGTACCGTTGATTTAACTAGATCAGTGGACATGATTGGTACCACACATAAATGACCTTCCACACATAAGATGAGGTGTCACACCTGATCCTAATTATATATATATCACCAGTCACGACGGGCCGTCATGCCATCAGCCCTGTGTAATCCGTCACGCGCGAACTTGATCTCATGTTTCAGCTGCCGACGGGTGTTCGCCGTCCGGAATATAACCCGCTTCAGACCATGAAGAAGGTTCAGCACCGCCAAACTCGCGGCGGTTATGTTGCTCTATCAACCACCATGACCGGTGAAACGTCGTGGATTTTATTAATTATTATTAATAATTTAATTAATTAATTAAAAGGCCCTGGGGTACGATGCGCACGGTACCCAGTGTACAGAATAAATTGCGATAATTGAAATTGACACACCCAATCATCACCACCTAGCACCTACTATGTCAAACTGAGATCGACATGCTACAATTAGAACATCATTTGATTCAAAGTTAGATCTTTGTTCTCCAATTTGCAAACACCTTTATTATATCGGGTAAAGGAAAACAAAACAAAAAACTACTTGTACATGTACAAGTAACTAGATCGAGAATAAAACATTAACATAAAAAATTTAGTGAAGAATGATCTTATCTAACTAATTTAATAACAATACTAGAGTGTAAATAAATCATACTTATTCAATAACATTGTAAAACATTAATAGACAAATAAATAATCACACTCACAGGTTACTAAAATACAAAAGACGGTCTCAAACCCGTCTAGTGTCATCCCTACTTTGACTGTACGTGGTGGGTGCATGAAAAAGTAACTCATTACTTTTTGGAAGCGTAAGAATATACTAATTGCTAAAACTTATTTCTTATTAGACTGAACTGAATTGAACTGAGTTAGATTGAATTGAATTAAAATAAGTTTAAATATATTTATTTGAATTGAACTGAAATAAATTGAAATATATTTAACTGAACTGAAATAAATTTAAATGTATTTAACTGAACTCCAAAATAAATTTAAATATATTTAACTAAACCGTACTGAACTGAAATAATTTTAAATTTTATCATATATCATTGTTATCTATAATTAGGCCATGTTTGTCAGAGCTTATCTATAGATTCATTCAATTCAGTTCAATTTAGTTCAGTTCATTTCAGTGAAAATATAATTTTATGAAATTCAGGTTAATTCAGTCATGTTGATTCCATTTTTCAATACATCAATTTTCACGATCAGTTTAGTTCAGTTCAATTCAGTTCAGTTCAGTTCAGTGCAGCAAGAAATAAGCTCTAGGGCCTTAATATGTAACTTATAATTAAAAAATTATTGAACTGAACTGAACTAAACTAAACTAAAATAAATTTAAATAAATTTATCTGAATTGAAATAAATTTAAACATATTTAATTGAACTGAATAGATCTGATCTAATGAAAAACTCTATTAAATATGGCCTAAATTGTAATGAAAAGTGCTAGACAGCTAGAATACTTGTATAAAACATTAAAACGCAATACGCAAGATAGCGTAAATAACAAAATTAGGCGGAGAAACTGCAATTCAATCCTCTGTATTTCAATTAATCATAATACAATGTTTGGTATTCTAGAAAATTAAAAGTAAACCTACAAAACTTGAATAAATTTAAAACAAACGTACAAAACTTCTAGAATTTACTACCAAGGCCACATAACTTCTAGGAATCATACAAAAGCCTACAAAACCTCTATAAACTACAAACGAGACTTTGAACTCCTATGAATTACTAATTAGCCCCAAAAAGAACTCATATATCTGTTGTTTTTACTTCTCAACCCAAACATGTAAGGAAATTAATGAATGGGAACCGGATGTAAGGGATTCCGGTCCGGTCTCCAGTCCAAGTTTTTTGGGGATTCCGGGTCCGGTCCGGACCGGATGGACCGGTATTTAGTATAAATTTATGTTTTTAAATATTTATTAATTAATTTAAGTGTTATTTTATTTTTGGTCATTAGTATTAGTATTATTCTATCACTTTAATTATATTTTTTGAAATTTACAGATTTATAAAAGTGGTTTTTAGTTGTTATAAATATTTTACTCTTTTTCTTTTGAACAATTTTAATCTTATGTGAGACCATTGCATCTTCTTTTGATATCTAAAAATCATGCAATCATTTTTCACACACTCTATTTTAATATAACTTGTTTTTATTATAATTTTCATATTAATAAATTTTTTATAGTAAAAAAGTTTAATTTTTAACATAAACATGATGTTTAAAAAATACAATATTAAAATTCCGGTCTAACCGGTCCGGTCCGGGCTAAACCCGGAATAATTCCGGACCGATCTCGGTCCAGAATATCCCCTTTCCGGTCCGGTTTTCGCTCCAAGAATTATGGACATTCCGATCCCGGTCCAAACCGGTTCCGGTCCGGTCCGGGCCAGACCGGTTGCACAACCCTACATGTCCAATCAGATCAAGCACTATAAACAATATATTAGTACTCAAATATGGTTATACTATGGAAGACACCTCTCTTAATTTTAGTACAAACAACAAATAAATTATTTGCATTAAATATTTTTTGTCAGAGGTTGTTTGGTTCACGTAGGAATTAAGTTCCCACATAATTTGTAACTACTCAGTTTTTAATTTCTTGTCAAAATTCTCAGAATCTGGTAAAATTATTTGGTTGCATATATACGGAGTTTGTAATTTTTTGAACCGAGAATTTATGAAGTGTAATAAATGTAAAAATATGGTTAAGTATCGAGGATTTGTGAACTACCTAGGGGAAGATTAATTTCTGTGTTTTGTGGGAAGATTAATTTCTGCGTAATTATAAATTCCTACGTTTTACGTTCTATTCGTCAACCAAACAACCACACACATTCAAAAATCTGCGTATTATATAATTATCACAGTAATCTACCCATACCAAACAACTTCTTATATGAGTCATGTTGCACATGTTACCCTACTCCCTCCGTACTCAATCTAAATTGCACAAACGGTAAAAATTGAGAAAATTAAGGATTGTCAAATGAGTGGATGAGATTGAATTAAAGAAAGAAGTGTGTGAAATGAATGGAGGAAAATGAGTAAGGTTTGCTAAATAAAAAAAAAGTGCAATATAAGATGGGACAACCAAATAAGAAGAATAGTGTGCAGTTTAGTTTAGTACACGTGGATTAGCATTTAACTCCTTTTAATGTATACAGGGACCAAAAAATTTCTGTCCCATTATATCCGTCGTGTTGCATGCACATGCTACGTGAAGTGGTCTCAATGAATGGAATACGAAATGGAGTAAAAAATGGAAACACAAAAATGGTAATTTGTAATAATGAAAATACCCATTTCATGAAAATAATTATTTCTCATTTATTCCATTGGTCTTTTTGTTTGAATCATTATCGCTTTGCTACTTTTCTTTCAATCGTTTTAATTTCCCCATATATTGCACTGTTTATTCTTAATTAATTCCTCATAAATTTGGAAGGATTCCCGATAGAAAAACAGGAAAAGAATGTACTGTCAAAAATAGATGAAATATTAATTACGATGAGTTAGATAGGTTAAGTAGAGTTAAGTTAATAAAAACATGTGGCACAATTTGGTTGGTGGAATAGAGGGTGGTTTACCAAAGTGGTGTATAGGATACGGATCACTCAATGGCCCAAGTCTTTAATTATTTCCTGCTCCAATTAATGCTCCACTATCACGACTAATAAATATTAGGAGTAGTTGCTCTGCTGTTTCTCATTTATCACCCCAGAAAATGGTTGCTACTCTTCTTTCATAATTAAATTGCATTAATTCCTCACAATTATATACCCACCTAAACAAATTAATTATTTCCTGCTCCCATGCTCCATATCTTTATAGATATATAGGGACCAAACCATTACTATCAGGATATAGTATTTGATATACTAGAATGTTGTCGCCCTTGGTAAAAATAGCCAATTTCATCATGAAAACTAGTATTGATTGAGGATGTTTTCATTCCAGGGTCCACAAGAAATAAATTACGTGCTTACATTTATTTCACATGAAATTTTTTTTGCCACCCATTAGTTCTTATTATGAATATATTTAACGGAACTACGGATGTAGTTGAAAGTTGTGGTTGGAGTCCTTTGTATTATCTGCACTATTTATTTTCTGCAAACCCATGCAGATATTATAATAGTACCCTACATAGATTATTTGCATTAAATATTTCATGTCCCATGCACATGCTTACGTAAAGTGGTCTCAATGAATTGAATAACGAAATGGAGTAAAAAATGGTAATTTTTAAGAATGAAAATACCTGTAATTTTCACGAAAATGAATATTTTTTGAATTACTGTTTAAGTCTACATTTTAGGGTACGCACACGGATATAAATTACGTTGCATTATATATTTTGAGCGGCCAGTACATCTCAGGGCACTGTTTATTCTTAATTAATTCCTCATAAATTTGGAAGGATTCCCTGAAACTCTGGACCGTCGACAATTAATTCTGTTTTTTTTATTATTATAAATATTAGATTTTTTATAAATACTATTAGAGCACATACAACAAAAAAAGCTCAAATGCAAGCTTTTCATCCCACTTTCTTATTTTAAAATTCTAATTTCCACCTTTTCACCTACAACAATCAGGCTTGTAATAATAATGGAAAATGGTTAACGTGACCGAATGGCTAACATGAAAATTTAACTAAATGTATCATTTAATATGAATATTAAAATTTATCATTTTTACAAAATTAGTACAAATATGGATTTTAAGAGTAAAAAATAAATTAACATCACAATTACAAAATTGCATAACCTTGGTTATCTCTTTGGAGTAGTATTCTGCTCTGAGAAAAATTAATCATCAATTACGTAGTTATGTGTTTTTTGCAAATTAATCATCAGCACTTAACTCTTTTTAAATGCATATAGGGACCAAACTCTGACAATCACAACTAATAAGTTGTTATTATGCATCACAACTAATAAGTCTACAAGACTTTTATAAACTTCAAACAAGACTTTAAAACTCCTGTGAATTACTAATTTATAATGCAACCAAAGAAATCAAAACAGGTAAATATCCAAAAATATATGGTTTACTTGATATTTTTTTATGAATCAGATCAATTCAGTTCATTTGCATATATTTATAATTTTCTAGTTTAGTTAAGTTCAGCTGAATATACAAATAAATTTCAAAATTTTGTCCCGTATTTCACATCAATTTTCCGTCTGTCATTTTTTCCGGTTAGCTGGTGATATATAGCTAGAGCTGTCAAGCCCAACCTTAACCCGACACAACCGACCAAATCCAATTTGATACGTAACCTGATTAAAATTCGAAAATTATTAGGTTGAATCCGACCCAACCCGACCCGACAACAACCCGACAATTAATTTTAACCGATAAATGTTGACCCTAACCCGACCTAAACCCGAACCCGATCTAACCCAAAGCTGAAGATGACCCGAAACCGAACCCGACCTAACACGTATATGAAGATTACTCAAATTCGACTTAACACGGACTTGAAGATAACCTAAATTTGAAGATGAATTGAACCAAGTTTATCGTTCATAAATAGTTAATGTTAAATTTTAATTTACCCCTATTTATTTTTAATTGTTATTAAACCAATCTATCTAATTTACTAATAAATAATAATGTTCAATTTCTTATTTTTATGAATTGTTTACTTTAAAATTTTATTGCATTAGCGATATATATTGTGTCCTTTTACCAAAATAAAAGGAAAAAAAAATCTTCAAACTAATTGGAATGAAACCGGGTTCTTGTACAAAAATACACATATAAAGGAATTTGAACTCAAGACCTTTCTCCTTGGACCATAAGTCAACTACCACTACACCATTCAGCATCTTATTTCAAGGATGATAAGAAAAAATATATCCTTACATATATAAAAAAATCTTAACTTTTACAAAGAGTCATAGCAGTATATATGGTGGAACTATCGGTAGCACATGTAAATATTCTTTTCTACCTCTTCCGCTACATCAAAAACCCTTAAAATTATATTTTCACATTTCACATGGGTTCAATTTTATTTCGAACTAGTCAATTTTATAATTTGACATTTCCCAATTTCTTGGAGGGACCTAAGTGAAAAAAGTAAAATTTTTGTAGAAACGCCGAAATTGAAATCCGTTTGAAGGGATTTCTAACAAACATATCCACAATTAAAATTATACTTATTACATCATTAAAAATTTTGTCTACATTGTATTGACAAGGTATCAATGTTAGTATGTTTACCTTTTGTAAACTCACTAATATAGTATATTGATTTGTTCTACGTCTAGTGCTTACGCAACTCAAAAAAACACAAAAACTTTTGTATGCATTACATAAGTCATATTAGGAGATAATAATGAGTTATAACACCATATGACGTCTGTAACATAGTTAAATTTATTTCTAAAACACGTAAGATCAGACTCCCAGAAATTCAAAGTTACCAAATGTTTGACATTCAATTTGAAGTGTATAATTATTAAATAAATGACATGAGATTTAATGATATGTGTGAGTATTTTCAATTAGAGATATGTTGGTTCTATTTGAGTGAAAAATGCAACATCATATGTGGAACTTTTGGGCAACACATGTGATATTTTTTCTACCTTCCGCTACCTCAAAAAACAACAAATAATAATTCCACATTTCACATGATTTCAATTGGTTTCAGACCACTTAATTTTAGTAAAGTTGAATTTAGTTAGTGTTTATAACTAGTCAAAAAAGGTTTGATATTCGATTATTTAAGTTAGTATCAATAAGATTTGATATTTGATCATTTAAACAAAATATAGTTAGTATCAATAAAATGTCAAGTAAATATTGATATTTTATTAGTTAGTATGTGTAGAAATCTGAGTTGTGTCAACTTAGCATGTTCAAACTTTAGTTTTTTTTTGATAAAGTTAACTTCTTAATCATTTATTATATATATATATATATATTTCAATTCAATTATTTATAACGAGTACTTTTTTTCATTCACACATGCGTGTGTATATATATATATATATATATATATATATATCTGAATTGATCATATCAACACGTTTAGTAGAGGGTCGTATGTACTTAACCAAGAATTGGAAGTTATGATTGTACTCAGCCAAGAACTGGAGCACACTTAACCTTGAAGGTCATCTGAGTCCCTTGAAAATTGTCTCATTTTTCAGTCAAATTTTTTTAAACCATATTTGACCATAACCTATATAGTATATAAATTAAATATCACCACATGAAATATCGGTTAGATTACTCGTTTAATTGGTTCACTTTTAACGCAACAAAATTTCATGCATTATTATTAAGTGTAATCAAAATTATTATTTCGATAGAAAAGGGAGAGAGTCTTTTAAGGGGTGAGACAGAGGGAGTAGGTGTGTGCTACTGTTTATATCCTCTCAATTTTGAGCAAGTTAGCGTTCCAATTCTACTGATGGGTTTTTATAGTCTCTAATAATCTTTGTCACAAAACACACACAGCACACACAGAGACATGGATCAAAGTTTGCTAGAAACACCAAGTAGCGTTCATGAGCTAGAAGACGTACTATCCGACCAGAGCTTGACGGGTCTGCAGCGGCTCCAGCGAGCCACTGCAATCGAGGCGAGGACACTTTTTCGGCTGGCCGCGCCTGCAACCATCGTTTACTTGCTTAACAATATTGTCTCCGTGTCAACTCAGATTTACTGCGGCCATCTCGGTAATATTCAGCTTGCTGCTTCATCACTTGGCAATAATGGGATCCAACTCTTGACCTATGGACTTATGGTATGTATTTTTTAATTAATCTTGAATCGTATTTTATCTAGTTTCTATATGCAGATACATTTTTCTGTTGTATATCCACATTTTGCTTTAACAATATTAGGGGTGGTATGGTAAAAATACGGATCTGCAAGAGAAAAATGTACCAACTACATCTAGCTAGCATACCTTTTTTTACTTGTTTCAGTTAGTTATAAGCAATTTCTCTATGCAGGTACATTTATCTCTTGCATGTGTCCACATTTTACCATAATGCTCCATGATGAAATTTTATAATTTCAAGCCCATTTTTACCTTAACAATATTAGAGGGATATTATGGTAAAAATACGGACCTGCAAGAGAAAAGTGTACCAGCATCTACCATACCCTGTTTCAGTTAGTTATTTGAACTGAATTATAAACTGGTGTTGTAGCTTGGAATGGGCAGTGCGGTGGAAACTCTGTGTGGACAGGCATACGGATCACAGAAATACGATATGTTAGGTGTATACCTTCAAAGATCGACTCTGCTTCTGATGGCAACCGGGATTCCACTGGCCCTAGTCTACACCTTCTCGAAGCAAATCCTACTCTTGCTCGGCGAGCCTGAGGAGGTGGCCGGAGCTGCTGCAATTTTCGTGTACGGACTGATACCGCAGATATTCGCATACGCAGCCAACTTCCCGATCCAGAAGTTCCTGCAAGCTCAGAGCATCATCTTCCCCAGTGCATGCATTGCTGCCGTAACTATGGTTCTGCACATTATCCTGACATGGTTTGTGCTGCACGTTCTTGGGTGGGACCTGCTGGGGGCATCACTGACCTTGAGCTTCACTTGGTGGGTGATTGTGGTGGCGCAGTTTTGGTACATTTTGGTGAGTGAAAAGTGTGAGCGGACTTGGGCAGGGTTCAGTTATGAGGCGTTTTCTGGGCTCTGGGAGTTCTTGAAATTATCTGCTTCCTCAGCTGTTATGCTGTGTTTGGAGACTTGGTATTATCAGGGCTTGATTTTGATCACTGGTTTGCTGCCTGATCCCACCATTGCAATCGACTCTCTCACCATTTGGTAACACTTTTTTTTACTCTCTGACATCTCTTAATTAGTCTCACTGCTAAATAATCATGCATGCTTAATATATATATATATATATATATATATATATATGAAAAACTTGTCTTAAAAGTGAGAGGATCAGCAATAATACACTGGGTGATCATGATTAATACGTAAAATATCGGGTTTGAAAGTGAGCCGATCAATATGGTCTCCGTTCCCAAGGAGATCCACATTCTCTGACGCATATTTTTATAGTCGTGAAAACCAGAAAACGTTGCTAGAATTAGTGACATGAGATGTAGTGATATTTATGACATATACTCATGTACTCATCCCTCCCTACCAACTAGATTTGCGTAGAAGATTTTTTCGGTAAAAGATCCTAAATTTTGACTAAATTTTGACTGCATTTTTGGTAATATTGTATCATCATATTTAATATTGTTAGAATCGTCCTATCAAACTTTTATATCTTGATAATATAGGTAATTAAATATATTAAAAGTCAAACATATGTTTAGAAAACCGTGAAAAGTCTTGTATGAAAATCTAGTTGGTTAACATGATTAACATGTAGCCTAAATCAAGGTAGGAACAGAAAATACTGAAAAGTAAATAGAAGGAAAGTTATACTTCTAGTTAGAGAAGATGTTCTAGATGTGTCATAGATGTATTGTCTAATGATAATCAATGCGTGTTTTGGTTTATGTTACTGAAAAGACACAACTTTACATGTATAAATGATGTGACTGTTCAATAAGCTAAGAATTTCATACCCTATGGGTATGTGCTTATGCTTTATTATTTTATATTAAGTTTCATTTAACCCACATGGGGTGTAGAATTACCAAATTACCCTTACTGGAAGATAAGGAGAAATTGAAACTAAAGAATTCTCATTATAGTTTTGCTCTAGCATAATAATAATAATAATTTAGATCAGTTTTTTTAAGTTAAAATAAATTCTGCTAAGACTGACATTTACTATGTTTTGGATTTTTTGATATTTTTAACGGAGTCGTATTTTTTTTATCCAGTCTGACAATTTCGGGATGGGTTTTCATGATTGCGGTAGGTTTCAATGCCGCAGCAAGGTCAGTATCTCTCTCTCTACAACTGTAAAAGTTTTGTTATTTACCGATAGCTTCCTTTTTCTTTATCAAAGCATAAAATGACTTCCTTTTTCTTGCTTCATTCACTTTTTGCACGTGCGTAATTAAGTTATATATATTTCAAAGTGAATTTTATAAATATCCCACTATTATAAATACACATCCCCATTTGTGTAAATGTTTTCTAAAATATTTCTTATTAAATTTTAGTTTTAATTGACTTAGAGTTCTGAATTTTAATCCTAATCAAAATATAATTCATGAAATGCACCCACTCTTTATAAATATTGTAAACTAATCTTATCGATCAATCTTATTTAAAAACCCTTATTCTTAGTCCAGTTCAATTTAATATATTCAAACTTTTTTCAGCTTTAGTTAATTTTTTTACTAATTTCTTTTCTAATAGAGATTAGAAAGATGTATGACAAATTTCAAATACATATCTAGTTTACTCACGAGTTTTCGAGTCGAGTAATGCCTTGCTCAAACTCGACTAGTTAATTATTCGAGTCGAGCTTTGACCGAAATTGAGCACGAGTTGCTCATGATGATCGGCTCGACTCAATAAGCACCCCTACATGGTTGTAACTCAACATATATGTGACATAAGACATTATTATCTTGCAGTGTAAGAATTAGCAATGAACTGGGCGCCGGAAATCCAAAATCTGCCTCTTTTTCAGTGATCATCGTAAACTTGAGTTCGCTCGTTATTGCTGCAATTTGCGCCATAGTAGTACTCATTTTCAGACATAGCATTAGTTACATTTTCACTGATGGTGAGGTTGTCGCTGAAGCAGTTTCAGATCTGACTCCATTATTGGCTATTTCCATTCTGCTGAATGGTATTCAACCTGTTTTATCTGGTAAATCTTGCTGTTATTCAACTATTTACAACATCCAATTAATTTTAGATAAAAGTAACAATAAATAAATTCTGAAACTTTTTATAAGTTTGTCTTTTATATATATATTAAGGTGTTGCTGTTGGATGTGGATGGCAAACATTTGTTGCATATGTGAATGTTGCATGGTATTAACGTGGTCGGCGTTCCTCTGGGATTAATCCTCGGGTTTTACTTCAATCTCGGTGTTAAGGTATTAATTAAGGCGGCTGTAATAATTAGCTGACAGAGTAATAATTAGTACTAAAATTTTTAATTGCATGCATTGCAATGAAATCAAATTTTATTAGATTATGTTTCTCTATTCAATGTTTAATCAAAATTAAAGTTGTTTGTGGTTAATCGCAGGGGATATGGACAGGTATGGCAGGAGGTGTTGCCGTGCAAACATTGATATTACTTTGGGTTACTTTTCGAACCAACTGGGAACTTGAGGTACTCGTCTCGATTTCCTTTTATCTATGCCGCCTGTAGTTTTCTTAACAAAATGCTTAATTATGGGTGGATTACTCTATAAACGAAATAAAAATAGTTATTCAATTCAAAATGGGATGTACATCCAAAGCCCTTGAGTGGTTAGATTTTCCACAAAACAACTGAGCAAAAAGCAATCACGCATGTAAGAAAAACTAGCTTTTCCCGCATGAAAATCTCCAGATTATATGCTATGTATTAAGGTGTTCTCATTATCAAAAGTTAAATGTATTTTTTATTTTTTTCAAAATTAACAGGTGGACAAAGCAAGGAGTAGACTGGACAAGTGGGGAGGCAACACCCCAAGTTAATTGATTTATAATTGGCTCAAAAGCTAGTGTGGAATTGTGTAATTTAATTAAGGGTCCAAAATATCTATGAATGTCCCTTAATATTTGTATTTTTCTACAAATAAATATCACTTTTATTGAAATCTGTTAGATGGTTTGCATGATTTTGGGTTAATAATGTACTTGAATTTTTGGATTTTTGAAAAATCTTGCATGGTTTTAGATTAGTTTTTGTGAAATTAGTTTTTTTGCAAGAGCTTTTATGGTTTGAAGGGCCTGCCCTGGTGCCTTCTGTTAAGTCTGCTTCTGCTGGGGCATCTATAGCAACAAATTGATCGAAAATAGCCTTAAACTTGAGGTGGAAATCATAAACAAAAATAGTCTTCCTAGGGCTAAAACTTATTTAACACGGAGTATTTTATCCCGGGCAACCCGACGTCTTGTTTAATTTGTGTAGGTTATCCTCACTACAAAAAACGAATCTAGTAGTGACGCAATTTTAGTGATAGATGTAGAATTGTCGCTACTTTAACTCCACCTCCAAACCCACTAAATTTTACCGACATGTGTGCACGCGTAACTGAACAAATTTACTTCTCTCTGAACTAGCTAGACCTGCACAAGAGATTTTTCACAATTTTCTAGACGCGTGTTTGATAGCTAATATCTTTAATTACATATATTATCAAGATATAAAAGTTTGATATTGACGAACTACATGGTATGATGATAAATTTATTTATTTATTTATGCATACAAAAATGCAATTAAAATTTAGTAGTTAATTTAATTTTCTACCTTTTTAGTTTTAAACAGTACATTGTTTTGGGACTTTTGATGTTTTGCATTGAAGATGAGAGGAGAGAGAGTGAATTTTGGGTTTAAAAAAAGGAAAGAATGCATTGATCAATTATAGACATTAAATTTTCAATCCTCTAAATTTTCTTTCTCTTACTGCACATATGGATGATGAGTTTTTCTTACTACCTGATATTACCGGCCCAGAGGCCTATTGGGCCGATAACATGGTCCGCGGCCCAGCACGTCTAGGGCGATACCTTTCCCGCTAAGGAGCACGTCCGGACAAGAAAGAAGGACGGATGGGGACAAAGGAAAGTGGTCCTGCATCTTATCTCAAGCAGGCTAGCTCGGCTATAAATACTAGTCTCAAACAGTGAACAAGGTATGTGACTCATATCTCTCTACCTTATATTGAGAGTTCCTTCCGTACGTTTTCCTTCCCCACTATCCCCATCTCATCATCACGCCGGAGCTTCTCCCCCGGGATACCCCCCGGGGATTGTTTTGCAGGACTAAAGAGGGCCGGCCGAGGAGGGGACTAGGGAAGCGTCCAATCAGGAAGACGGGCGGAAACTGGTAGCATCAATTGGCACGCCCAGTGGGACTTTTCCACCTTCGCAGGATGGAGTCGCCAAGGAGAGGGCGCGGGCGCCCTAAGAAGAACGCGGCACCTTCAGGGGGAGATTCTCTTCCACCCCCGGGAGACGAGGTGACCTTAAGGCAGCTGCAGGAGGAGGCTAGACACCAGCGAGAGCTAGGGGTACCGCAAGACGGCCACGTTGAAACTGCCTCCGACGAAGCCTACTCGGAAGGAGAGTACCAGGATGAGCAGGAAGGGCTTGGGCTCGCCGGGGATGGCACCACCCGGGACCATGGACCTGAAGCCCGGGAGGAGGGGCAGCCCTTAGTTAGTACGGAGGAAGTGGCGGCCTTGGAATTTATGAGAGCCAACAAGGAGTTGTACCGTCAGTGGGTACTCTCCACCCGGGAAAGCCTGAGGCGAAGGGAACCCGGGAGGAACCAGGCAGGTCCTCTAGGGGGGTACCAAAGAGAGGTTATTGATTTGGACGGAGCCGTTCAGCCGCCAAAGCTACAGGGGCGTGTAAATTGCTCCACCGTCCCACCCTCTTTCCCTCAGAATTTCGGGGTTGGAGGAGGAGCGGCTACGGGAAAACAATCGAATCTGGTTCAACATGCTCCACCCTATTACCCGCGTTCCAGTTGGGGGGCGGGACAAATTGGGTATGACCTGCCAGTCATGCCTGCGGAGCCGTTTGGGTATCAGGCCCCTGGAACCCAGGGAAACCCGATCCAGTATTCCGGACCCATGTATGGATCAATGGGGATGAACTTCGGTTACCCGGAGAGATACTATCGGGAGGACGATAGGATGCGGGGCTATCAGGTGGCACAGCAGGACCCCAACTCCTTGGAGGCTCGGCTAGACAAACTGGTGGGAAGAAACGGAGCTAAACCTACCTCCCCTTGGGTACCTCGAGTGCTCGCGTACCCATGGCCGCCGGGCCTACGGACCCCGGAGGAAATCCCAACATATAATGGAGAGACAGACCCGGAGGAGTTTGTCAGGACGTACCAGAACCTAATGGTGTCAAGGGACTTCCCGGAGGAATTAAGATGCAAGCTGGTGGGCTGTTACCTGAGAGGAAACTGTCTCTCATGGTTCGATTCGTTGCCTCGAGAAAGTCTCAGAGATTATTACGATTTCTCTAAGGCCTTGCTGTTTAGATACGCCGGATTAAAGAAGGAAGGAAAGCAGTTGACTGAGCTTTTGGCTACCCGGCAGAAGGCTGCAGAAGGGTCAATGGAATACTATCGAAGGTACATGGACGATAGCATGAAGGTTGTCGACAGGCAGCAGCAGGAGAAGGCAGTGATTAGCGGATTTATAAATGGCTTGAGGGATATGGTGCTGTTCCAGAAGTTGATGGAAAATATCCCGGAAACCTTTCACAACTTGCAAATAGCGGTACAACTATACTGCGCGATTAATGATGCCACACGGAAGAGAAAGGAAGAATCTGGGGGATTCCTCCCGGATAAGATAGAAAGAAGGAGAATGGCAGACCCAAGTAGAAGGGACCCCGCTCCCGCACTGATAAACCGGGCAAGGGCGGACAGTTTCACCCCGCTCAGCAAATCCCGATCGGAGATTCATGCTATCCACAAGGACCTGTTCCCGGATCCATTGCCCATCCACGGGACCCCGTCTAGGGAAAACGCGGACAAGTGGTGTGCCTACCACAAGTCTTATGGGCATGCGACAGAGGGGTGTAGGATGCTGAGGAACGAGATAGAAAGACTGATAGAACGGGGACAGCTGAGAGATTGCGTGGCCGCGGAGGTAAAGAAGGAGAATCCCCGGGACCAGCCTCAGGAGCAGCCCCGCAGGAGGTGGAGACCTAACCCGGGGAGAGGAAACGGAAGAATCCAAGGCAACCAAGGTAACAGGGCCCCGGGGAGGCCCGCCATAGCCGCCGCGCCGGTCCAAGCAGTGGAGCCGGCCCCAATACCCAACAGAATGATCAACGTGATCAGCAGAGAAGTCGGAGAAGCATGTCAGTCAGTCTCCGCTATCCGGGCCCGGACCCGGTATGTTCCCCCGGGGGAGGTTCAGGGGAAAAGGTTTCGCCCCGATGAAGCTCTCACTTTCTCTGAAGCGGATGCAGCCCCGCCGCAGATACCCCATTCTGACCCGATGGTGGTAACGGCGGAGATTGAAGGCTTCTTGGTCAAAAGGGTGTTTGTGGACGATGGGAGCAGCGTGGAGATCATGTTCGCTTCTTGTTTCGATCAGTTGGGAATTGGGAGACAGAACCTTAAACCTCCCTTATCTCCCTTGTCAGGGTTCACGGGCAAACCCGAAGTTCCACTAGGTGTTATTCCCCTCGCAGTGTGTATGGTGGATGAGAAGGACCGGAGCAAGAGGATCTCGGTGACATGCAACTTTACGGTTATTGACGCACCCTCGCCGTACAACGTGATCATAGGAAGGCCATGGCTAACTCAAGCCCGGGCAGCGAGTTGTCCGTATCTGCTGACGATGAAGTTCCCCACTGCGCAAGGTGTGGCGGTCGTGCGGGGTAGCCAAGCAGTCGCAAGAAGTTGCATGATGACGGCGGTGCTGGACGCAAAGAAAGCAGTAGGGGTGGTACACGGAGAAGTTCCCCGCCAGGAGTTGGAGGAGATGCAAGTGGCGGACAAAGGGACGGTCACGGTGGGAAAAGATCTCCCGGAGGAAGTAAAAGACGCACTGAAGGAACTTTTGGCCAAGTATCAGGGAGTATTCTCGTGGAGCCCGGAGGACATGGTGGGGGTGTTACCAGAGTTGGGGGTACACAAGCTGAACATAAGCCCTGCAACTAAACCAATCAGGCAGAAGAAAAGGCCTGTAGCACCGGAAAGAGCAGAATTTATAAAGAATGAAGTAAAGAAGCTGGAGAGAGCCGGGGTGGTCGAGGAAATCATCTACCCGGAATGGATAGCTAACCCGGTCTTAGTAAAGAAGCACGATGGAAGCTGGCGCATGTGTATTGACTTTACGGATTTGAATAAGTGCTGCCCCAAAGACAGCTATCCTCTCCCAAATCTGGACCGGCTGGCAGAGGCTATTGCGGGGTATTCGGTGCTGGCCTTCTTCGACGCACATAAAGGGTATCACCAGGTGCAGATGGATGAGGCGGACAAGGCGAAAACCTCATTCATCACCGATTTTGGAACCTTTTGCTACAAGAAGATGCCCTTCGGGCTGAAGAACGCGGGGGCTACGTACCAGAGAATGGTGGACAAACTCTTCAAGGATCAAGTGGGAAGAAACATGGAGGTGTATGTTGACGACATGGTGGTTAAAAGTAGGGCTTACGGGGCTTTCTTGAATGACCTGGAGGAGATGTTCGAAAAGCTGGAACGGAGCAATCTAAATCTGAACCCCTCCAAAAGTACCATTGGAGTGGGTGCGGGGAAGTTCTTGTGTTTTATGGTGTCAAGCCGGGGCATCGACGTCAACCCGGAGAAGGTGGAAGCCTTAGCTAAGATGACCTCCCCTAGGTCGGTGAAAGAAGTACAGCGGTTAACAGGGTCCCTCGCGGCCCTCAGTCGGTTCCTGTCAAAGGGAGCAGACAGGCAGTTGCCTTTCTTCAACATTCTCAGGAGGGCCAAGGCGTTTGAGTGGTCTGGAGAATGTGAGAAGGCATTCCAAAATCTGAAAGAGCACCTTCAACAATTGCCAACCTTAAAGAAGCCCCTCCCGGGGGAGGAGCTTTTTCTGTACATAGCGGCGTCCCGGGAGGCGGTAAGTGTCGTACTAATCAAAGAAGAGGAGGGAAAGCAGCACCCAATCTATTTTGTCAGCCGGGCACTTCGGGGGGCAGAAACCCGGTATACTGAGTTGGAGCAGTTGGTTCTGGCGCTGGTGCATGCTTCAAGGAGGCTTAAGCCCTACTTCCAGGGCCATCCCATAGTGGTTATTACCAATTACCCGCTAAGACAAGTCATGTTCAAGCCGGAGGCATCAGGGAGAATGATGAAATGGGCCATAGAGCTGGGAGAGTATGAAATCCGGTATGAGCCAAGGAGGGCGATCAAGGGCCAGGCCCTAGCGGACTTCTTGTTGGAATCAGAAGCAAGGATCAGTGAAGAACAGGAGATGCCTGAATCTCCGGAGAATACAACGAAGGCCGGGACAGACCTGACTTGGAAGTGGTAAAGCCTTTGATAGCCGGGTTTAAAACCTTCGACTTGGTTCAAGTTCCCCGGGAGAAGAACAGCAAAGCAGACGTTTTGAGCAAATTGGCCTCCTCAGAGTTGAAACCTGAGCCCGACCAAAAGTTATACTTGGAAGTATTAGGGAGGAGGAGCTACCAGGAGAGCAATCAAGTAATGCTGGTGAACGAGGAAGAATCCTGGATCAGGCCCATGCGGGCATACCTAGAAGAAGGAACCATCCCGGAGGATAGGGCCCAGGCCCGGAAGCTAAGAGTTAAGACGCCTAGGTATGTGATCCAGGGAGGGGAGCTGTACAAAAGAGGGTACCTCCAGCCTCTGCTAAAGTGTGTAGAGAGGTTGGAAGGCCGATACCTCATCCGGGAGATGCACGAGGGATCTAACGGGAGCCACCAGGGAGCACGCACCTTGGCCAAAAGGATCTTAAGGCGGGGGTACTATTGGCCGACGTTGTTCAAAGATGCGGAAGAACATGTACAGAAGTGCTTGGAATGCCAGGCATTTGCCCCGCTAATCCATGTTCCCCGGGAAGAATTAGTCGGAGTCACAGGAGCTTGGCCGTTCAGCAGATGGGGAATTGACTTGGTAGGACCATTCCCGACTGCCCCGGGAGGAGCCAAGTACCTGATCGTAGCGATCGATTACTTCAGCAAATGGGTGGAGGCAGAGCCGCTCACCAACATACGGGGACTAACTTGTGTCAAGTTTTGCTGGAAGAACATCATCTGTCGATTCGGCATCCCGAAGGTCATAGTCACGGATAACGGGGCGCAGTTCGAGAACGATCCTTTCAAATCATGGTGTGTCAAGTATGGTATAGAACAGAAGCTCACGTCGGTGTACCACCCCCAGGCGAACGGGCAAGTAGAGGTCACCAACCGCACCATCATCAAAGGACTAAAAACCCGCTTGGAAGGCGCGCGGGGAAATTGGATCTGGGAGCTACCCAGTGTTCTTTGGGCCCATAGGACTACAGAAAGCTCAGCTACCGGGGAATCTCCATATGGCTTGGTGTACGGGTCAGAGGCAGTAATACCCGCAGAGATTGGGATCCCAAGCCCTCGAACTCAATACCAGCGCCCGGAAGAAGAAGACGATGGACGACGCCTTGACTTGGATCTCCTGGAAGAGAAGTGAGAGAATGCGGCACTTCAGGAAGCCAAGGTGAAGGAGAAAGTAAAGAGGTACCACGACAGAAGGGTGCGGAAAGAAGTCTTCATCCCAGAAGACTGGGTAATGAGGAGGAACGATAAGAGCCGCCAAGCCCCGGAGGGCAAACTTGCACCCAACTGGGAAGGACCATACAAGATCAAGGAAGCACACCCGGGAGGGAGCTATGTGCTGGAGGACAAGCAAGGAAAGGAGATCCCCAGGAGGTGGAACGTAGCTAACCTGAAAAGGTTTTACGGGAAGTAGAGTACCCCGCATCATACCACAGATACTAAAAAGCATGAATATGCCAGGCATGGATATGCTAGGCATAGGTATACCCCTCCAGGAAGCGTGAATACGCTAAGCATGAATATGCTAGGCATGAATATGCCAGGTATGGATATACCCCTCCGGGAAGCATGAATATGCCCGGAGAGAGAGAGAACCCGACGCTCGGCCTCGTTCCTGGTTTAGAGGAATATTTGCTTAAAAGGGACCCATGGGTAGCTCCCATTTGGGTGCCCCGCTAGAATGGACCCGGAGCTTGAATGAAGCCCGGGGATCAAAGAATGTAACGTTTACAGGGAAAAGTTAATGAGAAGGGTCTTTTCGAAAAAGAAAGAAAAAAAAACAATTTTATTCAATCCGCTGAATTACAAATCGCATGAATATGCGGTCATATTTATTATAGGACGATTACAGAAGCAATTTACATACAAGTATCCCTATCTACTTGCTACTATACCCACTTGGGACCTGACCCGGAAGCACCCTCAGGGTTACCCGGGCGGAAACCCCCTCCGAAGAATTGTGAGGACAGGAGATCTTCGGCAAAGCGGGCATCCGGGGCTTGATTCCACGCAAGCTCCTCCTCCAATTGCGCGGCGTCTTCTTCGTTTAATTCAGGGATGGGCACAACCACGGATCCCTCTGGAAGAGGCTCCGCCAGGCGCATTCTTCTCACCCCGGCAGAAGTAACAAACCTGTACTTAGGAAACATAACTGCTGCACTTTTACCCTTCTCTTCCCGGCTAATACGAGTACCTTCGGCGGTCTTAATCCCCTTCGTGGTGACCCCAGAGTCGGCAATCTCCCGGATGCGTCTTATCCGGCGGGCCACCTCTTCCGGGTCAATGGACACAGTCATGTCCTCATATCTTTCGTATGCCACGTCCACCTCCGCCCGGGCAGGAACTCGGCGAAGGCTGGAGGGATAGGGCTCAACTTCCCCCGCGGCTATCTTATTATGCCATTCAACGACATCCAGATAGGCCTTACGATGAGGAGCTCCCTCACCAAACCTCTTCGGGTTAGCCTCCATACGTTCTATCGTCCTGCGAACCCCGGCTGGAATATCGGTAAGAGGAGATACCCCAACTAAGCCATTCTTGAGACCCAACAGGTGGTAGGATAACCGGGTGATTAATAGAGCATCCTGGAGGACCCTATTCCTATGAGTAAGGGACCGATTCTCCTTCTCAAAGTCGCAGATGAGCTTGTTCTGAGCGGAGCGGGTCTCCAATGTCCTCAGTTTCTCCTGCGCCCGCTCTAGTTCACCCCACACCATACCTAACTCCTTGGCAGTACGATGCTGGGAGTCATCGTGAAGGGCTTGCAGCTCAGCTATGGTCTGGTGAGAGCTCAGGGCCTCCCGCATATGATCAGAAGCAAGGTCGAAGCACTGATTCAACGACCCGAACTTGGCATCAACTGCCTTAAGAAACGCCACCAGCACCCGGATCGACCCAAACTCTTGAAGGAAGCATTCCAACCCCGCCTCAACTAATGCCCGGTTAGCCTGGTCGCCTCCAAACCGCCAATGGGCTAGCTTCCTTTGAAGGAAAGAGCATTGGAGGCACCCAGCGCGGGGGAGAGAGAAGTAGGTGCCGGAAGAACTACTAGGATGAGGAAAAACATAAGGCATGGGCCCGCGCGGGAGAATCTCCTCTAAGGGACGCTCAGACTACAAAAAAAAAAAAAAACGGTAATATCATTAAAAGGCAGAACTTGTCATTAATCAAAATAGGCACCAAGGCCAAAGTTCTACATACACTTCCCCGGGGGAAGGAAAGCTACAAAACGTTTAAAAAAGGAAGATTACAAGGGAAAAGGCAGGCTAAAGTCTAGAGTTATACATGGTCTCCAGTAGAGTGCCCCTCTCCCGGAACAGCGTGGGCTCTTTCGAACCTCCTCTCCAGCTCCACCAGATCCTCGGTGGTCCACTCGGGGCCGGCATAAGCAGGGGCGTCCACGGCGGGCTCATCAGCGGACCGTTCAGGGTATCCCACCTTCCGCGTAGCCTTCCGGGTTTGGTAAAGAAGGTCGTCTTGACCCGCAGCAAGGCCAACCCGGTAGTCCCCCCTTGGACTTGAACCGCTTGGTACCCAAAATTGTCAGGCACCGCGCAGTATTCGAGATAATTCTCTGCCCAATGGGGTGTCTCTGGGACGACCCCATAAACATTGAAGTCCTCGGAGCCAGGGTCGGGGCAGGAGGCCTCACCGATTGCAGGGAGCTTCATTTTCCTGATATCAGAAGCAGAAGAAGCCCGGGAGGACATCTCTAGGGATCGCCACAGCTGGGGCACCAAACTTTCCGGACTCGCTTCCTGAAGATCCCGGAAGCGATGGTTTAACATGTCATTGGCCTTGGGCCGATAGTAGGACGCCTGGGCATCAAGACGCGCGGGCCCGGGCAACCAACCCCGCAAACTCCGATACATCTCATGACAGGCGTCCGCGCTGGCCGCAGCAGCAATCCCCTCCAGCTTCTTCTCGAACGCCTCAGAGCGAAGGAGCTTCTGTGTGACAGCATTGAAGGCCTCGAGCTGAGAACTCTTCTTGTCCTTCTTCAGGGCGGAGTACTTCTTTTCCACCTCCGCCAACTTTTTCTCCTTATCGGCCAGCTTCCTTTTGGCCTCTTCTAGCTGGGCCGCGAGGCCATCTTGCCCGGCTAGCTTCTCCCTGGTCTCGCGGAGTTCCTTCTCCATCTTAGCAAACAGCCCCGCACTGTATTTGGAGTAGGTCCGGTTCAATGCCTCGGCAAACTGAGAGTCCGCCAGGACGGCGTCGGCAAAGGTAATGCTCTGCACAACAAAGAAGAAGCAAGAAAGTAAGGAAAACGAAGGAATTACCTTAGATAAAAGACAGATCTAGAATAGCGGTTACCTCTTCTTTTTCTTCCGGGATAGCTTCGGAAGCAGTAGCCCGCGGAGGAGGAGGAGGAGGAGGGAAGTCCTGGGTCCTCTGACGAGAGGAAGGGGGCGACCCGGATAGCTCGCTAGGAGGCGGCCGTTTGAACCGCGAGCTTGCCCCACCGCTGTAAGTAGGGTGTTGGATGAAGGATCGATGCCCGGGGGTAGGCGCCGAGCCGGGAGTAGCGCGGGCCTCAGAAGAAGGCCCGGAGGATGTCTGCTGGCGAGACTTGGGCGGCGCACGAGGCCTCTGAGGGACAAGAGCGGGGTTCTCGGGGGGAGGTGGCCCAGGTTGGGAAGCTACTGGCGGTGTTGAAGGAGTCTGTTGATCTGGGTGAGCGTTCCCCGCTAGAGCATTGCCCCCGGAAGATTTGTCGGTGAGGGCCATGACGTCTGCGTACAAAGAAGGTTGTACTGAAACCAAACAAACAATGAAGTTAGACTAAAAAAAAAAAAAAAATCTTGATAAAACCATAATAGGCACCTCCATCTGGCCACACCGCGGAGATGCGCGGGAGCGTGAAGAGGTCGCGGGGATAGATCCCGCGAGGCCAGAAATAGCCCGCGTTCCCGTTCTTATAGAAGGAATCCATATCAAGGGGGGTGAGGCGGAGGAAGTTATGGTCACTGGCAATGTTCGTCGGGAGATTGGAAAGAGGCTTCTTCTCTTCTGGAACGAGGAAGTCGTTCCAAGTAGGCATAGGATAAGCCTGGGAATCGCACAGGAAGAAACCCTTTGAAGGATATCCTTTAGCGGATTTGGGTTTGGACACAATGAAGTCCTTTATCCCGGATCGAATGGTAAAAGAGAAAACGCCCGGGAAGGATGCGTGTGCCTTCCGTAAGGCGTAGAAGGATCGGAAGAGCAAGAGGGAAGGAAAAATGGCGCACCGGGCACAGTTAAGTAAGAAGGCCAGAATAAGAACGACCCCGTTAGGGTGTAGTTGGGCCGGGGCCACGTTATAAAATTGGAGGATATCAAGAAAGAGAGGAGGGAAGGGCAGGCTAAGCCCGTACTGAAAATGAATCCGTGGGATGCATGTGGCCCCTCGCTCTGAGACTCCCGGGGGAAGTTTGGAAAGACGGGCGTTTAAAGGAAGAGGGATAAAAGAGCGCTTCGCTAAGTCTAGAACATCCCTATTTAACGAAGGGGAATCCCTGGGGACGTCGAAAAATTTGAGACCCAAGGGGCGCACTCCGTGAGTAGGCCCCCGGGGAATATCATCGCCGATTTCCCCGCCGAACATGTCCGCATCCTGATCATCTAAAGGGAAGTCAGGATCCCCGGATGGGCGCGAACCCGCCTCATCCAAATTCGACTCACCCGGGGTAAGTAGTTCCCGGGGTGAACTAAAAGCCCCGGAATAGATGACTGGAGAGGAGGCGGGGGAAGGGATAAGGTTATCAGCAACCCGGGACGGGACCTCGAGCTGATATCGAGCTTCCTCGGTGTCAGAAGAAGAGTGGGAAAGAATTGGAGAGTTCATGATGGGGGAAAAAGGAGAGGGAGAGCGAGAGCTTACTTGATCAAGAGAGCAGAGCTTCAGGGAAGTTTTGAGGAGAGTAGTTTAGAGAAAAGGGGTTTGGGACCTTATATAGGCAGGTGAATAGGAACCGCCACCTCAAAAGAAGGGAAAGTAATCATGACACGGCAAAAGAGGTACTGATTAATGCAGAATGGGAAAAGGTGGTGTCAACAGAAACTGATTTTAACACGGAGGGGCCCTACCACAAGGGTAACGTCAGGGGAAGGTTATGAGACCAGTTCCCCGCATCACGGAAACCCGGGTGACTGGTCTGGGGGGCTAGTGATATTACCGGCCCAGAGGCCTACTGGGCCGATAACATGGTCCGCGGCCCAGCACGTCTAGGGCGATACCTTTCCCGCTAAGGAGCACGTCCGGACAAGAAAGAAGGACGGATGGGGACAAAGGAAAGTGGTCCTGCATCTTATCTCAAGCAGGCTAGCTCGGCTATAAATACTAGTCTCAAACAGTGAACAAGGTATGTGACTCATATCTCTCTACCTTATATTGAGAGTTCCTTCCGTACGTTTTCCTTCCCCACTATCCCCATCTCATCATCACGCCGGAGCTTCTCCCCCGGGATACCCCCCGGGGATTGTTTTGCAGGACTAAAGAGGGCCGGCCGAGGAGGGGACTAGGGAAGCGTCCAATCAGGAAGACGGGCGGAAACTGGTAGCATCACTACCCCAAATCTACATCTTGTAGTAGCACATGTAGTATCTCTTGGAGCTCAATAATGGGGTAAAATCTTCATACTTCCTCCAAAATCTACAAAATGTAGTATCTCTTGGACTTGCTCTTACATTCATTGTCATCAATATTAATAATATTTTAATTTTATTTTCTAGCCTTTTTGTCTTGAACATTACATATTTTATTACTTTTTAACTTTCTAGCATTGAAGATGAAAGGAGAGAGAAAGAAATTTAACTTAAAAATGGAAAATTTGTCATAATCAATGAGATTGCATTTAATATTCAATCCTCCAAATTTTGTTTCTCTCTCTACACACATGGAGGATGAGTTACTACCCCAAATCTACATTTTGTAGTAGCATGTAGTATCTCTTGGAGTTTAAAAAACGGAGCAAAATCTCCAATTTTCTCCAAAATCTTCAAAATATAGTATCTCTTGGACTTGCTCTTACATCTTGTAGATTTTAGAGGAAAATGGAGATTTTAGCCATTTTTTGGCCTCCAGATACTACAAATGACTCTCCAAGATGTAGCACTGATGTAGTGAGAGAAAACCATACTCTATATCTGTAGAGGGAGAAATCAATTTTGTAGTATGGAAATTAAATGCAATGCCATTAATTTTTCTCTTTATTCTCAAAACTTTTCCCTTTCCCCTTTCCCCTCTCATCTTCAACCCCAATTCTCTCCTAACCTCAGAACCTCACACGCCTCTCCTTCCTCCACCACATGGGCGATGGCGCCGGAATCTTTCCGGGAGGACTGAACATATCAAATCAAAATACCAAATCAAAATACCAAATCAACATACCAAGGAACTAAGGTCCCTTCTCCATCTTCAACATCCCAAATCAAAAGTTATCGAACTTTTGCCGCCCTATTGAGGTGGTCGGAGTCATGGTGTTTACCTGCGACGAATTTCTCTGGCGCCGTGGTGGAGCTGGTGGCGAGGAGCGGAGAAAGGAGTTTCTGTAAAAAGGTGTACATTGATTGGCCGTGGGTGGGATAAAAAAGGAAAGAAAATAAAAAAGAATAATGTTATTATTAATAGTAATAAATGCAAGATCTCCAAAATATAGTAACTGTTGTAGATCGCTCCGGATCCTCTACGCAAGAGATTCTGCGCAAAATGTACACAATTTACCTTTTTACAGTAAATGATTACTAATTTATAATTACTTTCTAGATTGACTTTCCTCCTTCCATTTACCTTGTTGAAGTAAATTGTTACTAATCTAATTATGATTTTCTTTTAATTCTAACGTTTGTATTTCTTTCTCTTTATTCAATCTTTATCCTTCCATCCTTGCATAACAATCTCAATAATTGTTTTTCTTAGAATCATCCCATTTTCAAGATTGCTTTCATCCTGATTTTGGAGCTCGGGTAATTCCATATAAACATGGCATCATAATTATATCATTCTATTTATTTCATCTAATATTTTATTTTCTGTAATGATAATAGATGTTGAACTCTTATCCTTTCATCCCAAACATTATCTCAAAATTAGATATTTTAACCTAAATGAATAATATATATTTCTATATAACCAAACATATTGGTATAATCACTGCTTTTATTTTAAACTACCGTAGGGATGGTGGATGGCTTCAAATTATCCAATTGTATCGGTGGCCGCTAGCTTACCAAATTATTCAATTCGGTAGGAAATTCAGTAGCAACAACTAGATTGCCTAATTTGTTTTTGACTAGTTTATTAATGGTACGTACTCCAAATTTTTTTTAGGATTTTCCTAAATTTAAAATAATGTTGAATTATTAAATTTTGATTTTGATTTATTAACAGACAAATTTTAATTTTAATTTTGTTTTTTATTTAATTTTGGTACAAATTCGATGTTGAATCACACGAAGAATCAATATACAACTCAAGGTAAAACTCGTATGAAGTGTAGATGTTTGATTCCATGTGAGAATATAATGTTTTGTAAGTCTAAAATTTAGAAGGTTGATTTTAAGGTGAGGAAGGTAAAACAAAAGAGATGTGTGATAAAAACAATTTACTTGCAAAAATATAAATCGAGTTTCGTTAAACGTAAATATGTAAAATGATTAAATTTGGAGTTGTTAAAACAAAAAAGTGTGTTTACTTGTGAAAATTGGTAAAACATATCCAATACAGTGAATAAGTGTGTTTACGGCAAAAACATAAATTCTACATAGTTTTTTGCGTAAAGATTGCGCAGAATCTTTGCGTAGAAGATCCGAACTGGTTGGAGATGATCAAACAATTATGGAGGAAGTAATAAAAAAATATACATTTTAGAGATAATTATGTAGTATCCGTTGGACCTTCAGCTGTCAATTCAGACCCGAACACGAAAAACCCGACCCGACACGAATGACCTTTTGACCCGATTAAAACCCGAGAATATAAGGTCAAATCTGACCCGACATGAACCCGAATGAATTTTAACCCGACACGAACCCGAGAATGACCTGAAACCAAAAGTGACCCGAACCCGAACCCGAAAGTGACCCGAAGTCTAAAATTAAGTTAATGAACCCGATTTAACAAAAAATTTATGCATTTCAAAAGTTATATATTATTTTTATTACAAGAGCATGTTTTCTCTAGTAGAGTTGATATTTATTTATATATATTTCAGTTTAGTCCAATTTGTATCTTACTTTTTATAATTATGATAGATTAAAAATAAATACTCTCTGTTCTAACTGTTTCTGCATAAATAAATAAAAATATTATCGTATCTAATATTGTTGAAATCGTGATAACATATAGTTTATTAATATCAAATTTATATATGTTCATAATATATCTGGTTAAATATATTAGCTAGTAGTCAAACACGTGTATTGAAAACCGTTAAAAGTCAGATGTGCAAATCCAGTTTGTACGGATGGAGTATAAAAACATCAATTCAGTATATTGTGTATATTAATATTTATTTCAATTCAGTTTTGTTTTACGAAGATCATGTCGTCATAATGCCTTGAGATAAATTGAATAATCTCTGGCGATGATACAATTTTTAACCCATCTAGTATAAAATTGGATTGAACTATAAAGGAATGTAGTGAAACTCAATTTAGTTCCAGTGTTTATAGAAAGTCAAGTAAGATTTGATATCTTTTATTATTTAATTTTAATTTACTTGTTAGTGTTTTTAGAAAATCAAGTAAGTTTGACCTAACACTAGTTAAACTCAATTTATCCAGTATTTATAGATAATCAAAGAATATTTGATCTTTCACTACTTAAATACAATATACTACTTAATTAATTTTTGTATAAAGTCGAGTAATAGTTGATATTTGGTTAGTTAAACACAATTAAGTCAATGTGTTAACACTAAAACTCAGTTACATATGGAAAGTCAAGTAAGGTTTGACACTTGATTAGTTAAATTCAATATAAATTTTTCATAGTGTTTATAAAAAAATAAATTAAATATAATATTTGGAAGTAACTAAATTAATTTTTAAGTGTTTATTGAAACTAAATTACGGATTAATTTTTGATAATTTGCTTCAATTTAGTTATCGTTGTTAGTTAAGCAGGTTTCCAATTCGATTAATTACATCAATTTAGTGGGTTTAGTGGGCTTAGTGGGTTTTGAGTTTTGGGGTTTGGGGCCTTAATACAAAAGTAAGCCCAACAAATATGGTCAATTCTAATATCAAAATCAACCCAATAATTATTTCATTTCTTTTTTCATTAAAGTGTGGGGAATTTATTAGGCACCCCGAACCTATAAACTTGCCCGTAGGCGATTGCCCGCAGGCTTACATCAAAAGCGCAGGGTAAAAGCGCAAAGAAAAAGAAAAAAGAGAGAAAAGGGGATACATCGTAAAATACTATAGTCTAATACTCTAATAGTACTAAAGTTACCTGACAAGCGTAGTATCTTAACTCGAATTCTACAACTAAATAATCGAAGTCTACTAGTCTAGATAGACCAGAAGCCCATGGGGTTTTCTCTCTCACCGTAGCCAGTTTAAAGAGAGATATAACAAACAAATGGGCAAGAATACTCCCCAAGTCTGTCAGTGTAACTTCGCAAAAAGACCAAATCCAAATCATATCCCCTAAATAAAGTCTAATACTAGTGTCAAATTCCAGCCAGTTCGAGTCTAACTAGCCAGCAAGTTCCACAAAGTATAGGAAATTTGAACGATGCTAAGATATTTCGTCACGTTGCGGTCATCCCTGGGTAAAAGGGGATTTCCTGATTGTGACTATACTATCAACTCAGAAACCACCATCGCATACCCATCAATCACATTAAGGTCATCCCACGGTAAAAGGGATTTTCTGATAGTGGATATTTAGGGTTTGCTATAGCAGTAACAAGTGCATAAAATCATTATCTGATCGTGAAAAGCTGCTGAAGCTAACTTCCACGATCTACAAGTCCAGACTGTATTGGATAAAGGTATCGCCAAAAGTATGAAGTTACTACTTTGACTAGGATTTCTCCTCACCAACCATACAGAGACACAATAATTATTTCATTTCATGTTATTTTAGTGTTAATATAAAGTAGAGTACTTGTTGATATCGTATCTGATAATTTAATTTATTACTAACATCGTGATTATTGACATTTTAATATCCATATTTAAAACTAGAGTTTCTTTCGAATCGAAGTGTTAATACAGGTTATAATAATTATTAAATTTAATATAGTTACGAGTATTTGTCAAAATATTATATTTTGACCCGAACCCGACACGAAAATAAAACTGATCCGATACCAACCCGACCCTATAAAACCCGACACGATGAATAGTCCCAACCCGACATCAACCCGACACAAACCCGACCCGACCCGACCCGACAAGACCCGAAAAGACATTCTCGACCCGTTTGAACCCGACCCATTTAACCCGAACCTTTTTAGACCCGAATCGACAGCTCTAGACCTTCTCTTATATATCTTGCATGTCCCATAAACAAATAAATTAATTGCATTAATGTATCCAAAATAATTAATTGCATTGAATAATTTCTGTCCCATAATTATGTCCGTCGTGTTGCACATGCTGCGTACTTTAGAACAGAAGTAGTTACATTTTTTGGAAACTATTTATTGAAGAATTACGTACTGTATTGTCTGTATTATATATTTCAGGGTCCAGAAGATATAAATTGTCTGCTTTATATATCTTGAGCCATCAGCATGCGCCCACGATTTGGTGTATCAGATGCGCGGCAACGATTGAGCAACTGCGACCCAGGATAGATGGCGCCATCAACATTGCTAACTCTTTGGTGGACTTGGAGGCAAACACGAAAATCAGAATTGCACCGAGGCAGACAACAGTCAACCCCCACCAGCAGGTAAACAATGTTGATCACGCAGTGCCGGGACCTGTAAAGGATAAGGGTACAGCGGGAGATATCAGGCTAATTTGGCTAAACAAGGGAGCGGCACCGAATGACACTGGCGCTCATGGGACTATAATCATCACAGACGCGGCATTCCATGAGGAATCGGGCAAGGAGGCTGTGGCCTGGTGTGCTAAGGCACCAAACGGAGATACGATGTGGCAAGGGACGAGCAAGCTGCATGCAATGGATGCCACCCAGGCAGAACTCACAGCCATCCTATAGGCTATGAAAAACACAATCAAGAAAGACAGAACCAGGGTAAACTTTTTGACAGATTGCAGGAACGCTTGGACGTACCTAAGGAATTACCCAAAATCCCCCCCGTATGTCAACCTTATCATCAGGCAAATCCTAGTTTTAGCCATTGGATTCTCCAACTGTACTATCTTTAAAGCCGATAGGGCTTATGTCAATGATGCGCACCTGTTAGCGCAACCAGTTCAACTATGTAACACTCTTTTTAATTCGTAATAAGAAGATCGCTTTTATTCAAAAAAAATAAAAAAAAAAATATATATATATATATATATATATATATATTGAGCCCAGAAAATGGTTGCTATTCTTCTTTCATAATTAAATTCTGAAGATTTTTATAAATATTAGGTTTTGGAACAAAAGCAGGGACCAAAACCCTTGAATATACTCACCTAAACAAATTAATTACCTGCATTATTTCCTGCTCCATATGCCCCATGTCTTTGAATATATAGGGACCGAATCCTGACTATTAATTATCGGCATAGTCAAGCACTAAAATATTAATATATAATGCTTAATAAAATTAGTTTTTTCATTATTTATATTTTAATTTAGGTGCAAATTATTTATTATTATTCAAAATAATGATAAAATTATATTATCTTTCGAATTCAAAACAAAACATTATCGTTCGAATTTTCCGTTGGTGAGCTAGCTTCAATACAGCCGCCGGTTAGATTTTAGCTTGTTGTTGACGCCAAACCTCAGCCGGCTCACATACTCGAAACTGGGGCATTGGTGTGAATTCGTACGGGAACAATAAGGTACAAGGCTGTAACTAGCCTCAAAACAGAACAAGCTAAACGATATCTACTGATTAAACAATGCCTTCGGACATCATGTTGTAAGACTAACTATACTTATCGATTGAGTAAGCCGTTTATAATCCTCCTATCTTTTTGATGGTTTCGAGAAAAAAAAACCCAAAGATCGATCGCATAAAGCATTGGCCTGATACCGATTTCAAAAGGTATTCCAATAGTCATTTTACATTGCATATATATAAAACCTAAAATAAACCTGAAACTCTTGCAAAAATAAAAACATTTCCTCAATTTTTACGGCCTTAATTAAGTCCCCACAAGAACAGATACCAATATATGTTAGAGTCGTTACACATGAATTGGAAGGTGGTACTTTTCTATAAAATCTCTACTGAGGTCTGAGAACAACCAAAATAGCAGAGGTTTGCTTACGTTTGAATTTAGTTGAATTCAAGTTTTCATTAGCCATGGCAGGAGCTTCTGTGCTTTCGACCATATGTAAGAGGTAAGCCAAATAGTTGGTGACGTAGTAACAAAATGGTACTTACGTATTTGTTTTTACAGGCTAGAAGGAAAGGTGGCGATGATCACCGGAGGAGCAAGCGGAATCGGGAAATCAACGGCGAAGATGTTCTCGGACCACGGCGCTAAGGTTGTGATTGCCGACATCCAGGACGAGCTAGGCAGCTCGTTAGCAGAAACCTTAGGTTCCTCAAACGCCACCTACGTTCACTGTGACGTCACAAACGAGGATGACGTGAAAGCGGCGGTTGACAGAGCGGTTTCAACCTACGGGAAGTTGGACGTGATGTTCAACAACGCAGGAAACGAGAGCCCCCAAAAACCCCAGATCGTGGATTTTCCGGCGGAAGACTTCGAGTGGGTGATGAAACTAAACGTGACGGGAGTTTTCCTGGGGATGAAGCACGCGGCTCGGGTCATGATTCCGGCGAGAAGCGGCTGCATCCTCTCTACGGCGAGCCTGGCTTCCGACGCCGGAGGGATTGCATCCCATGCCTACACGGGCTCCAAGCACGCGGTGGTGGGGCTGACGAGGAATTTGGCGGCGGAGGTTGGGCAGTTCGGCATCAGAGTAAACTGCGTGTCACCGCATGGAATCGTGACCCCACTGTCGATGAGGTCTTGGGGGAGGATGTCGGAGGATGAGTTTGTGGAGGCAATGAAAGGGTATCTCAACCTGAAAGGCGCCGGAATTTCGACCGGGTACGATATTGCTAAAGCGGCGCTCTACTTAGCGAGTGATGATGGTAAGTTTGTGAGTGGGCAGAACCTTTTTGTTGACGGAGGATCTAACATTCGCAATGCCATCAATATTTTCCTGTGAATTTTTTTTCCTTTTGTTATTGAATAAGTGTGAATTAGTTATGATATTCATCTCTCATATCTACCAACCATCTTAGTTGTTCGAATCAAAATATTATTTCAATATGGTCATGTGTATACGCCTATTATATGTATATAGGGGTTGATTTTGTAAATCGTACCTCAAAAAGCTCTGATCGGCAATTTAAATGTTTATTTACGATTATTAGGTGACTTGAAAATAAACATACAAATGCAGATTAAAGCTTTTAGAGGTATAATTTACAAATTTAATATCAGTCCAGGGTACCAGATTACTTGTCAAAAACTCAGGGGTATATGAGCACTTTAGCAATGAACTTAGAGGTACACGGGCATTTTTCTCTAAATAAAATCAACACCTAGAGTCTAGGTATCCTATATAAGGGATAATCAAACTATTTCACTAATTATTCTCATTTTCCCTCCACTTATTGCAACCTCGTTATTCTACAATCTATATTGCTGGACCTCATATCATTCCATCTTGCTGCCACAACCTCACATCCAATCACCAAAACCCCATTTTCGAAGATTTAAACCTCATTTTCGACACAACAAACCTTATTTTTTATGCAACAAACCTCAACGTGGACGTAGACAACACAAATCTCATTTTTGATGGCACAAATCTCCTTTTTGACGACACAAACCTCAACATCGATGTTGACAAACCAAAAATCTCATTTTTAACGTCCAAAAACTTCATAAGCCTTTCCTCACTCGACATTGTAGATGCTCTGTATAAGCCACTCAATAAATAATTTGGTTGTTTTTTTGAAAAATTCATTCATGGTATTGAAAAAATGCCCAATAGCGATTACGGTTGAGGAGCCATGAATAATTCTCCCATATATGATGGTTTTAGCGTAAAAAAAAAGATTACAAGTGGAATCAACATCTAATCAACTAGGCTATTTCAAGGCTAACTAAATCATATGCTAACCAGACTCATACCGTCTGTACTATTACAAATTGAGAGATTCAATAAAAAGTTGTAATACCGCCCTCAGAGATATTATCTTGCAACCGCGAACATCACAACCGTTTGGCATAGAGGAACATCTCTGCTGATAGATAATAGTGGGGATGACTCGGGTTTTAGTCATCTTCTAGGAATCTGCCTGCTCACGTGACCGGAGGCGATGACGAGGCATCAGGAGGTACATTCACGTGTTGGAGGTCTCCGCACAGTACAGAAAGGTGACCCATGATTATGAAGAAGGAGAAGGTCTAAGGAGCCTATAAATAGAGGTCACAATCAGTCATTCCAGATAAGTTCTCTAACTCTTGAATACAGAGTTTTATCTTTCCTTTCAATACACGAAATCTCATCATCACACCGAATCTGCTACCCTTGGGTGGCTACGGGGGCTTGTTTTGCAGGCTTCTGACGAACAGGTCCTTAACAAGTCTCTTCCGAGGCCCAGGAGCTCGGACAGACATGCATTCTTAGCGAGCAGTCTGCATACTTTCTCAGCTACCAACATCCCAAAGCTCTCGGATACCTCAACTATCTGAGGCACCAATTACTAGAGCGGATTTCCCCGCATCAGTTGGTACGTCCGGTGGGACCATCCTAAGTGGGTTTTTACCTTTTTCGGACATTCTCGAGGCTCATCACATTTCTGGTCTCGATTTATCTGAAGGAGTGTCAGATCAATATGGTTAGCATTAAATATGATTGAGGCAGTTCTTGACCAAGTTGGAGTCGAGAGCATGCAAATGGACTTATCTTGGGAAGTACAGACAAGATATGTGCCACCAGGGGAGGAGCAGGTCAAGAGGTTCCGATTCGGAGGTACGTTGGAATTCTCGGCGGCTGAAAAAGGTCTGATACAAGCGGTGCATTCCGACCCTTTATTAGTAACCACCAAAGTTTGAGGGTTTAGAATAAGAATAGTGTTAATAGACAGTGGCAGCGGGGTGGAGGCAATGGCAACATCATGTTTTGATCAATTAGGAATTATTATGGAGAATTTGTGCTCCCCAGCGTTGTCACTCGTAGAATTTTCAGGAAAGCTAGAGAAGCCTATCAGAATGATATCTCTGAGTGTGATAATGAGAGATGACGCGGACATCGCCCGAAGGATTTTGAAACTGAACAACTTCATTGTAGTAGATGATGTATCTCCGTACAACGTGGTCCTCGGTAGAACCTAGTTAAATCAAATCTGAGCAGCCAGTTGCCCTCACCTTTTGATGCTGAGGTTTCTAACTAAGCAAGGCATGGCGATGGTCCGAAGAAGCCAGTCTGAAGATCGGAGTTGCTCGCAGGTAGCCGTGGCAGAATCAAGGAAAGAAATGGGAGTAATGTCAGGGCCTCTTCTCGATCAGGAATTGGAGGATAAGGAGAAGAGGTCATTTATTACGAACGAATGAATTTTTTGCTACAAGATGATGCCATTTGGGTTAAAAAAATGCAGGAGCAACGTACCAAAGAATTGTGGATGATGTGTTCGGGGACCAAAATGGAAGAAACATGGAGGTTTATGTAGACGACATGGTGATTAAGAGTCGAAATCATCAGGAGTTCTTGAGTGATCTGTAAGAAACATTCGCCAAGTTGGAGGCAACCAATCTCAAGTTAAATCCAAAAAAGAGTACCATCGGAGTAAGTGATGGGAAGTTCCTCGGGTTCATGGTGTCAAGCCGAGGTATGGATGCAAATCATGAGAAGGTTGAGGCGATCAAAAAGATGCAATCTACCACGACGGTGAAAGAGGTCCAGAAGTTGACGGGGTCGCTGGCAGCGTTGAGCCGCTTCTTGACAAAAGGAGCAGAGAGGCAACTGCCTTTCTTTAACGTTCTAAGGAAAGCAATGGATTTCCAGTGGACAGATAAGTGCGAGAAGGTCTTTCAGGATTTGAAGCAGCACTTGCTGAAACTGCCTACTTTGAAGAAACCGATCCCAGGTGAAACTCTTTACTTATACATAGCTTCCTTGGCCGAGGCAGTAAGCGCGGTGTTGATCAAAGAAGAGCAGGGGATTTAACATCCCATATATTTTGTAAGCCGAGCGCTAAGAGGGCCAAAGACGAGGTATACAGAGTTGGAGCAATTGGTGTTGGCATTAATGCACGCATCAAGGAGGTTGAAAACATGCTTTCAAGGTCATCTGATAGTAATATTGACCAATTACCCACTAAAGCAGATCATGCAAAAACCAGAGGCCTCGGGAAGAATGATGAAATGGGCAGTAGAAATAGGGGAGCATGATGTGACATATCAACCTCGGAAGGCAATCAAAGGGAAAGTATTGGCGGATTTCTTGGTAGAATCTATAGCTAGCAAGGAAGAGTGCGTAAAGGATGAGATGATCGAAAAAGAAAAGAAGGGTCAAGTACCTTGCGGGGTCAGAAAAGGGAAGAAGGGTCAAGTTCATGTCGAGATCAAGGAGCTGGAATGAAGCAGAATACGAACATTTGTACGCATTACAATTTTCTTTCAAAACAACGAACAATGAAGCAGAATACGAAGCCTTGAAAGGAGAACTACGACTGGCAAAGGAAATATGAATTAAAAGGATGGTGGCGTTTAGTGATTCCCAGATTGTGGTGCAACAAGTAAAAGGGTAGTACGAAGCGCGAGAAAGGAGCTTGCGGAGATATCTAGAAATCGCTAAACAATTGGAGGTGGGGTTTGATAGCTTCATGTTAGAGCAGATTCCCAGGGAAGAAAATACTAAGGCCGACGCGCTAAGCTGGCGTCTTCGGAGGTAAAACCTGGACCCGACCAGAAACTCTACATGGAGGTGTTAGAAAAGAGAAGTTATGAGGAAACTCCGAGGGTGGAGACGTTCGCAGAGGAGGAATCGTGGATAGCTCCAATCCTGGCATACGTTAGGAACGACGTGCTCCCAGGGGATAAGAATCTGGCGCGAAAGATCAGGGTGAAAGCTCTGAGGTATACGCTACACGAAGGATTGTTTCATAAGAGAGGATATCTGCAACCATTGCTAAAATGTGTAGAAAGGAAAGAGGGAAGATCTCTAATAAAAGAGGTACATGAGGGGCCAAATGGTAGCCATCAAGGATGTCGGGCAGTGGCGAAGAATATTTTGAGGCTCAGATATTACTGGCCGACCCTTTTCGCGGGCCGAAAAGGGAAGCGAAGCGGCATAGAACGCCGAAGATAATTCCGAGGGAAAGAAGCATTTTGGGAAAAGGAATTAAGACAAAAGGTCTCACGCTTCGGAACCGAGAAACCTCTGTCTTAGGAGGTTTGTGATGATAGATAATAGTGGGGATGACTCGGGTTTAAGTCATCTTCCAGGAAACTGCCTGCTCCCGTGACCGGAGGCGATGACGACACATCAGGAGGTACATTCACGTGCTGGAGGTCTCCGCACAGTACAGAAATGTGACGCATGATGATGAAGAAGGAGAAGGTCTAAGTAGCCTATAAATAGAGGCCACAATCAGCCATTCCAGGTTAGTTCTCTAACTCTTGAATACAGAGTTTTATCTTTCCTTTCAATACACGAAATCTCATCATCACACAGGATCTGCTACACTCGGGTGCCTCCGGGGGCTTGTTTTGCAAGTTTCGGACAAACAGGTCCTTAGCAAGTCTCTTCCGAGGCCCAGGAGCTCGGACAGATGGGCATTCTTTGCGAACAGTCTGCATACTTCCTGAGCTACCAACATCTCAAAGCGCTCGGATACCTCAACTATCCGAGACACCAATTACTGCAGCGAATTTCCCCGCATCAGTCTCCCGAATCAATCACTGCGTCAATCGGGAATCTGCCACAACCGTAACACCACTAGATCCAAAACATACGATCTATGTTATTCAAACGGTAAACACCTTGAAAATTATAGATTAATTGCATTATTAATGTATCAAAAAAATTAATTGCATTATATAATTTCTTTTCCATAATTATGTCCGTCGTGTTGCACATGTTGCGTACTTTAGAGTTTAGAACGGAAGTAGTTACATTTTTGTGGAAACTATTGATTGAAGAATTACGTACTGTATTGTCTTGTACAGTACTATATATTTCAGGGTCCAGAAGATGTAAATTGTCTGCATTATATATTTTGAGCCCAGAAAATGCATGGGTTGCTACTCTTTTTCATAATTAATTAAATTCTAAAAAATATTAGGTTTTGGAAGAAAAGCAGGGACCAAAACCCTTAAATTAATATACTCACCTAAACAAATTAATTATCTGCTACATAAAAAATAATAATTAATTATCTGCATTATTTTCTGCTCCCATATGCCCCATGTCTTTGAATATATAGGGACCAAAATCCTGACTATTAATTATCTGCATAGTCAAGCACTAAAATATCACTATATAATGCTTAATAAAATAGTTAAGTTTTTAAATTATTTACATTTTAATTTAGGTACGAATTATTTTATCACTATTCAAAGTAATGATAAAATTATATTATCTTTGAAACCTGTCTCTATAGGGGACCGTTATCATTCGAATTTTCCATTGGTGAGCTTCAATACTGCCACCACGGTTAGATTTTAGGTTGCAGGTGACGCTAGAACTCAGCCGGCTCACATACTCGAGACTGGACATCGGTGTGAATTCGTACGGAAGAACAATAAGGTACAAGGGACTAGGAATGATCAAAGAAACTCACTGAAAGATCAAGAAAATTGAATGAAAGATTAATACAAATGCTCAAGCAAATCAACATAAATATCAAGGCAAAACAAGAACGCTCAAGGGAACTGACTGAAAGATCAAGCGAATTGACTAAAAGATAAAAAAAATAGTAAATGCTCATTCCTTAGTACTTGGACTCCACAGAGACTAGTCTCACTGGAAATGGACTCAAACATTAAAATAGGCTAAGCCTTTTTTTTAAGCAAATAAATTATATATCAGCATATTGGAAAACATCCAGAAATGAATGACAAAAACCTCGGAAGAGTATCTCAAGTATTAGCTAACAAGGGGCTCAACTTCGCATAGTTCGCTAGAGCATGATCAACAAAATTACAATCCCTCGGGACCCAGATGGGACCCTCTAAGTGATTCCGATCTAGCCCTAAATATGATTCGGTCAAGGACCGACTCACATATGACCCGGCAAGCCACCTCGCGTCGAACCATCTGCACAACCTGAAGAGCATCACCGATAACGCAAACTTGCGGCTGGTTGACAACTTCCGCTAGTAGCAGGGCTTCCTCCAGCGCTAATGTCTCATCCTGTACAGGGTTCTCGACATGGGGAAATCTCCTGGATGCTATTTGTCAGACATTATCTGTAGATCAGTTCAGTTCAGTTCAATTCAGTTCAGTTTAGTTCAGTAAAAATGTAATTTGATGAAATTCAGATTAATTCAGTCATATGCTGATTCCATTTTTCAATACATTAATTTTCAGTTCAGTTTAGTTCAGTTTAGTTCAGTTCAGCAAGAAATAAGCTCTAGTAAAAAGGAACTAAGTCTATGAAGTACTTATCGATTGAGCAGCCGTGAATAATACCGATTTCAAAGATTTTCTAAAGCATTGGCCTAATACCGATTTCAAAAAGGATTACATATGTCATTATGCTGTGCAAATAAAATTTAAAACAAACCTGCAACTCTTGCAAATATCAATCAAATGTCAATTTTTACGGCCTTAATTAGGTCCCCACAAGAATAGATACCAATTTATGTTAGAGTCGTTACACACAAATTGGAAGGTGGTACTTTTCTATAAAACCTCATCATCACTTACAGAGACGTCTGAGAACAACCAAAACAGCAGCTTTGCTTACGTTTGAATTCAAGTTTTCATTAGCCATGGCAGGAGCTTCTGTGATTTCGACAATGTGTAAAAGGTAATCCAAATAGTTGGTGACGTATTTGTATATAGTCTAACAGAACATAAAACTGTTTATGTTTTCACAGGCTAGAAGGAAAGGTAGCGGTAATCACCGGAGGAGCAAGCGGAATCGGGAAATCAACGGCGAAACTGTTCTCGGACCACGGCGCTAAGGTTGTGGTTGCCGACATCCAGGACGAGTTAGGCTACTCGTTAGCAGAAACCTTCGGTTCCTCAAACGCCACCTACATTCGCTGTGACGTCACAAACGAGGATGACGTGAAAGCCGCGGTTGACAGAGCGGTTTCAACCTACGGAAAGTTGGACGTGATGTTCAACAACGCAGGGACAGAGAGCCCCAAAAATCCCCGGATCGTGGATTTTCCGACGGACGAGTTCGAGCGGGTGATGAAACTGAACGTGACGGGAGTTTTCCTGGGGATGAAGCACGCGGCTCGGGTCATGATTCCGGCGAGAAGCGGCTGCATCCTCTCTACGGCGAGCCTGGCTTCCGGTGCCGGAGGGATTTCGTCCCACGCCTACACAGGCTCCAAGCACGCGGTGGTGGGGCTGACGAGGAATTTGGCGGCTGAGATTGGGCAGTTCGGCATCAGAGTCAACTGCTTGTCGCCGCATGGAATCGTCACGCCACTGTCGATGAGGTCTTTGGGGCTGACGGAAGATGAGTTTGTCAAGTCCATGATAGGGTCTTACAACCTGAAAGGCGCCGGGATGTTAACTGGGGACGATATTGCTAAAGCGGCGCTCTACTTAGCGAGTGATGATGGGAAGTTTGTGAGTGGGCAGAATCTATTTGTTGATGGAGGATCTAACATTTGCAATCCCATCAATATTTTCCTGTGATTTGTTTTTTCTTTTGTTATTGAATAAGTGTTGGAATAAGTTTCCACTAACCATCTTAGTTGTTCGGATCAATGTATTGTTTGAATATGGCCATGTGTAATAATTATATCTTTTAATTTGTTTTCCTTCCCATCCCACCGATTTCTGCACTTTTACTATTCATCTAGTGTTAATTTTAATCTTAAACTAGTCGTGAACTTTAGATTCTTAGTATCATATATTTTCAAAATATCTAACTTTTATAACTTATATTTGCGCTTAATTAAAAATATTAATTATCAAATATTTTCTGAGTTAGCTAATAAAAGACACAATTGAAATACATCTGCAGGTACATGAATTTCCTATTGTCCATGACATAACTTCATGTAGTTCCGAATGTATAATACTTTCTTGCGTTGTATATATCCATCTTAAACATAATCTAATCGAGCACTCAAAAAAATGAAGGTCTCTTGAAATGCTGTTTATATCCTTGCGAAATATATACTAGAACTAAGTTAAAAATATGGATAAATTGTGCCGCGTTATAAAGTATAAACTCAAAATAATGGAGGTCTTATTTTGCTATCTAGGAGCATGAAATATTTCACGCGCACACGCGCTGAAGTACCCATTTCTAGTTTGTTTCTTGCGGTGATCCACCCACCGTTTCCATTTGATTCATTGAAAAAATTGAAGTATAATTATCAACATACTCCCTCTATACCAAAAAAAAAAAAAAAAAATTATCAAATTTTCCTTTTGTTCCGTCACAAAAGATATTTCTTATTTTGGCAAAAAATTATAATATAAACTATCAACATTCTCTCACATACTCTACCAACCCTACTATCCACATCCGCGCCACATCAGATTTCTTAAAAACCGTGCCATAAGGAATTGGACACAAAATAGAGGGACGAAGGGAGTATATATAAAGGGTCGATCGGTCGGTGCTACAGTGAATTTTCGTCGTCTATTATTTGACGTTTTGTTGTCCGCGTATTTTTAAAATTGTGATCTTCATCATCTCCTAAGCTTGGCCATCTCTACCTTGCTGGCGTCACGGAACAAGGTTTCAGATAAGGGCAAAAATGGCGGGAATGACGATACCCTCGGACGATGAATTTTTATTGACTAGACGAAGAAGCTGGGCGTCTATCCGGCCAAAGGTCCTACCGACGAAGAAATTGAATTTACCGATTGTCACTCGTCAGCGTGGTGGGGTTTTGTCGCTACTCGGTGTAAAGCGGCCACGCGATCATCGGAATACCGTTCGTCTTGCTTTCTTGAGCTGAATTTTACAGAAACAGGAAGCTTTGGCGGTTAAATTAAATGTTTTGGATTCGTGATTACATATTTTGTTTGATTCTTATGGTTCTCGTGACTCCTAAGTTTAAGGTTTCTAGCCGAAGTATGAGATGCCATGGCCCATATGTATTATCTTTACTTATTGTAAAGATTTATTTCTTTTGACCATACACAGAGGTTGAAAATTCACCTGGGGGCTGGGGTGCTATGTGATGTGAGCGACTGAAAATCCAGGGATTTGCCATACTTGACAAAATTTCCCAAACTCTCCTGTTTCTGCAGAGGTCTGTTTCCACATGGTTCTTAACTTTTGGATGATCAATGTTGAAGCTGATCATAATGTTACTTATTCGTTGTTTCATTGAATTTGCAGTAATTCGAGTATCACAGTTTAATTTAGAATGTGAGAAGCTTAACAAGGCACTAGTGCAGAAATAGGCCATTAACGGCGGTTTTTTGGTAGGTTTACGGCGGTTTTTAACCGCCGTCGTTGGCTGCGCCGTAGCTGGTCTTCGTCCAGCAACGGCGGTTTGAACCGCCGTAAACAAGGGTTACGATATCGTAACATTTACCGATATCGTAACATGACCGTAACATGACTTACTATTATCGTACGAGGTCGTAAGGGCATAGCTCTACGGAGCGATGATCTTACGCCGTCGGAAAGAGGTAAATGACCTGAGATCAACTTCTTCAGGGTTCCGACACCGGAACATCCGTAGTAATAATGATTAGCGAAGAATTGCACGATATCGTAACCCCAACATGACCACGAACGAACTATTGGTTTTCCGATGACGTAAGGCACGTAGAGTCAAGTGCCTCGAATTTATGTTACGTCACCGTAACACCTTAAGTCCTGTAGTTAAAAGCTAACATAGTATACTGGTTACGACACCGCAACGGAAATAGCACCAAATCGCATCTATACACGTTACGATGTCGTGGGTTCCCCATGTAAGTATAATAAAAGGTATGTCTATGACAATTTCGACATCGTTCGAGTAGTAGGTGACTGTAGTTTTTTGCTTCCGAAACCGGTGATCAAATCGTTACCGCCACTGGAATATGTGTCCTGTACTATTCCGAAATTGTAACCTTTTGAAGTAATATCCAGTATATGGTCCGATATCGGAAACTAGACAGGTTATCTTGTTCCCGATTAGGCATACGAACCCGGAACCTGGAACGTACGGATGTATTTGACATCGGGGTAGGGTACGACTTCGTAATATAGTTAGGTAGTTGTATACTGGGCAGATTACGACATCGGACGGTAGTTAGGAAATATAGCTTTAAAGCTAAAATTTTATTAAAACCAGGATTTAAAATCCTTCTACTAGTACATTGTTGTCATAACATCTACTAGGGCATCTATAACACCCCGTCAACCTCAATCTCATGAACGAGATAAATACCAAAATAGTTTTTAACAACATACACATGCACAATGAATGAAGTCACACAACCTCATCTAGTTCTTTACCGAAAATGCTCAACCCTCGGACGTTGACTATGTAGTGCGCCAACATATTTCTTGGAGGCTTCATTTCGTCTTGGGTATATGGAGTTGTATCTTTATCAAAAATCTAAAAACAATACATAAAATGGAATTTAGTGACATCTATATTGGGTTTAATCATTGAAATACACCAAAAGAAATACTCACCTTTTTTGGGTCCATGTTATTGATTCGCATCATTGACACGCAAATGCTCGCATACAACATTGTGTAATAACCGCACTCCCAATCACTCTCTTGTCTTTTGTACTTCATCAAGAAAGATCAACTTTTATGTAAATAGGTTATACACTTGAACAAAATGTTAAGCCGATAATTAATAGACAACATATAGGGCTAACCTTAATCTCGACTACTTTAAAAGGAGTCTTCGTATTTGAATTTACGTAGTTCAAAGCATCTTTGATTAAATCCAAGAAAGATTTGATTGGTGGTACATGTTTAGGATCGATCCAATAAACATGCTTGTTTGTCTTGTTTATTAACACCAACCGCCAATGACCCCTACAAAATAAGCAGAAACGTTAAAGAAAAATCAAATAAAATAGAAAATATTCAACATATTTTGGGATTTCCAAAAAAGTGTAAAACTTACCCTTCAATGAAAGGACATATGAAGAAAAATTTGTCGGGATTTCCAAGGGCAAGTTTGAGATACATTAGCCTTTTCTCACAATCTCCACCCACTTTTTGGATTGAATCGGGGCATATAAAGCCAATCCAAGTATTTTTCTTCGAAGCCACGGTAAATAAGTAACTTCAACACATTAAACCAAAATACGATTAGAATTATAAAAATGACATCATAAATAAGATATTAAAAATTATACAACAATCAGCTACTTACTCTTGATAAAGTGACATGAGCGTGGCCGTTACTAGGTTGCATTCCCACAACACCGCCAAATCATCCCAACCCAATACAATCATTGTGGCAATACCGAACACGGATTTTTGGCAATGGAATTTGTACAAAGTTAACTTGTCACTACCCGACACCTTCTCATATAAAACTTTGACCGATATTGGCATATCACTTACGCTCACTATGTTTGAGATAACGGTGGACAAAGGACGCCTCGACAACCACTGCACATCTCCTGGATGCTCACCAACCGACACTTTTTTACGTAACCATGAACTGAAAGTTCTAGTGTGTTGACCAAGAACATCTTCCTCACTTATACCGCGAACTTCGTTTCTAATCTCATTCATGTGGAGTTCGATGTATGGTACAACAGACGGGTAATTGCGTAACACATACAAATGAGCAATAGTCATATCCTCAAATGATGGTTCAAATAAGTTACCTTTTTGTAATCCATGACCTTTAATCCTATCCTCGTGCCTTGAATTTGGAATGCCAATTGTATCAACCCCATCTAGGTAAGCTGTACAAAATTCAATAGACTCCTCCGCAACATATCGTTGAACAATGCTTGCATCGGGACGATATCTATTCTTCACAAAACATTTAAATATCTTCATGTACCGCTCAAACGGATACATCCACCTTAGGAATACGGGCCCACAACACTTAATCTCCCTAACCAAATGAACCACTAGATGAACCATTATATCAAAAAATGAGGGGGGCATGAACATCTCCATGCGGCATAAAACATCAACAATCATAGTCTGTAGCTCATCCAACCTCCGACGACTAATATTCTTCCTACATATTGATTTGAAAAATAGACACAATCGGCTAATACACATTCTAACATGTGAGGGCAAAGTGGTTCGAAGAGCAATAACATTTAACTCTTGCATCAAATTATGACAATCGTGAGATTTCAAGCCTACAACTTTCATCTCTTTAACTTTGACACAAGTGCTAATGTTAGAGGAATAAGTACTCGGTACCTTTATTTCTTTAAGACATTCACAAAAACTCTTCTTCTCCTCCGTAGACATTGTGTGAGGTGCAGGGGGGAGATATGTTTTACCTCCCTCCGTAACAGGGGCCAACTCTGGTCTAATTCCAAATTTTTGCATATCCAACCGACTTTTCAAACCATCCTTATCCTTCCCCGGCATGTTTAGCAACGTTCCAATTAAGCTATCACAAACATTTTTTTCAACATGCCTAACATCAAGGCAATGTCTAACTTCTAAATCCTTCCAATAAGGCAATTCAAAGAAGATTGAGCATTTTTTCCAGCTTCCGGGTATTGAAGGTTTTTTTCTATTCTTACCAAAGTCATTTTCAATCTCCTTCACAGTTGCAAAAATTTCATCACCAGAAATCGGATCAGGTGCCAGACCAGTCTCCACCTCACCATTGAACCACTTCTTGCATTTACGAAGGGGGTCGTCCAACGGTAAAAAACGACGATGCCCAAGATAAACAGTTTTTCGACCATTAGGCAATTGCAAGTGTTGAGTCTTCCTTTCACATATAGGGCATGCCATATGCCCTTTCACCGCATACCCCATCAAATTACCTAGAGCCGGCAAATCATTGATTGTACAAAACAAGTAGCCTCTCAACTTAAACCACTCATCGCGATAGCCATCATACGTCCAATTTTCTCCGTACCACAATTTTTTCAAATCATCAATCAATGGTGCCAAATAAACATCAATATCATTACCTGGTTGTTTTGGACCCGATATCATCAACGAAAGCAAAACATATTTTCGCTTCATAGTAAGCCATGAAGGTAAGTTGTACAACACAACCATAACCGGCCATGAGCTGTGAGTACTGCTCAAGTCTCCATACGGGTTCATTCCATCTGTCGATAAACCTAACCTAACATTCCGAGGATCTTTGGCAAAATCAGGATACAAAGCATCTATTTTCTTCCATTGATCACCATCCGACGTGTGTCTTATAACATCATCCTCGGGCTTCGTCCTATCCTCATGCCATGTCAAATTTTTTGCATCTTCCTTGTTAGCAAACAATCTTTGCAACCTAGGAATGATAGGGAGGTACCACATAACTTTCGCCGGGGTAAGTTTCTTGCTCTTAGTAATCGTCTCATCACAAACACCAATAGTGCTAGTTTTAGACTTGTAACGCGGCTCCATGCATACTCGACATCTATCTAATTTTTCATCGTCTTCTCCCCTAAACAACATACAATCATTCGGGCATGCATGGATTTTCTCTAGCTCCATTCCCATTGGGCAAAGAATCTTCTTCGCGGCATACACACGGTCAGGTAACAAATTATCCTTAGGAAGCATTTCCTTAAACAATAAAAGAGTCTCCGTCATTGCTTTGTCGGTGAAACCATGTTTTGCTTTCAAATTCATTATCAATAAAGTCGATTCTAAAATGGTATGCGTAGCTCCCTCGTACAACGGAGTTCGTTTATCATTATACATTGCCTCTAAATCTCCGGCTTCCCAACAAAATTTCTAGCAACATCATCGACCATATCATTCCACTCATTATCACCATGCATATTCTCATCAAATTTCCCAACTACCGATTCATCACAAATAGAATTTGCATCCTCACCATGCCATATCCAATTTGTGTAGTTTCCATCAAAGCCTCTCATTATCAAATGTGCCCTTAACCCCTTCACTCCCAAAAACACATTATTCTTGCAATCTTTACAAGGACATCGCATTCCCGACCTATTCTCTACTCTAGCATGCTCAACCGCAACATCTATAAATTCCTCCACCAAACTCAAATACTCCGGCGAATTTCTAACATTCTCTTGAACAATACGACAACGATCCATTTCAAACCTAAGCCTACATTGTAAAAAAAAAAGGGACCCATAAATAATCTACAACCACTTTTCTTGCAAAACCATGAATCCAACATATCTATATAAACAACAACACAACAAAATAACACAACAACACTAAATAAACAATCAAAATATGAAGATAGTGTTCAAGGGAGACAAGTTACCTTCAACAACCGTTTTTCTAAGGTACTAGCCAACTCTCATTCGCCCACACACATTAGAACACAAGAAAGTTTCAAAAACTATCATTTTTTTCTAATATGTATTGTTTCTGCCGACACTTTACGATATCGGAACCTTCACCGAATCTCCAACCTATACAACTTACGATATCGTAATACACTAGAATTTTCCTCACTATTAACTAACGACTTCGTACGACACCTAGAATCATTTGTTATTTTATATTTCAGAGTCCGGGTGACAAATCGAATCGGCCACTGGAAAAATATAATTGGAGTTTTCAATTTGTCTAAGCGGTTTACGATATCGGAAGGTGTCATGGTGGATTTGCGTACGATTTCCATTGTCGTGGATTTCTACAAGGATTAATCCGAAAGGATTCCGGTATCGTGAGCACGTTCACGACCACAAGTCCGATGTCGTAAGATTAAACTCTAATGGCGGTTTCTTAGAAACCGCCGTAGAATGTCCAAATCCGCCGCAGTTTTCCCCCCTCCCAGTGAAACGATATCGTAAGGTTATCGTTTCAATACTTACGACACAGTTACAATATCGTAAGATATTAGTTACGGCTGTTTTCAAAAACAACCGTAAAACGTCCGCCGTTAATAGACTGTTTTCCACTAGTGAGGGGTCATGAAAGATTGGTTTTGTACGCTGTTGAACTGACTGTTGGTGTCCTTGCTGTAATTTTGATGGTGCTTTTCCAGGTACTCAAACTCAATGCTTCACTTTGAAAAAAATTATAGTTATGTATCATTTTTTTAAACTACAAATCTGCAATACAGTGACATAGTTTCTATTTGTTTATATATAGTTTGTTTGGCAGATTTGGGAATCTCAAGTGATTTGTCAGATTGATTCAATGATTCCAAGTTATTTTCCTTGGAATCCTTGTAGAGGATCAAGTAAATTGACTAAAGGCAGTGGATGAGAGCTTATGGAAAATGAAATTACTACTCCCAAACCTTTATGATCCATAATTATTATTATACAAGTATTCCAAATGATTTATTTTGTTCAAGACTTCCAGTACCACCCAGACATGTATCTTCTTAGTTGTTATGAATTAATATGGTTACTACTTCTAGATTTGTCATTTGCTAACGTTCAATTCTAATAATGTGCATAACTTCGAAAAATTTATTGTTCTGTGATGGAAAAAAAAATTATTCAAATTCTGGGGTGAAAATTGGTGGAGTTCTGATTCTGGGTATTTCGCATTTGGTAAATGCGAACTATCATATTTAATTATTTTTTTCAAAAACAAATACCATGTGGTTATATATCCACGTGTATTTACTATTTCGCATTTAATAATTGTAAATCCGGAGCGATCAGTAAAAACCTCCCTCACATAACTAATCCCCAAATCAAACCCTTGGATCTCCAAATTTTGCATAACTTCAATCTGCGTCAATCGGCAGCGACAATTCGAGGTTTTTGGCTAATATACTTCTATGAATGATATTGTCGGCAATCATCATCATTATATATTTTATTGTTCTATGACTGATATTGTCATGTTAAAACATTATGTAAACCTTTATTTTATGAGAAAGTTTTGGGTGAGACCTGTCCTTGTGGAGACCAAGAGCAGGGGAATGAGCATTTACTGTTTCTACTTGATCTTTTAGTCAGTTTGTTTGATCTTTCAATCAATGTCCTTGAGTATTTTTGTTTTACCTTGATTTTTCAGTTAATTTGATCTTTCGTTCAATTTGCTTGATCTTTCGGTCAATTTTCTTGATCATTTCCTTGGTCAATTTCACCAACGACAAATTCAATCAAGGAAATCGGCGGGTTTAAAGCTCACCAACGACAAATTCAATCAATGGCAATCTCATATAATCTTTGGTCTCATTTGAGACAGGTCTCAAATGAGAATTTGCCTTATTTTTTACATTTAAACCAGTTGTTGCACAATATCTTGTATTCATTTAAACAATTATTTCATGACTATGATTTTGTTGTTATTTTATTTGTTTTATTGTTATCTCGTATACAAAGAAATATATAATAATTTTAAAAGTTACAAAATAAAGGCTACAAAATATACAATAAGGTAATGTTAAAATAAAAGCTACAAAATTATGGAATCATTACTAAAAAAGAATAAAAACCAAACAAACATTGCATAAAAGTCTATATTATTTGAAATAATAATGTAATGTCTTTAATTTAATTCACATTACCTATCTGGTAAGACTAAGTGATTTTTTAAAAATATTATTTACAAAATGAAAATAATATATAATTTTTAAATATAACGATGTAAAATAAGATTAAATTATACGTTAAAGAAAATAAATATGGAAAGACATAGTTTGCATTTGGAAGATGCAGACTATAGTTAATTTGCATTTGCCAAATGCGAACTATGGAGGGCCTCGTAATCAACATCTCCCATGTAGATATCAAGTAAGAAATTTATTGCAAAAATACTAAAAAAATAAAATTGATAGTTGGCATTTGTCAAATGCGAATTATATGATAGTTCGCATTTGCTGAATGCGAAACACCTAAAACCGGAAACACTACAATTTTGAACCCAAATTTTGAAACTTTTTTCATGTTAACCCCATTCCGGGAAAGATCTCGCATAACTTCTATCTTATCTTTGTTTCTCTGGTGCCTTGGGAGTAATTGTTGTTCTAAGTCTTCTTTGCACTTTGTACCAAGCCCTATTTTGTTCTGAAGGTCATCTATACATTAAGATATCCATATTTGATTTTGGATGCTCTGCTATGTGTTCTTATTGTTTGATGATTTTCCCAAGTTAACTTCAGTTCCGGTTAGTCCAGTTTTTGTTTAGTTCCAGATTTTCAGATTGAGCTCAGTTTTGATTTTCTTTTGTATGCATTTCTCATTTCTTTTCTAAATGAATGAGTTATGGTTTCCATTGCATATTTGAGCCGACAAATTGAAGTTACTGGTATGATGCAAATGTGGAACTTTTTTATGCTCAGTGTTATATATGATATCTTAATTTTAAGGCATGCTCAATGATCAGTTCACTTCTCTTTTTTTAGGGCTGGGCAGCTGTATTTGGTTACACTGCACTAAGGAACAAGTCACCTATATATATACACCATTTAGTCCCAGTTTCTATGTGTTATATATGTTGGAATAGTGTCCTTTGATAAATGTGCATTGTCCTAAATAGTTGAAGAATAAATTACGGAGATAATTAATTCAGTTATTTAAGTGATCAGAATGTTTAGCTAGAAACCGCTTCCGATCGGCTAGCATCAATGGCATTAAACTCGCAGCTTATTATAACTGAACCTATAAGGTCACGCACTAAGCATGAAATTGGACGGAGTAATTATCTAATTAGATTTGGAGTCTAATAGTGATTAAATGAGAATTAAGTCTTATTGGGCCAGACCCATATTGAATAAGACTAGGAATAGGTTTATGAAGATTTTGTTTATTCTGTATAAATAGACTTCTACAGGAATAAACAGACAAGCATACGCATAGTTCATGTGTTGAGCGCCTCAGAACAAATAAACCTAACATTCTCATATACAAACCTCATCGTCAAGAGAAGAACAAAGACTAGGTCTTTGGTTGCTGATCGATGTTCTAAGCTAACAACGGTGAGGCGGTCTGATCGTGCTGTGTGGATACGTATAGAGGGATCACGCTTGGGATTCTCTTCTTTGTAGTTGATTGGATCATCTGACTAAATCTGATGGTAAAGCACGCTTCAAGAGGTAAGCCTAAACCCTACTTTAGATTCATACTAAGTACATGCATGAGATCCGAGATTAGATAATTGATGTTCCGTTAAGTTAGACTTAATCAATTCCCAGAAATATATATGCTAATTTCCATTTGATTGTGTGTCAGGCGCTAGAGAGTGATAAATGTGTAGTTTATTTTTGAAAATATATGTTTAATTGTGTGTCGGATTTTGTTTGATTATGTGCATATGTTTCATGATTCCTGATTGTGCCAGTTCTGTGTTTTTAATAGCTAGCCATTGAAATCTTTGAACAAGTCTGTTTCTTTCTGCATATGGATGTTACTATTGGTACAAGTTGGCTTCCGGTGCGGTGCTCTACCGGCATGTGGAGACTCTCTTGAACTATGGTTCTTGAATTTTCTGCTTAAAGCAACCTCAGCCCGTGACGTTGGAACTTGGAGAAAAATCCCTTTCATCTTCTCTCATATTGATAGACAAGGTTAGGGCTGTTAATATATATATGTAAAGGGTAGTATAGTCTTTTGACATATAGAATAGGAAGACTATAAAACTAACTCTTGTAAGATCTTATCTTATTGATTCATATATGCAAACCATGGTTGGCTCCCAAATCTGTTCATCTTCTTTATAGTCTAACATGGTATCAGAGCATTGGTTTTGATCCTTGGAAAATCACATACCCAACAACGTTCATCGGATAACTGTTCATCGGATAACTGTTCATCGGATTACTATTCAGCGGGGGTACTGTTCATCGAGTACTGTTCATCGGGGTTACTATTCATCGGGGTTACTGTTCATTGGGTTACCGTTCGTCGGGTACTGTTCATCGGGGTACTGTTCATCGAATTACTGTTCATCGGATAGGTATTTTTCGGATCTATCAGTTATTTTTTGGATTGTTGGTATTGGGTTGCTTCGATTTCGTTTGAATTGGGGCTGTTTGCTTGTGTTATTGGTATGCACATTAGGGTTTGCTTGTGATTTGGGGTTTTTTGTTTTTCAAATTGGAGTTTGTTGTTGGGATAGTTTGTGATTGTTGGGTTTCTGCTCTCGTGCTTGTGTTTGTTGTCGTTTTGGTGATTGGATTACTTTTGGCCAGTTTGTTGATCTCGGATTTGTGCCTCCAAGTTTGGTTGTGTTCCTTGTGCTTTTGAATTTCTAGACTTATAATCATGGTGGGTGGTAGGGATGATTCCCTTCAGTCGATTAGTGTGCAATTGGATGGTAAGAATTACTCTCATTGGTGCTCTGTGATGAGGAACTTTTTGCGTGGCAAATATATGTGGGGGTATATCTCTGGTACGAAGAGGCTGCCCATTTTAGGAGTTGAGGATTATGAAGATTTGTTGGAGACTTGGGAATCTGAGAATGCAAAGATTCTTACTTGGATTAATAATTCGGTTGCTCACTCTATTGGTGCTCAGTTGGCCAAGTATGAGACTGCAAAGGAGGCCTGGGAACATTTGGAGAAGCTTTATACACAGTCCAACTTTGCAAAGCAGTACCAATTGGAGACTGATATTCGTGCACTTAGGCAGAATGGGTTGAGCATTCAGGATTTCTATACTGCCATGACTTCTTTGTGGGATGATTTGGCACTCACCGAGTCCGCGGAATTGCGAGCATTTGCACCTTATATCGCGAGGCGTGAAGAACAGCGTTTGGTTCAGTTTCTGATGGCTCTTCGCCACGACTTTGAGCTGCTACGTGGGGCTATTCTTCATCGTAATCCCCTTCCTTCTGTTGACTCCGTGGTGAATGAGTTGCAAGCCGAGGAGATTCGTCTCAAGTCTACGGTTGCACCTGAGCCTCCTCTCATTCAGCCACCATCTGTTTTTGCTGTCCGAGGTGTCAGTAGCAAGCCCCATGGTCCACGGGTTTCTTCAGATGAGTGTGCATTTTGTAAACAGAAGGGTCATTGGAAGTCCCAATGTCCATTGTTGCTCCAGAAGGGTGCTCCACCACAGCGACCTCCTTATCGGCCACCTGTTCCATGGGCACCCCGCCCTCCGGCTGTGCCATTTGCTCGGCCCCAGTCTCCTTGGGTGCCTCGTCCACCTCAGTTTCCTAAGGCCCTAGCTGCTGCTCCTTCTGTGGATGCTGATTTGATGGAGAAGATTCAGGAGTACATTGCCTCATAGTCACATCCTCATGCCATGGCTGCCACTTCCTATCCTTCCACTCCTTCTTCCTCCTCAGGTTTGCCATCATCCTCTGTCTCACATACTTGGGTGATAGATTCCGGTGCTACGCACCATATGTCTCCCAATCTTGAGTTCTTTGCTTCTTTATCACCCCATTTATCTCATCCCATCATGACTGCTGATGGCACTTCTATGCCATTGGAGGGTGTTGGTCCTGTTATCACATCATCTGTGTCTCTTGATCGTGTTTATTATATACCTAGCCTTACTCTGAGTTTGTGCTCTGTTGGTCAATTGTGTGATTCTGGTCTAAATGTTTGGTTTTCGGATTCCTCTTGTGTTATTCAGGATCGTCGTTCCCAGGTGGTGATTGGGACAGGCCATAGGCAGGGGAGACTTTATGTGTTGGACGAGCTTAAAGTATCAGATATTGTTGCTTCCAGTGTGGACTTGTCCTCATTTCGTTTGAGTAGTTCATCTTCACCATTTTATTTGTGGCATTCTCGTTTGGGTCATGTTTCTGCTCCTCGTTTAAGGTTTCTAACCTCTACGGGAGCTTTAGGACCATTGAACTCTCATGACATTTCTGATTGTAGTGGTTGTAAACTGGCAAAATTTTCAGCTCTACCTTTTCAGAACAGTATTTCATCATCCTTTGCTCCTTTTGATCTTGTGCACTCTGATGTGTGGGGACCCTCTCCTGTATCTACGAAAGGGGGTTCTAGATATTATGTTTCTTTTGTTGATGACTTCACTCGTTATACTTGGGTTTATCTTATGAAACATAGATCTGATTTCTTGGAGGTTTATCGTGATTTTCGAGCCCTTGTTAGAACTCAACATTCTGCTGTCATTAAGTGTTTTAGATGTGATTTGGGGGGTGAATACACTTCTAATGCTTTTTGCCAGCTTCTTTCATCTGATGGCACTATTTGTCAGACTTCTTGTACTGATACTCCTCAACAGAACGGTGTTGCCGAAAGGAAACATCGTCACCTTGTGAGACAGCTCGCTCATTCTTGTTGTCAGCCGATGTTCCTAGAGAGTTTTGGGGGGAAGCCATTCACACGGCTGTTTATGTCATTAATCGTATTCCAACATCTCATAATTCAGGTTTGTCACCCTTTGAAAAATTGTTTGGACACGCACCCAATTATTCCTTGTTACGTGTGTTCGGTTGCACTTGCTTTGTCCTTAAACCCCATGTTGAGCGTTCCAAATTGTCTCCAAAATCTGAGTTGTGTGTTTTCTTGGGGTATGGTAGTGGTCAGAAGGGATATCGGTGTTTTGATCCGGTCAGTGGGAAGTTATATGTCTCTCGTCACGTTGTGTTTTTGGAGCATATTTCCTTCTTTTCTATTCCGGCTAGTCCACATAGTCTTACTCAGTCAGATCTTGTTTGTATTGATCCTTTTGATGTCCCCACCGGTGATGTTCCACTACCGGATACTGATAATTTGGCTCCGGAGACCGACACTCCTCCACCTTTTCCCCCACCTTCTCCACCAGTGCCTCCTCCACATGTCCCATCACCTCCTGAGACTACGATTGTTCCTCTTCGTAGGTCCACTCGTATTCGTAAGTCCACTCAGATGCCTGATTTTGCTTACTCCTCATACTCTCCTTCTTTTGCTTCGTTTCTCGTATCTATTCACTCTTTGTCTGAGCCCACATCCTATAGAGAGGCAGTTTGTGATCCTCTTTGGCAGGCAGCCATGGCTGAGGAACTCACTGCTCTACATCAGACTCACACTTGGGATTTGGTACCGTTGCCTTTGGGAAAACACACTATTGGTTCTCGTTGGGTCTATAAGATTAAGACCAAGTCTGATGGATCAGTTGAGCGATATAAGGCTCGTCTTGTTGCGAAGGGTTATTCACAAGAGTATGGAATGGATTATGATGAGACATTTGCACCTGTGGCCAAGATGACCACCATTCGTACTGTCATTGCAGTTGCCTCTGTATATCAGTGGAAGATTTTTCAGATGGATGTTAAGAATGCATTCTTGTATGGTGATCTTCATGAGGAAGTTTATATGGCGCCTCCTCCCGGGGTGGAGCATGCGCCTGGGCATGTTTGTAGGCTTCGGAGATCTCTTTATGGTCTCAAGCAGGCCCCTAGAGCGTGGTTTGAGAAGTTTTCCACTGTGGTCACCTCCCTTGGTTTTCGCCCAAGCTCTCATGATTCTGCTTTGTTCCTTAAGCATACAAGTAAGGGTCGTATTCTCCTCTCTCTTTATGTGGATGATATGATTATTACTGGTGATGATTGTGAGGGGATTGAGTCCTTGAAGCGCGATTTGGCTCATTGTTTTGCTATGAAAGACTTGGGTGAGCTCCGTTACTTCTTGGGTATAGAGGTAGCATCTTCTCCTAAAGGATATCTTTTGTCTCAGTCGAAGTATATAGCAGATCTCTTTGACCGTGCCCGTCTTACTGACAATAAGACGGTTGACACCCCTCTTGAGCCTCATGCACACTATTCCCCTAAAGATGGCATTCCTTTGGCGGATCCCACACTCTACCGTACCCTGGTTGGCAGTTTGGTTTATCTTACAGTTACTCGCCCGGATATTGCACATGCTGTCCATGTGGTTAGCCAGTTTGTTACTGCTCCTACCTCAGTTCATTGGGCTGCTGTCCTTCGCATTCTCAGGTACCTTCGGGGCACTCAGTACCGTAGTCTACTCTTTTCTTCTTCATCATCTTTGGAGTTGCGTGCTTATTCTGATGCTGACTGGGCTGGTGATCCTGATGATCGAAAGTCCACCACTGGGTTTTGCATCTTCCTTGGTGACTCTCTCATTTCTTGGAAGAGTAAGAAACAGGATGTCATTTCTCGCTCTTCTACAGAGGCGGAATACCGTGCCATGGCCTCGACTACTGCTGAGATTGTTTGGTTGCGTTGGTTGTTGGCTGATCTTGGAATCAAACTTCATCGTCCTACTCCGCTGCATTGTGATAACCAGAGTGCTATTCACATTGCCCGCAACTCAGTCTTCCATGAACGCACCAAGCATATTGAGATTGATTGTCATTTCACTCGCCATCATTTACAGCTTGGTACTATCTCTCTGCCATTTGTTCCATCATCTCTCCAGATTGCTGATTTGTTCACGAAGGCTCACTCAGTTGCGCGCTTTCGTTTCTTATCAGACAAACTCTCAATGCTAATTGCTGTAGCATCGTGAGTTTGAGGGGGGATGTTAATATATATATGTAAAGGGTAGTATAGTCTTTTGACATATAGAATAGGAAGACTATAAAACTAACTCTTGTAAGATCTTATCTTATTGATTCATATATGCAAGCCATGGTTGGCTCCCAAATCTGTTCATCTTCTTTATAGTCTAACAAGGGCCTTATGGGGCTTACATTTTTTTCGCGCTCCTCTTCGACCAGCGACAATGTAAACGATGAGTAGGAAAGGAAAAAAAAATGTACAGATAATAGAATGAGTATGAAAGTAATAGACTAAAGAGATTCGTAAGATTTACTTTTCCGAAAGATCTAAATTTTGTAGTAAAATTACAATACATCAAACTAAAGAGTGAGGTTTATTACTGACAATGTTGTGATAAATACAATTATACCATTTTGCGGGACGATGGTCACTTTATGAACCGGAAGAGCGCCGTCAGTGTTGATAGCAACAAGAGCATGGCCGTCCTCGTCGAAGGGAGTTATTTTCCTCGACTCTTTTGATAAAATGGCTGATTTGCGCTCGCTTCCCATGATGAGTTTGTCCCTGGCATACTCGAGACGAGCCAATGTCACAGCTTCTTTTCCATCGGTGGTCGCCTTCACAGCTGCAACATTCACCAGGTTGGCAAGCTCCGCTCCTGAGAATCCAGGAGTCCCTCTTTGATACGAATATGGTATCAAATATCATAAAATAATTAGTTAGATTTTTTCCTTATCAAGCTTTAGAGTTTTTCCTAAAATGGTGTTTTAATCTTAGTAAGATTATATTTATTTTCCTTATAGTTGTAGGAGTTGATTATTATTTTCTTAGATTATTGGTATGATTAGGAATTTTATTAGGGTTATAAATATTGCTCTTCTCATTGTAATAGACAGACTTTCAGATTTTGAGACTTTAAGATTAATACAAGAGATTTCGGGAATTTCGACTTTGAGCTGTGTGTTCAATTTTAAGACTCGGTTGCAGTCGCCCAGGGACGGTGGTTCGTGGTTCTCCAGGTAATTATTTGACGGTTGTTAGGTAATTATCATATCTCAGGTAATTATTTGACGACTGCTGAATAATTATCATATCCGATTCGTTTTTGTTTTATTCCGTGGGAAATTCATATCACTCTTTCAAGGATGGTCAGAAAAACATTGTCCTCCATCAAAGCGCGCGGCTGGAAAACCTAGTTTTTAATTAAAAGAGAAGATTATTCACGACTCCTCCAAATCGATAATAACCAAAAGTTACATAGTAAAGATCAATTATAATCCTGATAGGAGCCAATTTGTATAATTACAGAGAATTTTATAGCTATGATATTATAATACATTTCCCTAATACATTTCCATGTATCAATAACACAAGCGGATGTCAATTTGGCTTAAACTAAAAAATGGGCTTGTAGTAGATAGAAGGTGACCAGAGGTAATAACTGAAAGGTCGCGCTTTTGATTGGCTAATTTGTGGAAGTCGATGTTCCAACATCAAGCTGACAGATACTAGCAGGGTTTAGAATGCGGAATGCGCAAGGTTCATTTATGGTAACTTCCTGTTATGGAATATTACTGCGCGTCGTATTTGTTGCATGAATACAGTCCGACGGAATATTCTCAGCTCAGGATTTCGGATAGATATCGCAAAGGGTTTGAATTGATTGGATAAGTATGCTTTGCGTGATTCAAGGAGTTTGAGATATCTAGGAGTCTTCTTCCAAGCTGTTAACGAACTGAATGAGAGTCATCGTGGAAGAAGAATTCCTTAGCCGTGGAAACTGTTGGAGGACACGGCACTGATCTATAAATGGGACAGCAGCTGCAACGCCAAAGCTACCGATTTGACAAGAACTACAACTCTGCATCCAGAATTGTCCATAACGGCGTTAGGCAGCAAGGTCCTCTAAAACTTCATGATACCTACTCTGGGACATGATGTTTAGTGTAGTAACCCAGCCATGAAACCTCGGGAGAGGTGATTGTGCATTCAACTGATAGTATAGCTAGTCAGGCCAATTGGCAGCAAGGGAGTTGTAAATCCACACTTAGAGTAGTAAAGATAAGTATTCTGTAATCTGTATCTTTGACGTACTAGTGGATGGTTACTACACTGGGCAAGGCCCCGCAGACGTAGATGTGTTGCATCGAACTGCATAAACAATTGCTTGTGTCATTTACTTTCTGCAATTTACTTTATTTCATGTTGGAACATCATGATAGGCAGAACTAGTTAAATAGCAATTGTTTGAAGTAACGTAGATAGAATTTCAATTGGTATCAGAGCTGAGTCACCTTTTGTTTATCCTCTTGCGAGGTTGGTGAGATCAGATCTATCTACGATGTCAGGAAGTGAAGGCGGATCTGTGACGAGGCCTCCCATGTTACATGCTGACAATTACAATCTATGGAAGACCAAGATGATGATTTTCATTTCTCAGCTGGATGATGAAGCTTGGAGCTCTATTGAGACAGCCTGGTCAGCCCCCACTACAGTAGTTGATGGAGCAACTGTACCAAAACCTCAGCCCTGGACTGATGCAGAGAAACTCTCTAAGAAGTTGAATAACAGAGTATTAAACGCTTTGTTTACTAGGGTTGATGATGAGCAGTTTAGAATCATTCATGGCTGCACTACAGCTAAGGCTGCTTGGGATGCTTTGGAGGCACACCATGAAGGGAACAATCCAATCCGGATGAGAAGGTTGGGTATGATCAGAACTGAATTTGAGAATCTCAGGATGGGTGAAGATGAATCTATGAATGACTTCAGTGTAAGGATAAGAGAGCTTACGCACAAAGCTTTTCAGTTTGGGAAAAAATTCAGTGATAAGAAGCTTGTGGATAAAATGCTGAGGTCACTTTCTAACAAATTCAATAGCAAGATCTTTGCCATGCATCTGAATATTAACTGGGCTACGGTCACCTTTGATGAGATTGTGGGAGAGCTCAGAGCTGCTGAAATGCACCTGAATGATGGAGTGGAGCTTCCTAGAAAAAACCTGGCCTTTGCAAGTTCGGTTATAAATGCTCAGAAATCGAATCATGTAGGAACATCGGTTGAGAAGTTCAGTGAGACTGATGATTTGAAATTAGAGGGAATGGATCAACAGCATGTGGCGTTGATGTCAAGGAATTTTGAAAAAATTCTGAAACGAAGTAATGAGAAGAGAGGCTTCTACAATAAACCTTACCAAGCTAAAGTGAGGGAGGAGCCCACTCGAGCACCTGAAGGTTCAAAACATGCTGGAAAGCTGCAGTGCAGGGAATGTGATGGATACAGGCACATAAGGGCTAACTGTGCAAATCTTAAATCTACTGTGGCGAAGGCTTACAATGCTACATGGAGTGATGAAGAAGAAGAAGCCCAGAAAAGTGAGAATCCGTTTGTCTCATTTGGTGCCAGAATTGAGGAAATTGAAGAAACACCTGTGCTAGAAGAAAACTCTGTTCCATGTTCCAACATCATGGTCATGGAAGATATAAGTGAAGATGTGACAGTCAATAGTTCGGTTCCATCTGATGAGAGGACTATCAGGAACAAGGTTGAGGACTTAATCTGTGGTGCTATTATAGATGAGGAAACCATTGAGGATCTAAATTTACAGTTGAAAGCCATGACCAAGAGAGCTACAGATGCCGAAACCTTAAATGAGACACTGAAGCAGAAGTGGGCTGACATGTCAACTAGGGCGAAAAATGCAGAAATTTCCGTTGAGGTCACCAGTAGAAAACTGGTAGTAGTGACCAAGAGGGCTGAGTCAGCTGAAGCCACTATCCAGAAGCTAAACAAAGGTACTGCGCAGTTGGATGACCTTCTTGCTATGGGAAAGAATGCAGGAAACAGATTTGGCCTAGGCTATGAGCAAAAGGTTAAACTTACGCAACCTATGATGACTAAGGATTCACTGGCCCAAAGAAGTGATAAGAGAATATCTTTTGTACCTAAAGGAACAGTTGTGCAGAAACCAGTACCTGATCAACCTGAAGGATGGAAGGAAACCAGAAAAGCTCCTCCAAAGTGCTGCGAATATTGTATGATGCAGGGACACTGCAATTACCAGTGCAGAAGGCTACTTCGTGATATTATGTTTGGAAAGCAGTTCTCGTCATGTCCCAACATGGAACCAACCATGCAAACCAAGTTGACTAAAAATGTATGGGTTCCGAAATCCTCAATTAACTGTTTTGTTGTTCATACCTGTCTTAGTGCATACTCCAGAGATACTTGGTATTTTGACTCTGGATGTTCAAGACACATGACTAGGTCTCACAAGTTTCTGTCAAACGTGAGTCCATTTCATGGGATGGTGAAGTTCGGTGATGGGAAAGTCAGTAAATTGATTGGCAAAGGTGAATTGCAGATCAAGGATCTACCCACTTTTCACAATGTCTTACTTTTGGAGGATTTGACTTCAAATCTGATCAGCATTAGTCATTTGTGTGATAGCAAGTTGACTGTGCATTTTGATGATGCGAAGTGTACTGTTCGAAATGGATCTGAGGAAGTGTTTACTGGAGGAAGATCATCAGATAATTGTTATGTTCTTGATCAAGATATCACATGTCTTATGTCCAAAATTGATCAGTCTGATCTATGGCACAGACGTCTTGGTCACGCAAACCTGAAAACCTTGTCAAAAGTCTCCAGAAGTCAAGCTGTACAAGGAATGCCAGAAGTGTCTTATCAAAAGAAGATTACATGTGCACCATGTCAGGAAGGGAAACAGATTAGAAAGTCACATTCAGCCATACTTGATGTTACAACATCACAGAATCTTGAACTCCTTCATATCGATTTGATGGGTCCAGTGACTAACTATAATCCTACCGGGAAGAAGTATATCTTTGTCATAGTAGATGACTTCTCTAGATTCATGTGGGTAGATTTTCTATCAGACAAGGCAGAAGCAGCTGGAGTATTTTCTACGTTGGTTACCAGACTCAACACAGAAAAGTTCAGCGTTCATCAGAAAGTCGTTCGAGTTCGAAGTGACCACGGAGGAGAATTTGAGAACTCTAAGATCCAACACTACTGTGATGCAGTTGGAATCAAGCATGAATTTTCTTCGCCAATTACACCTCAGCATAACGGTATAGTTGAGAGAAAGAACCGCACCCTTCAGAATATGGCTCGGGCAATGCTGTGTGAATACAATACTCCGAAACGTTGGTGGCTCAAGGCTGTAAATACTGCTTGTTACACTATCAATCGGGTATATCTGAGACCATTCTCGACCAAAACAGGTTATGAAATCTGGAAAGGGAGAAAACCAAATGTTTCTTATTTTCATGTATTTGAAGCTGAGTGTTACATACTTCGAGATAGGGAATTGTTGGGAAAGTTTGACAAACGGTCTGATGTAGGTGTATTTCTGGGGTACTCATTGAACAGTCGTGCTTACCGTGTGTTTAACAGGCGTACATGAGTGGTTATGGAATCAATTAATGTAGTGGTCAGGGATACCTTACCCATCACTGATTCCGAAGAAACCAGACCTCTAGTTCAGACCTCTTCTGAAATCCCTCCTTCTGGAACCTCTTCGACAAGTGATAGCCTTGTTTCAGACACTAATGTATCATCTATTCAGCCTAACCCTCAATCTCAGGATACAGTTTCTAATTCACCATCTGATGTTCCAACATCATCCACACCTACTACCCCGGTTGGAAAGATTCACAATACTCGGAATCAAACTCAGTTGGACTATGCTCAGCTAAACAAAGGAATACATGTTGCTCGTTCTCATATGGCCCAATGTTTTATTTCCATGGTAGAACCAAAGAATCACAAGGAGGCAGTCATGGATGAGTATTGGATTGCGGCTATGCAGGAAGAATTGGCACAGTTTGAACGAAATGATGTATAGGATCTTGTTCCTCGACCCCTAGGCATCAATGTAATCGGGACTAAGTGGATTTTTAAGAATAAATCAGATGCTGAAGGCAATGTCACTCGGAATAAAGCCAGACTGGTTGCTCAAGGCTATACTCAGGTAGAAGGGATCAACTTTGATGAGACCTTTGCTCCGGTTGCTCGACTGGAATCAGTTCGTATCTTGTTGGCTATGTCATGTGTATTAAACTTCACCTTGCATCAGATGGATGTCAAAAGCGCATTTCTAAATGGCGTGGTAAACGAGGAAGTGTATGTTGAACAACCCAAGGGCTTCGAGGATCCTTACTTACCTAACCATGTTTTCAAACTCAAAAAGGCGCTCTATGGGTTGAAACAAGCACCGAGAGCATGGTATGAACGACTCACATAGTTCTTAATTAAGAAGGGTTTTCGTCGAGATGGAGTAGATCGGACTCTGTTCATGTTCCAACATGGAAAGGACATTCTGCTGGCTCAAATATATGTTGATGACATAGTTTTTGGAGCTACTTCAAAAGGTATGGTTGATGAGTTTGTTAAGATTATGACTGCAGATTTCGAGATGAGTATGGTTGGAGAATTGTCGTACTTCTTGGGTTTACAAGTCAAACAGATGAAAGATGGACTGTTCATAAACCAGACAAATTATGCACTTAATCTGATCAAGAGATTTGGAATGTCTGATGCAAAACCTATTCGTACTCCCATGTCAACCACAGAGAAACTGACCAGAGATGAGAAGGGAAAATCTGTGGATATGAAACTCTATCGGAGCATAATAGGAAGCTTGTTATACTTAACTGCCAGTAGACCAGACATATGTGTAAGTGTTGGTCTGTGTGCTCGATTTCAGGCTGATCCGAAAGAATCTCATCTTGTTGTTGTAAAAAGGATTATTAGATACATACAAGGTACAACTAACTTTGGTATATGGTATTCAAAAGGCTCAGATTCTACCATTCTTGGATTCAGTGACTCAGACTGGGCTGGGAACGCAGATGATCGAAATAGCACAACTGGTGGGTGCTTTTACATAGGTCAGAATCTGGTTTCATGGTACAGTAAGAAGCAGAACTCGATTTCACTATCTACTGCTGAGGCAGAATATCTTGCGGCTGGGAGTTGCTGTGCTCAACTGTTATGGATGAAACAAATGTTGAAGGACTATGGTATTGAAGGTGAGATTCTGAAAATACTATGTGATAACAAGAGCGCAATCGATATCTCGAAAAATCCTGTCCAACACAACAGGACCAAGCACATCGATATACGGCATCACTTTATAAGGGACCTTGTTGAAAAGAAGGAAGTGGTTCTGGAACATGTTCCCACTAAAGAGCAGCTGGCTGATATATTCACTAAACCTCTTGATGCTGTGACTTTCGAGTATCTGAGACAACACCTAGGTGTGTGTCGAGTATAAGGTAATCCTAAAACCTTACTCATACTGTATAGTTGCTATTTGTTTACAGTTTAGTTGTTTTCTTTTCCTATGAAAAACACAAAAAAATTATGAGTAGTTTACTGTGTGATGTTCCAATCTGGAGCACACTCTATGGTGGATTGACCATTCGGCTGAAGAGAATTGATGTTCCAACATGGGGATGGCGATTAGAATTCTCGATTATGGTGGGGTCCAGCGGGATATATGTGTGGACTCTCTGTTGGGCCGAAAATGGCATATTTTTGAATTTTTGGGAAAAAGGAAATTCTCCGTATTCCGATTCCATATTTGCGCGTGAGGACTCCTTGCACATTCCAACACCATAACGACTAAAACACCTCCATTCATCTTCCTTCTCTCTCTCTTCATTCATCTCCGAAATCAGAGACAGAAAATCTTCCGCTGCCAAAGGAGAAAAAGATTGAATCTTTTGGAAGGCTGCATGTTCGTTGAGCTCCTCATTCACAGAATCTCAGGTATTCCGATTAACTCACCGGAACTTCCGTTTGCTCGTGATTCTTGATTCTGTGAGTGTTATCTGCGATTAGGAGACTGTGTTGTAGTTTGTGGCTTTTTGTTCAGTTTTGAATCTGCTAGAAATATGGGTAGAAAGGTTAAGGGAAGCAAGGGTGGTTCTGCTAAGGGTAAGGCTAAGAATACTCCGGGAAAAACCCCGATCAAAAACCTTGAAATCCCTAGCTCCGATCAAGATCCGACAAACCTATCTCCTCCAAAACCCATTGATAATGTTATTCAACCTGAAAACCCTGAACTTTTGAAAACCCCGATTCCCACGAACTCTAAGACCCTTGAAAATGGTGAGAAACCCATGGATGATGTTGAATCGGGTCAGGGTAATGCTGGATCAGCTAGGCTCGTGACGTTTGGATGTATGACCCTGGAGGAGCATGAGAAGCAGGTTAGGAAGAAACTGCAGGAAAACATTAAGAAGGCTAAGGAGGGCCTCAAAGTGTACAAGTCCTTTGGAAAAGGAGGAAGAAGAGGCAAGGGTAAATTCAGTGTTCCAACATCAGAGAAGCCGAGCCAACCGCCCACTGAACCTAAAGTTCCTCTTGAAGATGTTGTTGAGCCTAGCTCCAATGGTCAGAAGCCTCTTATTGGGAACATTGTTGAGCCGAGCTCCAATGTTCAGAAGTAACCGACTGAGGTCTCAATCTTGTCTGAACCTAATCTAGTAAGCGAGGCTCCAATTCCTCAGAAAGCTAATCAGATTGACCCCCTGCTGCACCAAGCTCCCCCACAGCAAGACCTTACAGGTGCACCCTCCAGGGATGATGCTGAGAATATGGATGATGATAACCATCCCTTAGCCAAGTTGTTTAAGATAGGGACAGCCTTAAAGAATCGAAAATTGAGTAATTCTGGAGCTAATGGGGAGCCCTCTAAGAAAAGATCTAGGGAGGCCATGTCTGATGAAACCAAGGACAAAGAACCTGAACCTCAGCCCCAGCGCAAGACTAGAAAGACCACTGTTCCCACCAAAAGGACTCAACCTCCCAGGAATGCTAAGAAACCAGCTGAGCCAGTTGAAGAGGTTGGGGAAGAGTCAGATAATGAGAATTTTGCTGAGGAACTGATGCTGGATCATGCCGTCTCTGAGAAGTTTTACTCTGACGAAGCCCGGCAGAAGTATGTGACTGTTTCTGGCGGAAGGCTGATGGTGGAGGAAGTCTTCAATCTGAACAAGGTTTCTGAGATAGGGCTGGCTGAGTACTTGAAGCTGATGAACTTGGTGCAAGCTGCCACTGGATTTACTGAGTATGAACCTACTGTGGTTAAGGAGTTCTACAGCAATCTGTTGGCTGAAAACAGAGATCCTACCTCTCTTTGGTTTGAAAAGGTGTATGTCAGGGGCCAAATTATTCCTTTCTCCCTTTCTGTGATCACAAAGTTTTTGGGGATGTCTTCTGACTATGCTGGAGAGTATGAGTTTCCAGGTGACTATGGCATCACCATGGAACAGCTAGGATTGGAACTTACTGGTGGAATTCTTTCTGTCTGGCCTGCTGCTAATGTGCTTGCCTCCAAGTTAACTCTGAGGTACTATCTGTTGTTCAGGATTCTTACAGGTTGCTGGATGCAGACTTCCAACACCACCATTGTGACCAAGAAGCAGGTTTTCTATCTCTATCGCATTGGAAAGGAGATTGAGGTGAATCTGGGGAGGATGATTTATAATATGATCCATGCTGCTGCTTTCACTGCTCGGGTTAATGAATATATGCCTCACCCTTGTCTGATCTTTGCTCTGCTGAAGGAAGCTGGTGTTGATGTTCCAACATCTGACAACTGTGTCCAGGTCAAACTGATGGGGCCTAACTCTGTTACTCTGAAGCGTGATGTTCTTGATCTACCCTGGTCTAGAGAGGACAATGCAGACATGTCTGAGACTGTACAACTGGAGATTAAAATGCAGGGTATTCAGAAGCAGGTGGAGTATCACTCAGAGAAGGTGGTTAAGCTGGAAGCAGACCTGAAGAAGTACAAGGAGCAGACCATTGTGGATGATTCAGACAAGAGTCCAATCTACTGAGCTTTGTTTATGCAGGTCCTGGGTGGTTTTTGTGTTGCCTTTGGCATCTTTTGGCCCCAGGGGGAGATTATTGGATGTCTTGGATACTTTTTTTACTTTTGGATAATTTTTTATGTTTCTGAATTATCGATGGATGACTGTATTCCATAACTCAAGTTATTTTTGCTGGTAGTTGATGGCTGATTATCTGTCTAGTTGCATTCTTGAACTCAGGGGGAGTTATATCTTGAACTAGATTGAGTCTGATATTCAGAGGGAGTTCTTATGAGAATCCATCTTCGTGCCTGAGTTCTATATAAGTTCAGTTTTGCCATCCAATACTTATTGGGTCCAAAAATTTCCAAAGGGGGAGATTGAAAGGTCGCGCTTTTGATTGGCTAATTTGTGGAAGTCGATGTTCCAACATCAAGCTGACAGATACCAGCAGGGTTTAGAATGCGGAATGCGCAAGGTTCATTTATGGTAACTTCCTGTTATGGAATATTACTGCGCGTCGTATTTGTTGCATGAATACAGGTTGATGGAATATTCTCAGCTCAGGATTTTGGATAGATATCGCAAAAGGTTTGAATTGATTGGATAAGTATGCTTTGCGTGATTCAAGGAGTTTGAGATATCCAGGAGTCTTCTTCCAAGCTGTTAACGAACTGAATGAGAGTCATCGTGGAAGAAGAATTCCTAAGCCGTGGAAACTGTTGGAGGACACGACACTGATCTATAAATGGGACAGCAGCTGCAACGCCAAAGCTACCAATTTGACAAGAACTACAATTTTGCATCCAGAATTGTCCATAGCGGCGATAGGCAGCAAGGTCCTCTAAAACTTCATGATACCTACTCTGGGACATGATGTTTAGTGTAGTAACCCATCCATAAAACCTCGGGAGATGTGATTGTGCATTCAACTGATAGTATAGCTAGTCAGGCCATATGGCAGCAAGGAAGTTGCAAATCCACACTTAGAGTAGTAAAGATAAGTATTCTGTAATCTGTATATTTGACGTACTAGTGGATGGTTACTACACTGGGCAAGGCCCCGCAGACGTAGAGGCGTTGCATCGAACTGCGTAAACAATTGCTTGTGTCATTTACTTTCTGCAATTTACTTTATTTCATGTTGGAACATCATGATAGGCAGAACTAGTTAAATAGCAATTGTTTGAAGTAACGTAGATAGAATTTCAATAACAACTAATTTGAGTCGATCCATCTGGTTATAAACTGGCAAATATCGATTTAACACTCTAACTTTGCAATCACTTCCCGGGTTATCTCATTAAACTTTATTTGCATCTTCCCTCGGAGGCAGTAAGACATTTACCAAGTCTCTTTTACAGCCTTAAAGCATTATGAAAGTTTATCTAACACGACACAAGCTGCCTAAGCAAACACTAGTTTGTGATCACTTCCATACAATCTCATTAGAAGTTATTTGCTTATCCCATCGGAGACAGTAAGATATTTTCCAACGTTATTTTCCCAGGTAAGCAACAATTAACCAGCCCGCTCGGTATACAAATATGATTTAAAGTAAGTATTTAAACCAGTTTGACTCGGTTTTCTCCTTACCACACAAGAGCAGGGTAGTATGGAGTCACCAGAATATGTAATTAAACTACTCTGACTTAAATTTCTCCTTTACCGACATACCACTGACAATCAGATTTAAAGACACACATGGTTTAACCTAGTAATGACTCATATGAAAAACTAATTCACCAAATATTCATGCAATACGCTAAGAATATAAGTTAGCACAATGGTAAGCAGGGTCGTTCTCACAGAGAACGGATTGATAAAAATATCAATTTTCCAAGATCAATTTTAGTGATGCCACTACGCCTATAATTTGCAAAGAGGGTTTCTAACAACTAAGGAAGCAAATAAAATATAATAAAAACTAACTACTAAAGAAAATCACACAAGAAATCACACGAAAGACATTCGGCTTCGAATAATTCTTCACTAGTTATTTACGATCCTTGGCACAGTGATAAATTAACACCCATAAATCTATCAGTTATAGGGCAGCAATTATTTGCTAAACCACCCCAATCCTTTCTTACCTTTGCGATAACCGGAAAGTATTTGCTAAACCAACTATTTCTGTTATTAAGATACCCCTAGAAAGTACGCTAAACTAGATACACATCTCAATAGCATGAAGCACAAAATGGACCCAATATAAACAATTACCCAAGTATTTGCAAGTAATGACTAATGACTGTCTACCTGATTATTCCACATCCCTGTTATTCTAGTTTGTATCAGTTATCTGTTTTTCACAGGAATTCGCTACTTATTAACCCTAACCAACGATTACGTATTAGTGGAATTAACTAGCATTATCTCGATTAAATTCAAGTTGATTAAACCCAAATAAAACGAGAATAAATTAACACAAAACAATCATGAATCCATGGATATAATTGTAAAACATTTAGGCCTCACAAACTAGCAATTCATCATTCAAAAGTTGAACAAACAATTACCTAGACATAATAATAAAAGAAAAGAAAAGAAATTGCAAACGAGACTGCATACGAGGGATCAAATCCTGGGGAAATCATGGGGAATACAGCCACCGGTTTCCCAATTGAAAAATTCACAAAACCCTAACTAAATAATTATAAAACTAGCTAATACTATCTACTTCTACGTACTCGTACGTGCAGCGGCTCTAGGAGTATATATACTTAGGGCTGGCAAAATGTACCGAAATATCGTACCAACCAAAATACCAACCAATACCATACCAAAAATACCGTACCAATTATATACCGACTTTAGTTGTATGGTATTGGTATTGAATTTTCAATACCATGGTATTACCGTACCATACCGAAATAATAATATAAATTAAAAAATAAATAATATTGACAAGAGTTAAATATATGTTGCCTTAAATATTTTTCAAGCGAGTGTTTTTTTGTTCTTTTTATTTTTTTGACAATACTTATGATAATTTTGTACAAATTTAACTTGTAAACGTCTTTTACCTCACAACACTCTGTCATTATTGCGGTAAAAATAGATGGGATTTCAAAATAGATGCACGTATTTTAGCACTTCATTGTCTAGGCTCCAAGTTATTTCCATTTCATTTTTGTTTTTTATGTTAAACTCTTAAGATTAAATTTAATTTTTGAATAATGCCATAATTTTCTTGATGTAATATAATGAGTAAGAAAATTAGCAGTTTTTTTTTTTTTTTGAAGATAAGAAAATTAGTAGTTTTTTTGAACATGTCACATGATGCGGGGCAAATCCGCACTAGTAATCGAGGCCTCGGTTCTGGGTGTTGATTGTTGATGAAGTATGGATGTTGCTCGCTAATCGTACTGGACCTGCTTGGAACCTATCCTCCGACACCTGCAAAACAAGCCCCCCGACGCTACCCCGGGGGTGGTAGCTCCGGTGTAATGACGAGATTTCGTGCCTTGAAATATAAAAACTTTGTATTCTATAGTTAGAGAACTTACTTGGAATGGCTGATTGTGACCTCTATTTATAGACGCTTTAGGCCTCCCTCCTTCTTATCATCCTGCGTCTCCTTCATGTACCACTAGTGGGAGAACATAGGATTAACTGCTGTTATTTGGGCGATAGAAGGCATTTTGGAGGAGCCGTAGGTGGCTGAGCCGTCCATTGTATTTCTTTAGACAGCGTTTTATTAGGAGACGTCCAATGAGACAATTAAAGACTTTTTCAAACGTTATCCATTGTTTATTTTCCAACCGCTGTCCATTTATTTCTGGTGGCGGAACTTAAGATTTTGGGAGTTACTCTACATTAGTTCCGTGTTCGGAAGTTAGTATTTTCCGTTGATTTGTCGCCGGGATAAAATTATCCGGCCATTAGGTTTATGAATACGAGTCCATATTCGATTTTGCATAGTTTACGTATTCTAGGTTCCATTCTGGTTAATGAGTACTATTCCGAATCAGGAAATCCAATTGTACTTGTTGGTTGTTTTTCACCATTTTCCAGATTCTAGAAGCATTTCGATTTATTATATGTTACGGTATCTAGTATGAACTCTAGTTAGTTTTAAAGTTTCCGACACCGGAAATTCAATTCTGTTTCGAACTAATATTGATCGCAATCGACCGTCAGTTCCAGATTCTATGACTGTTTCGATATATTTAATGTTACAATGTCGAGTATGAATTCTATTTGTTATTATTGTTTAAAAGCCCAATTCAAGGCCAAACATCTAAATATGGCTTTGCACATGGAAATCCACCAAAGCAAGTTGGACTAAGAATGGTTAGGAAATGAGATCAATTTATAACTTAGAGAAGATTTCTCCCTTTCTCTAGCCACCGATGTGGGATTCAAACTTTCCTCCCTTCCCTTTTTCTCTTTCTTTTTCCCTCAAGATTTATTTTAATTCTTTCTTCAATCTTCATAACGTCATATCTTATCCATTTCTTATTCAAAATGTATTCTCTTAATTTTTTATATAAAAAAGACTAAAATAAATAAATGAAAAGAACTTAAATTAATAAACATATAATTACCTTCTTTAAGACATGTAAATTATTTTTATAAATTCTAAATATAGTATCTATAAATTATTCTTGAGATGTTCAACGATCCTATCGAGTTATGATCTCGAGTTTGAACTCATTTATTAACTAACAAGCTCGAGTTCGATTTCGAACTGGTCAAACCGAGTTCGAACACGAACTTTGACCGAATTGTTCACGAGTTATTCACGAACGGTTCAGTTCATTTACACCCCTAGTTCCGATATCTGGTATGAATTCTATTTATTAATAATGTTCATGACATTCATCATTGACTTCATCCCATACATCTACATTTTCCCCATGCCATATCCACTTGGTATATGAAGTCTCAAATCCCCTTTTAATCAAATGTGAGTGTAATCTCCGCTCCCCCAGATACACACCATTCCTACAATCCTTACATGGACATCGCATCATCGACATATTTTCCATTCTCGCATGATTAGAAGCAACTTCAATGACATATTCGATCAACTCCCTATATTCAGTAGATGTTCGAATATTCGATCCTACAATACGAACACAATCCAAGTTCATACTCCTGCAATGTAAATCACAATATATTTAAATTATATCAATTAAATTACTCAATCAATGAATTCACATAAAAAGCCCCAAATAATCTTGTAAAATATGATAGTTCATGTATTCAATATTTCGTAAGCAAGTAAGAGCATCCTAAATGGTTTGAAGATAAAGAGCACTTAAGAAGTGCCACATAATCAATTTTGAGCAAAACTAAGGAAAAACCCAACACTAACAATGGAACAATACTTAAAAAGCACTTCTTTTCTTTATTTTTATTTTAAACTTATAATTAAAATAATACTCAATGGCAAGAGTAATATTTTTATTGGCTAGTCAAGCACAATAAAAGAGGTAATCACTCCCTAAATAAGGAGTTATTCTTAAAACTCCACAATGGACCTTCTTAATTAAGGAGTGCTCCTTATTAAGAAAAGTGCACTTAAAGAGCACCATTGTGGATACTCTAATAACCTTGTATTGTTCGTTGTCTTGTTCTGTTCGTTGTAGACGGATCACGAATCTTCGAACACACCAATTCTTTCTTCACAAATACAAAGCTTTATAGCATTCACAAGTGATTACCCGTTCCTGAATATATAGGTATTGCCCCTTTATTTATATAGTCTTCCGACTCGGCCCTTTAAAATTGAGCATCCCTTTCCCGCTAGGTTTCCGAAAGAATATAGTCATGTATTTTAGGTTAACGTATTTTCAATTTTTTTAAATTTAGTTCCGAATCTGGAACTAATAGGGAATGGGAAATTATATTCACTTCCGATCCCGGAACCTAAAAAAATACTAGAATAAGGTTCCAATCTCGGAACTATGATGAGATTCTACGTAAAATATGTTGAAACAGTAAAATATTTACGCCGGTCAAACTTTAAAAAAGTCAAAATTTAGCTCCGATTACTACATTAACCGGGATCGGTAACTTATTAGTACTTTCGAATTCAGAACCTAAAAATGTATATTAGAATTGGTCCTAGATATCGGAAATATGCTTGTTTTTCCGGTTAATCGCTAACTTCTTTACTTCCAATTTCGGAACCCAAAAATTATTTACTAGAATATTGCTTCCCATCTCGGAACTGGACTTCCGTTATCGGAAACTATTTTGTTTCGACAACGTTTCTAAAAAAAACGCCGTCTTTTATTACATTGGACAGCTGGTATTATAAAACGCCGTTCATGAAAATTTTTAGACAGAGGTTCAAAATTGACCGCTTTCTAAATTTTTTTAAAAGTTGTCTAATGATATAGAGCTCCTACAATTACATGCTTCCGATATCGGAAATATTGTTGCACGACATTTTCTTGAATTTTTCAACGAACAGTCTTCCATTGAAAGCCTTTAATCAAGCTTTCTGCACTAGTGTACCTTGCGGGACCCTCCATCACGTGCATGTACCCCTTCATGCATTGTCATCGCCTTTGATCACGTGTGTAGGCAATTTCCTGGAGGATGACTAAAGTCCGAGTCATCTCCCTATTTTCCTATCATCACAAGCCCCGCAAACAGAGACCTTCTGTCTTACTCTCTTCCCCCCTAAGCCGACCTTCTTTCCTTCAGACTCGCCTTCGGCATTCCATGCCGTTTTGTCTACTCCCTTTGGCGTGCATGCTTCCTGATCCCCATGCGGTCCCTACCTTTATAATATATTGGCGCCTCCCAAGATTTTGAGATACCCGCGCGTTTCTTTTTCTCCATGCCCATTTACTTGCCCTTTCGCCATCATTTACTTTTCTTGTCCCCAAAGCGATTCGTTTGATCTCCCTTTTTATAAAATAATTTCCCTTCTGCTCCCCAGTTTCTCCATGGTATACTCATTACTTATTTCCCCGTGGTGAGTTTTCCTTTTCCTTCTCGTGCATTTCGTGTTTTCCTAGGCTATTCTCCTTATGATCAAGCCTTAACATCTTCTCCTTTCTTATGGCAGCTCGGTGGCTCTCTTGGTGCGCCTGCATCATTCCTTGGCTCTAAGAAGTGGGATATCCACAGTGGTAATTGGACAGCCTCTAAAATTCCCTTAGGCTCATACCCCGAGTCTGGGACCAATGTGCTTCCCATGCTTTCTCCTCTCTTGATTTCCTCGCCTAACGATCCTTAGTTGCAACCGGGGAGGGCGCTCCCAGCTCCTGCGTGTAGGACTGAACTGTCCTGCCTACTAGGCTATCCTCCTTCTGCAACCTCCTTGGTATGGTTCTTTTCTCATTTCCCCTTTTTATTTCTACTTTGCTTTTTTTCCCGCTAACTCGCCGTCTTCTCTCATCAGCCTTCTTTTCTCGTGGAACTAGCTCGTTTCCCAATCTCCGAGCGTATGGTCTCTTGGTCAAACTGGGTCCAAATCCTGCAAAGTGAAGCCGCACTTCCCAAGCATTTGCCGGTAATGCTATGCTCGATCATCCTTGATCTAACTTTGCCCGGACCATTGGTTGTAGCTTGTCCCTTTTCTGAGGTGAGTCTCACACCTCAGGCGTTGCGTTGGATGATGCTATCATGTCTTCCTACGGCTTCGGATCTTGTGTTGGTGGCCCTGCTACATGGGCTCATAGCCACTTCTCAAGCTCCGGTCGATCCTCTTGCATGTGAACGTCACCCTTCACCTTCATGTACATCTCATGGTACATGTGTTTGTTAATCTTCCTTGTTGCAAGCATTTCCCATGACCTTCATGTACATTTCATGGTACATGTGTTTGTCGATCTTCCTCGACTATCGACCCTATCTGAAGTTCGGCCCTCCAGCTCTGATCTGAAGACCCTTTTTTCCCAGTGTATTTTTAAGTTTATCTTTTGTTATTGTTTCCTGATATTGCTAGCATTCCCTCCTATCTATTTTCCTTTGTAATAGATCCGATGGTTATATCTTGTAATCTACCTTTGTATTTTTCCTTTATGATGCAATAATATCCCTTGTCTTCTATACGCTATTATTTTTAATTTTTTTGCACTTTGTTTTATATATTATTTGTTATTTAGCCCCTCCCCTTGGATAACCTAAAAAGAGGACCCATCTCGGATTAGGTTTTTCGAAGAGATACTTCTCCGTTGACCTATCCTTTCCCCCTCGGATAGCATGCTTCTTGTATTCCGAAGGGGTCTGAACATTTATTCCTACCTATTTTCCTATGAAACTTTGACCTAAACAAGCAGTATTTTTCAAGCCAATGAAAATAGTAAAATGTCTTGGAATAGTGGACTTACCTTTCTCCCTCGGTCCTGCCTAAGATGCTTTCTTGAATTCTTTCCTTATGCCTGCTACTAGATATCCTATATGGTAATCCGATCCACCTTTATACCTGTCAATATCTTGAGATTAGTATTCCTTATCCGAGGCATGACCTTCAAGGCTGCATCGGCTTATGCCTTTAACCTTTTGCCTTTCTTTGCAAAAAATTTGTTCCTTAATTTATTGTTATTCGGTTGGTTGTGCTGGGGGACGTCTCCCTCCAGCACCTTTTGTTTGGATGTGTTGGCTTCTTAATACCCTTTTTGTGAAAATCTTTTCTTTTAAAATATTTCTTTCACTTTCAAAATATTTTCTTGCATACTCAGACTACCCTTGCCGAAGTATGTCCCTTTTTTGCGGGGCCCCATCGTGGGAGCGACCCTGAGGTCCCGACTTTCTCTATTACAATGTGCTATCCAGCACATTTGATGCAGGCTGGATCAAGAAGATGTAGAAGCATTCTTGCAAGATTTGGAATATTCCAAGAATGGAAACCTGGATTTAAAACCTAAATGATTTGGGGTTTGGTTTGATTAATAATTTCCATGTTTTCTTTATTCCAATTAGATTTATGAGTTATTTTACCTTATTTACCTTTAGAATTTGGCTATAAATATTAGCTCTCCTTTATTGTAATAGATAGTTATTGAGTTTTTGAATTTTGATATATTGAGAGTTTTATGAGTTTTTGAGTTTATGTGATGTTTGTTTTAATAAAATTCATGCGTTGAATTTTATTTATTCTTCAATTTCCGGGCATTCCAAGAATCAACGGAGTTTGACTACTAATCAAGATTGCTTCCGATTTCCGGGTTTTCCAAGAATCAACGGAGTTTGCAGGTTAATCTAGATATATCGAAAGAAAACCCTTGTTCGTGAAAGCTTCCGCTACGTCAACATGTATATGCCCTCGGTGTATCCACACCATTTTCCTTTTGTAAGGCACTATCCAGCGCACAAACAATCCTTTTTGGCGTATCCATGCACTCGAACTCCGACGTATCCACGCCCGACTCTTTCTTTCCGAACCATTGATTCGACTCTATCATCCATAGAATCTCCTTAGGTTAGCTACATTCCACCTTCTCGGAACTGCTTCCCCATTCTTAGATTCTAATACGTGGCTCCCTCCTTGGTGAACTTCTATCACTTTGTAGGGCCCCTTCCAATTGGGCGCCAATTTTCCTTGCTTCTCTTTATGACTATGGTCGTTCCTCCTCATTACCCATTCGCCAACCTTATAGCTTTCCTTTCTAACCCTTCTGTCATAATACCTTTTGACCTTTTCCTTCACCTTTGCCTCATGTAAAGAGGCTTTGTCCCATTTTTCTTCTATAAGGTCGAGATTCATCCGACGTTCTTCCTCTACTTCCTCCTCATCCAAGTTATGAACTCTGATACTTGGAATTTCTACCTCGGCGGGGATTACCGCCTCTGACCCAACACCATGATGTAAGGAGTTTCTCCTTTTGTCACTAGTGGAAAAAGGGTGGACGACGGCGCTTTTTCGCGGTGGTTCCGGCCAAAGATACAAGAACCGCCGTGCAATTCGGTTGTGAGTTCGCAAGATTGATCAGGTTTCCCAAACACCGGTGCTTGATCAGTTGTGAGTTCATAACTTGGTCCGGATCATCTTATGTACAGTAAACCGCTGACTAACCATATGTTCCGCGGCGGTTCTGAAAAACCGCCGCCGTTCGTTCCGGTTACGACATCATAACTGCAGCTGCGGTTATTTTAAATTAAATCTGACGCAGTTACGAACTCGTAACCAAGCAGAATATGAACTAAAAAGGATTGGTTTATTCATTTCTCAAGATCTAGAACTCCTCCACCCCTTACTTTGCAATTCCGCCCGTCACCCAGGTCTCTGCGATTTCTCAGATTCTCCGCCCCGTCGCCCTCTCCCTTGCCACCCGTCGTCGTCTTTCTCCCTGGATTGTCACCGTCGCCGCCGCCCGACAACCGCCGATCACCGGGAATCATGGTCACGCTGGAGTATAAAGGCAGTATTTTTTACCTGACCTTGACAGGAGAAGACGAGCTCCGCCTTCACCCCACCGTCATCGAATCCATCCGCTCCCCCCTTGCTCAGGTCAAGTCCGCTAATTATACTCTTGTTTACAAAATTCTTTTATTTTGAGATTTATACTTGTTTTGGTGTCATTAAAGAATTACGTGATTACGTAAATTGGGGCTATTCATTTTAAGTATCTGTTGTTCTCCTTTGTAGGTCTGGCTCAAATGAAAGGCATAAAATCGTGGAGGATCAGTTGATGAAGCAGAAGGCCAAACTCTTACTCGATAAGGCAGCATCTTGGTCTGTTTATGTTTTGATTATCATTTTCAAGCTGAACAATCATTAAATGTGTGAACTTTCTTTTTTTGTTATGAAATCTTGGTTTCTGAATTTTATTTTTTTTGGCACGTATGAAAGTTTAAACTTCTTGATGAGTCCATATGAGTAGATACATATATGTGTTTAAAATTTAGGCCATAGGTTTAAGAGCTTGGGCTAGGAAAGAAATATGAGTGAGTATAGGAATCTGAAATTTGTGGGTGTATGTGAGGTTCTGAACTTTAAAAGATTATATATCTCAAACTGTTAATCAATCTACAACAATAATAATATATTTGAATACATGAGCTTTAGAAGTGCAGTTTTAAATCAAGAATCTTTCAATTTGATTTAGGAACGGGGCAAATCCGCACTATTAATTGAGTGCTCGGATAGCTGACGTATCTGAAGGCTTCTAGGTGTTGATTGTTGATGAAGTATGGATGCTACTCGCTAATTACACTTGACCGTCCGAGCTCCTTACCCTCGGACTGGACCTGCTTGGAACCTGTCCTTCGACACCTGCAAAACAAGAGCCCTCCTCCCCCCCCCCCCCGGCGCTACCCCGAGGGTGGTAGCTCCGGTGTAATGATGAGATTTTGTGCCTTGGAATATAAAAACTCTGTATTCAAGAGTTAGAGAACTTACCTAGAATGGCTGATTGTGGCCTCTATTTATAGGCGCTTTAGGCCTCCCTCCTTCTCATCATCATGAGTCACCTTTCTGTACCTTGCGGGACCCTCCACCACGTGAATGTACCCCTTCATACCTTGTCATCGCCTTTGATCACGTGTGTAGGCAATTTCCTGGAAGATGAATAAAGTCCAAGTCATCTCCCTATTTTCCTATCATCATCACATTGATTAAAATTTAACTCATTTATTATTTTTAGATGAATTTCATATTTTACATGTATTTATTTTATTTTTCAAATCATTTTTTTGGTACAATTACGGTATATACCGAATATCAACCGAAGTTTTTGGTTGGTATTGGTATTTAAATATGTGTACCGAAATACTTGGTATGGTACATGGTATTGAGAAAAAAACATGGTATTGTACCGATTCGACCCCTATTAATATACTCACGCAGCCACACTAACAAAACCAAAACCAAACCCTAAACTAATTAGTTACATGTGTTCACCACTTAGGTCATGTTCTCTAGAGATTATTTGAACTTATCTGAACTCATCTTAACTTAAAAAAAATTATCTGAACTAAAAAAACTTTATCTGAAATTAAAAAACTTTATCAGAACTCATCTGAACTTAAAAAACTTTATCTGAACTCATCTGAACTTAAAAAGGTTTATCAGAACTGAACTCATTTGTACTTAAAAATTTTAGCTGAACTCATTTGAACTTAAAAATTAAGCTAAATTGAAATATATAGATAAATTGAACTGAACTAAATTGAAACTAGCTAAAATATATGATCATTTCCAATATATTTGAAATTTATTAATTTAAATATGAAATAATACATTTAATATTAAAGTATACTGAACTGAGTTGCACTGATGTAGATAAACTGAATTGAATTGAATTGAGATATAAATCTGATAAATTCCAATCGATTTGAAATTTATTAATCTAAATGTATCATAATACATTTAATATGAAAATATTTAGAACAAAGTTGAACTGGAATATGTAGATCAACTGAACTGAAATAAACTAAACTAAATTGAACTGAATCGAAGTAAAAATTAATGCGTTGAAAAAAAAAACGGTATGAATAAATTAACCTTAATTCATTGCATCAAATTATATTGTTGTTGAACTAAACTGATCTGAACTGAATAGAAGTGAAATTAATGTTTTGAAAAAAAAGAATTGGTATGACTAAATTAATCTAAATTTCATCAAATCATATTGAAACTGAACAATTAAGTTCAAAAGAAGAGGGTCTACGACTACGAGTTTACGACGCATGATAGTAAAATCACAAAAAAAAATTAGCATTATTTAAATTATAATAATGAACAGAACTGAACGGAATTGACATGAAAAAATGTAAAAATATTGAAATTGAACTAAACTGAATGGAATTGAACTGAACTGATATGAACAATTAAGCTCAAAGAATCCATGCATCACTAGATATAAATGTTGCACTATGTGTCGCAAATACCCATGTGTCACTAAACTTAAACGATGAACAATATATCGCGATACACATACGTCACAAAACATAAAAGTCGCAGGATGTGTCACAAATATTCACGACAAGTAAACAAATGATGCAAGTTGTGTCACTAATTTTTACGACACAATTGAACCTTTGTGTCGCCAAATTTGCTACACGGGCTTTTACGACACAATATACAATGATGCATATAGTGTAGTTCATAATTATTAATCATTCTTCAAAAATATATAAATTACAAATTAGTACTAGTAAACCAATTCTATAAATGCATATTAGACAATTGTTGCAAACATATTAGTACTTCTAATAATATTACAAATTACATATAATACTATTCGCTATCATCCAATGATTCATCCTCGCCAACATCACTACCTTCTAAATTATCACCACCGTCTGACTGCCAAATTTGTAAGGCTATAGTCTCATACACTTCTGTCATAGCTGTTTTCGATCTTCATTGTACAAACCTAAATCACTACTTCCTTCACCCCGGAATGATCTAAGATGGGAATATCTAGTTGTTGCATTCGAATGAAGTTATGAAGCATGAAACAATTATTGCTTTTAGGAAATCAGTGTCTGTTTGTGGCATTCTTTTAAGATTTTCCAAGTACTCTTCAACTGACCGAAAACTCCTTCTACCTTCATTCTTAAAGAAGAATGTCGATCGAGGTGATGCGTTATAAATTGCGGTAGATGCTTTCGGATTATTCTATCACCACTATATGGAGCCATGTATCCAATGGTGTTTGGATATCTCGAATCCACCAAATAATATTTTCCTACACTCATTGAGCAATACGTAAATACATTATACATCATTATTTGTTAATTAAACTTTTGTTCAACTACATTTATAATTGTTTTTATTCAACACATTTAAATGTAACATTGTCATTTTATTTTTAAAATACATAATTATATATATGTAATACAATTTTAACTCAAATCAGCACCAATCAGCATAGTTTAGCACCAATCAACATATTTTTAGAAGTTAATAAATAAAGTAATAGTTATTATGCATTTTCATTTATTTATTAATGATAAAATATAGATAAAAAGAAGGGTATAATAATTGATGTGAATAAAATATAAGAATGTGGGTGATATTTGATGATGTGGCAAGCCTGATTGTTGTAGGTGAAAAGTTGGAAATTAGAATTTTAAAATAAGAAAGTGGGTGAAAAGCTTGTATTTGAGTTTTTTTTTTTTTTGTATGTACTCTAATAGTATTTATAATATTTAGAGTAATTAAAAAAACAGAATTAATTGTCGACGGTCCAGATTTTCAGGTAATCCTTCCAAATTTATGAGGAATTAATTAAGAATAAACAGTGCCCTGAGATGTACTGGCCGCTCAAAATATATAATGCAACGTAATTTATATCCGTGTGCGTGCCCTAAAATGTAGACTTAAACAGTAATTCAAAAAATATTCATTTTCGTGAAAATTACAGGTATTTTCATTCTTAAAAATTACCATTTTTTACTCCATTTCGTTATTCAATTCATTGAGACCACTTTACGTAAGCATGTGCATGGGACATGAAATATTTAATGCAAATAATCTATGTAGGGTACTATTATAATATCTGCATGGGTTTGCAGAAAATAAATAGTGCAGATAATACAAAGGACTCCAACCACAACTTTCAACAACTTCCGTAGTTCCGTTAAATATATTCATAATAAGAACTAATGGGTGGCAGAAATTTGTTCATGTGAAATAAATGGCCCTGTCCATTAGCGCTTATTTCCAGCACCTCCAGCACCCTCCAACACCTACCAGCACCCTCCAGTACCCTCCAGCACTTGTCACTATTCACATACATGAATGATTTATTTTTTAAAAAATAATTAAAAATAATTTTTCTTTAAAATTAGTTTCAATATGTTGTGTACGAATTAATCATTCTAAATATATAGTTTCATAATTATGTACATCATAATTATACAATTTTAATTTAATTTCAACCCCCTCCAGCACCCCTCCAGCACCCTCCAGCACCCTCCAGCACCTACCAGCACCAGCTACTGGAATGAAAACATCCTCAATCAATACTAGTTTTCATGATGAAATTGGCTATTTTTACCAAGGGCGACAACATTCTAGTATATCAAATACTATATTATTAGTCCTGATAGTAATGGTTTGGTCCCTATAGAGCATCTCCTATGGGAGATTTTTAGAAGGATTTTAAAAGGAAAGTGTTGGATTTTTTCTAACTATGGGGGAATTTTCCCCCAAACCCCAAAAATTCCGGAACAATGAACTGCCTTTGTGCATCCGAAAAAATCCCTCAACGTGGCATATTTTAGTTGAAACGTGGGCCAGAGCCAGCTTTCGCTGCCTTCTTTTCTACTTCAAAATAAAGGCATTTCGCTGCCTTCTTTTATTACCATTTAAGTGTAATAAAACAAAATTACCATATAAGTTCTTTAAACCTATGGAGTATTTATGATCTTTAATTGGTTAAAATTTAAACGAAAATTATAAATATATTATCACACTTTAATTAGATCAGTTTTAATGATCCATGTTTCTAAAATCACATATTTCATTAGTTACATACATCGAAGTCATGGCGTCCGCCGAGACCCGCCAAATGGACGACTAGTCATGGCGGAAAATTTCCATTGCCGCAACTGTTCGCCGTGACTTTTGGCGTCTTTTAAACGAAAACATCCAAACGACGTTGTTTTGGTGAATTTTGCAAAATAAATTAAAATATTTGAACTAAAAAAGTTAAAATTTTTACCGAATTGAAAACATACTTAAACCTTATTAAATAGAAAGACCAACTAGTTATGATCTACTATCTTAAATCTCAATGTTAGAAACTAGTTACTCTCATTTATTTTAAAATTAATTTTTTTTTCTAAATTATAATATTAGGATAAATATTTCATTATATTTTTAAAATATGCATCCTAAATATATCTATAGTTTAATATATTAAACAAACATCGTAAACGCCGCAACGTAAGCGCCGTAACGACTAGTCGTCCTAGCAGTTGACTAGCGCCGTGCCTTAAAAGTGCGCCGTGACTTCCTTGGTTACATATAACGTTAAATTTTAAACTTTATTTTAATTATAATATTTTTATTTTTAAATTAAATATGTAAAATATTCTGAAAACATTAATAATCATTATTTTAATTATATTTTAGTTTTGTATTAATGATAGATAAATAAAATATTAATGAGTTAGATGAGAAATAAATAATGATATGGATAAAAGTAAATAGTGGTGGGACATAGAGAAAGTGATGTGGAAATGTGTGTGGGGATTTTATGATAGTTAGGGTGGGATGTTGGAGGGGATGTGAAAGAGGTTTTATTGGAAAAATTGTAAAGAAGGGATGTATGATAGGAGATGGTCTAAAGATATGGGGCATGGGAGCAGGAAATAATTAATTTGTTTAGGTGGGTATATAATTGTGAGGAATTAATGCAATTTAATTATGAAAGAAGAGTAGCAACCATTTTCTGGGGTGATAAATGAGAAACAGCAGAACATGTTTCAGAGCAACTAATATCTTCTGGGCCCTGAAATATATAATGATGCAGATAATACAGTACGCAGCATGTGTAACACGACGGGAAAGAAAATATTCAATACAATAAATTTACTACGTGTTTCTAGCTACGTCTTTCTACTATGCTAAAATTATCAAAGTTAATCGATTAGTTATTGGTAATGAACATGAAACAGCAATAAGGTTAGGACGTGTAATATGTAACTGGATAGTGTAATGACACAATTTTAGTGACAGAGATGAAGAAGTGTCGCCATTTTAACTTTACCTTCAAAGTAACTAAATTTAGTGACATTATGTGTATGTGTCACTAGTAAATATTTCTACTCCCTCCGTACCAGCTGGATGTGCACAGCTGACTTTTCACGGTGTTCAATACACGTGTTTGACTGCTAATATCTTTAACTACGTATATTATAAAGATATGAAACTTTGATATTAATAAACTACATGTTATGACGATTCCAACAATATTAGATACGATAATATTTTTATTTATCTATGCATTCAAAAATTCAGTCAAAATTTAGCACAGTTGACTGCAAAAAGTCTCCTGTGCAGAAACAGCTGGTCCAGAGAGAGTATCAAATTTGCAATTATTCATAAGTGTCGCATTCTCTTACTGACACGCATCTATCATGAAGCGTCACTAATACTAATAGCTACTCTTTTGGTCGTCACTACTAGCTTGCTTTATTTTTTAAGAGAGGTATCTTCCATGTTATTACTATATCGGATTAATATGCATTTTAAGTGTGTTTTCCATAAAAAAAATAATGGAAGATTTTGGGAACAAATTAATTGCACAAACATCTGAAACTAATTTTTGGAGATTTAGCTGTTATAATTTCCTTACATGTTTGGGTTGAGAAGTAAAAACAACAGATATATGAGTTCTTTTTGGGGCTAATTAGTAATTCATAGGAGTTCAAAGTCTCGTTTGTAGTTTATAGAGGTTTTGTATGCTTTTGTATGATTCCTAGAAGTTATGTGGCCTTGGTAGTAAATTCTAGAAGTTTTGTACGTTTGTTTTAAATTTATTCAAGTTTTGTAGGTTTACTTTTAATTTTCTAGAATACCAAACATTGTATTATGATTAATTGAAATACGGAGGATTGAATTGCAATTTCTCCGCCTAATTTTGTTATTTACGCTATCTTGCGTATTGCGTTTTATACAAGTATTCTAGCTGTCTAGCACTTTTCATTACAATTCATCGCGTAATATAGGCCATATTTAATAGAGTTTTTCATTAGATCAGATCTGTTTGGTTTGTTTAAATTTATCTAAGTTCAGATAAATATATTTAAATTTATTTTAGTTTAGGCCCTGTTTACTAGAGCTTATTTCTTGATGTACTGAACTGAATTGAATTGAACTGAAATGAAATGAACTGAAGTAAAAATTGATGTATTGAAAAATGGAACCAGCATGACTGAATTAACTTGAATTTCATCAAATTACATTTTCACTGAACTGAACTGAACTGAATTGAACTGAATTAAATTGAACTGATCTACAGATAAGCTCTGGTAAATAGGGCTTAGTTCAGTTCAATTCAATAATTTTTTAATTATAAGTTACATTTTAACTATAGATAACAATGATATATGATAAAATTTAAAATTATTTCAGTTCAGTACTGTTCAGTTAAATATATTTAAATTTATTTCAGAGTTCAGTTAAATATATTTAAATTTATTTCAGAGTTCAGTTAAATATATTTAAATTTACTTCAATTCAGTTCAATCTAACTCAGTTCAATTCAGTTCAGTCTAATAAGAAATAAGTTTTAGCAATTAGTTTTATCTTACGCTTCCAAAAAGTAATGAGTTACTTTTTCATGCACCCACCACGTACAATCAAAGTAGAGATGACACCACGTACATTCAGTTCAGTCTATAAGGCACACGTCGGATGGTGATCAATGGAAGAAAATAGATGCTTTGTATCCTGATTTTGCCAAAGATCCTCGGAATGTTAGGTTAGGATTATCGACAGATGGAATGAACCCGTATGGAGACTTGAGCAGTACTCACAGCTCATGGCCGGTTATGGTTGTGTTGTACAACTTACCGTCATGGCTTACTATGAAGCGAAAATATGTTTTGCTTTCGTTGATGATATCGGGTCCAAAACAACCAGGTAATGATATTGATGTTTATTTGGCACCATTGATTGATGATTTGAAAAAATTGTGGTACGGAGAAAATTGGACGTATGATGGCTATCGCGATGAGTGGTTTAAGTTGAGAGGCTACTTGTTTTGTACAATCAATGATTTGCCGGCTCTAGGTAATTTGATGGGGTATGCGGTGAAAGGGCATATGGCATGCCCTATATGTGAAAAGAAGACTCAACACTTGCAATTGCCTAATGGTCGAAAAACTGTATATCTTGTGCATCGTCGTGTTTTACCGTTGGACGACCCCCTCCGTAAATGCAAGAAGTGGTTCAATGGTGAGGTGGAGACTGGTCTGGCCCCTGATCCGATTTCTGGGGAGGAAATATTTGCAACTGTGAAGGACATTGAAAATGACTTTGGTAAGAATAGAAAAAAACCTTCAATACTAGGGAGTTGGAAAAAATGCTCAATCTTCTTTGAATTTCCTTATTGGAAAGATTTAGAAGTTAGACATTGCCTTGATGTTATGCATGTTGAAAAAAATGTTTGTGATAGCTTAATTGGAACGTTGCTAAATATGCCGGGGAAGGATAAGGATGGTTTGAAAAGTCGGTTGGATATGCAAAATTTTGGAATTAGGCCAGAGTTGGCCTCTGTTACGGAGGGAGGTAAAACATATCTCCCCCTTGCACCTCACACAATGTCTACGGAGGAGAAGAAGAGCCTTTGTGAATGTCTTAAAGGTATAAAGGTACCGAGTACTTATTCCTCTAACATTAGCACTTGTGTCAAAGTTAAAGAGATGAAAGTTGTAGGTTTGAGGTTTGAAATCTCACGATTGTCATAATTTGATGCAAGAGTTAAATGTTATTGCTCTTCGAACCACTTTGCCCTCACATGTTAGAATGTGTATTAGCCGATTGTGTCTACTTTTCAAATCAATATGTAGGAAGAATATTAGTCACCGGAGGTTGGATGAGCTACAGACTATGATTGTTGATGTTTTATGCCGCATGGAGATGTTCATGCCCCCCTCATTTTTTTATATAATGGTTCATCTAGTGGTTCATTTGGTTTGGGAGATTAAGTGTTGTGGCCCTGTATTCCTAAGGTGGATGTATCCGTTTGAGCGGTACATGAAGATATTTAAATGTTTTGTGAAGAATAGATATCGTCCCGATGCAAGCATTGTTCAACGATATGTTGCGGAGGAGAAAAAGAGCTTTTGTGAATGTCTTAAAGGTATAAAGGTACCGAGTACTTATTCCTCTAACATTAGCACTTGTGTCAAAGTTAAAGAGATGAAAGTTGTAGGTTTGAAATCTCACGATTGTCATAATTTGATGCAAGAGTTAAATGTTATTGCTCTTCGAACCACTTTGCCCTCACATGTTAGAATGTGTATTAGCCGATTGTGTCTACTTTTCAAATCAATATGTAGGAAGAATATTAGTCGCCGGAGGTTGGATGAGCTACAGACTATGATTGTTGATGTTTTATGCCGCATGGAGATGTTCATGCCCCCCTCATTTTTTGATATAATGGTTCATCTAGTGGTTCATTTGGTTTGGGAGATTAAGTGTTGTGGCCCTGTATTCCTAAGGTGGATGTATCCGTTTGAGCGGTACATGAAGATATTTAAATGTTTTGTGAAGAATAGATATCGTCCCGATGCAAGCATTGTTCAACGATATGTTGCGGAGGAGAAAAAGAGCTTTTGTGAATGTCTTAAAGGTATAAAGGTACCGAGTACTTATTCCTCTAACATTAGCACTTGTGTCAAAGTTAAAGAGATGAAAGTTGTAGGTTTGAAATCTCACGATTGTCATAATTTGATGCAAGAGTTAAATGTTATTGCTCTTCGAACCACTTTGCCCTCACATGTTAGAATGTGTATTAGCCGATTGTGTCTACTTTTCAAATCAATATGTAGGAAGAATATTAGTCGCCGGAGGTTGGATGAGCTACAGACTATGATTGTTGATGTTTTATGCCGCATGGAGATGTTCATGCCCCCCTCATTTTTTGATATAATGGTTCATCTAGTGGTTCATTTGGTTAGGGAGATTAAGTGTTGTAGCCCCGTATTCCTAAGGTGGATGTATCCGTTTGAGCGGTATATGAAGATATTTAAATGTTTTGTGAAGAATAGATATCGTCCCGATGCAAGCATTGTTCAACGATATTTTGCGGATGAGTCTATTGAATTTTGTACAGCTTACCTAGATGGGGTTGATACAATCGGCATTCCAAAATTAAGGCACAAGGATAGGATTGAAGGTCATGGATTACAAAAAGGTAAGTTGTTTAAACCATCATTTGAGGATATGACTATTGCTCATTTGTATGTGTTACGCAATTATCCGTCTGTTGTACCATACATTGAACTCCACATGAATGAGATTAGAAACGAAGTTCGTGGTACAAGTGAGGAAGATGTTCTTGGTCAACACACTAGAACTTTCAGTTCATGGTTACGTAAAAAAGTGTCGGTTGGTGAGCATCCAGAAGATGTGCAGTGGTTGTCGAGGCGTCCTTTGCCTACAGTTATTTCTTACAGTGGTTATGATGTGAAATGATACACTTATGGTACCAAGGAGATGGATGCTAAAGGAATTTCACAAAACAGCGGTGTGTCCGTTGTTTCAGACGAATTCCATGTCAGCTCAACAACCAGTTACACCGATTCTCGATTTTTTGGCACCATTACCGATATTTGGGAGTTAAATTACGTGCTAATAAAAGTTGTGGTCTTCAAATGTGAGTGGGTTGATCCCGACAAGGGTGTTTACATGGATCCTTTGGGGTTCACTCTTGTTGATCGGAGGAAACAGGGGTACAAATCGGATCCTTTCATTATTGCAACACAAGGTGAGCAAATTTTCTATGTCAAAGATCCCGCCAATCGTAACATGGAGGTTGTGTTGAAGGGAAAGAAGACATTTGTAGGTATGGAGAGAGAGTTTGATTGCTTACATGATGATGATGTTGATGACTTTCCCTTAATATTGAAGGGAGACGATATTAATCTAGCTGAGACCGACCTGAACTTAAGAAGGTTTCTAACCCGATCCGACCATAAAGAGGGGCTATGGATTGACCTCCGAGGGAATACCAGGAAAAGAAAGTTTAAAACGAAGAATAAGTTGAAGGTCTCAAAGAAGAAAGCGCAAAAACATTAGTGTAGATCGTTATTTAGTGTCCTTTCACAACTTTGTATTCTGTATTTTGAGCTGAATTTCCTATGAATATTGTATGTTTTTGCTTATTTCCTTTTAAACAGTATTTGTTTGGCATAAATTTTGAGTCATTCACAGTCCAAGCTAATAAAATTCACGTTCTCTAACTACTTTCTGATATCGTAGTTATCTCCGATACACCGTTTTTTCATTACTACACATGCTACGACATCGTAACTATAGTAGGAAGCCTAAATTAATGAACTACTCAAGGTCCAGTGGCGGTTACGATTACATGTCCGGCTTCTGAAGCACATAATAAGTCTTGTTCTAGGGATATTCCAATATCATAACATTCTAGAATGACTTTACCTATTACAGCTACGATATCGTAACGGTAGGAGATACCATACTATAGTTGCAGTACTAGTACTCAAGGTCCAGTGGCGGTTACGATTACATGTCCGGCTTCTGAAGCACATAATAAGCCTTTTTCTAGGGAGATTCCGATATCGTAACTTTCTAGAATGACCTTACCTATTACAGCTACGATATCGGAACCGTCTACTTACCTTGTGCCTCGTTTAAGGTTACGATATCGAAAATGTATATGTATGTTACGTTTAAATGCAAAATCCATTGGATTGTACTACATTTAGAACAAAAGTAAAAGCCTAAATTAGCACTAATATTATACCGCATACTAAATTGAAAACAAATGTTTTTAAGAAAATGAAATAACTCCAACATTCGACGAGTACCATACAAAATAATTTGTTTAAGTTCTAATGAAAATAAATTGTCAAGAACTCAATTAAAACAAAAATACATTAACAAAACGTATTTGCTAATATAGCATCCTCTTCTTGAGTAGTTGAATCTCCACAATCTGCTTGGAAAGTTGAGGCCTCGGGGTTGTTATTTGAGGTTCTGAAGTTCTCATCAATAGCCATTGGTGCACGACCGCTTGGCTGAAATTCTTGAGCACCCACGTCTTCGGCTCTACGAATTGCCCGAAATGTTTTCTCCGCCCCGTGACTGGCCTTGTTGAGCTTTATCATCCTCCCAATACCCTTTTTCATGGAATTGTATAAGTGTCTCAAAGCAAGAACGTCTACATAAAGGGACAAAAAACTTAGCACACAATGAAATGGATTAAAATCAAACATATAATTCTCAAGTAGAGAAAATAAGAAATCACCTTCAGAAGCCGGTTTGGGGCCACTATCAAATTGGAATGGCTCGGCGAGTCTATGGCATTGATGCTTTAGGTACCTAGTAATAAAACTACCATAGGGGAGATTTACGCTAGGTTTTTTACCTTATATGACATGCTCCATGTGCTTGAATATGGCATATCCCGGATTTATAGCTTTTTTGGTGATCACATAAAAGAACATCATAGCGGTTGCACAAGTAGGCTCACTTATATTCCCCCCCCCCCCCCCCCCCCCCCCCCCCGTTGGTACGAATGACCTATGGACCATCTCATAGACAATCCTATCATCATTGCTCATGTATTTCAAATTAAAGGCACTAGCCGATGCACCATCATTGTAAGACCTACCAAAATAGCGGACCGCTAATGATAATCGGTCTACACCAGGGGCATCTTCAACCTTAGGCCATTTGCCACTAAATAAACATTAACAGGGCCATTCTAGGGCCATTCTCTAAAGCAGGGGCTAAATCAGCATCTTTTTCATAAGGACAGCCCAAAACTTGGTTGATTAACCACCAATTAACATCAAAAACTACCCCATTAACCATTGTCTTATACGTTTCATTCTCTTGTTTCACCAAATTACCATAAAACTGAAATACCTCATCCTCATAACTAAAATCATCACATAACAACAAAGCAACAGATTTTTGAACATCCAAGTACTCTAGAGTTGAGCTCATGCATAAGGGTTCTATGTGGTTTCAATTCAATGCATAGGTTTCTAGCACCTTAGAGTCTAGGATAATTTAGTATACCTCTTAGAGCACTCCTTGGATAGAAATTGCGATTCATCGTAGTGATCCGGGTCCTTACTGGCGAATGCCTTCTTGTTGGGCGCCATGATTACGAGATCGGAAGTGGAGGATCGGTGATTTCAGATTACGACGGCGTAACTTTGAAGAGAGGAGAAGATAATTAGGGCTGTGGAATGTAAATTGAGTTGCGATTTGGGGAAAATTGCTTTTATATCCCGTCTGCTTACGGTATCGTAAGATGCCCGGATCGATGCATATTTACCCCCAGGCAGAACTTATGATATTGGAACTCACTACGTTATTATAAAACTTCTCATTAATTGTCCTTTTTATCCCCAGTAGAAATCGAGATGAAGTCCTATCGATATTCCGATGTCGTAACATTACCGTATTAAGGTTTTCTTGTTACTTACGATATCGGTAGGTGCCGAGATTTGTAATAGACTACCCACGTTGCGATATCGGAACTATCCAGGTTAACCCAAGGACAAATTACTTTATTCTTATATTAAATATATGAGTACATAATTATTAAGGGTTGATCTATTATTCTAATATGTTATATTAATAATCATTGCATTAGTAACGGAAGTGGTAAACATTGTTGAAGGACAACAATTATATTTAATTACTAACCTAGTAACCGATCCCAGATAAAACCCGACGTTGAACCTAACTTAATGTAGTAATCAAGAACCAATAAATCAAGATAGTTTTAAATGTATATGATAATTTAGTTTACTGCAGTTAAGTGTAACAATACAGCCTAGAACATCTCAGTAGCTTACATTAATGAACTTACGCGTAGAAGCTATTGTACAAGATGATTGTTCTATTGTATATTATGTTTAAAATGAGAATTGATGTATTGGTATATTCTCATTAGTGTAGATCATTTTGTATTTTTAATTTTCTTAAGTTAAAAAAATGAACTACTCAATGTGTACTAGACTTAAGTGTAACAATACATGTACAGCGTAAAACATCACAGTAACTTACACTACTGAATTGTGGCGTATAAGCAATACAACATTATATGTAAATATAAACCTATTTTTTCTATATACATATTTGCATGATTCTTACTTTAATTTATCGTGTTTGGTAATTAATTATATATATCGTGTTTGATAATTAATTATATACATTATGTAATTATATTACTTAATGTATGTATTTATATATTACGATTACTGACTTTATAGTTATGCTATGTAATATATATAATTTATCATTGTCTCAATGTATTTGAATTTTGTGTATCTAGTATAAACCAAAGCATAATTTAGGGTCGATGACATGGGTTTAAGGTTTTTGTGGGATCCTAGGTTTAGGGTTTATTTGACATTTTCTGCACTATTTACTTTCCGAGGGGTTAGTACTCCACCACAAATTGTCTTAAAAATACCCTTTCAAAGAGTTGAGGCAGTGACGGTTTCGATTATGTAATCGTTATCGTAAGGTGGGTTACGATATCGCGCGAGCCACATTACGACGTCGGAAGACCTTGGGAGGTCATCGCCGTACCTCTCAAATATACAATTTAGGTACACTTACTACCACACAATTAAGTATATAATGGCAAGTAAGGTTCGTTTCCACAGAGAAGAAGTTATTTCTATGTATAACTTGTAGCATGCATATACATATACATATATAAAAGCAATGTAAACAAGGGGGGGGGGGGGTTGAGTTGAGTTTTGTTTAAAACACTACTATGTAAAACAACTAGAACTTTAAAGTTACCACTAGTTTAGCATTAATTTAAGGATTCAACTACAGGATTAACTAATGAGAATACTAAACTTGGATATATGAGATTGGTGATTTCTTATTATGGAATTTCCTCAAACTTTATCATGTTGCTTGAGAATAGTGATTGTTTGTAATGAGAAACTATCTTTAACCATAGCTATGAAAGATGAAAGCATCTTCACAATTTCAATTGACAACTTTACTAGATGATAGCAACTAGTTCAATTGCTCAATATCATTTCAAATTAGATATTTCTCAAACTTACCCATGCAATTTGATAACAAACTTGACATAGGTACAATGCTAATAAATGATCTTAAGAACAAATACAATTGATAACAACATGCATTTAATTCCTAATTTATTACTCTTACATAGAAAGAATGATAACATTCCAACCATGGAAAAGCAATATCTAACACATATCCAAGACATATCTATCACTAGGAAATCATTCCTAATCATTTCAAGCATCAAATACACATATAAATTATGATCATTCAATAGCAAATCACCATTTCTAACCTTCATAAATCATGTTCTCAATCCATAACAAGAAGTCCAATCACATATACCCAAGATGGGTTTTAGCCTACAACCATAATTAGATAATCACAACCATAATTAATACAACAAACCATGATGAATTCAAAGATCAAAATGAAAAGAAAAGTAAAGGAAAATGGAATTCTCTGTCTAAAAAACGATCCTCTAACAATTGAGGATAAGTCCTTTTTATAGTCCAAAACAAATAAAATTAAAGCAAAACAAAATGCAACTTGCAGGGTATTTTCGCGGACCGCGAGAAATCCTTCGCGGACCGCGAGCCTGGTTCTCGCGGCTCGCAACCGAGGATTCGCGGCCCGCGCGTCTATGGTTTCCGCGGTCCGCGACCGAGGTTTCGCGGACCGCGCGTCTGGTCCTCGCGAGCCGCGGCCGACGTTTCGCGGATCGCGCGTCTATGGCTTCCGCGGTCCGCGACCGAGGTTTCGCGGACCGCGCGTCTGGTCCTCACGAGCCGCGGCCGACGTTTCGCGGATCGCGCGTCTCCGGCTTCCGCGGTCCGCGACCGAGGTTTCGCGGACCGCGCGTCTGGTCCTCGCAAAACAGCAACACACACCCTCGCGGCTCGCGACCGAGGTTTCGCGGCCCGCGAGAGTGTGCCTTCACGCCACTTCTACGACCGATTCTTCAATGTATCTAACTTCTTCATGACGGTCATAGAAGGTCTTCAAATCATCCAAATCCATCGCAAGTGCAATTCAAGGTCGAAATGCACGTCTTCAATGTCAAACCATTATGAATGATTTGGTCTAAAAGTCTAATATAAAAGTACAAAATACTATCTAAAACAGCTCTCAAATGCTACAAAATAAGAGTATATCTAGGACCTATCAGACCTTCCGATTTGTATATACTATACAGGTTCCGATATCGTAAGTCTAAACATCTAGGTAAAACACACAAGAAAATGACCACAATCTCACCCATGTAATTGTAACATATTTTGCAGGATTCAAACACTTATACTAACTAGCACTATCCATTGACAAAAGGTAATAAACCAAACATATCCAAAAGGTTTTAAAAACAAGTAAAATCGAATTCATAATACATAAATATCCAAAAGCTAACCAAAGGAAATTGTCACAAACATAGGACATTGTTTAGCAATACAAGCCACTTGGGGCAATTAAAAAAACCCACAACTAGTCTTCAGGCTCCGACGATGGAATTTCACCATAGTCCGGCTCCCCTTCATCCCCACTAAGTTCAATTTGAAGACCTCTTGATGCGATGTACTCATCTTGCTGTTGTTGCAATCTTGCAAGACTTGTTTCTTGATCATCAAGTCTACTGGTAAAACAACCCCAAAGCTTACTAATCTTGGACAAGATTCCCTTTTCAACACCTTCACAAACAACAAACAACAACAGTTTTAATATATCATAATAAAACCTTTGGAAAATTGCCAAAATCTTAAGAATGATGATCTTACGTGATGATGAAGGGCCGCGAGCCGCAACCTTTCTCCTCTTAGCTGATCTAGCTAGGGCTTTCGGCGTAAGCTCCTTGGTTTTATACTTCCCGGTCCCAACATCAAACTCCAAACCCTTGTGATCAAACCATTCTTCGTCATAGTACTCAACAAGAATTGGAGGATCGAGAGGAAGAATGCCTTTCTTCTCAATAAGCTTGGTAATTAGGCTACCATATGGAAGGAGCTTATCCTTCATGTCCTTACACTTAATCATGTATTGCTCTACAATGTAGCCGGGGTTTAAACGCCTTTTCTCCATGATGTAATAGAATAGCATTAGGATTGATTTGGTTAGTTCACTAACATGACCACCGGAAGGCAACACATTTAAACCCAACCAATCTATTACTAGCCTTTGCTCTATAGAGAGGTTATTCACGTTGTAGTGATTTGCTACTCCCGCATTATTACCCTCAAGTCTAAAATACTTGCGTCCCATCTCCAAAGGGTCAAGAGGTTGTCTACTATGAACCGAAGGCCAATCAAATTGATAAAAAACCTTGTAAATAGGGTAAGGGTATTCGGGATTATCGCAACGCAAATCACTATCGGTCCTATATGGGCAATCTAGCAACTCATTTATAATCCACTTATCAACGGGAACAAACATGCAATTCACCACAGTTACACATGAGTTTGTACTATGTCTCCCTAGATTAGCATAGAATTGTAAAATTTCATCTTTGTAGCTAGGCTCGTTAAAGGATATCAAATTGTGCAAATAATGATCTTTAAAATAATCAAGGACATAACCTACACCAAGAGAATCAATGGAGTTAGAATCCAAAACCTTGGTGGGAGCCACTTGAAAAGTCATAAGATTTGACCTTCCATTAGTTTAAGTAAATTTAGTTACCAGTGTTTATAAAAGGTTAAGCAAGTTTTGACCTTTCATTACTCTAATTTGATAATTTTGTGAAGAGTCAATTGCTTGTTAGGTAAGATTAATCATTAAATATAAAGAATCTGACTTTTGATTACTGATTATCGAAAGTTTAGTGATGGTTGACCTTAAATTAGTTTAACCCAACTTAATTAGTCTCTAATTCTCTATAAAATGTAAAGTAAGTGTTGGTCTATAAGTAAACTCAGTTAAATTAGTGTTTGTAAAAAATCAAGTAATGTGTGACCTTTCATTAGTTAGCCTTATTTTAATTAATGTACACAAAAAATCAAATAAGAACTAATTTTTGATTATTAAACACAATTTAATGTGTGCTAGGATTTTAGTGGTTTAGAATTTATAGTTTAGTGGGTTTAGGGTTTATTGGGTTGAAAGTCAAGATAAGTCAACGGAACCATTTTTCTCATTCGAAAAACAACATGAAACCTCTCTCATTCGCAAAACAAAAAGGCAGCGGAACTCTTTTTCTCATTCGAAAAACAATGAGTTTTAAGGCACTTTTTTTTAAAACCACCTTAAAAATACACATGAACCGCCTTAAATTATTTCCGAGGAAGCTTGCGCAAATAGACCGAACGAAAGGGTTTTTCGAGTTCGCAAAACCTTTAATTTTAAGGCGGTTCCGAGCTGTTTTGAGGAACCGCCTTAAAAAAGTGCCTTATTTTCCCTGATTTGCACTAGTGAGAACATAATAAAAAATTTAACAAAAATAAGTATAAAAGACCTTATAAAAATCAAAATAAATACAAAAATATTCAATGTTATAAGTGTATGAAATTTGGTCATACCGCTTCATATTGTAAGACAGAAAAAAAGATTAATTCACTATTTGCAAAAGATAATGAATTAAAAAATAAACTATAATCATTATTAATAGAAAACTCAGAGAATGAACAAATAGATTATGATTCATCTTCGGAAAATTCAGATAATTCAGAAATTTGTCAATGTAAAATTTCAACAATTAATATGTTAAATAACACAAGAAATAGTAAAAAAGCATTATTAGAGGTTATTGATAAATTGGGTGATTCTGATAATAAAATTGAATATATAAAAAAAGTTAAAGAATTAGTAGAAGAAGAAGATAAACCTAGAATAGAAGAAGCCTTTAGTTAAGTAAAGTAATAAAAAAGTATTCGGAAAAAGAAAAACAAAAACCACTAAAATCAGATAATTTAAGAACAGAAATTAATAAATTAAAATCAGAAGTTAGCATAATTAAGAAAGAGTTAGATATGTTAAAAGAAAAAGACTTAGAATTAGAACTGAAAATTAAAACAAAATTGGAAGACACACCTAGCTAAAGATACTCCAACAGATAATCAATTTTTCAATGTTATTAATAAAATAAATATGGAAAAATGGTATTCATTAATTACTATAGGTGTAGAAGATTTTAGCACCACAGTAATAGCATTACTAGATAGTGGAGCTGATCAATCCTGCATTAAAGCATGGATTATTCCTAGTAAATATTTGGTAAAAACTAAAGAAAAATTATCATCAGCAAATGGTACTCCAATGACAGTTAATAAAAAGTTACCTAATGGTTTTATATGTAATAATGATTATTGCATCAAGCATTCATTTCTGATACTAGAAAATATATCCTATGATGCTGTATTAGGAAATCCATTTCTATACCAAATAACCCATTTCAAAAATACTAAAGAAGGAATTAGTACTAAAATATTAGGTAAAAAATTATTATTCCCATTCATTGATCCACCTAGTCAGATAGAATTAAACTTATTGCAAACTAATTCAATATATAAAAAGATATATTTATTAAATACAAAACAAAAAGACATCTCATTCTTAAAAGAAGAATTAGAATATTCAAAGGTAGAAGAACATATAAATGGTAAGATAATACAACAGAAGATTTCAAAATTAGAACAAGAATTCAAAATTCAGGTATGCTCAAGTCACCCTAATGATTTTTGGAATGACAATTCTCAAAAAAGACGCGTCTCCCATAAGACCAAGGGCAATTTTCCCTTTTTCTTAACTCTTGTCTATTTACAAGAGCAACCCTCATAGTTTGTAATAATTACATATTAACCTACAAACTTTGTAATGAATAATAAAACCAACCCAAATTCAATTTATATAAAAGGAAAACTAAAATTTTCCGGATATAAACAAATTGAACTACATTGTTATGTAGACACAGGTGCAAGCATGTGTGTTGCTAGCAAAAATGTAATACCTAAAGAACACTGGGTAAATGTAGAAAGACCAATAAGAGTAAAAATTGGAAATGGATCTCACATTATACTCTCTAAGGTCTGTAAAAATCTAAACATAATGATAGCAGGTGAAATATTTCATATTCCAACTGTATATCAACAAGAATCTGGAATAGATTTTATTATTGGAAATAATTTCTGTCTGTTGTATCATCCATTTGTCCAATACACAGATAGGATAATTTTCACTTTAAATAATAATCCTGTACATATAGGAAAAATAAGAAAAGCTCTTAAAGTAGGAGTTCCAGGTTATTTAGAACACATGAAAAAGAAATCTAAATTACCAAAACCAGAGACGCTAAATATTAGCTCCAATAAAATTACTTCTTTTTTAAGGAGGGGGGGGGTATATATACCAAAGAACAACAACTTTTTGTGCTCCAAAATACAAAACTTTGTAAAATAGAAACACTTTTAGATTCTGTGTGTTCAGAAAATCCAATAGACCCTAACAAGTCGAAATATTGGATGACAGCTACCATAAAACTAATCAATCCAAAGACAATTGTAAAGGTTAAACCAATGCAATATAGTCCTAAAGATAGAGAAGAATTTGGAAAACAAATTAAAGAATTGCTAGAGTTAAAAGTAATTAAACCAAGCAAATCTCCTCATATGTCTCCAGCTTTCTTGGTAGAAAATGAAGCTGAGAAACGAAGAGGAAAAAAGAGAATGGTTGTCAACTATAAAGCTATAAACTCAGCTACAATAGGAGACAGTCATAATCTTCCTAATAAAGATGAGTTGCTAACCTTAATAAGAGGAAAGAAAATATTCAGTAGTTTTGATTGTAAATCAGGATTCTGGCAAGTATTGCTAGATGAAGAATCACAATTATTAACTGCTTTCACATGTCCACAAGGTCATTACCAGTGGAATGTTGTACCCTTTGGGTTAAAACAGGCTCCAGCCATATTTCAAAGACATATGCAGAATGCATTTAGGACCTTTGAAAAATTCTGTTGTGTTTATATTGATGACATTTTAGTCTTCAGTAATAATGAGACAGAACATCTGTGGCAAGTAGCAGCAGTACTTAAAAAATGTGCTTCTCTGGGAATAATACTCTCAAAGAAGAAAACACAGCTTTTTAAAACTAAAATCAATTTTCTAGGACTAGAAATTGAAGAAGGGTCTCATCGACCTCAAGATCATATCTTGGAACATATTCAAAAATTCCCAGATATCCTTGAAAACAAAAAACAGTTGCAGAGATTCTTAGGAATTCTCACTTATGCTTCTGATTACATTCCTAAGCTAGCCCAGGTCAGAGCACCATTACAAGCAAAGCTTAAAGAAGATGTTCCATGGGAATGGAAAGATACAGATACTAACTATATGGTAAAAATAAAGAAAGGTTTAAAAAATTTCCCTAAGCTTTATCACCCACAACCTGAGGATAAACTGATCATAGAAACTGATGCATCAGATTTATTCTGGGGAGGAATTCTTAAAGCAGAAAATAATGGTAAAGAATACATTTGCCGGTACACTTCAGGAAGCTTTAAAGCTGCTGAAAAGAATTATCATAGTAACGAGAAAGAATATCTTTCTGTTATTAGAGTAATTAAAAAATTCTCTGTTTATCTAACCCCTTGCAGATTTCTAGTAAGAACAGATAATAAGAATTTTACTTATTTCCTAAAGATAAATTTAAAAGGAGATAATAAACAAGGTCGTCTAGTTAGATGGCAAATGTGGTTATCTAGATATGATTTTGATGTAATTCATATTGCAGGTACCAAGAATTATTTTGCAGATTTTCTTACCAGAGAATTTCAGCAAGATTATAAAGAATAATACAAATGTTTCTAATGTTTGTTTCTTTGTGAAGCATCCAGCATGGATGAAATGGAGCAGCTAAAGCTGCAAGAAGGACTTTTAGTCCAGGAACTGGAGCTGGTCCGAGCCAAGCTCAAGTATCTTAACCTGATCAAATTGGGTAAAGAAAAAGAGCAAGCTTCTGAAAATGAAGTAAAAAAGGTTATCTTGTCACCTTCTCCCTCAAAAGAGAAAGACAAGACTATTCCAACGCAAACGGCAGTTGGTAAAGAATCAACAAATCCGTTAAAGGCTGTGGATTTGCCAAAAATCCAGAAGGAAGTACAAACTTCCATCAAACTGGTTAGCCCAGTAGATTTTTGCTTAAGGCCAAATCAGGGAATTCCAATCCCACAGACTAAAGTTACACCTTTAGCATCGGAGAAATCCGAAGAGGGAATTCAAATCCCAAAAAGATCTAAAACATATTATGTGGTCTATAATGGCCCTAATGCTGGGATCTATGAAGATTGGAGCTTCACCAAAAAAGCAACTGAAGGAGTCTCCAACATTGCACACAAGAAGTTCAAATCCTTCCAGGAAGCAAGAACTTCAGCAGACCTATACACTGGGTCTTCTTTATTAGCACCTCTGGAGCTAATTACCAACGGCGAGATGATGAAGCCCAACACCTTCAGTGCAGCTCTGTTGTCCAAAAAGAAGTCATTGACCTCACTAGGAAGACTTCCCAGCAAACCAAGGGAAGACATGGTAAAATCTACGAAAGTAGATTACTCCGATGAAATCACGGAAGCAGGCTTCAAATACTGCTATCGATATGCAAGATCTGCCAATAAAGAAAAGTTTTTGGAGGAAAAGTTCTTCACTACAGACTCCAAAAACTTAAGTTACTACAACTTCACTAAGAATGCTAATCCTGAACAGGTTTATGAGGCATTTCAATATGGTTTGGTAAAAACCATATATCCAAGTCCTAATTTGTTAGAAATTAGCCATTTCCCTAAGGCTATTATCGACACAATTAAGACTTTTAGGAAAAAATGCACCAAACCAGGGCAGGAAGTTTTTCTAAAAATTAATAGTTCCGGTCCATACTGGAATCAATTAGGATTATTAGTATATCATCCTCAGCATTTGGTCCAGATCGGCATTTGCAAAGGAGATCATTATCATCCATCCCAGCCCATGGAGTGCAAGCTCGAGGCTAGCGATCTGCTACCCTTAGCCATGAAAAGACTAGAAGGTTTTGTCCAGAAACTTTTCAGTTTCAGCTCAGATGATGGGTTATTTGTAAATTATCAAGATGCCACCATCCTGATATACAGCAAGTCACCTAAAAAAATCAGCGAAGCTGATGAAGATAAGTTTGTCAAATTCCAAAATACTTTGGTTAATCCATTTATTTTGGGAGAACACATGCCAGATCTTTGCAAGAAGATGAAGAATTACCGCAGTAATTATGTATGTGGTAAATGCTCAGAAAGTGGATCTTCCACCAATCAAGACAGTGACCTCTCCACCATCAGGGCTGCCGACAGTCCTATGGACCCCTCCACTTCTAGTGACAGCAGGTAGTGGGATAATAATGCATCTACATTGAGTGGATGCAATAATGCAGTAGTGCGTCTGCTTTAGGTAGATGCAATAATAAAAGTGCGTTTGTACGTAAGGGATGACGCACCCCTCTTTAATAATACAGACCCTTCCTTCTCTATAAAAGGAAGTTCATTTCTTGTAATAGGGGAGCGCCCCTCACTTCTGTGCCTCCTTGTCTTTTAAATTTAACCTCTGTAATCTCCTGGAGACGAACCTCGTCCAGGATTCTGTCTGATCTTCGGATCTACTATGTGTGAATAAAAAGCCCTTTAGGGCCCTCTTGTAATTACATGTAAGTTTCTATAACCTATATCTTCTTTCTTATTATTGATTGCTGTATACATGTTTATCTGTTATAATGAAACCTGGAGTCCATAGAATAGGGAGTACCGCTTAGGCAGGTGGCCGTTTAGGGAAACAAGATTCGCAGGATTGGTTAAGTTATAAACAGATAACATGATAACCATACACTCTTAATAATATAGAAAGAAAGATATAAGAAGATTGCATGTATTACTTAGGGTCCTAAAGTATTAAGTTCATAAATTACATCAAATAGAATATCGAAGCTTGAATGAGCAAAAATATTTGTAAATCTATTCTCAACAGAGAAATATCAAAAGCAGATAAAAATTTATCTGAATTCCATAGAAATAATGACAATAGTCAATCCAGATACAGTTTTTGTACTAAGTTTTGTAAAAAACATCAAACCCAAATTTATTTACAATTTATGAATACCTTTAAAGTATGCATAAAATGTATAAAAGAAAATTAAAAAATTCCGCAGATCTCTCGTAGATCACCTCTAACTTGGTATCAGAGCCATGTTTAAAATAACAACTGTTATCTAAAAAATTCGTCAAAATGAATCATTTAGATAATATAGAAGAAACAATTGATGAAAATCAAGAGGTTTCTAGCGTTCAAACCTTTGAATCTAATCAAGGATTCAACGGAAGTTTCTTGATAAAACAAGAATTACTTTCAAAAATTAGGTCCTCAAGACTTAACTTAAGAAAAGAAAATATTTTTAATATATCTCTTTTAGAGAAATTAAAAAGGAAAAATAGCGTCTACTATTTTGTAGGAACTAAAGAAATGCATGTAGATATCAAAGATACTACAGGAGCAGTATATTTACCTTTAATCACTCGAAAAGAGATTGAAGAAAACTTATTAAAAATAGATAGTAAGATTCGATCCACTATCACAATGGTACACTTTGGTGCCATTAAAATCTTATTGAAATCAGAATTTCAGGAAGGAATAAATTCTCCAATTAAAATGGTTTTAATGGATAATAGGATAAATGATAGACAAGACTGCATTTTAGGTGCGGCTAGAGGAAATTTAGCCTACCAAAAATTCATGTTTACAGTATATCCAAAATTTGGAATTAGTCTAGATACAGCAAATTTAGACAAAACATTATCCTTTGTTCATAAATTTGAAAGAGAAAATTTAATGAATAAAGGAGATAAAGTATTTAGCTTAACCTATCTGGTCGCTTATGCTTTAACAAATAGTCATCACAGTATTGACTATAAAAAGAAAGAATACATTGAATTAGAAGATGTATTTTCACAAGTAGGAACTATAGAAGAAAAACAGTTTTCAGAAATAACTCCTTTAGATAACTCTTGGGCTATTGACATAGCTAAAGATAAAAAGATAATGGGAGAAAAATATAAATCAAAAGTAGAAAGAAATAAACTTATAATCGGAGAACCCTCCAGAAGAAGTATTTCTAAAGAACCCAGCGAGAGAGATCTCTTGATGGGAATGTCAAAACGAATAGAGGACATGACAATTCAGCTTGAAGAAATGTCCTAATGAGTTTTACAGAAATAAAAGAAGAGATAAATCTTTTAAAAACAAAATTAGAAGAAATTCTAGATATTCTAACTAAAGAAGATAATAAGTTAGAAGCTGCAGCAGCAAAAATTATCATTGAATTAACAACAGTAATTCAAGAAAACCATAAGGTAATACTAGATCAAAAAGATTTGAAGATAACTCCTATAGGAGACGAGGAAAGACCAAAACCTATAAGTTTAGGAAAATATTCTTACCCCAATTATGGAGTAGGAAATGCAGAGTTAGGATCCTCTGGGAATCCTAAAGCATTAACTTGGCCATTTGGTAAAAATGACAAACAACCAATATGACCAACTATATACCAAAAATTGAAAAAATCTTTTGGGATCATCTAGAAGGTGATGAATTACAAGTAAACGAAGAAAACTTCGATTTACTTGACCATGCTCTTAGGTTGCTAGAATTAGAAAATGATGAACTAGCAAACCAAGAAATAGAAAACAGTCCCAAACTAAAACAATTGTTTGGAATTGAAGAATTAAAAGTTTTAAATAATGAAGAATCAGCTAGTGAATCTGAAATAAGCGAACAAGTAATTAGCGATTACGATTCAGAATGTACACCAAAAAACTTTAACATAAATGTTAAAAGAGAAAAAGGAGAAAGCTCATATATGGGCTCTAAAAGAAGAAGAGCTAATCAACCATGGTATTTTCCAGAAAGTGCAAAATCTAAGGTTAATAGTTCAAAAGGATCAGATGATAATTTCCTAAATATTGACTGTCAAAATAATAGGAAAGAAATCATTGATAAATGGGCAGCAGAATTAAGTTTAGTAATTCAAACTAATCCTGATGCCTATACAGAATCAAGAACTATATTGTTATTAATAGAACATAAGAGTCTAGGAATAGCAAAAGAATTCATAAAAAACACCATTTGGACAGATGATAATAACAACATTCCATATAATATTCTAGATATAGTTCTAGATGGATTATATACTATGTTCCTAGGAATTGATTTTACTGGTGATAAAATACATGAAAAACAACTAGTACAAGAAAAAGCTAGGAAACGTTTAGCAGAACTACAACTCTGTGATATATGTTACCTAGAAGAATTCAATTGTGATTATGAAGTAAATCTTTACAAATTAGAACAAATTGAATTTCCAGAAATGATACTTCAATATCTTAGAAAAATACCCTTGGTAGGAGAAAAAGCATTAGAAAGGTTTAAAATTGAAACTTTCAATAGAAGAACTTCTAGTTATAGTCTAGGATATGCTATAAGAATAGTAAAAGATGAACTGTCAAAATTCTGTGAACTAATAAGAACTCAGAAAAAACTTAAAAAATTTAATAAAAACTGTTGTGCAATATCAGGAGAAAATCCTGTAGAATATGGTTGTAAAACAGAATATAAAAAGAAGAAAAAATTCTTTTCTAAGAAAAATTCTTCTAAATATAGATTTATTAAAAAGAGGAAGAAATTCCGACCAGGAAAATTCTTTAAGAAAAAATCTGATACAAGATCAGAAAAACAAAAATTCTGTCCAAAAGGAAAGAAAAATTGTAGATGTTGGGTTTGCAACATAGAAGGACATTACGCTAATGAATGTCCTAATAGGCAAGATAATAACAAAATAAAATTGTTAGAAATTGCATCTGAAATGGGATATGAACCCATAGAAGAAAAATATGATGATATAGGAATTGTATACATCATAGAAATAGACTATAGTAGTAGCGAAGAAGAATCAGAATCTGATGAGTCTACTTCGTAATATGTGAAACATAAAATAATTATGTTAAGACCCCTAACACATAAAAGGACAATTTTGTCCCTAAGTCTCAATTGAGGCAAGTCTCACAAGAGACCTTCTCTTTTTGGAATCGCAAAATGCATATTGTTTCTTTGCCTTATGAGAAAGAGTTTAACGAAGGTAATATTCCAACAAAAACTAGGCCTATACAAATGAATGCAGAACTAGTAGAATTATGTAAAAAGGAAATTCAAAGTCATCGAGATAAGAAATTAATTAGAGAAAGTAAGTCTCCATGGAGTTGCTCTGCATTTTATGTTAATAAGCAAGCTGAAAAAGAAAGAGGAGTAGCTAGATTAGTTATAAATTACAAACCACTAAACAAAGTTTTGAAATGGATAAGATATCCTATTCCAAATAAAAGAGACTTATTAAATAGATTATATAATGCAAAAGTTTTTTCTAAATTTGATTTAAAATCAGGTTATTGGCAAATCCAAATAGATGAAAAAGATGAGTATAAAACAGCATTTTTAGTTCTGTTTGTTCAATATGAATGGAATGTGATGCCTTTTGGATTAAAAAATGCACCTTCAGAATTTCAAGAAATAATGAATGATATATTATCCATAATCAACATACATTGATGCTATATTAGTATATTCGGATTCAATAGATAGTCATTTTAAACATTTAAATATATTACTAAATATTATTAAAAAGAATGGATTAGTAATATCAGAACCAAAAATGGAACTATTTCAAACAAAAATAAGATTTTTAGGACGTGATATCCATCTAAGGAAAATAAAACCAATTCAAAGAGCAATTGAATTTGCTGATAAATTCCTAGATGAGATAAAAGATAAAAAGCAGTTACAAAGATTCCTAGGTTGTCTAAACTACATTGCAGATTTCTTTCCTAAATTATGAATAATTTGTAAACCCTTATATGAAAGGTTGAAACTTAATCCACCAGTCTGGACAGAAAAACATACCAAAATAATTCAAGAAGTGAAAGAAAAGGCAAAAGCATTACCATGTTTAGGAATTCCACATCCGTCAGCATTTATGATTACAGAAACAGATGCATCAGAACTAGGATATGGGGGGATATTAAAACAATTATATCTAGGAAAAGAATCAATAATTAGATACCATTCAGGATTATGGTTTGGAGCACAGACTAATTATTCAACAGTTAAAAAAGAGGTTTTATCAATTTTTTTATGTATTTCAAAATTCCAAGATGATTTATATAATAAAAAGTTTTTATTAAAGATTGATTGTAAATCAGGAAAAGAGATTTTACAGAAAGATGTAAAAAATTTAGTTGCAAAACAAATTTTTGCAAGGTGGCAAGCTAATTTATCAGTATTTGATTTTGATTTTGATATTGAATACATTAAAGGAAAAGATAATTGTCTTCCAGATTTTTTGACTCGTGAGTTCCTTACACATGAGTAAACATTCAAGTCCGGCAAGTTCTTCAAAGTCACACCCAAAGATTATGAAATTCCAAAACCATTAGCACCCAGAACACCTACTTCAGATTTTCCGCCTCTTACCTATTCAACAATAGCACAAACCCCATATTCAAGATTAATTCATACTCCCATCCTATCAACCAATTACACAGTTCTTACACCTAACAAGTGTGAGTTTGATTTGAATTATAGTTTTCCCCTATATGTTCAACTTTCATTGAAAATTACAGTTGAATGTTGCCATGTAGATCGCTAAATTGTTTGTTTTTAGTGATGCATGTAGTCAAAGAAACGTGGAATGGAATTTAAAGAATACAAACATGAAGCCTTTGAGCCATTCAGCTTACTTAGTTGTTACTGGTAGTTTGATCGAAGTTTCAAGAGCTCGGGGTTCTTGTATATTTTTGCTTTGGTTTGTTCATTTGTTGTCTCATTTTTGTGTAGGATCTCTTCTAACAATTTTCATTTGCACTCTATATTCAATGCTATTTAGAACAATGAGAATTAATGTTTTATTTTGAATATAATTTTTATTATGAATTTAGCATAATTCTGTATATTTCAATGGCATAATTTCCTGCCCCCATTTTTTTTTTCAGGTTTTCTGTTTCAGCGGTTATTGTTTTGCTTGAACCGCTGAAATAAGAAATTGACCAAAATAAAAAAAAGGGCTCAGTGGAATGTCTAGTCACTTGGGCAACTTGTTAATCCGGCCCCACAACGCAATAACCGCTGAAACCACTGCTGCGGTGGAAATACCAACGGTTTGTGAAAACACCAGATTCGCTGAAACGCAGGGGCAATAACCGCTGAAATATTGATTTCTCCTGGCAGTGTGCACCGGGGATAATTTGACACGCGGATTAAAACAATCATGTTCTATTTGATTTGTTTGTCATAATTGTGTTGTAAATGAACTAATTAACTTATAAATGCAAACAAAGCTCATGAAACTAACACTCCTGATGACAAACTAGAAACAAGATTTTTTTTGAACAAACCACCGTTCGTGGGAGGTGTATATTGGCTTCCCCAAGCCTAAAGAATAAAAGAAACATTGTAGTTTTGCATGGAAAGAAAAATGCAGAAAATAAAAAACTTTCCTAAACCAAAAGGTAAAAAAAGAAACAACCTCATAGGTGAGGTGTATAGTGTAGAAAGGAACTACACAGGCCAAAAATTGCCGTAAAAAAGAATGAGTTAGCTAGAAGAAACTCATTCTGTAATGTAAAAAGGAGGAGTTTAGATGAGGAGAAAGGTGATCCACTTGCTTGTTAGTGAATCAAAGTGAGACACAGTGAAACACAAGTCAGCCTATGGATTTGTTTCTTCCCCGTCTAAAATTCTCCATGAGCAAGGCTTTATTTGTGTGTGATTTCCAGCTTGTTGTAAAGTGGTGCAGAAACTGTGGAGAGCACTGCCTCTTCCTTCACCTGTCATAAGAGCAACAACTCAGCAGTATCTATTCATGGTTGATCATCCTAAGACTTGGCAGTTCAGTATATATTGTAACAAGTGCCTTGATGTGCTAAGGTAAAACAGAAAGTGATCCAGAGATAGCATTTTCCATAGAATATCTAGATAGTGCATTAGCCACTTTATTAGCCTCTCTAAAAATATGTTGCAACTTATTATCACCTAACAATCTGTTTATCTCACCAGCTAAGTTGAAAACATTCCAGTGAGCAGTTATTGGATTAAGAATCATTGAAACCTCAACCAAGCAATCAGACTCTATGATAAAATCATGAATCCCTTTCCCTGGAGATAAACCATAAAGGATTCCATGTTTTATTGCTTTAATCTCAGACCCAAGTGGTCATGAAGCATTAGTGAAAAGAATTGCAGTAGTGATTATAACTCCCAATAAGTTCCTAATTATGCAACCTAAACCAGTTTTCCCATTTAACCAAGAAGCATCATTATTAATTTTAAAACCTTGTGTTGGTTTTTTCCATTTCAGAGTGATGGTTCTGGCTTTGGTGGTCCGGTACATAAAGGGAGAACAGTATTGGAGTACATGTCAATGTCAAACTGTTTTACTAAGTGATATGGTTTAACAATGAAAGAAGAAAAGACCATATCTCTGATCTCTTTAAATAAAGAGTTAGCATTATGCTATATATTCTCAAAGAGCATCTTATTCCTAGCCTTCCATAAACTCCAGCAAATATATGATGTTATATTCTGAGTTAATATGGATTGCAGATTTGTAAAACCAGTATGTGACAGGTAATATGCTAGCCTACTCCAAATACTCTGAAAAGGTTGATCTATGATGCCAACTAGACACAGTGATTTCTTCCAAATCAGTACAGAAAGATGGCATTCATTAAAAAAATGGTCTATGAAATCTGCAGCAGAGCATAGGCAACACTTGGAAACTATTTGAAAACCATAGTGTATGAGAACATTGTCAAAAGGTAACAAAGAGTTAAAGAGTCTCCACATAAAAGTAGATATCTTTTTAGGGATTCTCTTATTCCACAGTTTTGAGAGAGATTGTGAAGTACCTCTTTCTTCTTTTAGCATCGATAGGCAGCAGTTTTGAAAGAAAACTTTTCTCTAAGGTCTGGTTTCCATATTAAAATTTCCTCCCTGTGTGACAGTAAGGTGGTTTCCTACAAGAAAAGAAGGGCATCAGTAGGAATCCATGGAGCTATGGAGGGCAAAAAATGAACCTTGTTATTGATGAAATCAGCTACAGTTGCAGTTTTTGGAATTATGGTTTGGGCATGATGGACTAAGTCCTGCATGGAGCCCCAATTAGACCACTTTGTATTCCAAAAACTACAAGTCCCTACACCATGTAAGACTCTAATATGCTGCATGTGTAGCAAACTCATGTACAAGGAAAATTATTTTCCATGTGGATGATGATCTATATGACATGGGTAAGGATGCAATAAATAGAGTCCAAGGAGCAGAGGCAACCTCGAACTTCCACCATAATTTAACAGAGCATGCAAGTATGATCGTGGAAAATGACATAGGACCCAAACCATTTTGTGTGATATGGAAACAAAGATCACTCCATTTTCTCCAGGTTTTCTTAGGTTTTAAATTTGATTCACCCCAGAAAAAATGGAGATTAATCTTGTAATGACCTTGATAATGTGCTTTGTTGGTGCTAGCACAGAGAAGACATGCTGAGGAAGAGAATAGATGCAAGATTTTATAAGAGTGAGCTTCCCCCTGAAGATAACCATCTATTCTTCCAATTATTGAGACTTTTTTCCACCATTTCCACCACAAGTTGGAAATGGATGTTTAAAGCTCTACCTTGGATGATTGGACATCCAAGGTATTTAAAACGAAAGGAACCTTGCTTCATTCCTAAAATGTTCCTAATCTGATGGATCTTAGCTACTGATGCATTTCTACCCACAAAAAAGTCACTTTTTTCAAAGTTTATTTTTTGTTCATTAACAATCTCAAACTGAACTAAAAAAGCTTTTAATCTAAAAGGTCAGTAAAACAACAAAAAATAGATCAAGAATCATATAATTTTCTAAATGGAAGTTAAAATATCGAATGAAGGCTTCCAAAAAAAAATTATTTAATTTATTTTTCTGTTCAGATAAACGTGTTTATATTTTTTTTAGTTCAGTTCAATTTAGATTAATACATTTTTATTATAAGTTACTTTTTTCTATAGAATACAATGATATATGATAAATTTCAAAATTATTTTAGTTCAGTGAATATATTTCTATTTATTTCAGTTCAATTAAATATATTTAAATTTATATCAGTTCAATTGAGTATATTTAAATGTTTTTTAATTCAAATAAATATATTTTAATTTCAGTTCAAGTTCGGTTCGTAAGAAATAATATCTAACATAACAGAGCCTACCTAAATGTAGTGTTTTTAAGGTTACGTGTGAACACGTAGTAACCAAACTTGCTTACAAGTGAAGTATATATATGCTTTACACATTTATTATATGGACAAAAAATTGTGTAACTACTAGATATTGTTTTGTAGTGGATGGTTGCGACGCTTCCCACTTGCGTTCTATTTCACTAATGATATGTGAAATATTAAAAACTTAATTATAACTTAATAGCTATTGATGCTACCTAAATCCGTCCGCTTCCGGGACGATTCGCTATCCGGGTCTCCTTCCAGATCAGCCCGCAACAACCCTGCAAAACAATTCCCGGGAGGCGCCCCGGGGAAGAAGCTCCGGCATGATGATGAGATGGGGATAGCGATGGAGGAAAACGTACGGAAGGTACTCTCAATATAAAGTAGAGAGATATAAGTCACATACCTTGTTCATTGTTTGAGGCTGGTATTTATAGGCTGGTACTCTACTTCCCATAAAATCTATTCAGATTACGATATCGTAACCCTATCGATCATTGTTACGGAATATGTTACGAATTCGTAACTGTGCTATTTAAGGCGGTTTTTGAAAAACCGTCGCTAAACTTAAAAAGTGCCTCAGATTTTTACTCCCTACCTGTGTTCCGATGTCGGAACCTCCAACCACGGCGGTTTTTCAAAACCGCCGTTAAACGGGCGCCGTGAATGGACCTGTTTGCACTAGTGAAAAGATACAATTTGGTGGTAGCTTGAAAGAGGAGGGGTAAAAATCACTTGAGAGTATTACCATAACAAGTATATATGTTTTTAGGGTGTGTTAGATGCATGTACATTTTTCTTTTGCAGGTCCGTATTTTTACCATAATACCTCTAATATTGTTAAGGTAAAAAATGGGTTTGAAATCATAAAGTTGCATAAAAGGCATTATGGTAAAACATGGACATGTAAAAGAAAAATGTACATGCATCTAACACACCCTAAAAACATATATACTTGTTATAATTTTGGTAGGTGGCTTTTAAAAGCTGCACGCAAAAACTACTTCATTGAGAGAGCAGAGTGTTTGATCAAAAAAAAAGAAAGAGCAGAGTTCAAATAATCGATCAATGGCTACCACCAACTTCATTCTTCCAGCTTTCAGATATACTGTACCCATCTGGAAGAGCAATTTAAAGTCCTGTGCTACTCTTGGAGCTTTCCGCCACCGCCACCGCCACCACAACCACCACCAACCCCGCCGCCTCGCGGCCATGGCGACCGCTAAGGTTAAGACGGAGAAGGTGATCATCAGACGGTCAGGAAACTACGTGCCTACCATTTATAGTTTCGATTTCCTTCAATCACTCGACAACGGATACTCGGTAAATGACCGATACTATTAATTTCATGAATGCATATATATATAATATATATGTATATATATATATATATATATTAACTATTAGTAGGAGTATGATTGACGATGCAATGAATGTAGGACGAGAAATACATGGAGAGAGCTAATGAGTTGAAGGAACAAGTGAAGGAAATGCTCCGGGAAGATATGGAGCTGCTTGATTTGTTAGAGCTTGTCGATAATCTGGAAAGGCTGGGACTGGCTTACAACTTCGAGGATCAAATTCACAGCATATTAAGCAGCATATTCAATGGTAAGAATGGATCTTCAGGTTCGAAAGAAAACCAGAGGGAGAATTTGTATGCCGCTGCACTTGAGTTCAGAGTTTTCAGGCAGCGTGGTTTTCATGTATCTCAAGGTACTTTAATCATCTCCAAATGCTAAAGTTAAATAGGAGAAGTTCATATGTTAAATTGATAACACTAAATTAAGTGAAACTATTTAAATGGTGTATTTTCTTGTGATTATTTTTAAAAGAAATTAAATAATGGATGCGAATTATTTATACTCTGTTTGGATAATGTTATGGGTGGTAGTCAATATTGTAACTCATCCCGATCTCGATATTGTATGGGATGTAGTTGGTTACTATATATCTTGATTCAAATTGATCAATTTTACCTCATAAAAATTTAATGAAAAATTCTCAATTGAGACCGGTTTCTCCATTGATATCACTGAATAATTATGTTTAATAGGTAAAAGATTAGTTTTAAAAGTAAAAAATCGGACATGATCAATGAGAAGATTGATCAGTAATAATACATTGAATAATCATGCATATATAATAGGAAAAATTTCTATTAAGGGCGTAGTATAACTATAAATGTAAATTATTATAAAAGGCGCGAAACTTGTATATTTACTGTTAAGTGCGTTTTGATATTTCTACCCTTTATTTAATTAAGAAAAGTCATTTATAAACCTCTCCTCCTTAAAAAAAATTAAGATTTCTAATTAATAAATTTTGTTCTCTTGAGCTTATTTGTAGACCAGTTCAGTATATTTTAGTTCAATTCAGTTTATTAAAAATAAAATTTGATGAAATTTAGTTTAATTCAGTCATATTGATTTTTTTTCCAGTATATTATTTTTCAATTTAGTTCAATTCAGTTCAGTAAAAATAAAATTTGTTGAAATTTAGTTTAATTTAGTCATGCTGATTTTTTTCAGTGCATTATTTTTAAATTTAGTTTAGTTCAGTAGAATTCCTTTGATCATGTTTTTAGTAACAATAAATTTTATTAACAGGGGTCTTGGGTTCGATTCTCACTGGGGTAAAAGGGGGTGGGGATTTTATTGGGGTCCATTTGGATTATTACTCAATTTTTTATTAAAAAAAAAGGAATTCAACTGAACTGAACTAAATTGAACTAAAGTGAAAAATAATGTACTGGAAAAAATCAACATGACTGAATTAAACTAAATTTCATTTTTACTGAACTGAATTGAACTAAATTTTACTGAACTGATCTACAGATGAACTCAAGAGAACAAAGCCTACTAATTAGAAATATGAATTTTTTAGGGAGGAGAGGGTTATAAATGACTTTTCTTAGTAAAATAAAGAGTAGAAATATCATAACACAATTAACAATAAATATTCAAGTTTCACGTCTTGTATAATAATTTACATTTGTATCACGCTCTTAATAGAAATTTTCCCTATATAATATGGCTCTGTTTGCTAGAGCTTATATGTAGATCAGTACAGTTCAGTTCAATTCAATTCAGTGAAAATATAATTTGATGAAATTCAGGTTAATTCAGTCATGCTGATTCCATTTTTCAATACATTAATTTTTACATCAGTTCAATTTAATTCAATTCAGTTCTATATATCAAGAAATAAGCTCTAGCGAACAGGGCCTATGTATGCATATCATGCATAATAATATACATTGAAATGAGATCAGTGATAAATTTATTTATCAAACACTAACTTGTTAAGTAATTATCTACTAAGAAGTTATTTAATTAAGACACTGAAAAATTACAATTATCAAAGTAATATAGAAACTTTGTTAAGTTGTCAAACTAACAAACTGCTTCAAAATGACCCCATCAGTATAAGATTAAACATTCAATCCACATCACATGCATACATCCCTGATCGTTTCTATGGATATCAGTTCACTTCAACAAGAAATAAGCTCATATGAGCCTTGAACGGGAGACGCACGCTCATGGTTATTACTTTCATTTTGATTATAACTTATATGGTCGTTTTGGTTAATATTGCAGATATATTCGAGCCTTTTATGAATGAGAATGGCGAGTTTTATCCTGATGTGAACAATGACGCGAAGGGCATTCTAGCCTTATACGAAGCTTGCTTTTTCTCATTGAAAGAGGAAACCAAGTTAGATGCTGCAAGAGAAATCGCCACTAAATATCTCAAAGCCAAGTTAGATGAAAAAAAGATTAATGATCAAAACCTAAGTTCCTTAGTGCAACATGCTCTAGAGCTTCCCCAGAGGTGGAGGGTACCAAGAAGAGAAGCAAGATGGTACATAGATGCATACGAGGCAAGCTCAAACAAGAACCCTATTCTGGTTGAGCTTTCAAAGTTGGATTTCAACATTGTTCAAGCAGCTCATCAGCAAGATCTTAAAGACGTTGCAAGGTGAGTCTCATACTCGATCAGTGTTTCCTTGTTAGACTATGTCCCACATCAGAAACAGACAGTCTCAATGTTCAATAATATAAGGTTGGTGGGCTACTCCTCATATTAGCCAGGTGGTTTTATGATGGAATCTCACCGAACTTGTGTGATGAACCTGTTTGGGCCTACGGGCCGTTCACACCTCCTGATTTCTAATAGTTCCATCCAAAGTGTCTGGTTTTTTATTTTGACATTTTCTGTGATTGATTAAAGGTGGTGGAAGGATATACAAATTGCAGAGAAGCTGCCATTTATCAGGGACAGAATGGTTGAAGCTTTCTTCTGGGGTGCTGAAGCGATTTTCGAACCTCAATATTCAAATGGCAGGAAAATCCTTGGCAAGCTCATCGTTTTGACCACATCCATTGATGATATATATGATGTTTATGGGACTCTCGAAGAACTGGAACTCCTCACTCATGCCATTGAAAGGTTTTCTTCTTTATAAATATTAATGGGTTTTTCTACCTGCAGATCCACATTTTAGCATAATGCCCCTGATGGAATCTTATGATTTTAAACCTTTTTTTTGCCTTAACAATGTTAGGGGTATTATGGTAAAAATACGGACATGCAAGAGAAAAATGTACATGCATCTAGCACACCTCTTATTAATTAATATTTTGATCACGTTTATTTCTTGCTGAATTAAATTGAACTGAACTAAACCGAGACTGAAAGATTCGATGTAACTATTTATTAAATTGAACTGAACTGATACAATGATACTTTCAAATATATATACCAGGTCATTGTTACTTAATTGCCAGTATGAATCAATAATATTATTTGAATTTGATACTAAAATGGATAATTTGTTTTTATAGTACATATGATTATACTACATTCATGTGCTAACATTTTTTGATCATTTTGAAATGCCATATTAAAAATCATGTTCGCAGATGGGATGTGAAAGCCATTGATGAACTTCCTGACTACATGAAATTGGTTTATCTCCTCTTCTTTAACACTATAAACGGAATGGCCTATGATGTTCAAAAGGAACAAGGTGCCCATACAATTGGACACCTCAGCAAAGTGGTACGCAATAATAAATTACACCTGAATTTTCAATTTTCATTTCCAATCTAACCAATGAAACTAATTAGTATTTAATAATTTGCAACGAATTTCAGTGGGCGTATATATGGAAGACGCAAATGCAAGAGGCTAAATGGTATTACAGTAAATATACGCCTTCGGTGGAGGAATACGTAAAAAATGGGACCATTTCAACATTCTATTTTGGCTATTTTATGCATGTTTATATGGCCATTACCAATCCAGCAAAAGTGGAAACACTTAGAGCTTCGTTGAACTGCACCAATCCCAACAACATCATTCGCTGGTCGTCATTGCTAGGCCGATTAATGGGTGATTTGGGAACAGAACAGGTAAATTATTATTCTTTTTTCTATGCCCTGCCCTGTTTACTGGAGATTGTTTCTTGCTAAACTGAACTAGATTGAACTGAAGTAAAGATTAGTGTATCGATAAAAAGGAATCAGCATGACTGAATTAACCTGAATGTCATCAAATCACATTTTCATTGAACTGAACTGAACGGAACTGAATAATGGTGCAGGGCGAGATGGAAAGAGGCGACGTGTCCAAAATAGTTCAATGTTACATGAAAGAAAAAAATTGTTCGGTAGAAGAAGCAAAGGAACCAGTCTGGGATCTAATAATGGAAACGTGGAAGAAAATGAACGCCGAGTGTTTGGCGGAATCTCCCTTCTCAAGCCAATTTGTGAACGCCGCACAAAATATGGGAAAGATAGTGTTTGCGGCATATCAATACGGAGATGGCTATGGTCTCATTTCCAATCCCGAGGCTAAAAAGGACATATATTCAACACTTTTTAACCCAATTCCGATTTCAAGATGATAAAGACATAATTGGTCGGTAATGTGTTTTGAATACATAACAATTTCCTTTTATCAAAATAGGAAATTGATATATTTTTCAATGTTATTTATGGGAGAGACAATGGTTCATATTTCTTTTTTTATTGAGACTACATCATGACCGTGAAATTTTCCATCATTAAAATCTTACATTCTTTCACGTCCACTCCGATAATTACAGTCCACTCTCTAGAAATACTATTTGACGACAAGATTAACCATTGATATCTTTATATTGCCATTTTATATTTTCTCTTATAAAGACAGAATTTTGATTTAATTTAAAATATATTATTGTTTTTCGGCACTGGAATAAGCACATTTTACTCGGCAGTTCACATATTACCCTATGCAATGGGTAGAGCTGGCAAAATTTCACCGAACCCGAATAACCGATGTTGAATACCCGAACCGAATTTGAATTGAAACCTAAATAGTGATATCTATTTAGACCCGAAGACTCGACCTGAACCCGAAATATAACCGATACCCGAAAACCATTTGTACCCGAAAAACACCCGAACCGAAATGAACCTGAATTGATCTTTACCCGAATTAAATTTAATAAAACTCAAACTTTACTCGAATATAATTAAAAATATATATATTTTTAATTATATTCGAGTAAATATATTTTTTGTATCATACAAAGTTATTAAAATAATACACTATTATATGTAGCTTTCTTTATAAATGTACTTTCTTTTGAGCCCGATCCGAATTCGATTCAGAAAATTTAAACCCGATTCATATCCGAAGCCAAAATAACATCAAACATAACCGAACCGACCGATATTTTCTAAGACAACCCGAATGAAACCCGAACCCAATCGGAACCGATCAAGACCCGAAACCCGAAAAAAATACAAGTAACAAAATCATACCTGAATCGATTGGATATCACCCAAACCCGACCGAACACACCCGTTTGCCAGGTCTAGCCATGGGTACACCATCTCCTATGGGGAGATTCTCACACAGATTTTCAACTTTAAAAACCGTTTTATCCCAACTATGAGAGCTTTAAATTTAGATTTTCCTTGAATCAAGGAAGAGAAATTAGAAATCTCACACTCTTAATTTTCTTTAGTACTAGTTAGGTTTTGTATGTCAGCTTAATCCCACTATGTGCGATTACACACACTGACGGTGCGATTTAGCAACTATTTTTCCTTTCCTTGCAACTGAAACTCACGCGCCCCCAATCCTACTCTATTTTCAACCGACAAACTCTGATTTCCAAACTATTCCATCTGATAACGGACATAAACGGTAACTTCATGGCGGAGCCACCGCTTCGGCGTGGTGATCCCGCCGCCGGAATGTCCTATCTTCGAGCCCTTGCACCCAAACCTTCTCCGCTATTTGCTTCACTACCATCCAATCCGGAAATTAAACCGATTGCAGACCGAGTAAATGGAAAAGTAGCCTGTATCTACGCAAAGGAGGATGTGCAGATCTTTGCCGCGCATTACAGCAACGCTCTGGTTGGCAAGTTCATCAATGGAAGGCCAACAATGGAAGTGATCCAAAAAGAATTCAAGCTTCTTGGCTTCTCTGGTAAGCATCAAACTGGATCTTTAGATTATCGTCACATTCTGATTCGTCTGGAAAAGCAAGATGATTTCCAAAATCTCTGGCTCAAATCTATATGTTCAATCGGTGGATACCAGATGAAGATACTGAAATGGTCGCCTGATTTCTCTACGCAACGCGAATCTTCGATAGTTCCAATTTGGGCGACCATCTATAACCCCCCCATTCAGTACTATAACCACTCTGCGATTCGGGATTTTGGGAATCGTATTGGTTCCTTTTTAAGAATGGATCAAGCTACGAGTACTCTCTCCAGGCCCTCAGCAATCAAAATCTGCGTGGAATTGGATCTACTGGCAGAATGGACTCATTCGATAGTAATAGGTGATCCTGAGTTTTCAGTTGAATGTGCTATTGAGTATGATAGAGTCCCTTTATATTGTTCCCACTGCAAGAGGATTGGTCATGAGGATTCAGTTTGTGGCATTCTCCACCCCGATTTGAAAAAGAAAGCTTATCACAAGGATCCCAAGCCTAAGCCTTCTCTAGTTACCAAGCCTTCAAAAAATGTCCCAAAACAAAAGAAAACAGGCAAGCCTGTATGGAGGCCAGTGCAGGAGAAAGGTTCTGGGATGGAGCATGACTCAGTTCATTATGCTGAGCAGCATTCCTCTGGTCTCACACAACAGGAAAAGAAGGATATTCCAACTCATCCTTCCAGTGCTATAGAGGTTTTTGCTGATGCTCTTTCAGTAGTGTCTACTGCTTCTAGTGAGGATGGTGATTTCCAAGACTCTACAGATCAACAAGCATCAGCAAGGATGTCCCAGCCATCTCGATATCTTGAAGGATTAATGCACACACCTAATGCTCCAGTTTACTCCTATGATGATGTACTTTTTCCTGCCAAAAAGATTACCCCCAATGTCTCAGAATGGAAGCCTTATCACAGGAGTACCCATACAATGGCCATCATTCCATATAATCCACCACTGGAAATATCAAATGCATTCCAAGTTTTGGATGATTTCGAAGACATTGATCTGGTGGACAGGGAGGATGAGGATCAAGATGCTGGAGCTGAGCCTTCCCTGACTCACTCAGGTAAGCATTCTCACTCATCCATTACAACTAGTCAAACTGAAACTAAAAAGAAAATCAGAAGGAATGTTCTAACTGATGGCTTTACAGTTGAGGGATGGCTTAGATCTTCACAAAAATCAAAAAATTCTTTCTTATGATTGTGCACAAAAACATTGCAAATATTTTGATATGGAATATTAGAGGTTATGGCACTTCTCTCATAAGATTAAAATCTTTACTTAGACTTCATAACATTGATATCTTATGCATAATTGAACCTTGGCATCATAATTCTGATATCATTAACTTACAACATCAGCTACGTTTTAGTAACTCAATATCTGCTTTGAATGCAAAAATCTGGATTTTCTGGAATGATAATTTTGTATTGCATGTTGCTTCCCAATCTGATCAATTTGTAAATACTATGATCTCTGATAGTACTGCTAGTTTCTCATTGAACTGTGTCTTTGTATATGCAAAGGTTTTAAGAACCCTTAGAAGGGAACTCTGGCAGGATTTGATATTAATCCCTCAATCTCCAACAATTTTTGTTGGTGATTTCAACACTGTATCTTCAGTGAGTGAATATAAGGGATCTCACACTCCTCCTCTAGGAAGCATTAGAGAATTTAATGCTTTTATTGACACACTAGAGCTCCTAGAAGTCCCAACAGTGGGTAATCACTTTACCTGGACTAATAATAGGTTGAAAGAGGACAGACTTTTACAAAAGCTTGACAGAGGTCTTGGAAATTTAGATTTCCACTCATGTTTTCCTCACAGCTCTATTCAAGTTTTGAATAGAGCCACATCTGACCATAATCCACTGCTTCTAAAAATCCAGAACTCTGAAGTACAGATGCCAAAACCATTTAGGTTTCAACAGATGTGGCTTCAGAGGGAAGACTTCACAACTCTAGTCACAGGTAACTGGAATATGTTTTGTGAAGATTCTGGAATGCGGAGAATCGTAGCTAAGTTGAAAAGGCTTAAGTCTATTATTAAAATATGGAACAAGCAGAATTTTGGGGATGTTAATAAAAACATCATCCTTGCTGAGGAGAGAGTATCTAGTTGTGAGGAGAAGTTCCAAGTAACTGGAGAAGAACAGGACTTGATAGAGCTTAATAAAGAAAAAGCTATCCTTGCAAGAACTCTCAGTGAGCTTACAACCTTCTGGAAACAAAAAGCTAGTCTAAGATGGCTCAATGAAGGTGATGCCAATACCAAATTCTTTCACCATGCTGTCAAGGAGAGAAGATCAAAATCCCAGATCAATAAAATCAAAGACAGTAGTGGAGACTGGATCACTGACCCAGAAAGCATACAATCAGAAGCCTCACAATTTTTCGAGAAACTTTTAAATGTGGATGAGGATAATCTGAATACTGGTATGTACATCAAACATTTTATGGAGGTCATTCCCAGGTTAGTAACTGATGAAGAAAATGAAGATCTTCTCAAATCAGTTAACCATGAAGAACTCAGATTTGCAGTCTTTGATCTCAACAAAGATGGTGCTCCTGGGGCCGATGGTTTTTCGGGACATTTCTTTACACACTTCTGGGAAGTGGTAAAGGATGATCTCCTTGACTCTGCAAATGATTTTCTCAGTGGAGGTATACTCCCAAGAGCAATTTCTAGTACCTGGCTAGCTCTCATTCCCAAAAAGACCACACCTTCATCTTTCTCTGATTTTAGACCAATAAGTCTCTCCAACTTTATCAATAAGATATATTCTAAGATCATCACGGAGAGACTTAAACCAATCATGCCAAGACTGATATCCCAAGAACAGTCTGCTTTTCTCCATGGTAGAGATATCTCAGACAACACTCTCCAGATGATGGAGATGATGAGATTACTGAATAAAAAACCCAAGTCACAGTAATATTGTAGTTAAACTGGACATGCAGAAAGCTTTTGACAGAGTGTCATGGTCTTTCCTTAACTCAGTTTTATTACAGTTTGGCTTCCATGGTTCTTTGGTCAAAATCATCCTTTCTAACATTTCAGCTGCCTGGTTCTCAGTGCTCATAAATGGGATTGCCTCTGGTTTCTTCAAATCCAGCAGAGGAATCAAGCAAGGAGACCCTTTATCCCCCTTCCTTTATAACTTAATCACTGAAACCTTCTCCAGAGCTTACAAAAGACTGATTCAATCAAATTACATAAAAGGTTTTATTTTTCCTAGGGGTGTTGAGCAGGTCTCTCATCTTATGTATGCTGACGATACAGCACTCTTTCTCCAAGCCACCAAACAAAATCTGAAAAGATTAGTTGAATTCCTAAAAGCATATGAAGAATGCTCTGGGCAAAAAATCAACTATTCAAAATCAGATTTCTTCCTGCACACAAAAACTCCTATTTCCAAGGTTAATATGGTTAGAAGCATCACTGAAATGAAGAAAGGATCTTTGCCATTTACTTACCTTGGAGTTCCAGTATTCACAGGTAGGAATCTCTCAATTTACTATCATCCTGTGATCGAAAGAATGGAACATGCTTTATCAAATTGGAAAGTAAAGTGGCTTACAGCTGCAGGAAGAATGGTTCTAATCAACCATACCTTTCTTGCAATTCCTATCCATGTTTTTGCTGTATTAAGACCTCCTCTTACTGTGATAAAAAGAATGGAGAGATTATCTTCTAGATTTTTCTGGGGTGAGCATTCACAGGGCCAGAGAAAAATTTGGAGGAAATGGTCCAAGATGGCAACGCCAAGGAATGAAAATGGAATTGGCTTTAGAGACATCAGAGCTATGGTTGAAGCTTTTTCCTGCAAGTTATGGTGGAAATTGCAGATCAATGAGACTATATGGACAAGATTCTTATGGAATCTTCCCAACAGTCACAGAACTTCTCTCACATGGAAGAGAATTTGCTTGGCCACTGAGTTTGCCAATTCTCATTCTAGGGTGATAGTAGGCACTGGTCAGTCATCCTTTTGGGATTCTAACTGGTCAGGAAAAGGGGCTCTCTGTTACATATGGCAAGAACCTATTCTCCCTTTCCCTGACATTACAATTGCTGATTTCATTCTAAATAAAAACGCTTATTTACCCCAGATGGAGCCTTTTGTGGCTACCAATGTCTTAACTCTTTTACAGGAATTGGAGGTTAATTCACTGCATTCAGATAAATTGATCTGGGAACTAGAAGAGAATGGCCAATTCACAGTTAAATCTGCCTACCAGGCTTTGAGAAGCAGGCAGGAACCACAAGTGTCAATGAAAAAGGCATGGTCAAAACATATACCAGGTAAAATTTCAATTCTAGTCTGGAGGATTTTTAACAACCTACTTCCATTTGATGATAATCTTATGAAATGTGGGATTCAGTTAGCATCTAAATGCCCATTGTGTAATCATAGAGACTCTGTTGATCACTTTTTTAATGCATGCTCACAAAATGTTACTGTCCTTAACATGATGCATAATATACTTGCTATGCCTGTGCCCCAGTTCATTTCTATCAATCATAGACTCTCCTATTACCTGAACTTCAAAGGGAATTCAAAAATTCTTACTAAAGTTTCTATCTCTTCTCTACTGGTTACTCTGTGGTATCTTTGGTGGAGAAGAAATAAGAAACTTTTTGATAATGTGATTATGGAGAGCTCTGTGCTATTTGGCAATATTGTTAAACACATTTCCATGATTTTCACTGCTTCACCTTTGACTGGCCAAGCTTCAAAATTCAGGGAATTAACCATGCTCGGTTTAGTCCCAATTTTTAAACAAAAAAGGAAAAAGGCTGTTAAAATAGTCAAATGGTACCCACCTGACTCAGGATACAAGATAAATGTAGATGCATCCTTTATCAATGCTGATAAAGTGGGTCTAGGAGTTGTTATTAGAGGTGTGGGAGGCAGGTTAATATCTTTGTTTACAAAATATACATGTGCTATGTCTCCTTTACATGCTGAGCTGTTAGCTATTCAATATGGAGTAGAACTTGGACTTGATTCTGGAACTTGCTTTACTATTGAATCTGATTGCATGATTGCTGTTAAGTGCTTAAGGAACCCATGCTCAGCTAACTGGTCTGTTTTGAAAATATCCTATGAACTTCATTTCTATGCTGACAGAATTAAACATATCTACAGAGAGAGTAATGCTGTAGCAGATTTTTTGTCCAAATTATGCTCTAACACAGCTAACTCTGGTAATATGTCTATTCTGGACGCACCTTCAAAATTGAACGGTTTCTTACACTTGGATAAATTAGGGGTTCCTTATGTGAGGATTTCCTCAGTTTAGTTTTTTATTTTGTTTCTTTTTCATCTTTTTGACTGCCTTGATGCTGCTTTAGTGATTTTTATTGTAGAATGGGGAAGACCCTTTGGTACTTTTGTCCAAAGGTGGAGCTACAAGGATACTGCCATGGCTGAAGACCCTTTGTTTGTATTCAAACAAAGGTGGAGGCTAGTGTAGCAGAAATGCCCCAGCTCACATAAAGACAAAATCATCAGTCCCTTGAGTAATATCCAAGCTCCCATGGATGCACTATGTTATCCACTTCCATGATGTACTCACTGAAGTTTTTCTCACTGCCACTTTTTTCTTGCAAGGCAGCAACAAATCATCTTGGTCTTCCCCTAAATCCTCTCAATTGATGCTTGAGGGCTGGCTTGTGAATGGTTTATTTTGGGTTGTAGATGCACCAAGGGTGGAGGTGCATCAGGGTAAATAAACCATTTATAGGAACCCTTAATGCATCACTTTCAAGGATTATGGGGAATTCTATAGATTACTTAGTCTACTACTAGATTTTTATGTAATCTTCCCTTAGTCACTCTTTTCATACTCTTTCCTTCTTGTATTAATTTTTGTTTTTTCTTTTAAGGGTTTGAGGAGCCTAATATATACCTCCCACCAATGGTGGCTTTAAATTAAAAAAAAATAAAAAATCTCACACTCAGGTACATCCGGCTTCTTGAGGAAGTTGGCCCACTATGTGCCATGTGCTCTTCCTTTTAATAAATTATATCATGCTTGATCATCTCAACACAATAAACCTCATTAATTCACATTATATTATCTTTTTATAATCTCAATTAAATTTTAAAAAAGTGTTATCTACAAAATGAGTATAATATTTAATATATTTAATATATATATAATATATAAATGAAAGAGAAATAGTGATGTGGAGGAGAGATAAATTAAGGTGGGGACAAAATGATGATGTGGAAATCTATGTGCTGTTTTTATAATAGTTGGGATAAATAGATGAATGATTTTTGAAGAATTTTGTAATGAAAAAACTTGAAGTAAGGTTTTACCATAACGAACGCTCAAACCAATATCCGAAATCGAGTAACATGCATAGCAGTTCCATTTTATATTCACTCTCTCTAGTCTCTTGACAAATTCTTGGGTGAGTCACCTCACCCATGAGGCATGGACCAGGCAGACCCCATTTCAAATGTTTTGAGGTCAAATAATAAAGAACTGGAATTCGGCGCAATAGTGAAATTCCCACAAACTATAGGGTCTTTTCTGCAATAAAACACAAACAAAACCATTCTGCCCAATTTTCCAATTGCGAGATCAAGGCTCTGTTTGGTATTACTTTTTATCTACTTTACTTTGAAGCAAAGTAGTTTTTTGTGTTTGGTAACTTACTAAAAATCATCTTTTTATGAAAGTAGAAGCTATTTTTAGTATAAAAAATAGAAGTAGGTTACATCAACTTTAAAAAGAAGTACTTTTCACCCAACTTTACTTATAAGTAAAGCTCTACCAAACAGGACCCAAATCTGCTCCAATCCAATCGGCCGACGACACTAATGATCAGAGATGACAAGTCCTCGTCCGGTGGTCTGCAGCTTCGTTCGTCCTCGTCGGCGCGGCGATTCAATCCAACTTGATATTGGCGATGCCCTCGAGTTTATCCGGCAGTGACCTCGATTCTGGCAATTTGAGTTCTTTCGGCTTCTATTGATTGAATGAGTTCTCCCGTCGTCTCCGCGTTTCTGGTGTCAATTCACGATCGCGATCTTTTCCGGTGCATTCCATTGCGGAGATCACGACTGTGTCAGTGGGGGAGATCGTGTCCGGAAACTGCTCAGGTGGAGGGTTGTTTTACCGGTCGGCGTGAGATGACTCAGTGGTTGGGGTCTTTTTCCGGCAGCGGTGGCGTGGAGGTGGCGGCAGGATGCGGCGCACAGAAGTAGGGGTGAGTGGCAGCAGTGCCGGTCCTGTGTATTCGGGGGCCTGAAGCGAACTAAAAAAAGAGGGGCCCATATATACTCAAAACATAGTTAATTTTATAGAGGCCCCCAATCGCTGTGCACTGGAGTTTTGCCGGATTTTTTTAAGATTTAAAACCCCTGAGTTGGGAGAAGTCGCAGAATCGAAGATGTAAAAATAAATCTAGATTTTCAGATTTTTATTATTATTATTTTTTTTTTGTAATATTTGGTATTATATTTTAAGAAATTGGGGCCCAAAAATTGAAATATTTTCGGGGCCTGAGGCAAGCACATCACTTGCCTCACGGTTGGGCCGCCAATGAGTGGCAGCAACATTGCTATGACGCTTTTTTTGGTCGAAAACTCGAAAATGACATTTGTACTGTCAAAAATTAAGTTTATTAAGGCTCGTGTCGTCAAAAAATGAAGTTAGTATTGTCGAAAATGAGATTGTTTCATCAACATTGAAATTTGTGTCTTCGAAAACTAGGTTTTTGTCGTCGAAAATGAGATTGTTTCATCAACATTGAAGTTTGTGTCTTCGAAAACTAGGTTTTTGTTGTCGAAAATGAGATAAGTGTCGTCGACGTTGAGTTTTGTATCGTCAAAAATAAGTTTATTGTCAATGTTGAGGTTTGTGTCGTCGAAAATGATATGTGTGTTGCTGATGAGGTTTGTGTTGTTGAAAATGAGGTTAGGAAAATGAGCTTCGTGTCATCATTAATGAGGTTATGGTCATGTGAGATGAGGTTGAGCTGGCAGCGAGGTAGGATGAGGTGGCGTTGATGTTTGATGAAGTGGCGTCGAGGTTTGGTGAGGCGACATCGAGGTTTGAGGAGGTGTCATGTGGGTAGGATGAGGTGTCAGTAAGGTATGATGATGTAACAGGAATGTAAGAGAAACAATGTGAAATTAGTATTACAGATATTTAAAATATGATATTTACAAATTAACCCCTAAATTTTATAGTAATAAGTGTTTCCATATGTTTACTTATAAGTTGGGCCATATTGGGCTCTGCCTCATAGGTGAGACTGGCTCACAGAAGAATTTCTCAACAAGAATACTATTTGACAACAAGGTTAACCATCGATATCTTTATATTGCCATTTTATATTTTCTCTTAAAAAGAGAGAACTTTGATTTAATTTAAAATCTAATTATTGTTTTCCGGCACTGGAATAAGCACATTTACACGGCGGTTCACATATTACCCTACGCCATGGGGACATAAGAGTTCCAATATCCGAAATCGAGTAACATGCATAGCGGTTGTTGGAAAACTGTCGTGAGTTGATGCCCGCTTTGCCCTTTCCCCCTCTAATTAATGGCTTACAACAATACGACGTAGCATCAATGGCAAAGGCACTCACCAGCCCCTACCAGAAAAAATAATTCTAAGAGTATTTTTTATATAGATTAGCACCTAAATTTATATATAGATTATCCCCACTAATCATTTTTTTCTGCTTCCGCCACTGCGTGGCATGTAGTATCACCTCTGATTTCAATTTGGTTGATGCTGGAAAATCCGCTCCGGTAATTGATGCCTCAGATAGTCGTGGTATCCGAGGGTCTTGATCCATGGATCTGCTCGCTAACTGAATGTTGAAGATGTAGCACTTGGGCCTCGGAAGGTAGGACTTGGACATGTTCGTCTGAATCCTGCAAAACAAGTCCCCGGAGTCACCCGAGCGTAGCAGCTCCGATGTGATGATGAGATTTCGTGCATTGAAAGGAAATGGAAAACACTATATTCAAGAATTAGAGAAATTACCTCGAATGGCTGAATGTGACCTCTATTTATAGATCTCCCAGTCTCCCTCTTGTGCCTCATCATCGTGCGTCATATCCTTGTGCTGGCGGTGCGTCCTGGCCACGTGAGTGTACTGGCCCATCCTTATCTCTCCTCACGTGACTCGGAAACTTCCGAGAGGGTTACCTCTAATCCGAGTTACTCGCATTATCATTGGTCAAACTCAAACCGTTGTCGGTTATCATCATTTATTTACTTCGGATATAAAAACCCAAAGGAAATTTTAACTTCAGTTACATGAAACCAGAAATGAAAGTTGATTTGTTTGTTTGTAAATTTTTATTGGTCTTGTCCTGACTCTTTTGCCGACATTTAGAGAGGACCATCTATCTAATCAGTGATCCTGAAGGCCTTCAAAATCATTTTCAGAAATTGATCATTTCTTCCATATGGGTGTTTTAAAATGAATCATTATCACCCAAGAAAATAGTCGCTCCAGATTTGAAGAAACTTGGCTCACTCTGGACCGTCATGTTGAAGATTAATGCTCTCTAGCATAGTCTTTTTTTAAACCAAATATATAGTACCAATTAAGAAGAAACGGTCCCTGCAATTTATTTCTTCTGACCATGGGGATGCGTGCCCGGACATGTGCAACACGACGGAAATTAATTTTTTAATTCAAATAACCCTTGATGAAGAAGATAATTTATTTGTTCTTAATTAGACACTGAATTACCTTAAGAGTGGACAGTTCAATTCAGTTTAAATATCTTCAAATTTATTCTAGTTCATTTCATTAAAGTTTAGCAAGAAATAACCTAATATGGTCTAAATGTAAGGGATATCTTCCATATTATTACCTTATTTGAGCACTAGCAGTCATTCATTTTTTTTACAATTAAAAATGTTGCTAAGATATGTAGGGTTGGCAATAGGGTTATTGTGATAATTCTTTTGATATCGATACTAGTGGCACTCACCGCGCGACCAATACACAAACAACCAATAGCCACTTCCCGCAACCACATCTACATGAGCACTTACTCGTTTACATGAGCACAACTACACTTACATGGACAATTTTCTCTAAGATATAACCCAACATATTGAAATCGTTGTGCGGTGTAATTGTACACATAATTTATTCATAATAATATTCATATACGAAAGGCCCAATATATGATTTTAAAATAGAACGAAGTATTGCACTCATCCTATGGCAATGCGCGGTGTTCAATATCATACACACCACCTAATTTATTTTATTTGTAATTTATAGGGTTTATGTTGGATTATTTATGAATGTCCAATATATGATTGTCTAGTAGAACAAAGTATTGCACTCCTCTTATGGCAATGTGGGAGTTTTGATTAATTTTAATAAGGAATGATGGTGTTATGATATAACTTTTGGTTATCGTACTGTGAAATGTATAAATAATTGTAAACGTAACTAAAGAAGTAAATAGACTGTAAAGATACTTTCTTAAGTTTGGTCCAATTTGATCATATGTAAAACATAATAAACTCCTATCAATAATTTGAAATAGAAAAACGATAAAATATGATTACTCAATAGTGTACCTTGCATTTTGAGTTTTTTTTTTTTTTTTGCCTTTAACAATAACAAATGCATGTAAACTAAAATCTGCACGAGAAATATAGACCTGCATCTAGCAAACCTTTTAGTGAGTGATTTATAAATGTAATGATATTCCACTCATTTCATTTCAGATCATATAGTGTGTATTTATATTTAAATTATAAATATATATCATTCTATTAAAAATTCAGTTCCATTCAAGTAAATGTATTTAAATTTATTTCAGTTCAATTCAAATAAATATTTATAAATTTATTTTTGTTCAGTTTAGTTTAGTTAATATATTTATATTTATTCAGTTCAGTTCAGTTCAGTATATTGAATATTATTCCAGTTCAGTCTAATTCAGTTTAGTTCAACGAGAAATAAGCTATAGTAAACATGGTCTAAATTAGTGCAAAATAAATATCAATCAAACGGATCTCAAAAGGAAGCGAATTATTTGACAGAAAATTGCACCCAAAAATACTACCATGAATTTGTTAATATGAAATCACTTAATTAGTTCAAATATATTCATCAACAGAACAAAATTACATTTTGTTGTTTACAAGATTAATAATGTAATAAATTTTTTGTTTTTTGTGACACTTTCTGTTGCATTTCATTCGTGTACACAAATTACCCATTGTATTCCCTGAAATAACTCCACACGCACATTTTACTGAAGGCGTTTTCTACCAAGGGTAAATTAGGAGAATATTCAAATTTTGCATAAAAGGATCTACTCCCTCCGTCCCCAAATAAATGTCCTACTGAAATAGTCAATTTTTTTCACACCATGTTTGACCATTAATAACTTTCATTAAACTTAATATTAGATTAAATAATATTGATTTTTAAAAAGTACATCATACGAGCATTCTAACGATATTTCATGTGAAAATATATTATTTATATATTATAAGTTATTAATGGTCAAACATGTTATGAAAAAAAATTGACTATTTCAGTAGGACATTTATAAGGGCACGGAGGGAGTAGCTGTTTTTAAAGAAGATCAGTTTAAATAACCACACCCCGGTAGAAGAACTTCTTGGTTCCTGTAAATACATACAATGCAATATGGAATATTCACTGTACAAAGACAGTTAAGCAATTCACCGCATTATTAACTTGAACTGGATCCTAAAGGTAGAACACAAAGAGCTAAGCCTGTACAACTTTCAGTGAATGTCATATCTTAGCATACACCTAAACAATCTCAGCATCATGCATGATCTCAGAATCAGGCCTCCCTTCACGCATGTCAGATATGTTCTCAGTATATGGGGGAACTTCAGTGGCACTCGGAACACTCGTTTCTGCCTGATCACCTAAAGAAGGATCGTCTCTTGGTGCAGCCTCTGGACTGGAAGAACAACCACTGCAATTGAAAACATAAACATAACATCAGAACTTAACAACAGTATAACTTAAATTATCTTTAAGGGACTTTTCAGATCAAAGTTCATACCCTTCAGCCCCTGATCTTGAAGTATCTCTACGAACAGGTGTAGTCTTCAAAACAACAACAATTATACATTTAGTTTGATAAACATTTAAAACAAAAACCATCACAGCTAATGCTAAGTGGATCTGTACTGTACCTCATGAATGCTAATGCATATGTACGGATCTGTTCCAATAGGAATTCGATCTGCAAAATAAATCAATGTTAGCATTTTTCATCACAAATACATACTGGTATAGGCAACAATTCGATAATCTGCTAACCCCATAAAATCTTTGACTTCAAGCCAGTATAGTCTTTTCAAAACTCCAGCCTTTGATTCTTCAAATTCCACAAATTAATAGTTCGGACCAGCAGCAACTATTTCGTCCCTCAGTTTGTAGATTGGGAACTCTTCAAATTCTTCTTGAACAGGCCACCCAGTTTATATGATAGCTTCTATATGATAACTTATGACTGTCAGAACACTGCAAAATATCACCACTGTTACTGAGTTCCAGGCAGAATGGCAAAAGCAAAAAGTTGAACGGACAATTACTTGGCAACCAGATAAAAATATTGGTGCATAACAAAATCTGAAAATCACAATCAGAAACCTTATAAACAGATAGCAGGAATCTTTATCGAATCCCAATTAATCCAGCATATAAGAAACAAAAACCATATAAAACCAATCCAAAGCAATACCTAAAATTCTGAAGCTTTCTTAACTGTAACTCTATCCTTGTTGAAGTTATCGATAGAAGAGAGCCTGGAATATCCATTACATGATTCATGGAATGGCAGGGTTCACTCCATAGCAGGATTTGCTCGATAGCTACTTTTTGCATTCACATATCTGCATTATACCATGTACAAAACATACATATAATATGACATCAAGCACTACTTCTCAACAAAATCCAACCTTGATCAAGTAGAATTCAAAACTTGAATACCTTTTAATGGAAAAATAAAGCACTTCTTATATGTAAACTAATGCAGTCACCAACACTGATGATTAAACCAATCTGATAGGAAAGGGTTTGCTCATCTACCTTATACATGACAAAAGTAGCAAAAGTTTACCTGGATTTACTATTGCAGCACTGGCAAGAGATCTATTTTCTGCATTGTTCATCTCAGCACGAAGTTTTTCCAAATCCCTTGGCATTCAAACCAACTTCTACTCCATAACCTGAACATGCTCGTGGTTTTCAGAATATCCCTTTTTCTCATTCTCAATAGCAGCTACATAAACCAATAACAAACAGTCACATATCCAACCCAACACAGAACATAAAACAACTAAGCACGGATTCTTACCTATCCCAATGTAGTTCTTGCTATAGCTGGAAGTTTGGAACATGTTGCAGCTCTCCGGTGTCATCTACGACATCATCTGCGACCTAGAAGTAACCTCTTGGATTTCATCGTGCTGAGTAGCCAAGAGCTTCCCATTGACTATAGGGCGGGGAGGAAGCGTTCTGTGACCACCACCCATTCCTAGAGGTGGTTCTCTCATTTCATCCGGAAAAACATCTCTGCGAGGGGAATAAACTAATTTCCCTCAATTGTCTAATCAAACTCAAGGAAAACAGCCTTAATCAAGATGCTGAAAGTATCAAAATACAATCTTTGTAAAAGCAGACGTTTGTCTTTTTTCCCCATTTTTTTAAGAGCTAAGAACAAAATTGTACCTAATCAGGTGAAATTTATTAAATAGGAAGAACCGAAAGAAACAGAAAAAATAATCATATACTGAATTCAGACAAATAGATTAAAACCATCCAAATATCCAATTAATTAAAAAGTTTACTAATAAACAAGAATTAAAGTAGTGAATGAAATAGGAGAATAAGATGTGGAGAATCGCAAAACCTGGTTCAGAATTGAAAAACAGCTATATAATTGAAAATACACTGCAACTATTTTCAACAAAGGTGAACTTAGGAAGGAAAGCATTTCCTAGGATCTACAGCTATTCCATAGAACTGTTGCTGTAAATCACAGAAGAAGTATGTTGATGTGATTTCTTCTCCTTCACTCCAATGATAACCACCCCGAAGATGACCGGAGATAAACCTGCAAAAGATTCCCGGCTATACCCGGGAATAAGCTCCGATGCTGAAGTTAGTTCTTTTCTTTTATGAATCTAGATTCTTAGTTTCTTGTGTGTACCTTTTCTATGATGGGTGTGTCTCCTTTTTATACTACTTCTTCTCCGGTTTTAGCTCTCCACGAGTATTCCACGTTCCACCATTCGTGGATGATCGTGCCGCTCTATTCTTGGTATTATGCTGACCTGATCCTTGCTCTTTGTTACCTGGGCCGCTAACCCCGCGATGGTAGTTTTCCTGTGAGTGTGTATATGGACCTTTTGGGCCTGTTGTATTTTACTTTGGGCTCATTGAATATAATGGCTGGGCCTATTGAATATAATGGTATACACCATAAGCCCCCCCCCCAGTCGCTGAAGTTTGAGGCTAAGTGTTCGACTCTCTCATTTGTTTTGACTAGATGAGGCGAACGAGTAGTTGCTCTAATTTTAGCGGCTGATGTATGGGAATCGTGTTCGTTTGTCTTGTCCATTTTCTGTTTTACCTTCCTTCATCTTCGCCGTACCTGACTCTTCAAATTAGACTCTTCAAATTTTGAATTTTTAAATCCATAAAGGTAATCGCCTTTTTCCGGATTCTGTGCCTAATCCTGTCTTCTAATTTGAATTGAACGGCTGAGATGCGTTTGGTCTGACGCCGCCGTTTGTACTTCTTAAAAAGGAGAAAATGCCTTGAACTTATCCTCACTTTCCCATTCTTCATCAATTTGGTCATCAATTCGGCTCTCCATAAGTCTCGCAGAAGTCTCTATCTCTCTCCTGTAATCAAGTAATTCTTCCAACTTCTCCTTTTGATTGTATTTCATATTTGATCAGGAAATATATAGGCTTGTGTTGATTGCTATTTGAATCTGTGCCTCTGTTTGATTTTGGAGCCTAGTTCTGATAATTAAGGATGAGCGATTCCGAAAAGTCATTTGATTCTTCTCGTGATTCCGGTGAGATATCCCTTGATACCGGTGTCCCTCCTGATTCCGATGATACGCTAGCCTTGCTTGAATCTGCTAAACGGGTTGAAGATGCCAGTCTTATGCATGGCCGTTCTTTGGCTTATTTCCGGCACCGGTACCCTTTTCTGGAGAAGATCGATTTACATTCTCCTCTACCTAGTGAAAGTGTAAAAAATCCTGGAAGTGATTTTTTCGCTGTATATTGTGATTGGTTCAAAAGGGGTGTTTTGTTGCCGATTCCTTCGTGGATGATGGAGATTGCTAAGGGGTATAATATGGCGCTTGCTCAATTCCATCCCAAGAGCATAATGGTCATGATTGCTTTCCATGATGCTTGCTCTGCCCTTGATGTTCCTTTTACGTTCCAGTTGTTTCGGTCCGTCTTCCGGCTGCAAAGTCTGTCTGGGGAAAGCGATCGATTTACTGTGTATAGTTATTTGAAAGAGCTGACGTTCGTAAAGTCGTATCCTGATAGTTTTGCTGGGTGGCGAAGGGAATATGTGTTCGTTCGACGAAGAGCTGGGGTGGATGATCCAATGCCTTGTTGGTCGACTTCCTTGTCGGTAGATCGAGCTGTCGATGTGAAGGATCGATTGACTCGTGATATTGTCTTATACCAACGGCTGCTTCAACATACTCATAAGCCTCGAGAAAAACGAAGGAAAACCTCCTCGAAAGGTTCTATGAGATATGATTATATGGCTCGATGCTAATGCCTTTACGTGATTTTCCGCATGATTTTCTCTGTTTTCGTTCGCGTGTGTATAACTTTTCCTGAATTATTTTATATGTTTGTATTCAGGTATGGACATGACTGATATTCCAGTTGAGTTTCCCCAATTTGAGAAGAAACTTATCCCTGAACAGGCAGATGTTCAGCCAAGCTCTCGAAAAGTCACGAGAAAATCTACTTCCTCTGTTCCTCGGTCAGAGAGGACGGGAAAAAGCTCCTCTCCCCCCCGTGAGCCTGCTCGTGGCAAAAGTGGTTCTAAGCGCGATCTGCGTTCTGCTGATGGTCCTGATTCTCCTAAGAAGAAAAAGAAGGTTTCTTCAAGTGCTGTTGTGGCTGTGGCAGCCGAATCGACCGCTGCCACTCTTGACCGTTATTCCGCTCCTGAGATGCTGAATGTGGTGAGTGATATTCCGTTCGACTCTCTTTTATCCTTTGGCTCTTCTTCTAAAGTCGATTTTAACTTTGTGTAGGTATCTGATCACCTTCGTTATGCCGCGGACTATATTAGTACTCTGAGTACGACTGTTGCTACCCGAGAAGCAATGATTAAGCTGGAGGAGGAGAACGAAAGCTTGAAACGTCAATTGGAAGCTTATATGGGTATGAGCAAGTTGGAGGAAGAAAACGCGAGCTTGAAGAGTCAACTTGAAGCTTGTATGGCTCGCGAACAGGCTCTGTCTGACGAGCTTTCTTTTCACAAGACGGAGGGTGTTCTGAATCCTTCGTATATGGGCGAATTCGTTGATGTTTTGTTCAGAACGAAGGGCTATGCTGATCATATCCGCGCTGGATATGCCTCCGTTAAGCAGGTGGGCATGTGCGAGTATATGAAGTTCCTGAAGGAAACCTTTCCTGATCCTGCGCTTCTTCAGTATCAAGATGACGCGGCCCTTGACAGACTGGTTTTTGAAGCTAAAACCAGAGTTTCGACTGCGTTTGAGGAGAGCGTTCGTAAGGGTGGCCATTCCTTTCCCCTTGTCGAACACTGTAAGCGCTTGGGTAAACCTTTGAGCTTGCCCGAACTAAGGAAATGTCCTGTCGATCAGCTTTTCGGGGATAAAGCAATTACTGCCACTGTCGATCCTCCGGTCCCTACCAGTATCACTCCTTCTGCTAGTCCGGGTGCCTCTCTGACCGGTGGGGAATCTTTGGCAGGTGACCGTGCTATCAGTAGTCAGCTACAGGCGAAGGAGCCAGAGGAAGAAACTCCTAATAGCAATGTTAGTTAGTCTTCCTGTGTATTTTGTCTCTATCTTTATGAATGGACGAATTCAGTTTCTTGCATTTCGAAGTTTTGTTACTATTTTATATTTTATATTTCGTTGTTCTATTCCCATTTTGTAGGATAAAATACTTTCTATAAGAAGGAACGACTGTGTTAAAGTCTGCCAGTTGAGGAGTAGTACTGATACTGTTGTACTCAGGGAATCAACTCCTATCGGTTTGCTTCAAAATCGGTTGGAAAACGTGTTTTCCAAGATATCGGATTTAGGATGGCTTGAAAAGAACCGACGAATTGCACTTGATGTTTTAAACCGGGAAAGACTGATCAGCGCCCAGCAGCAGATTTCTGCTCTATCTGATTCTGACGAAAATTCCACCGACGAAGGCTGTTGTTCGTCTCCTGCAGCCGATGATGAGGAGTTTGCTTACGAGGAGGAGGAAGTGTTCGAACTTCGTGATGAAATAGAAAAATGCCGTCGGGATTTGGAAGGTGTTTGTACCTATATGTCAAGCCTTAGACTTCCTGCCGGTCCTTACCACTGGGTTATGAGGTTCGGTAAACAACTGATTAGGTTCTTTCTCAATTCGGGCGTCGTGAGAATTACTGGACCGCTCTGTTGAAACAGGTGGATGTGATGCGTCTTGGGTGGCATAAGATTTGTTCGCAGCAGAACGATATCATTTATCATAATCGCGTTCAAATTGGTACCCTTGTCACTCAAGGCCGAGAGTTTAAACGTGCGTATCTTGACGAGAAGCGTCGGTCTGAAGAGCACATCAAAACCATCTCCAACCTGCGGGGAGTCGAACGCCACCTAAAGGAGAGAATTACTAATCTCAACGGGTTCATAGGTGAGTTTCAAAAGAAGTACGACGAACAATGTTCGATAGCGGAAACTGTTGCTCGAAAACACCGAGGAGCATTGGAGCGATGTTCTCAATTGGAAGATACATTGCGCAATTTACAGGCTCAGTGCGAAGGTTTGCGGGTTGGTGCGTCGAGTAGTGGGACTGCTGCAACTGTTCGCCATGAAGTTGTTTTGAAGGATGGTTCATTTTTCCATCGTATCGAGGATAAGGCGGCCGAACATATCCTCGATATGGAGGATGACATGGCGGCTTTGAGGCGAGAGATACAGCAGCTTAAGGCGACTGCTGAAGCTTACGAACAGACTTGTGCCATTATGCGGCTCCTGCTTAATCAGTACGGGACTGGACCTATTGTCGATCTTCGGGACTATTACCAGCATCAGCTGGAGAATCTGTCGACTATTAGGTATACTCAAGAGCATCCCGCGGTGGTCTTTATGCGGAATGAGTTGGTGTGCCTTAATGGTAGTGACCCCGAACGTGCTCGCGTTCGTCGTCATCAGGACTTTACTCCTAGTCGAACCAGCGAACGTCGTGGGTCTTCCTCTCGTGGCGCTCGTGGTGTCTCTAGGTGGCAATCCGCTGGCAGGGGTAGTTCTCGTTAGGTTTGTAAGATAAGACATATATATTTATTTATTCTATATATATATATATTATATATTTTTCATTTTTATTTTTTAGTATTACTTGTATTGTGCTACACACTTTGTTAGGTTAACACAGTGTGTTGCAGTTGGTTTTGTTACAAGCCCTGCTGACAAGATTGTCGTGACTTGGTTTTTCGCTTGATTTGTTCGAGTTTGTTTGATTTACAAGTCTCGCTGACATAATTGTCGTGACTTGGTTTATTTGCCTACTTTATTCGCTTTATTCTTAGTGCAAGTCTAGCTGACCGTAGGTGTCGTGACCTGCTTTGTGCATGTAGGGCTTGAGTATTTCGCGTCGCTTAGTAGCGTTCATCGTTAGAAGAGATTGGTGCCGAAGAGTTTGGTGTTTTTCTTTTTATATATCAACAAAGAAGCGAGGAATCGCTCAACAAATGCCGCCATTGATCATATCAAGGCTCCTATACAAATGACTATCATATTTCTAAGCGTGGTATTGCCTTAGGTTAGAAACATGCCAGGTGTTCGGTATAGTGATCCCATCCAGGCGTTCTAGTTTGTATGAGTTGGACTGGTTTGCTTCGACGATTCTGTATGGTCCTTCCCACCTAGGAGTCAGTTTCCCTGTTTTTTCTGCCAAACTTGCTTCGTTCTTCCTTAGCACCAAGCTGTTCACCTTGAATCGTACTTCCCTTGCTCTCGTGTTGTAAGCCCTTGCCATTTGTTCCTTGTATTTCGCTTCACGGAGGTGTGCCTGCTCTCTGCGTTCTTCCAGAAGATCTAAGTTCCCCTTGATTGCTTCGTCGCTGGCCGTTTCGTCGAAATTCTGTACCATTTCGCTTAGTACTTCTACCTCAATAGGTATCAATGCTTCTTGGCCGAACACTAAACTATAGGGAGTTTCTCCATGTGGCGTTCGAGGCGTTGTTCTATATGCCCATAGTACCTCCGGCAGTTCTTCCACCCATATCCTGTGAGTTTCCCGCAGAGCCGTTTCTGAATTCCTTGCAACAGAGTCCTGTTCGTGACTTCCACTTGCCCATTCGCTTGCGGGTGCGCGACTGAGGTGAATATCTGTGAAATTTTCTTCGATGCGCACCATTCCTTGAAGGAGGTACTGGTGAACTGCGTACCGTTATCCGAAACGATAGTTCTTGGTAGGCCGAAACGGAAAACTATATTCTGCCAGACGAACGCTATCGTTGCGTTCGTTGTTATTTTTGGGATAGCTTTCGCTTCGACCCATTTGGTGAAGTAATCGATCATGACTATAAGGAACCTGGCATTTCCCGTCCCTCTTGGAAATGGTCCGACGAAGTCAATTCCCCATTTATCGAACGGCCATGCTCCGTGGATGCTGATTAACCTGTTTTTTGGTATGTGACTGTCATTTGCGTTGATTTGACAAGAGCGGCATCGTTGGACGTATGCATTCGTGTCAGCGAACACTTTAGGCCAGTAGTATCCCGCGCGTATAATTCTTTTAGCGAGGGTACTTGCTCCTTGATGAGATCCGCAACTTCCATCATGCATATCCTTCACAATTTGTAGCGCTTCACTTGGAGTAACACAGCGCAGCCAAGGCACCAAGTGTCCTTTTTTGTACAAGGATCCGCCTTCTACTTGATACATGCATGCCTTCCGTTGTATGGCTCTCGCTTCTTTTATATCTTCCGGAAGTGTTCCTTGTTCGAGAAAGGACCGAATAGGCGTCATCCAAGTTGGCTCTTCGATTGCTGTTGTCGCCACTGTGACGATAGCTGTGCTTCTGACCGGTACTATGTCAATAAGTACGTCTGTGGACCTGTGTAGGTCGCTGAACCTACTGTTCGATAGCCTACTCAAAGCGTCCGCTTATTGATTTTCTTCTCGGGGGATTTTGACAAACTTGATGTACTCGAACAACGGTATGAGTTGCTGTACTTTTGTCAAGTACTTTGCTAATTGGCTATCTCGCACCTCGAAGTCTCCCAGTATTTGGCTTATCTCGATTTGGGAGTCGCTGAATACTTTGACGCTCGTGATCTTCATCTTATTGGCAAGATCCAATCCGCTAATCACTGCTTCGTATTCTACTTCGTTATTTGACAGGTGGAAATCAAATCTCAGCGCATGCTTTAATTCGTCGCCTTCCGGGCTTATCAACAGAACGCCCGCTCCGCAACCTTCTTTGTTCGATGAGCCGTCCACATACAGGAGCCATGCTATGTCCTCACATTTTGCCTTGTTCCTGTCTTCAGGTATTGGAGACATATGACTTGCTACGTTGTTGTCCAATGAAAATATTTCTGCCATAAAATCTGCTAAAGCCTGTCCTTTGATAGCTTTCCGAGGCGTGAATTTTATGTCGTGTTCACTCAACTCAATTGCCCATTTCATCATTCGCCCTGATGCTTCTGGTTTTTGTAGTATCTGCTTAATCGGTTGGTCCGTAAGTACGGTTACTGCATGGCTTTGAAAATATGTTCTCAATCTTTGAACCGAATGTACCAACGCCAAAGTTATTTTCTCGATGGGCTTATAATTCATTTCCGCTACCGTTAGCATTCTGCTTGTGTAGTAAACAGGATTTTGTACCTCGCTGTGTTCTCTCACCAACACCGAACAGATTGATTTATACGATGCGGCCAAGTACAAGAACAAAGGTTCTCCTGCCAGTGGAATGGATAGCGATGGTAGACTCTGAATCTCTTGTTTGAGGAGTGTATAAGCCGCTTCACATTCTTCATTCCACACAAATTTCTTTGCCCCTTTGAGGACATTGAAAAAAGGCATATGCTTGTCTGCCGCTTTCGCCATGAAGCGGTTCAAGGATGCAAGGTATCCTGTTAAAATCTGAACGCCTTTGATATTTCTAGGTGGCGGTAAATCCAGAATTTCTTTGATTCTTTCTGGATTTGGGTTCAGTCCTTTGGCCGAAACTTGTATCCCCAAGAATCGTCCTGCTCCTACTCCGATAACACATTTCTTCGGATTTAGTTTCATCCCTATAAGGAGAAGTGACGCGAACGTTTCTTCCAAATCCCGTGGAAAATCGTTCAGCTTTGAGCTCTTGATGACCATGTCATCTATGTAGACTTCCATGTTCCGTCCGATCTGTGATGCGAACACCCTATCCATTGTTCGTTGGTAGGTTGCTCCAGCGTTTTTTAATCCGAACGGCATTTTAGTGTAGCAGAACGCCCCTACACTTGTAATGAAAGCTGTCTTCTCTGCATCTAGGGGATCCATCAGGATTTGGTGATACCCCTTGTAGGCATCCAGGAATGCAAGTACTTCGTACCCTGCTATTGCATCGACCAATTTGTCAATTTTTGGTAATGGATAGCAGTCTTTTGGGCAGTGTTGATTTAGGTTTGTGTAATCAACGCACATTCTCCATCCAGCGTCTGCCTTTCGTACCATTACTGGGTTCGCCAGCCATGTTGGATATTGCACCTCCCGCAAAATTCCAGCTTCTGTTAATGTTCGAACCTCCTCTTCTATTGCTGCTTGCCTTTCGGCAGCGAACGTTCGCTGCTTCTGCCTGATGGGTCGAACATTGCTGTCTACGTGTAATTTATGTGTTGCGATGTCCGACCTAACTCCTCCCATATCCATTATAGACCATGCGAACACTGGCGCATATTTCCGGAGTATGTTCTCGACTTGCAATCTTACCGGGCCAGGCAAGTTTGACCCCACTCTAACCAACAACGTTGGGTCTCCTTCTATGACTTGGAACGGTTCAGCCTGCTCACCAAGGTCAATGTTGGGTGAGACTGCCACTGTATTGACCGATGGAAGTACCTTTGTCTTCGTTGCAGGTTTCATTGCGATCGCCATACATTGCCTTGCCGCTTGTTGATTTCCCCGTACTGAGGCTATACCCGCTGGTGTGGGGAATTTCATAACCAAATGATAGGGTGACCAAAATGCTCTCGCGGCGTTCATCCACGGGCGTCCCACGATCGCGTTAAAGGGACTCTGCGCTTCCATAACTACAAAGTCGCACATAATCGTCACGATTTTGCCTTCCTCTCCTATAGTGACTGGCAATTGAATCTGTCCTAGAGGCATCTCGGATCTTCCCGTGAATCCGACTAGAGCGGATGCTGGTTTCTTAAGATCCTCTCTTTTGAATCCTAATTTGTCGAAACAATCAGCGAAGAGTATGTCAACTGCACTTCCGTCGTCCACAAACACCCTGTGTACCGTTGAATTCCCAATTTTTGCGACGATTACTAGCGGGTCATTGTGTGGAAATGCGTTTGGTACCGCATCCGACTCATCGAACGTTATAGCCTCTAATAATTTCAACCGTTTGTCAGAAGGTTCCTGTGGCGGCAGGTATCTGGTCCTCTGTTTCCATCCTTTGTTCGAAATGGGTTCTGTTGACCCATGGATGGATAAGATTACCCTATCGGTCGTTCGGTATGAATGATCCTCTACCCGTTCCACTGCTGCCGCGATTTTTCCCCCATTTGGAATGTTAGCCATATCTTGCTTGCTTGCGTGTCCTCCTTCACGTTTGTATTGGGTGAGGTTTCCTTGTCGTAGGTTATCTTCTATTTGCCTTTTTAGTGAAACGCACTCCTCTGTGTCGTGACCGTGGTCCCTGTGGAACGCACAGTATGTTTCCTTTGAACGCTTGTCTGGTGGTGTTAACTGTTAGCATATATATTAGATTAGATATTATTTAAGGGTATTATTATCATTTCCTAGTCTTCTATATATTGTAAGAACTCAAGAACTTCTTCCTATTGATTCCTAATGGAGACATGAGTTTCTCCCAAAATTTCCTCCTTTCTAATCTTCTAATCTTATGAATATGTTAGATCTTCACATGGTATCAGAGCTTGGATTGGTGGGTTGTTGAAAAGATCAAAATCTCAAACTCTTGAAGTTGGATTTGCGAAGAACAGATATTTTCGGATTTGCTGCAGCAGCTTTGGTATAATTCGATTATCTCCAAATCCGACCGTTAGATTTTGCTCAATTTTTGATATGATGTTCCCAAGTCACTGTTCTACAATCTGAACGGTGGAGATCAAGTTTGGAGGTCGGGAAGTACTCCAGATCTGAGACGGACAGAGCTGTGCAGTTTTGGTTTCGTTTTTTTTTCAACTCTTGTGAGGTAGTTTCAATTCTTATCTTGATTTGTGGATGTTATTTTTGTATGGGTACTTGTTTTTCCTTAATGATTTGGAGTTTCTTGGATGAATTTGGTGGATACGCCCATTTGGAGAATTAGTATTGATTTGGGGTTCAATTAGACATTGTTGTTTGAATAATTTGTGCTTGTGAGTTGTTGATTTTGAGTCTTGGGGTTATTGTTGGAGCTATTGTTGGAGTTGTTGTGGTTCAGATTTGTTGGTTTTAAGGCTTGAAACTATCCTTGGAGTTTATGTTTTTTGTGCATTGGTTTCGGTTGGTTTGTGTTGGAATCATTTTGGCTTGCTTTTGGACGGTAACGGCTTGTTGATTGTTGTGGCTTTACACCGGTTTGTTTTGAGTTTCGGCATTGGATTGTTTTGGCTTTGATATTTATTATGGAGGGACATAGGGATAATGCTTCTCAGTCATTTAGTGTTGAGCTGAATCTATACATGTTTGAGCAATTTCAAAAGTTCCTCGCCTTTCAGCAGCAACCTGTTATGTCATCTTCTACAGGTTTGTCATCTTCGTCCATCTCACATGCTTCGGGCACTTCTTCACCCTTATGGATTATGGATTCTGGTGCCTCTCATCACATGTCTCCTCATTTGCCTTCATTCGCTACTCTATCCTCTGCACCCCCTACTTCTATATTGACCGCTGATGGCACTCCCATGTCATTGCAGGGAGTTGGTTCTATTGCCACATCGCATGTCTCTTTGAGTGATGTTTATCATGTTCCCAGTCTTACACTTAATCTTTGTTCGGTTGGTCAATTATGCGATTCTGGTTTGGATGTCTGGTTTTCCTCTTCCTCTTGTTTGGTTCAGGATTCACAATCTCAGAAAGTGGTTGGTACTGGTCGTAGGCAAGGGAAACTTTATGTGTTGGATGAACTGAAAGTATCAGATATTGTTGCTTCTAGTGTGGATTTATCCTCATTCCGTTTAAGTCGGTCTTCCTCTGACTTTTACTTGTGGCATTCTCGCTTGGGCCATGTTTCAGCATCTCGTTTAAAATATTTGGTGTCTACTGGAGCTTTGGGTCAGTTGCACTCTCATGACATCTCAGATTGTAGTGGTTGTAAGCTAGCAAAGTTTTCAGCATTGCCCTTTCAGAGAAGCATTTCATCATCTCTTGCTCCTTTTGATCTTGTTCATTCTGATGTGTGGGGTCCTTCTCCTGTGCCTACTAAAGGTGGTTCTCGGTATTATGTTTCATTCATTGATGATTTTATTCGTTATACATGGGTTTTTCTTATGAAACATAGATCTGATTTTCTTGAGATTTACCGTGAATTTAGAGCTCTCATAAGAACACAGCACTCGGCAGTCATTAAATGCTTTCGATGTGATTTGGGGAGTGAGTTCACTTCTAATGCTTTTTGCCAGTTGCTAGCTTCTGATGGAACTATCCGTCAAACCTCTTGTACGGATACTCCTCAACAGAATGGTGTTGCTGAAAGGAAACACCGTCACCTTGTTGAGACTGCTCGTTCCTTCTTGTTGTCAGCTGAGGTTCCTAAAGTTTTTTGGGGAGAAGCCATTCTTACAGCTGTGCATGCCATCAATAGGATTCCAACCTCACATAATTCAGGTTTGTCACCCTTTGAGAAACTGTATGGGCATGCACCTGATTACTCTTCTTTGCGTGTTTTTGGCTGCACTTGCTTTGTTCTCCTACCTCACGTGGAACGTTCTAAGCTATCTCCTAAATCAGCTTTGTGTGTTTTTTTGGGTTATGGTAGTGGTCAGAAGGGATATTGGTGTTTTGATCCGGTCAAGCAGAAATTGTATGTTTCTCGTCATGTTGTGTTTCTGGAGCATATCCCATTTTTCTCGGTTCCGTCTAGCTCACATCATTTGACTCAGTCAGATCTTATTCGTATTGATCCTTTTGATGTTGGCACCGATGATATTCCTCCAGCAGATTATGATCATTTGGTTCCAGACCCAAATGCTCCTCTGATATCTCCTTCTGTGCCTCCTCTACCATCTCCTGTGCCTCCTTTACCATCTCCTGACATTGTGATCGATCCTCCACCTCTTCGTAGGTCCACTCGTATTTGCAAGTCTACACAGAAGCCTGATTTTGCTTATTCCTCTTACTCCTCCTCGTTTACCTCTTTCCTCGTGTCTATTCATTCTTTGTCTGAGCCTGCATCCTATAAAGAGGCTGTTGTTGACCCTCTTTGGCAGCGTGCTATGGCTGAGGAACTTGCTGCTCTGCATCAGACTCACACTTGGGATTTGGTACCCTTACCTTTGGGAAAGCACACTATTGGTTCTCGTTGGGTCTATAAGATTAAGACCAAGTCTGATGGATCTGTTGAGAGATACAAGGCTCGCCTTGTTGCCAAGGGTTATTCACAGGAGTATGGGATGGATTATGATGAGACTTTTGCTCCTGTTGCCAAGATGACCACCATTCGTACTATGATTGCAGTTGCCTCTGTTTCTCAGTGGAACATTTCACAAATGGATGTTAAGAATGCGTTCTTGTATGGTGATCTTCACGAGGAGGTTTATATGACTCCTCCACCCGGTGTAGCACATGAGCCAGGGCATATTTGTAGGCTTCGCCGGTCTCTTTATGGACTCAAACAGGCTCCTAGAGCTTGGTTTGAGAAGTTCTCCACTGTGATATCCTCTCTTGGCTTTCGTTCCAGCTCTTATGACTCTGCCTTGTTCATTAAAAATACAAGTAAGGGTCGTATTCTCCTCTCTTTGTATGTTGATGATATGATTATTACTGGAGATGATTGTGAGGGGATTGAGTTGTTGAAGCGTGATTTGGCTTATTATTTTGCTATGAAAGATTTGGGTGTGCTCCGTTATTTTCTGGGTATTGAGGTTGCTTCTTCTCCTAAAGGCTATTTGTTGTCTCAATCGAAGTACATAATTGATCTTTTTGAGCATGCCCGTCTTACTGACAACAAGACGGTTGACACTCCTCTTGAGACTCATGCTCACTACTCTTTTGATGATGGGATTCCTTTGCCGGATCCCACCCTTTATCGTACTGTGGTTGGTAGCTTGGTTTATCTTACAGTGACTCGCCCCGATATCGCTCATGCTGTACATGTGGTTAGTCAGTTTGTCACTGCTCCTACATCGGTTCATTGGGCTGCTGTTCTTCGCATTCTCAGATATCTTCGGGGCACCCAGTTTCGTTGTCTCCTGATTCCTTCATCATCATCATCTTTGGAGTTGCGTGCTTATTCTGATGCTGATTGGGCTGGTGATCTTGAGGATCGCAAGTCCACTACCGGATTCTGTATTTTTCTTGGCGACTCCCTTATTTCTTGGAAGAGTAAGAAACAGGATGTCATCTCTCGCTCTTCTACGGAGGCTGAGTATCGTGCCATGGCATCGACTACTGCTGAAATTGTTTGGTTGCGTTGGTTACTCTCTGATTTTGGAATCAAACTTACTCGTCCCACGCCGCTACATTGTGATAATCAGAGTTCAATTCATATTGCACGCAATTCGGTGTTTCATGAGCGAACCAAGCACATTGAGATTGATTGTCACTTCACACGCCATCATTTGCAGCTTGGTACTATCTCTCTGCCATTTGTTCCTTCTTCTCTCCAGATTGCTGATTTGTTCACGAAGGCCCACTCCGCTGCACGCTTCCGTTTCTTATCTGACAAACTCTCGATGCCTATTGCTGTGGCATCGTGAGTTTGAGGGGGGATGTTAGCATATATATTAGATTAGATATTATTTAAGGGTATTATTGTCATTTCCTAGTCTTCTATATATTGTAAGAACTCAAGAACTTCTTCCTATTGATTCCTAATGGAGACATGAGTTTCTCCCAAAATTTCCACCTTTCTAATCTTCTAATCTTATGAATATGTTAGATCTTCACACTAACATTGGCCTTGGGTCACTGAAAAGGTCCTTATGTAGCTGCCAAATCTCTTTCCTGGACTTGGTAAGGGGGGTGGTGATGAATGTTCTTCCTCCAGTCTCCTTAGCTTTCGTTGAAGAAACTGTCTTTAGCTTTTTTCCCCCCCACTTGGGTTCATCGTCAAGGAGCCGTTTATCTCCTTTTTCGTTCTCAATTTTTCGATCATTCGCTTCCTCTGACCGTACATATTTCTCGACTAGTTTCTGTAACTCGCGTTCGTTCGATGGCATTTCCTCTCGTAGCTTTTTGTAGAAGTATCCGGGTTTAAGGCCACTCATGAAGGCACCTAAGAACATTTGGTACGTTAGATCTTTGATACTTAAACTTTCGATCACCATTTTTGCATGGTATGCTCCCACACTATCGCTGCCCTGTTTGATGTTTACTAAGTCCGCGATGGTGCGCTCGAATTTCTGATTCCTATAAAATCTTCCTAGGAAAATATCCAACAGTTGTGCCCACGATTTAATACTTCTTTTCGGTAGGCCTTCGTACCACGTAATAGCTGGGCCAGTCAGAAAAATCGGAAAAACCTTGCATATCAGCTGTTGTGAGGCATTCCTGAAGCGCATGCTGCTCCCGTACGAGTGCAAGAAATCCTTTGGATCCGTCGTGCCATCGTAAACCTTCACATGTAATGGCAGTTTGAAGTTATCTGACATTTGTAGGTTCTGGATGTCCCAGGAGAGTGGCGAATCGTCGTTATGTTCGCCTGCAACGATGTCTCTCAATTCTTCCTCGTATTGTAACGGCTGCTGGTAGTCATTCGAATGCTGGGCTTTGATCTCGCTTGGCATTATTCTTCTGTTCCTGCCGCGATCGTCTTTTGTTTTTTTGAACTGCTCGTATAGGCTTGCCTTCTGGTTTTCTAGAAATTCTTCGAACTCTTTTTGTTCTTTTTGGCGATTAGTTAAGGGCGATTCTGCCTCTTCGCCATAGTTTTCATCCGAACCCTATCATCAGAATCCCTGTCCTGGTTACTCGCCTGAGTCTCTTCTTGGCCATTTACCGGTTCGCGTCCTTGCCCATTCATTTGACTACCTTGGTTATCTCTGTCTTGGCTCAGAGCCCGATCCCTTCCTCTTCGTTCGCTGACGGTCCGCGATGTGGACCTGGTATTGTGGTGAGATTCTCCCCGACCATTTCTGGTGGAAACCATCGAAGAAGAGAAAAAACGATCCCCACAGACGGCGCCACTGATGTGATTTCTTCTCCTTCACTCCAATGATAACCACCCCGAAGATGACCGGAGATAAACCTGCAAAAGATTCCCGGCTATACCCGGGAATAAGCTCCGATGCTGAAGTTAGTTCTTTTCTTTTATGAATCTAGATTCTTAGTTTCTTGTGTGTACCTTTTCTATGATGGGTGTGTCTCCTTTTTATACTACTTCTCCGGTTTTAGCTCTCCACGAGTATTCCACGTTCCACCATTCGTGGATGATCGTGCCGCTCTATTCTTGGTATTATGCTGACCTGATCCTTGCTCTTTGTTACCTGGGCCGCTAACCCCGCGATGGTAGTTTTCCTGTGAGTGTGTATATGGACCTTTTGGGCCTGTTGTATTTTACTTTGGGCTCATTGAATATAATGGTATACACCATATGTCAATATCAAAACAAATGAGAATATTTCACAGATTGACACAAGACCTATAATAACATCTTCAAGTCTCAGTTATTCCTTTGATAGGCTAGGATGACTAATAATCATTCTTTTACAAAGGTTTCCAGTCAATAAATTGCACAATTCAGGTTAGCAATATAGTTCTTCCCATCATAAAATACCAAAAAAATGTTTCTGCTATCCACAAAACTTATTAGGTAATTCAGACCTCTCCGTGTACACCGGAAGGTGTTTTTCCGGAGGGTGAAGGTGTTCTTTCGCACGGTGAACACCGGAATCAGCTTCTCCTTTCGCATGCTCCTTCCCAGACGATGAGGTGAGGATTGGGAACAAGACCGGATTTTAACAGAGGAAGTAGAATGCCTATAGAACAAGACCGGATTGTATCCAAGAGAAGAAAGCAAAATCGAGTAGCTTATCTTCATTAAAAAAAATTAGGCATGAAATAAAAATTAAAGAAGTCCAATATAGAGTAGCTTATCTTCATTAAAAAACAAATTGAACGAAGTAGCTTATCTACATTTAACCAACTTAATGGTGAAAATCACATCGGAACAATGCATGAGAGATCAACTGTCCAAGTTAGATTACAAACTTATTATCCAGAAACCAATGGCTAACAAAATGATGGAAACTAACTAATACATAGCAGAGAGGAAGTTAATAACTAACCTTTCTAGTGTAGTAGATCCTTCTGTAATGATAAGAAAGACAGCCACTGAACAAAGGAAAGTACCGAAGGCAGAATTCTCATGGCTGAATGATGTGGAACCAACAGTACCGAAATCTTAATTGGAGTGCCAAAATTCGTAGTGCATGGGGTCGACGGTCTAATCTACACCAAATTGAGCCATAAACCCTCTAAATTTCCAAAAAATAATCCCCGGTGAAATCTTCCGGTTCTTCCACTTTCTTTAAAGGCTGTCCTGGAATGAGAAAACATGGTAATGGCGGAGCTCATGAGCACTGGAATGAGGAAACGATGGCTGGCTCCCTTTACTACTAATTATCGCAAACTTGGACGGATGGAAACTGAAATAGGGGGAAGCAATTGGATGTCAAATCAAATTTCCAAACTGGCCAACTAATTCATCTAATCAATTATGCAAACAATTTATCAATTCCGCAATCATTTTGGAACTCCGGGCGTGATCGAAACTCTGACAACTCCAGGCCTGATTGAACAAGACCGGAATGTCCATAATTCTTGGACCGAAGACCGGACCGGAAAGGGGATATTATGGACCGGGACCGATCCGGAATTATTCCGGGTTTGGACCGGACCGGACCGGTTAGACCGGAATTTTAATATTTTATTTTTTAAACTTTATTTTTTTGTCAAAAATTAAACTTTTTTTACTACAAAAAATTTAGTAATATAAAAATTAGAATAAAAATAAGTTATATTAAAATAGAGTTTGTGAAATATGATTGCATGATTTTTAAATAACAAAAGAAGATGCAATGGTCTCACAAACGATTAAAATTGTTCAAAAAAATGTGAGTAAAAAATTTATAACAACTAAAAGACACCTTTATAAATCTATAAATTTCAAAAAATATAATTTGAAGTGATAGAATAATACTAATATTAATGACCAAAAATAAAAATAACACATAAATTAATTTATAAATATTTTAAAATATAAAGTATATTAAATACCGGTCCATCCGGTCCGGACCAGAAATTACCCGGTTTTGGACCGGACCGGACCGGACTCGGAATCCCTAAAAAACTTGGACCGGAGACCGGACCGGAATCCCTTATATCCGGTTCCGGTCCGTTACTTTCCGGTCCGGTCCGGTCCATTTTTCCGGTCCGGACCGGTTCATGCACACCCCTAACTATATACCAGATCGGTACATCTAATCCTAAGTAGAGAAAAAAAGAATAATAATATTGGTGGTTACTGTTTGACTATAACTTATAAAATTTGTGGACACAACAAAATATAATTTTATTTAAATAATAATAAGGATATAATTATAATATGTAAAAAGTAATATCCGTGCGCATAACAAATAGGCATCCCAATTTTACATGTTAGCATATGCATAAATTAAAAAAAAATTATACTTGAGTTTCACCTGTACTTGGGTTGATCTTTCATTTTGTTTGATCTTTTAAATTTTTTGCTTGATGTTTTTATTTGGTTTGATATTTTTGGTTTTGGGCATGACTTTCACTTTATTTCATTAATATTTTATGTTTATGGCCTAATTAATTAAAATAATTTATATTGTAACCTCCAATCTTGTAGAAGGTAATCTCATTGGGCCTGCCCTTACCGTAAAGGGGACATTACAGGAGACGCTCTCTAAATTAAATTAGTAGCTCCTTAAATTATTTTTTGAGTGTAGTAATTTAATAAGTATTACTAATAATAAATTAAAGGTGTGTATAGATTTTGTTTCTAATTTAAAGATAAATTATTGAGTTTTAACCTTTTGAGAAAATTTATATTAAGGGCGTGTGATAAATCTATATTATTATGAAGGGCATAACATTAATATATTTATTATTAAGGGCATCTTAATATTTTCACTCATTACTTAGAATTAATTACCCTAATGGTCCCATAAAAGTTCAGATCGTTTTCTTTTACTAATTTGCATTTACTTATTTTGATTAGACTAAATTTGCATTTAATGATTATGATTAGACTAATTTTACCTCCCCTGATCAGAGCCTGGGCAGTATTTTATAGATCATCAACAAGAATCTTTTCAGTACCAGTGCACTCCTTTACTCTAGAGACAGACACTTCAGCATTAGGTTCAGGGGTTTCTAACAGTTTTCTCTCTTATATCCTCAGACTATGGACCCTGAACCTCACAATCATTAGGACCTTTTGAATCCTTGAGAATCTCGTGTCCTCCTTGCATGATAAATAATCTGAGATAGATTTCTCAGAATCAGCCTTCAAGGTATCCCTCGAAGGACTGAAAGTAGCTGATGTTGCAACAGTGGGTTTAGTCCTAGCAGCCTCACGGAATATCCCCTCAAGTACAGTGGCTGCCTCTACAGGTACACTGGTTTCCAAAACTGTCTTCTCCAAGCCCTGCAATATCCCAACAACTAACCTCTCTTCCTAATCCTTTAGTCTCGTGGCAGGTGAATCCATAGGATTAGGTTTCACAGAAGTGAACTTGGAGACAATCTCCCTGCAATCCTGCCAAATTCTTCCAACTGTCTGTTTAGTTCTTCTGGAGTAGACCTTAGTAGGAGCACCAGTAGAGAGGGAAGGATTAGCAATAGTAGGTGTTGATGGATGACCTGAGAGCCTGAGATGAGATGGGAACAGCTGGAATTGGTTTGCTCCTCAGCTGATTTCTGATATGTAGGCGTTGTTGCATGGTAAGATGATCCTCTGGGTCAAAGGACTCAGTGTTATCTGAACTTGAGTTGCTGCTTTGAGAGCTATGATGATACTCATTCTGCTGGTTCTCATCATTGGCTACAATATTTTGGTCCTCATTAAGCTGGTCTCCATTCAACTCCTCTGGAGCAGCAGCAGGGGGAAGACCAGGGCCATGAATGGTATCATGGACTGGTAGAACTGGATCATCCAACATGAGAGGAGTATCAGCAGTGTTGGTGAAGACCACCCTAGACTTGGTGTTCCACCTTGTGTGGTAAGGCCTAGTTCTGGCAGAGGGACCCTTGGATTTGCTGGACCTCCTAGCACTGCCAACTATCCCCTTTCTTCTTTGTGAACCAGCCATACTTGAAGCTCTAGTAGATTACCTGGAATTCGAGGAAGAGGACCTTAGATAAGGATTAACCATTGGTTGAGGCCTCACAAAGCTAGGTTTATAAACATCAGAGGCTATCATCACATCTGTCTTTGGAGGTTTTGGCCTCATCTTGCCATTATAAGAGCATCTATCAGGGTTGTTCTTACTCCCAAAAGTACTGTGTAAATAATCATCTAAGCTCTTAGCATATTCCCAATCTTCCAACTTTTCATAATAAGCCTCTAGTCTTGCTGCATCCTTGGTGCCAGGAGCAGGAATAAAATTCTCAAGGATCACATCCACAGCAGGCGTAGGCGGTTCTTTTGGTAGGGTTTGGATTATACTATCAAAATTAGCCTCGGGCTCAATCAAATCAATACATGGATCCCATAAACTTCTTGCCCATCGGGTATCAAGAACTCCCCTTAAATCTGTTATCAATTGACACTCAAACCCCATGCAAAATCGATAACTATCTCGGAAATACATATTGCAGATTCACCAATTAAATCAACTCGCCGGAGAAACAATCAGAGATCAAACAGAAACCCTAGCATGCAACTCAAAAAATCCGAAGAAGACCAAGCAGATCGAGAAATCCAAATAAATACCCCTAATAAGTAGTGAGGCTGTAAATTCCGGCGACTTCCGAAACCCGAGGAAAAGCACGGCAAGTTGTAGTCGAATTCGATTAGCGGCGAGAAGAGGGACAAATTTTAGCCAAATTTGATGTTGCAATAGGAAGAGGGAGGGGTTTTTCTGGGCGCGAATAAAAGAGAAAGAAAACAACTTTTCCGCCTTTTTAAGCAAAATTAAAGATGGCCCGACGGAAAAATAACACATAAATACACGCGGCCCCATTTGTTCCTCAGTCCACACGCGCCTGAATTTCATCACGCGCTCCTTATTACTCCATGTTACAGCACGAACTGCACCAACCTCCACATCCATATTTTTGGCATTTTCTGATTTTATCAAAACTGAAAAATAGAATTTATAGAAAAGCAACTATACAAAAAGGCAAATTTCATTACCTTATAATCTGCACACCCCAAGATATTGTCTCAGAGTTTCAAAAGTGCTGGCATCCAATGGCTTGGTGAAAATATCAGCATATTGCACTTCTGTAGCCTGTAGGCACATGTTTAACCTCCACTTTCTTTCTTTCCACCAAGTCACGAATAAAGTAATGTCTGATATCAATGTGCTTGGTCCAATTGTGCTGCACTTGATTATTTGAGATATCTATAGCCGACTTGTTACAAAGAATTGTAAGAGTTTCCAATTTCACTCCATAATCCCTGAGCATCTGTTTCATCCATATAAGTTGGGTGCAACAACTACCAGCAGCTAGGTACTCAGCCTCAACAGTAGATAGGGAGATAGAATTTTGTTTCTTATTATACCAAGATACAAGATTCTGACCAATAAAGAAATACCCTCATGTGGTACTTTTCCGATCATTTGCACTGCCAGCCCAATCTGAATCTTTGTACCCATGAACCTGAAAGCTTGTTAGAAGTGTCATGTACATATCTAATGATCCTCATCACAACAGCTACATGAGACTCCTTAGGGGCAACCTGAAATCTTGCACAAATACCAACACTTAAAGAGATAACTGCTCTACTAGCTGTCAAATACAATAGACTACCAATCATACTTCTGTAAATTTTGGTATCCACAGCAACACTTTTTTTCATCCTTGGTCAACTTCTCAGTGGTGGACATTGGAGTCCTTATAGCTTTAGCATCCCCAAGACCAAATTTCTTGACTAAGTTCAAGGCATATTTTGTCTGGTTTATAAATAGTTCATCATCTCCTTGTTTCACTTGTAAACCCAGAAAATACGACAGTTCACCAACCATGCTCATTTCAAATTCTGGGGTCATCAGTGATACAAACTCATCCACTAGATCACTGGAGGTTGAACCAATACAATATCATCAACATATATCTGAGCAATTAATATGTGTTTACCTTGAGCTAGCATAAATAGGGTTCGATCTAAACCTCCTCGGACATACCCTTTCTGAAGCAAGAACTGTGTTAATCTGTCATACCATGCTCTTGGAGCTTGCTTCAGTACATACAGAGCTTTTCTTAAGCTTGAAAACGTGGTTTGGGTAATGAGGATCTTGAAATCCTTTAGTCTTCTCCACATATACCTCCTCATTCACAATGCCATTTAGAAAAACACTTTTGACATCCATCTGATGGAGTTTGAAGTTCATAACGCATGACATAGCAAGAAGTATTCTCACAGACTCTAGCTTAGCAACTGGGACAAAAGTTTCATCAAAATCCACACCTTCAACTTGAGTGTACCCATGTGCTACTAGCCCTGCTTTGTTCTTTGTCACTGTTCCATCTCCATCAGATTTATTCTTGAAGATCCATTTCGTGCCAATAACATTGATTCCCTGAGGGCGAGAAACCAATCCCCACACATTGTTGCACTCAAACTGTCCCAGCTCCTCCTGCATAGCTGAGATCCAGTACTCGTCCATCAAGGCTTCCTTGTGGTTCTTTGGTTCTATCAGAGACAGAAAACGTTGTAGCATATGACGGCTTCCGTGACGCATTTGAGCATAATTCACATGTGGCATTCCTCGTGGATTTTTCTGTCTTGGAACAATTCCAGGTTTTCTTGGTGGAATTTCTACATCAGATTCGTCAGAGGTATCAGAGTCACTCTCGGTTACCTTAGTCATCTCATCCGAAGGATTTTCAGCATCTTTCTGTTTAGTTTGCACGTTCACAGTGGCAGTGGATGTTGCCACGTCAGTCGAGATGGATGAATCACTTGACCTAACGTCTGAGGACTTAGGAATTTGACTATCTCCTATGGCTGGAGGTAATGTTGCAACATGAGAACTGGAACTTGGCTTCTGGGGAGATAGAATTTTCGGGGCATCATCACTCTGAGCTGATTGTTTCTGTACCACTTCTCCATCATCAGTATCATCAGAAATCCTATCTAAAACATCCTTTACAACAACATTAATAGATTCCATGATAGTTCCAGTACGTTTGTTAAACACTCTGTAGGCTCCGTTGTTCAAAGAATACCCAAGAAATACTCTCAGATCAGATTTGGATTCAAACTTGCCAAGTCTTTCCCTATCTCTAAGAATATAGCAATCAGCACCAAATACATGAAAGTGTGCCACACTAGGTTTCTTCCCTTTCCATATTTCATATGCAGTTTTCTCAGTCCAAAGCATCAAATAAACTCGGTTTATAACATAACAGGCAGTCTTCACTGCTTCACTCCACCAACGAATCTGCACATCATACTCAGCTAACATAGTCTGAGCCATTTCCTGTATAGTTCTGTTCTTACGCTCAACAATGTCATTCATAGGTGGAGAGATTGGTGGTGCATAAACATGATTAATACCATTTGCTGAGCAAAATTCATTCAATATTGCATCATTTTAAATTCTCCACATTGTCTGTCTTGATGCTAACAATCCTCTGATTTGCACTTGCCTTTTCAGTGTTTAAACGTAGCACAAGGTCTCTGATATATAATACTCACCGTTTCATATTTCTCAGCCAACAATTCAACCCATGAGAATCTTGAGAAGTCAACAACACAAACAAAGATGAACCTCTTGCCTGACACACTTGAAATATTCACTGGTCCCATAAGGTCCATATGAAGAAACTCCAAATTCTGGGACGTACTGATGTCATTGATAGCTGAGTGCGATGCCTTTGTCTATTTTCCCTCCTTGCCTGGACCACATAACATATCCTTCTAATGAGTGATTGGAGGTAGTCCTCTGATAGCTTCAATCCGAGATGTTTTACTCAGTGCCTTGGTGTTTGCATGATCCAATCTTCAATGCCACAAAGTTGAATTGTCAACCTTGGCACTTAAACAAGAGCACTCAAACAAGTAATGGATTGCTCCAAAATGTAGCAATTATAAGAAGATCTCCTCCCTATGAGAATCCCATTAGAACCTTGCTTGATAGTACATAATGACTCATCAAAGTGTACAGTCATTTGATGATCACACAGATGACTAATACTGTTGAGATTTGCTTTAAGATCCTCCACCAACAAGACATTATAGAATACCATAAAGTATTGTATTTGAAGCTCTCCCTTACTAATGACTTTGCTGATTTTGCCATCTCCAAACTGAACTGTACCAATCCATGGCAGTACATTGCCCAATAAATCTGGTGATCCAATCTTGTGCCTAGAGCATTCGCTGTCAAAGTACGAAGTATCCCTGGCTTACACGTTGTAACAAGTATGTAATACATAACAGTTCAAAGATGATTTTGGTACCCATACCTTCTTGGTGAGTTTCTTCTGCTGCTCAGGTTCCATGTTGCAACATGAAGAAAACTGCTTGTCTCACATGATATCTCTCAGCAGTCTCATGCATTGATGATCATCATGTCCCTGCATCATACAGTAATCACAACACTTAGGAGGAGTTTTCCTTGTTACTACTCCCTATGACACTTTCATCTCTAGGACATGTGCATATTTAGCATGATTGACTCTGGTAGTTCTTTGACTGGTAGAGGCTTGACTTCCAACAGAAACAAACAAAGTCTTCTTTGTCCGAGGGCTTGATCCCTTGCTGTTATATCCCAGACCATGCTTATTCCCAACATATTTTCCCATAACCAACAGATCATTTAACTGGGCAGTTCCCTTGTTTAGTTTCTGGATAGTTGCTTCAGCTTCCTCAGCTCTGGCAGTTAGGGATCTGATTTTCTTCCCCAAATTATTACAGTTAATGGTTCTGGCTTTAACTTTCTCTTCTGCATTCAAGGCTCCGGCTGTCATAATCTCCAGCTTTCTACTCAAAATCTCAGAGGATAATTCAGCATCCTTAGCTCTCTTGGTCATGGTCTCTAGTTTCATAACTCTAGTTGGATCATCCATAGGCTTATTTCCATCAGAAATCTCACATTTCTTAATCAATTCAGCCAGCAACTTTTCAACTTTCTCAGCTCTTGAAGTCATAGAATGAAGGTTCAAGGTTAATTCCTCAACAGTCTGCTCATTTACCAATGAGTCATTTACTAGGGTGTTGACTTTCATCTTCAAGGACTCAACTTCTTCAGCTAATTTTAATGAATTAGTACTGCTATTCTCTATACCTCTCAAGGATTTGATGGTCTCCACTGATTGTTCCCATTGACTCTGAATAGTTCATCATAAGCAGTCTGAATGGTGCCATTGTCATCAGTTTCAACCTCATCTATTTCCTCCAGAACTGGACCAGATTCAACAATTCTAGCTCCAAAGGATATATACATGCTTTTCTGGTGGTTTCTCCTCTTCATTATCACTCCAGGTTTCACCAATTGCAACCAAGGCCTTAGGCTGATTAAGAAAATTTCCACATTGATAAGCCAGGTGTCCATAGCCACTGCATTCCTTACACTGAGGCTTCCCAACATGCCTAGTACCTTCAGGGCCCCTTGGTAGGTCATCTACAGATCTGAGCCTGTTCTGGATGGATTCTCCTCCTTGAAATCCTTTTGTTGAGTTCTGTGTATCTGAATTCTGTACTTCTTGACCCTGGCCACCTTGAGCCTGAGTACCTTGAGGGATGGGAAAGACTCTGACTTGATTCTGAACGGCTTGATTCCCTCTGCCTTGATTCCCTAAAAAACCTCTACCTTGATTTCCTCTTAGGAATTTGCTGAAATTCCTTTTCAGCAAGGTAATCTCATCTGTGCCTCCATCATCTAATTCCTCCAATTTTCCTTTCCCTTTTGATTGAGTGACATGAAAAGATAGAGCCTTTTTATTCTTGTTTCTATCAGTATGCATCTCTGAAGTCTTCATAAACCCAACAGGGGCGGACCCAGAATTTAAAGTTGAGTGGGGCCATAACATAATATAATATAAAATATAGTACTAAATTTTAATATTCATAAAATATTACAAGGGCATAATATGCAAATTTAAATTTTTTGTTGGTGGTCGGGCCACCCCCTAGGTCCGCCCATGAAACCCAATAAGCTCATCCAGAGTGATCACATCAAGTTGGGAATTTATCTTCAAATTCATAACAATCCCGGAAAACCTCTCAGGCAGTGTCCTCTTTACCTTGTCCAAGACTTGAGCCTCAGTATACCTCTACCAAATTGATGTGCTATGGATTAAGTCCTTCAGTCTGGTGCTGAATTCATCAACTATCTCATGCTTCATCATCTCCAAGCTCTCCAATTCATACTTAATCATGCCAAGTTTAATTTTCCTAGACAGGCCTGGTTCCCTCATGTTCTTTCTCAAGGGCTTCCCAAGCAGCCTTGGCAGTTATGCAGCCAGGGATGATCCTAAACTGGTCATCCTTAACACCATTGTATAGTGCACTCAAAACCTTGCTATTTAGCCTTTTTAGTGCCTTCTCAGTATATGTCCAGGGAGCAGGTTTTTGAACTGTTTTTCCAGCAGCATTAACTGAGGTTGGAGAACTGTAACCAATCTCAATCATATTCCAAGCATCGTCATCAAGTTGATCACTAAACATATGCATCCTTGTCTTCCAATCAGGGGTAATTTCCATCAGCCAACAACGGTGTTCTTGTGATGGATCCTCCATCCTTCATCATGGTAACCAGGTAGATCGTTCACTCACCTCGCAAGAGGATTCAAGAGTGATTAAGCTCTGATACCAATTGAAAGTTCCTTCTTACAGTGATCTAAATCCTATCGTGTCCAAGTTTCAATAATAACAAAATCAAAATTTAAACTTAAGTGCGGAATTGAAAGAAGGCATAATGTGATCACGCAGTTCAGTGCAAAGCACCTATTTCTGTGGGGCCGTAGCCCGGTGTAAAGATCTTTCACTAATTTGTAAAAAATACAGTCAATCATTTACAAACTAATGGCATTCATACAAGCCTATCACACTACTAGTTCGCTATCTAGTAGTTGCTTCTATGATTACCTTCTTTTCCACCAAGGCGGCGGCAGATCTCTTTCACCCGAGCCTTAACACACATCCAAGTGTTTTGGTTATTGAATACCGGGAATGTGTTGCCTTCTTGCTCGAATAGTATAAAAAATCCTGAATTAAATAATTTTGCTGTGAAGATCGATAATGAGCAACGCAACTGATGTCTTCTTTTATAGCACAGCACCGTGAGAAAACTTCCTTTTTCACGGCTCTTGACTCTTTCCTTCAATAAACTTCTATACCAAATCTAAAACCTTGAAGAAAAGGACTCCATGGCTGTCTCAACCTCTCGTTTTTGGAAAGCTCAACTCCACGAATCTTCCCATTCTACAACATCTGCAAAACGAGTTGTAGACACCCATTAGGACTGTAGTTTCCATAGTGTTAGCAGTATGCTATATATGTATATTGTATTTATTGATTTACTAGATTTACTAGATTAGCCTTGTAAGGTTGTATATAAACTCATTTAATGATTAATGAGAAGTACGGATTGTATTCTATCATGGTATCAGACTAGGATTTTTCTTCTTTTCCCTCTACGCAATCTTCTTTCCTAACCCTTCTCCTTCTTACGGCCACCGTCCGCAATGGCTGATCAAACATCACGTTATCACCCTGCTTTGGCAGTAAATAATATCAAGAATTTCATCCCCCTCCTAGACATGGACAATGCTCAATACAACTCATGGGTAACTCTTTTCAAAATCCATGCTCGAGCATATCAAGTTCTTGACCACATTATTCCTCCGTCGGAAGACAGCGAGGCCAAGAAACCTGAATCTACTTCTTCTGCGGATCCCGACCTTTAGGATCGATTGGATGCCATTGTTCTTCAATAGATTTATGGCACAATATCTAACGATGTTCTTCACACGATCCTTGACTCAGATTCAACGGCTATGGCTGGCTGGAATCGATTGGCTGATTTGTTTCAAGATAACAAAGGTTACTCGAATTGTCCATCTCGAAAAACAATTTTCCCACACATATATGGATGATTTCCCTTCTGTTGGTGCCTATTGTCAGTGCATAAAAATGATTGCCGATCAATTGGGTAATTTTGGTCCAAAGGTTTCGGATCAACGAATGGTTCTACAGCTTGTTGCAGGTTTAAATGATTCTTATAGTGGTGTCGCAACCTTGATCCAGCAAAGTGATCCACCGCCCTTTTTCTCTAAGACACGCTCTATGCTCACTCTTGAGGAGACTAACATGGAGAAACGAGCTTCTCGTGATTCCGCTACTACCATGTTTGTTACGACGCCGGCAACTACGGTGGACGATAGTTCTTCATCACCTTCTAGTCAACATCGTGGGAACAACAACACTAGAAAAGGATATGGGCATGGTCGTGGTCAAAACAACTATAACTACTGTGGTCGTGGTGGTCGTGGCCATACTAAAGGCTATAATAACTCTCGACCACATGTCTCTCCATGGCAGTGGCAATCTCAGTCTCAACAGCCATATTGGCCAGCTTGGTCATCTCAGCCATGGGCAACACCACCATGTCCTTATCCTTCTACTCCATGGTAGCGCCCTCCATCTCCATCATATCTTCGCCAACTTGGTTTACTTGGTGCACATCCACAACAAGCTTTTCATGCGGCAACACCTACCAGCCAAGATTATGCTTTGACAGACATAAATTCAGCTATGCACACATTGTCTCTCACTCCACCAGATGATTCATGGTATATGGATACTGGAGCAACATCACATTTGACCTCAAACAAAGGTACTCTCTCATCTTGTTTTGATTTGAGCTCTAATTCAATTATCACTGTTGGTAATGGTCATACAATTCTGATTATTGGGCATGGCAGTACTTCTTTCTCACCTCCAAATCCCCCTCTTAACCTTCACAATGTCTTACATGCTCCTAAACTAATCAAAAACCTTTTCTCAGCTCGAAAATTCACTCATGATAATTCAGTTACCGTTGAGTTTGATCCTTTTGGTTTCTCTGTGAAGGATTTCCAGACGTGGGCGCATATAATGCGATGTGAGAGCACGGGCGACTTTTATCCTATCACTTCCAATCGACCAGATCCTTCTTCAGCCTCTGTCTTTACAGCTTTGTCTTCTAGTGTATGGCACTCTCGCCTCGGACATCCAGGAGATTCCATTCTTAATTCTCTTTGTAGCCAGAATTTTCTTCCATATAATAAGGCTAGAAAATTTCTTTGTCATTCTTATAATCTTGGGAAACATATTAAGCTACCTTTTCATGAATATTTGTCTGTTACAACAATGCCATTTGATATTATTCACAGTGACTTATGGACATCTCCAGTTATGAGCTCAGCTGGCCATCGATATTATCTATTCTTTCTTGATGATTACACTAATTTTCTTTGGACTTTCCCTATCTCCAACAAATCTCCAGTGTTCTCCATTTTTTAATCCTTTAGCATCCTCATCCGAACTCAATTTGAGTGAGAGATCAAAACTTTTCAATGTGATAATGGAAAAGAGTTTGACAATGCTCGATCACTTCCAAAAAATTTTGTTTATCTAATGGCATGAAATTTCGGTTCTCTTGCCCTTGCACTTCTCCTCAGAATGGGAAAGCTGAAAGAAAAATAAAGTCCATCAATAATATTGTTCGTACCTTGCTAGCTCACTCCTCTACGCCTCTCTCTTTTTGGCATCATGTGAGACCCCGTATTTTTGGATATTATTTAATACCATTTTAATATTATTTGAATTTATATTGTAGAAAAATGATAGGGTTAAGTTGACTATACTTGCAATTAAGATAAGTTTAAAAGGTGAATATAAAAAAAAATGTAAAAAGTAAATCAATTTGATTAGAGAATGTGATCAATTGATATATGCTATAAATATAGTATTAACTGTAGAATTATAGAATGGTAATTGAAGGGAGTAATTGCGGACATAAATAAAAGATGTTTTATTAGGTAAGCTTTAAAAATATTGAATTTTCAAGAGATTATTGAGGCATCGATTAAGTAGGAAAGTTTTCCCTTAAAAATAATTTTAGACTAAAATGAATTGATTGTGTTTTTGTTGTGTTTCATTAATAATTATATGGAAACTGAAAAGTACAATAAGTTTTAAATTTAGTATGTAGTGAATAGAAGAGAGACTATTTAGTTTCTAAATAACATTAATTTAGGAGTTTAAGCATTCAAAATGGAAGTTAAATTGTGTAAATTGATGAGTACATTAAATACCAATAATAACTTAAGCAACTAAACAGTCACCAAACTTGTATAAATAGGAGGGGATGATATGTTTGGGGATGAAATCAGTTTGGAAAATAATCAAGTTTGATGCTAAATTTTAGGATCAACAAAGGTGAGGGTTTTATCATTTTCTTGATTCCTTTTCATGAAGCATTTTTATAATTAATCATGGATTGTTTATGTGTGAACTCGATTGAATGCATGCTTTGTTGACTAATTATTTGCAATGTGTGTTTGATTGTAAATTGCCGATTGTTAAGGTTTTGGGGAAATGTGAAATTCTCACGAGCTAGTTGTAGCTCACCCTCTTTTCAAATCACTCTTCTTTTCAGATTTCGAATATCGAAAGTTTGTGGATGTGTTTGACCATTGAGCAATTTTCGAAGAACGTGAGGATAGTGTCGGAAAATTATATTTTGCAGTTGAATAAATAAATTGTAATAGAATTTAGCCGATTTTAGACAATCTAAATTTTAATTTTTTAATAACATCCCGAATGGACTTATTTTAATATATATTTTATTTCGGTAAAAAGGGGGTCTAGGCGGGATGTTACTCATCATGCTCTCCAAATGGTGACTTATCTTCTCAACATTCTTCTTTCCAAAATCTTACAATTCCATTCCCCTACCCAAATTCTCTATCAAAAGAATCCATCTTACTCTCATCTTCGGGTTTTCAGATGCTTACTTCCTTCCCAAGTCATAAACAAGTTACAAGCACGCTCCAAACCATGTGTATTTTTAAGATATCCTTCTAATCATCAGGGTTACATTTGTTATGATTTAAATAACCACAACATCATTCTTTCTCGGCATGTGCTTTTTGACGAAAGTCAATTTCCCTTTTCTGAATTGCACTCCATGCCTTCATCCTCATATGATATCCTAAGTTCCGACACCACTCCTTTCCTCCACCACCTTATACACTAGTCAGCATCTCCCCACCCACCAAACCATTCCTCCCAGGTTGTGCCACCTCGTATCGACCAAAGTCCTATATCATCTCCTGGTGTCTCACTTGATTCCAGTGGCCATCTCTCTCCATATAGCTCAGCTCCAAACAATCAAAAATTCACTACTCCATCACCGAGTCCTATATCTCCATCCCACCAGCCACTCCCTCTACCTTCTCGCATGGGTACTCGAAGCCAACATGGCATTTTTAAACCCAAATGTCTTTTCAACTTAAGTGTCTCTACCTCTAGTTCAGTCATGTCCCCTCTTCCAAAAAGTCTTGTCCATGCCCTAAGGGATCCAAATTGGAAATTGGGCATGGTAGATGAATATGATGCTCTCATTAAAAATAAGACGTGGGAACTTGTACCTCGTCCTTCTAATGTGAATGTTATTCGCTCTATATGGAATTTTCAGCATAAAACTAAATTCGACGGTACTTTTGAGCGACATAAGGCTTGTCTTGTTGATGATGATAGGTCTCAAGAAGTTGGTGTGGATTGTATAGAGACTTTTAGCCCGGTGGTCAAACCAGCCACTATTCGAACGGTCTTGAGCATCTCTTTATCTCAATCTTGGCCACTTCATCAACTCGATGTCAAAAATGCTTTCTTGCATGGCAATCTGTCCGAGACCGTTTACATGCACCAACCCTTGGGCTTTCGGGATCCTGCTCATCCAGATTATGTTTGTTTGTTGAAGAAATCTTCATATGGTCTGAAGCAAGCCCCGCGTGCGTGGTATCAACAGTTTGCAGACTATGTTGCTACCATCGGTTTTTCACACAACAAATCTGATGCCTCTTTGTTCATATATCATTCAGGCTCCGATATTGCGTACATTTTACTATATGTTGATGACATAATTCTCACCGCTTCCTCTACTGATCTCAGAAACTTCATCATGGCTCTTCTTGGTGCTGAATTTGCTATGAAGGACTTAAGTTCATTGAGTTATTTTTTGGGAATTGCAGTGACTCGTACTACCGTCACCTTGTTTCTTTCTCAGAAGAAATATGCTGAGGACATTATTGAGCGAGCAGGGATGTCCTCTTGCAAACCATGACACCCGCCTGTTGACACTACATCCAAATTGGGAGCTGATGCTAGTGATCAGTGCACATATGCCACTTTATTTCGTAGTCTTGCTGGTGCCTTACAATATCTTACGTTTACCCGACCTGATATTTCTTATGCGGTGCAACAAATATGTTTATTTATGCATGATCCTCGTGAAGTGCATATGGCTGCTCTAAAATGGATTTTGCATTACATTAAAGGTACTCTTGAGTTTGGGTTGCATCTTTATAAATCTTTGGTTGAAACATTAACTTCTTACACGGATGCTGATTGGGGTGGATGCCCGGACACCCGTCGTTCTACCTCTAGCTATTGTATTTTTTTCGGAGATAACTTGCTCTCTTGGTCCTCTAAGAGTCAACCCACCTTATCTCGATCTAGTGCTGAAGCCGAGTATCGAGGAGTTGCAAATGTTGTCGCCAAATCTTGTTGGTTACGAAATCTGCTTTTTGAGCTTCATTGTCCCATAAAAAAGGTCACCTTGGTCCACTGTGATAATGTTAGTGCTATATATATGTCCGGAAATCCTGTACATCATCAACGTACTAAGCATATAGAGGTGGATATCCATTTTGTACTCGAGAAAGTTGCACGGGGTGAGTTTCGTGTTCTTCATGTTCCATCTCAATATCAGGTTGCAGACATCTTCACTAAAGGTCTGCCACGTGTACTTTTTCTGAATTTTTGGGATAGTCTTAGCGTCCGTCCACCTCCCGCTTCGACTACGGGGTGTGTTAGCAGTATGCTATATATGTATATTGTATTTATTAATTTACTAATTAATGAGAAGTTTATATACAACCTTACAAGGCTAATCTAGTAAATCAATAAATGCAATATACATATACAACATTCTGCTAACACATAGAAAATCAGCACTGAATATTTCCTTCCATTTTTAAAACCTGCGTTGGAATCCAGAAAATATTCTATCTTTTTCTGTAGAAAAAAGTCATGTTGCAACATGACATTCCACAAAGCAGCCAACAAAAACTGGACTTTACATCGGAGACGGCGAGTAAGAAGGGTGCAACAGAAGCTTCTACTTTAGATTATGATCATGAATCGGTAGAATTTGATAATTCAGCACATCTATCAACAAGGAAATTTACCTCGACAGTTGCAGGAGAACTAGAAAAAGAGATATATTTGACGTTTATATATAATATTAATATTTTTTATTTATATAGGGTAAAAACATCTTCTACTAATTAAGTAAAAATATCAAGACGCACTTAATAATAAATATATTAATGTTACGCCCTTTATAATAATATAGATTTATCTCACTCCTTTAATAAAAATTTCCCCAAACCTTTTCTCTTTTACATGCATAATTTCTAATGACAAAGGAGATATTTATTTTGTTAAAAAATTACGAATATTCGTAGATGACTTATCTTTTCATTTATATTTGAAAGCTATATAAACACACAAACACGCAATCCCAACCCCATAAACACCGAAAACCTAATTATAGCATATAGCCAAAAAGATGGATCAGAAGCTTGAGCTGATTTTCATCCCAGCACCAGGACTAGTTGGTCACATAATATCCTCCTTTGAAATGGCTAAGCTCATCATTAATCTCTACAGCCGTATCTCCGTCACGATCCTCATCATCCGGCAGCCAGGCGACGTCAGGCCGATCCCGGAATCTCCCAGTCCTCGCCTGAAATTCCTCGAGCTCCACCACGAAACATCCTCCGGTCCACCAGCACCGCCGAATCACGTGCTTTACCGGCTTATAGATGAGCACAAGCCCAACGTCAGGAAGATCGTGGAAGAAATGAAAAGCTCCGGCGAGATCCGCATCGCCGGGATCGTCATCGACATGTTTCTTGGCACCATGATTGACGTGGCGAATGAGTTCGAGATTCCGTCCTACCTTTTCTACACTTCCGGCGCTGCGTTCCTCGGACTCATGTTTCATATGCAGAATCTGACAGATGAGTTGAAGGTGGATGTGATGAAGTACGAGAATTCCGACGCTGAGATTGTTGTCGGGACTTATGTGAATCCTGTTCCGACCAAGGTTTTGCCTCGGGGTTTCTTTGATGACGGCGGCAGAGATCCCTTCATAAGTCTTGCCCGGCGATACAGGGAGACGAAGGGGATATTAGTCAACACTTTCCAGGTATGGCCGGAAAACTTAATTTTGCTTTTACACATCATTTACTCTTTCCTTTGTGAGACAATTAAGTCAAAGCATTAAATGCGAATATTGGATCTTTAATTGTGTACACAAAACTATGAATACTGACATAAAAATAAATTTACGACGACGACTTTTTACATGATGCATATGAGCTAAGAAACAGTTTAACAAATTGATGATAGAAATTTGGCCGTCTTAATGTTTTTAAAGATTTAAATGAGTTAATAAAATAGGGGAAGCGCGCCCGTTTCGCCAAAGCTTTTATGTAATTCAGTTCAATTCAGTCAATTCAATAAAAATGTAATTTTATAAAATTCATGTTAATTCAGTCATGCTGATTTCTTTTTTCAATACATTAATTTTTACTTCAATTCAGTTCAGTTCAGATCAGTAAGAAAAATACTAAACACGTAAATTAATGAATTTTTTTAATATATTAATAATATATCTAGTAGTTAAATATATTAATAGATAAACTGAAATTACACCAGCCACAACTTATAAAATGAAAGAGTAAGGAGAAGTATACGTACGTAGCCTTGAGAGTATGAAACTCGGTGTTTTTCAGGAACTAGAGGCTCATGCAATACAAGCCCTGAACAAGGATGGAAATATTCCGCCGGTTTACGCAATCGGGCCACTGTTGAAGTGAAATAATTCTTAAATGGCTCCATCTCCAGCCTGATTCCTCCGTCGTCTTCCTCTGTTTCGGCAGCCTGGGACATTTCGGCGACGAGCAAGTGAAGCAAATCGCCCACGCGCTCGAGAATTCCGGCTTCCGATTCCTATGGCCTCTCAGAAAGGCACAGCCGAAAGGCAACTTCGATTTCTTGGCAGAGGAGATCGAAAGCCTGCAAGATGTAATCCTCCCTGAAGGATTTCTACAGAGGAATGCAGAGGTCGGAAAAGTCATCGGATGGGCCCCACAGATGACGGTTCTGTCCCATCCGGCGGTCGGCGGCTTCGTTACGCACTGCGGCTGGAATTCGATGCTGGAGAGCACGTGGCACGGCGTTCCGATGGCGGCGTGGCCGCTCTACGCCGAGCAGCAGATCAACAGCTTTCTGCTGGTCAAGGACTTGGAGATGGCGGTGGAGATCAAGATGGATTATGTGTCGGAAAAGGAGGAGCTTGTGAGTGCACAAGTGATTGAAAATGGGATTAGAAAGCTGATGGATCCTGATAACGTTGGGATTAGGAAGAAACTCAAAGAAATGAAGGAGAAGATCAGGTTGGCTGCATGGAAGATGGATCATCTTCTGCCTCTTTAAAATGTTTTCTTAAGAATGTTGTGGACAATTCTTCATCTTCTACTTCTAGCTAGTGATATTAAAATGGTTGGTGATCGCTAGTGATCATTTCATTTTCACACTTTTTTACATCAAGTTTTCAGTAGATTCCACTCATTTCATCTTTTACTTCTCCAATTGACTGATCAGTAACTTTTCATGGCTCTAATTTAGAATTTTGCTTTGTTATGGATGGTTGTAGAGGGGGGCATAATTGGTCGGTGATGTGTTTCGAATGTAATTTCCTTTTATGAAATCTTATATTCTTTTGGACTTTTTATTCTTTCACTAAAAATCATATTATATATATATATATATATACATATATATATTATGCTGGGGAGGGTTCCATTGAGAACCCCTCTTATGATGAGAACCCCTTATTGTACAAACAACCGGGCGTAGCAGCAAAGGCGAACGGGGATTCAGCATAGAGACTGAGAATCGATCGATGAAGGGTTTTGAAGAGACGGGCAGTATTGGGAAAGATGTTTAGTTTTGATGTATTAATTTGAGGGGCTTACTTTGTAATTTGTCTTAACTTAAAGCTCATTTAATCAAAGCCATTGGATGAAAATCAAGGGCCCAGATTGAAAGTTCTTACAATAAGGGGGTTCTCATCCTAAGAGGGGTTCTCACTGGAACCCTCCCCTATATATGCTAGCTCCAAGAATTCCATATACCTTCAAGAAAGTTCACTCCAATAATAGGGGGAACACTCACCCCCTCTAGTTTATTTATGTTGCTATTTGTTTTTGACAAGAATAGTATTTGATGACAATGTTGACCATTGATTAATATTGTTATGTATATTAACTAAATTAATATTTTTATGTATAGAAAATATATGTTAAAAAACATCCATACCTATATCACAAATTGATATATATTATTATTGATGTACAATTTCAAACGAATGGTCCCTTGATTGAGTTCTGACGCTGGAATTCGTATGAAAATTATCACAGCAGTTCAAAATTTACTACGATGGTTTTGATGATACTGATGACTCAGCAAAATAAGTTATTTTCCAGTTAGCTTCCGAGTCACGTGATAGAGAGCATTTTGGGTACAAAAGTTTGAGATTTTGGTTTAGAAAATAAGAAAAAGGGGTTTATAATAGGGGAATCACGAGAGATGAGTGAAAATAATTAAGGAATGATGAGATTTAAGATCTCAAATCGTACGAGATAAGGTTGGAAAACGCGATTTACTATAGTTCCGGTATATGAACTACCCTTGTCTCAGCAAAAAGAATTTAGTTCATCCTTCTGAATTCATTTTGAACATGTAATTTCATGAGTTCCATCTTCAGTAAACTGTTCAGTGGCGCGTACTCCATTTATGTATGATTTTATTTTTTCTTAATTGAATTTTGTTTTTTTAAATCAATTTCACATGTTCCGATAGAGGAAATTAGGATCTTTTACGACGGCTCCTCCGAAACCGCAGTTAATCAACTATCGTGTATTGAAAATCCAATTTTTAAATAACATTGAATAATCAATCAAACACAATTTAGATTTAATTTGAAATTCCAGAAGTTATGTTCCTGTACCGGAACAAGAATATTTAACGGTGATGCTTACAAAACCCATCGTAAATAAGACGCCGTGAATTAAAACCACCGTGAATTTTTTTACTTTTACGGTGGTTATCAGAAAAACCTGTCGTAATTTTATGTCAAAACGCCGTTTAACTGGGTATGGTGGAGTTCCTCTAAAGGAACTTAGGGAGTAGACAGCGGTTCAGCAAAAACTGCTGTAAATACAGGTCATGAATGCCCTTTCTACAGTAGTTAATTATTAAATTTACATTTATAAATTTTTCAAAAACAAAAATAAAATAATATTTATAAATTATCAAATTTTGTGATTGCTGCCTCGCAATTTTTTTTGAAATGACTATCAGTTATAATGCCTCCCGCAAAACTTTGCCAGATAATTCACATCTCACTTTTTAAGTAAAAAAAAAAAAAAAAAAAGCAATGAAATTTACAATTAAGTGGACAAAATTAAACTCACTGGTCCACCTTTCTTTACCTGGGGAGAGCACTCTATTACAATTATTTATAAAAGATTTCTTATTGTGTAGTGGTCTAAGATAAATTATCAATTTTTGTGATTCCTGGCTCGCAATATTTTTTGAAAATGACTAGCAGTTATAATGCCTCCCACAAAACTTTGCCAAGACAATTCACATCTTTCTTTTTAAGTTTAAAAAAAAGCAATGAAATTTACGATTAAGTGGACAAAACTCACTGGTCCACCTTTCTTTACCACCCGAGGGTTGGCATGTGGGGAGAGCACTCTATTACAACTATTTATAAAGTTGGTCGTCCACAAGAATAGATCCGGAGATCTTAGCAGTTGGCACTTGATTAATACAAAATATCATCTGAGCGTGAGAAATCAGAGAAGATGGTGAAGAAGACGGAGCTTGTGTTCGTTACGCTGGCTGCTCGAGGTCACATCGCATCCACAGTCGAGTTCTCAAAGCACCTCCTTCACGCCGACGACCGTGTATCCATAACCGTTCTTCTGGCAAACCTTGCCGGCAGCACCGGTTCCACCGACTACGTTGCCGACCTGGCTGCCTCCAATCCCAGCATCAACTTCGTCCCCCTCCCTCACGTCGAGCCGCCGCCTCAGGAGCTGGTGAAGAAGTCGCTCGAGCAGTTCGTCTCCGTTCATCTGGAGAACCACCGGTCCGTCGTCAAGGAAGCCGTGGTCAGCCACGTTTTGTCGAAGCCGGACACTCGGCTCGGCGGGTTAGTAATCGATATGTTTTGCACTTCCATGATCGATGTAGCTAATGATTTAGGTGTTCCTGCATATGTTTTCTTCTGCTCCGGTGCCGCTTTTCTTGGCCTCATGCTTCACCTTCCTGTTGGAAACACCCCATCGGATCCGGATTCGGATATACCCTCGTACCGGAATCCGGTCCCCGCCAGGGTGCTGCCGTCTTTTGCGTTTAACAAAGACGGCGGCAATACGTGCATGGCGGAGCACGGCAGGCGGTTCAGGGAGGCGAAGGCGGTAGTCATAAACACATTCGCTGAGCTCGAACCGCACGCCCTTGAGTCACTAGCTGCTGAAAACCTGACGGTTTACACGGTTGGGCCGGTGCTGAACTACCAGGTTGAGAAAGGCTCCGATGAGTCTTCCAGGATCATGAAATGGCTTGACGATCAGCCGCCTTCCTCCGTGGTGCTACTGTGCTTCGGAAGCATTGGAGGTTTCGAGCCGCATCAGCTAGCCGAAATCGCCACCGCGCTCGAGCAAAGCGGGGTTCGTTTCCTGTGGTGTGTGCGGCCAACAGCTGAATACAGCAGCTTGGATCAAATTCTTCCGGACGGATTCTTAGAGAGGACACGAGACGTGGGAATGGTTTGTTCATGGGCGCCTCAGTTGGCGGTTTTGGGGCACGAAGCCGTCGGCGGTTTTGTGTCTCATTGCGGTTGGAATTCGGTGCTGGAGAGTATATGGAACGGTGTACCTACCGCGACCTGGCCGATATACGCCGAGCAGCAGTCAAACGCTTTTGAGTTGGTGAAGGAGTTGGAGATAGCCGTGGAATTGAGTTTGGACTATCGGTCCTCTGATGATCTTATCGGGGCTGGTGAGATTGAGAAGGCATTGAGGTCATTGATGGACCCTGGGAACCCGGTGAGACGGAGAGTTAAAGAGTTGAAACAGAAGAGCCGGGAGGGGGTGGTTGAAGGCGGCGCCTCCACTGTTTCGCTTGCCCGCTTTGTTCAAGATTTTACTACGGTTCCGTGATATCACGGCTGCTCGTGTGCATCATCTTCTACGTCTTGTTGTTTGTTGTGTCTCTTCATCAAGAATAAAATCCGTGTATTGTTTTCAAGATTTTGTTTGGTGATGGTTTCACCATTTAGTTGTATTTGTATATCATTTTCTTATTTTTAAGACCAAGTTATTATATGTAACATATGTACTTTTTAATGTTTTAATGTGCCAAAGTACTATTTTATTAAACTAGCAAGACGACACCGCGCGATGCATGGTGTATTTTGGTGGTTAAAAATACTCAAATATGTAATATGAACTTGGAAAGTAAAGATAATAAATGGAATGAATTCATTACATTTTAGTGCATATTGTTTCACAAATACATAATAGCAATATGTAGTCAAGTGTATATAGTGTACTTTAATTAAAATAGAACTCTATCATTAGCTATGAAAATAAAATATCGAGATAATTTGGTTGTTATGTCCATCGTGTTTGTTGATTCTCTGTTGATCATCTCCACTTTCAATTCTCGGTTCTGTTGTTGTTTCTCCCTGTATATATTCTCTATTGATCATATTAGTTCAATTCAGTATATTTAAATGTTTTTCAGCTTGGATAAACATATTTATATATTTTTCAAATGATATATTACATATTCACCTAATATTATATTTACTGTGCCTCATTTGATTTACATTCTCATATATAGTATTATTAATCATTAGTATATATTTTTAATTCTTTTAGTGACATTTTTCAAATTAAAATTAAAATTTAGATATACTCCTCAAATGTTCGTAGCAATTACAAGTCATGAAATATTAGTCATACAGAAACAAAAATCAATCTTCATTATATTCCTTTTCCAAATTAAACAAAATATGGCACCACCAGCTTTAAAGAAAAATAAATAAATGAATTTTTATACATGTTTAAATAGTTTATAATTGTGTAATATATACAAATCAAGAAAATAATAGGAGATTGGGTAAGAACATCCTACCATAAGCTTATTACCGCGAACACCACAACCGCTTGGAAGAGAGGAGTGTCTCTCACATCAATCACTGCGCCAATCGGAGATCTGCTACAACCGCAATACCACTATATCCAAAACCACGATCTATGTTATTCAAACTGTAAACACCTTGAAAATCATAGATCACGAACGGGAACACGATCCACGATCTGTCCAACCAGATCAAGCTATAAACAATGAGTTAAAAATGGAATAGTCAAATTAAACTAATGAGTGTTATACTATGGAAGACAACTCTCTTAATTTTAGTACAAGCAACAAATAAATTATTTGCATTAAGTATTTTTTGTCCCGTTATATTTATATTCGTCATGTTGCACATGTTACGTACGTTGAAGGGAAGTAGTTAAGATTCGTAGTTGGAGTTGGAGGTCCAATTTGTTGTACAGTCTGCATTAATTATTTTCCTGCAATCCCATGCATATACCCTAGCATTTAACTCCTTTTAATGTATATAGGGACCAAATATTTTCTGTCCGTCGTGTATCATGCTCATGCTACGTAAAGTGGTCTCAATGAATGGAATACGAAATGGAGTAAAAAATAGAAACATAAATATGGTAATTTGTAAGGAGGCAGCCTCACCCGTGAGGAAAATTTCATTACCTTCATCTCATCATAACTCACTACCATCTCATCAAACCTCGATACCACCTCATCAAAATTCAGTCCCAGTTTATCAAACATGTCAACTCATCAAAAACTTTGTGTCAATTCATCAAAACTCACCAAAAAAAGTGTTTCCTTGATCCCGCCTCTTCACCCAAGAATTGGTCAATTTGTAATAATGAAAATACCCATTTCATGAAAATAATTATTTCTCATTTATTCCATTGGTCTTTTTGTTTGAATCATTATCGCTTTGCTACTTTTCTTTCAATCATTTTAATTTTCCCCATATACTGCACTGCTTATTCTTAATTAATTCCTCATAAATTTGGAAGGATTCCCGGACCTGCATATGACGGGTTCACTCTGGACCATCAACAATTTATTTATTTTAATAAATATTAGGTTTTTGTTTCAAAAAAATAAATAAATATTAGGCTTAGGAACAAAAGCAGGGACCAAAACCCTTGAATATACCCACCTAAACAAATTAATTATTTCCTGCTTCAATGCCCCATGTCTTTAAATAAAATATATATAGGGACCAAACCATCGCTATCACGACTAATAAATCATATATATATATATATATATATATATATATATATTTTTTTTAATTTAAGAACATAAGAACAAAGTTACCTTGACTGAATTTCTTGTATTGAATAAAGCTTAGAATGGATACATAAGGTAGGCTTAAGGCTTAGGGAAGTTCTGAGAACTTAGAGGGTGGAGAGTAGAGAGTAAGAAGGGGCTGTGATTCCAGCGTGCCTCCTTCTGAATGAATGCCTCTCTATTTATAGGAGAGGTTGCTATTCTATTACATTGAATTTGAGTTACATTTTGAAATCCGGAGTGGAGCTTGGACCCCTCCATCTTCTTCTGCCTTTGAATGTAGTGAGTAAAATCCGGAGTGGAGCTTGGACCCCTCCATCTTCTTCTGCCTTTGAATGTAGTGAAGAGTGCTCTGAATGATAGTGAAGTCTGGCCTCCACTACCCCCTACTTTTTGACTTTGAGCATGAATGAGTGTTCTGAAATATGGAGTTTGGGACCCTCCATTATCTTCCTGCTTTTCCTTAATGCTGGCTGGCGTCATTGCTTACATAATTTTCAGAGTTCAAATGGGTCTTGGGCCAGTGGACCTCCAAATGGATCATCTTCTTGGTTTTCTTCTTGCTTGATTTCCTTCTTCTTGAATTCTTTGTAGAAATGCATCATCTTCCTGAATTCTTCTTCATCTTCCAGAAGTGCTTGAGTTTCTGACTGTTGAATGCTTAGTGTCTGCTGAATTGGACTTTTGTTGTTTCTTTGAATACTTAAAGCTTGCTGAATCGGGGTCTTGATCTTCATAGGGCTGATGGCTTCTTCCTTGTTTAAAACTATTCTTAATTTTTCTCCTGTTCTTAAATAATGAGTTACCGCTTCTGTGGAACAAAATTGGACTTTATAATTAGCCCACCATTTAATTTTATACTGTCGAGTAAGGGAACACGGCATATCCTTATGAATCTGTTTGATCTGGAAACTCCAAGCAAATATCCAGGGAACCCTGAAAATTGCATGGAAAAGTAATGGCTTCTCAAAGGGCTTGGCCCTGCTGAGTCTGATGAATGTTTCAAATCCCTCTGCTACTGGTTGAGGGAGTATCTCCTTTGACGGCCCAAATTTGAGCCACCAATCGTAGAACCATATTGGAACATTTGTGTTGAATTGTTGATGAAAATTGATAAACCATGAGTGGTCAAAGGACCTGATGTAAAAAGTCCTATACCAGGCTTGTATGTAATCTGCATAATTGTATTCTTGGGGAATATATCTAACTGAAAATCTCTTTGGAGTATGGATACCATTGAATTGATTAAGGTGAAGAATCTGCTTAATCTGTACTTTGGAATGACTAATTCTGGTGGAATCATACTGGGCTGGTGTATGAGTAATCTCAATGGATTGAGTATCTATTAGTATGAGTTCATAAAAGGTTTGGGTTTTTTGAATATCTTCTGCCATCCATTGGCAAGTAGGCATGAATATTTTGGATACAAAATTTTTTAATTGAGGAATGTCTGGTTCGGTTGGGAATTGGGTTAATAAGATATATTCTAGATCTGGTTTATTGAAATAAGATTGGCTGGGATTCTTGGAATCTGGAGTGGAAGGAGGAGTAGTAGTTTGAGTAGTAGGTTTGTTGGGTGTAAGAACTGTATAATTGGGTGATAGGATGGGAGTATGAATTAGTCTTGAGTATGGTGTTTGTGCTATTGTTGAATAGGTAAGTGGTGGAAAATCTGAAGTAGGTGTTCTTGGTGCTAATGGTTTTGGAATTTCATAATCTTTTGGTGATTTTGAATTCGAAGAACTTGCAGGACTTGATTGTTTACTCATGTTTCCCTGTAAGGAATTCACGAGTCAAAAAATCTGGAAGACAATTATCTTTTCCTTTAATGTATTCAATATCAAAATCAAATACTGATAAAATAGCTTGCCATCTTGCAAAAATTTGTTTTGCAACTAAATTTTTTACATCTTTCTGTAAAATCTCTTTTGCTGATTTACAATCAATCTTTAATAAAAACTTTTTATTATATAAATCATCTTGGAATTTTGAAATACATAAAACAATTGATAAAACCTCTTTTTTAACTGTTGAATAATTAGTCTGTGCTCCAGACCATAATCCTGAATGGTATCTAATTATTGATTCTTTTCCTAAATATAATTGTTTTAATATCCCCCCATATCCTAATTCTGATGCATCTGTTTCTATGATCATAAATGCTGATGGATGTGGAATACCTAAACATGGTAATGCTTTTGCCTTTTCTTTTACTTCTTGAATTATTTTGGTATGGTTTTCTGTCCATACTGGTGGATTAAGTTTCAATCTTTCATATAAGGGTTTACAAATTATCCTTAATATGGGAAAGAAATCTGCAATATAATTTAGACAACCTAGAAATCTTTGTAACTGGTTTTTATCTTTTATTTCATCTGGGAATTTGTCAGCAAATTCAATTGCTCTTTGAATTGGTTTTATTTTCCCTAGATGTATATCATGTCCTAAAAATCTTATTTTTGTTTGAAATAATTTCATTTTTGGTTCTGATATTACTAATCCATTCTTTTTAATAATATTTAGTAATATATTTAAATGTTTAAAATGGCTATCTATTGAATTTGAATATACTAATATATCATCAATGTATACTATTACAAATGTTGAATATGGATTAAATATATCATTCATAATTTTTTGAAATTCTGAGGGTGCATTTTTTAATCCAAATGGCATCACATTCCATTCATATTGACCAAATGGAACTACAAATGCTGTTTTATACTTATCTTTTTCATCTATTTGAATTTGCCAATAACCTGATTTTAAATCAAATTTAGAAAAAACTTTTGCATTATATAATCTATTTAATAAGTCCCTTTTATTTGGAATAGGATATCTTATCCATTTCAAAACTTTATTTAATGGTTTGTAGTTTATAACTAATCTAGGTACTCCTCTTTCTTTTTCAGCCTGCTTATTAACATAAAATGCAGAACAACTCCATGGAGACTTACTTTCTCTAATTAATTTTTTATCCAAATGACTTTGAATTTCTTTTTTACATAATTCTACTAATTCTGCATTCATTTGTATAGGTCTAGCTTTTGTTGGAATATTACTTTCGTTAAATTCTTTTTCATAAGGCAAAGAAACAATATGCATTTTACGATTCCAAAAATCATTAGGGTGACTAGAACATACCTGAATTTTAAATTCTTGTTCTAATTTTGAAATCTTCTGTTGTATTATTTTACCCTTTATATGTTCTTCTATCTTTGAATATTCTAATTCCTCTTTTAAGAATGAGAGGTCTTTTTGTTTTGTATTTAATAAATATATTTTTTTATATATTGAATTAGTCTGTAATAAATTTAATTCTATTTGACTAGGTGGATCAATAAATGGGAATAATAATTTTTTACCTAATATTTTAGTACTAATTCCTTCTTTAGTCTTTTTGAAAGGAGTTATTTGGTATAAAAATGGATTTCCTAATACAGCATCATATGATATGTTTTCTAGTATTAAAAATGAATGTTTGATGCAATAATCATTATTACATATAAAACCATTAGGTAACTTTTTATTGACTGTCATTGGAGTACCATTTGCTACTGATAATTTCTCTTTAGTTTTTACCAAATATTTACTTGGAATAATTCCTGCTCTAATACATGAATGATCAGCTCCACTATCTAGTAATGCTATTACTGTGGTGCTGAAATCTTCTACACCTATAGTAACTAATGAATACCATTTTTCCATATTTATTTTATTAATAACATTGAAAAATTGACTATCTGATGGAGTATCTTTAGCTATTTGAATAATATTTGAGCTAGTGCTAGGTGTATCTTCTAATTTTGTATTAAATTTTAATTCTAATTCTAAGTCTTTTTCTTTTAACATATCTAACTCTTTTTTAATTATGCTAACTTCTGATTTTAGTTTATTAATCTCTATTCTTAAATCATCTGATTTTATTGGCTTTTGTTTTTCTTTTTCTGAATATTTTTTAATTATTTTGCTTAAACTAAAAGCTTCTTCTATTCTAGGTCTATCTTCTTCTTCTACTAAATCTTTAAGTTTTTTTATGTATTCATCTTTATTATCAGAATCACCTAATTTATCAATGATCTCTAATAATGCTTTTTTACTATTTCTTGTGTTATTTAACATATTAATTGTTGGAATTTTACATTGACAAATTTCTGAATTATCTGAATTTTCTGAAGATGAATCATAATCTGTCTGTTCATTTTCTGAGTTTTCTATTAATAGAGATAATAATTTATTTTTTAATTCCTTATCTTCTGCAAATATTGAATTGATCTTTTTCTCTGTCTTACAATAAGAAGCTGTATGACCAAATTTTTTACATTTATAACATTGAATATTTTTATATTTATTCTGATTTTTATAATAAGGTCTTTTATAATTATTTTTGTTAAAATTTTTATTATTGTCTTTACTATAATACCTATTTCTTTTATAACTTTTATTTTTCTTATATATTCTTTTATATTCGGATGATGGTGGTTTGATACCCATTATTCCAAATTGTTGACAAAAAGTACCCATTTCTTTTCTTTCTGATCCATATTTATGTTGAATTTTTAAATCTTGGCATAGAGTTAATGCTTCTTTCTTAATGAATGCAAATATTTGACCAAACGTTATAGCATTATAGTCTATTTTTTCAGTTCCTAATGTCTTTTGTAAGTTGGTAATTATTCTTTGTGAAAATAAATTTGGCAATCCTGTAATAAATTTTTCTTTCCAGAATGATGAGTTTGAATCTGTTCTTCTCATGACTTGGGTTAAAAATATATCTTTGTACCATTTAAAATCTGTTAAAGATGGACACCTTAAATTTGTTAAGCATATTTTTGAGCTGGTTAATTCTTCTTCTGGATTTCCTATAAAATACATTGATATGACATAAATTAGATATGTTGATCCATCTGGAACCATTACATATACTGTTTCATTACCTTCACCTTGGACTTCTTCAGTTTCATGATTCATTATTGCTTGTTTATCTTCTAAAGTGAGGTGGTTATCCCACCATCCTTTTAATTGCCCAGTAAATCCTGTAACTAATAACATTACAATACTTGGTTCAGTTACATTAACTTTAGTTTTGTATGCCATTCTGGCCATAGTATAGATATATAATAAAATATATCGAGATAGAATGGTATCAGAGCCAAAAACCCGGGGGGTAGATATAAATAAAATATAAATAAGTATTATATAATAAGATATAAATAAATATTATCTAATATTGTCAGATTTTAAGTTTGCATTAGATTGCATACATTTAGCGTTGGTAAATATCTGAACCTATAAGACGGTTGGTTAGCCCATTGATGTGGTGGTCCACGCATGGTAAGATATGTTCCAGTTAAGTGTATCATAATCTAGTTCAAAGAAATAAATTAGACAATAAAGGATAATATGGCAGATAATGTTAAAAGGTTCTTGTTTGGAGAATCTAGAGTTCCCCGTTTAAGGGCAGAGTCTAGTTCTTCAACATCCTCTAATATATTACAAAGTCATGAAGTTCAAAATGTATTACCTGGCCGAACAGTTAATTCAATATATCATCATGGAATATTGGAATTTAAGAAAGCATATGCAATTAAAATTCATGAAGAAGTACTTCCAATGAATGATGAATTCCAAACAATAAAATTATTGTCACAACAAGCTATAAATCATTACAAAAATCAAAACTACAGATTTTTACATTTTGGATTAATTCAAATAGCATTACACCCATTAATGAAAAAAGGAATTGATACTCCAATATTTATGGAATTAAGAGATGATAGGTTAATTGAATATAAAGATTCATTATTAGCAATGATTCAGACCAATATTTGTAGTGGAACTATAAGATTTGATTGTATTCCAGATTATTCTGTTAGTTTAACAGATCCAAACCTTATGGATTCTCTGAAATTAGATGTTCAAATAAAACAAAATAAGATAGCATCGGATACTGAACATTTTGTACTAATTTATAGAATTTATTTTAAACTTATGAAATCCATGATTCCTACAGCATTAAAACTACATCCTACAGATAAGGATGAATCTGTATATGTTACTACAAATTCAGATAACACTAAAATACAACCTGCAAAACTGTTAAAATGGAATGAAATAACTATCCCTGAAGAGGTAATAATTGAAAGACCAGTAAGAATACAGAGAAATGTAAAAATAACAGAACCCACATCAATTGAAGAACAAAAAGATGGAAAAGTATTAATTAAATTTAGTAACAGGTCTATGTCTAGTAGACATACAGAAACTAGTAGGCATTCTTTTGATCAAACTTCTAGATATTCAATAAATAATAATTATCAATTACCTAGAAGTTCAACATCAGATTTTCAAGATTCTAGAATTAGATACTCAACTCCATTACCAGAAGTCATTCCAGATTCTAATTCGTCAATAGGATCTCCTACTTATAGTCAAATGAGAAATTCTGAATGAAACTAATGGAAAACAAAGAAGAAATTTCAATAGACAAAGAATCATTAAATAAAGATTATTACAGTTTAGAAAATTATAATTTTAGGATAGAATTTGAAAAATTAGATAGTCAGATTAGAGAAAAGATAAAACAAGAATTTTACAAGGAATTAATTACTAAAAAATTAAAGAAAATGAAATTTTTTATATTGCTAGAATATTACTTTAAAAAAGAAAAGATAATAAACTCACAATATTTAGAAGAAATCTCATTAATTAATGTCCAAACTAATTTATATAAAAAATGGAAATTACCAAATAACACAATAATAAGTTCAATTCATCCTCCATTAAAAAATATTGAACTTACAATAGATAATAATTCAGTTGCAGCATCTCCTTTTAAAATAGGAAAAGAAGATCCAGAACCAGTAAATTCGGAAGATATTAAAAAGATCTATCAACAAAATAATTACTCAAATCAAATATTACATACTATAGCAAATCAATTAGATCTTGTATCCACTAAGTTAGATAATAAACAAAGTAAGTTCCCTAATGAAATTTCAAAACCTCATTTTCAAGTCTCCTCATTTCCGAAAAAAATGGAAAATTCAATTTCATTAGTACAAAAGGATATAGCAAGTACATCACATAACATAGGAGCAATATCCCAAATGAATCCACAATATTCTAGTAATTCAAGTTCTTCTTCGGAGTCAGAAGAAGAAGAAATAGGAGAACAAATAGATTTAATAGAACAACAATTTGAAGATTATCCAAAGCAAAATCTAGATGAACCAGACTTACAAATTAATAGAATAAGGAGTAATAGATTTCAAAGATTTTCAAAAAATTGGAAAAATGATAGAACAAAAAATTATTATCCTAGGCCTAATATATATATATATATATATATAGTATTTGCTAGAATGTTGTCGCTGTTGCAAAATAGCCAATCTCATCATGAAAACTATTGATTGAGGATGTTTTCATTCCAGGGTCCACAAGACATAAATTACGTACTTACATTTATTTCACAATAAAAATTTATGTTACCCTTATTTCTTGTGTATATGTTAAGGATAAGTCTTGGAATAGACCGTCTATATTCTGATCAAAATATAGACGGAACTGATATGTTAACTATACAGACACGGAGGGACCAATTTGCAATTTCTGAAAAATTAGGATTTTCACGCGCTACAGTAACCCGCGCGTGAACAGTGCCAGTGAATAGTGCCAGACCTTCATGTTTGAACATCCAGGTTCCATGTTATAAAACTTTCATGTTTCGTGTTAAAATCTTAATGTTTCGTGTTAAAACCTTCATGTTACGTGTTAAAAACTTCATGTTTTAACCTCCAGGTTCTATGTTATAAAATCTTCATGTTTCGTGTTAAAATCTTAATGTTTCGTGTTAAAACCTTCATGTTACATGTTAAAAACTTCATGTTTTAACCTCCAGGTTCCATGTTATAAAACCTTCATGTTTCGTGTTAAAATCTTAATGTTTCGTGTTAAAACCTTCATGTTACATCTTAAAAACTTCATGTTTTAATCTCCAGGTTCCATGTTATAAAACCTTCATGTTTCGTGTTAAAATCTTAATGTTTCGTGTTAAAACCTTCATGTTACATCTTAAAAACTTCATGTTTTAATCTCCAGGTTCCATGTTATAAAACCTTCATGTTTCGTGTTAAAATCTTAATGTTTCGTGTTAAAACCTTCATGTTACATGTTAAAAACTTCATGTTTTAACCTCCTGGTTTCCATGTTATAAAACATTCATGTTTCGTGTTAAAATCTTAATGTTTCGTGTTAAAACCTTCATGTTACATGTTAAAAACTTCATGTTTTAACCTTCAGGTTCCATGTTATAAAATTGCATAAAGGTCCCTCCGTGTTTTTGTCTAAAATTTTCTAAAATTGCATAAAGGTCCCTCCGTGTTTTTGTCTTATACACTATTTACAACTTAATCATTGGTCTATATTCTGTCAGAATATAGACGGTCTACTCAGAGACCGACTTATGCCACTCATTTTTTGAAAAGTATTAGAGCATCTCCAATCGTAAGCTACTGCTAGACTTGCCACATAATATTTAAAGCTAATGATGTGGCAAGCTATACCTTTCAACAATGGTTAGCTACATTCATTTATAACTTCTAGGTCCCATATGTTTCCATATTTTTGAAAAATACTCTAATAAATTATTTTGATTATTTGTAAATTTAAATTAAATTTGAAATAAATATAATACATCTACAATAAGTAATATTTATTAAATAAAGTAGCATAATTATTTGTACAAATCATACCAATTTTTTATAAAATAAAATATTATTAATGCTCGAGAAGTAAAAATTATTACTCATACTAATAATTAATTTTAGGTTAATATAAATTAAGATTATTTGTATTTGTATTTGTATATAAATAATCTTACTTTATATAAAAAGTATTTTTGTTGTTATCATTTTTTGTATAAACAAATACTATATTATATTTCAAAAAATTACAATTTTAAAAACATGTATTTGGTATGTTGGATACGCTGTTCAATACGTATGAAACTCGTTAAATTTATCATTACAAACATCAAATATGTAAGAACACATACGATTTACCCAAAAATATTATGACTCAATTTACCATGGTAAATAAGTTTTTTTAGCATGAAAATATTATTAACATTTTAAATTAGTTCTAATTATGGGATAGCCGACAATTATTTATATTATCGAGGTGCGGCAGTGCTGCTCCGCAAGGCAGTACTGCTCGATTAGCAGTCCACCGTGGCCAACCAACAATGATACATAATTATTAAAAATTATGTACTGCTATAATCATTGGTAGTACTGCTATAAGTTATTAAAAATTGCAAACAACTACATAATTATAACCATTGGAGATGCTCTTAGTATAACCTAATTTGCTACAATTAGAACATTGTTCAAAGTTAGATCTATGTTCTCCTATTTGCAAACACCTTCAAAAATATAAGTCAAAGCACTACTGTATATTATATCGAGAACAATAAAGGGAAAAAAAAAACAGAACATGTGTAACTAGATCTAGAATAAAACATTGACACAAAAAATTGAGTGAAGGATGATCTAATCTATCTAATCTAAGAAATACTAGAGTGTAAATAAATCACACTTGTTTAATAACATTGTAAAACATTTAATAGACAAATAAATAATCAATTACATTAATAGATACTTATTCACACTTATTCAATTACATGTTGAATTGTAATAAAAGTGCTACTTTTATAAAACGTGATACGCAAGAAACAGTAAAAAACAAACTCAGGCGGAGAAATTACAATAAAATCCTCCGTATTTTAATTAATCATAATACAATACTTGGTATTTTAGAAAATTATAAATAAACCTACAAAACTTGAATAAATTAAAAACAAACGTACAAAACTTCTAGAATTTACAAACAAGACCATAACTTCTATTAATCATACAAAAGCCTACAAAACCTCTACAAACTACAAACGAGACTTTAAACTCTTATGAATTACTAATTAGCCAAAAAGAACTTATATATCTGTTGTTTTTAACCCAAACATCTAAGGAAATAACAACAGCTAAATCTCCAAAAATTAGTTTCGGATGTTTGTGCAATATTTTCCAAAATCCTCCATTATTTTGAGACCTGTCTCTACAGAGACCAAGGGATCGTTATCGATTGAACTTGCCGTTGGTGAGTTTCAAATCACCGGAGCTCAGCCGTCTCACATGAACCGACTCGAGACTGAGCTTCGATGTGAATTTGTATGGAATAACAGTAATTAACAAGGATTAGGAATGATCAAAGAAATTGACTGAAAAATCAAGCAAAATGAATGAAAGATCAAATTAACTGAAAGATCAAGGTAAAAATAAATGTTCAAGGGAATTGACTAAAAGATCAATCAAACTAACTAAAAACTCTTGATTACGAGACCTGTTCATTCCCCTGGCCAGTAAATGATCATTCCCCTGGCCATTGGTCTCCATAAGAACAGGTCTCGCCCAAAACTCTCTATTTTTTTATGGAAAACACACTTATTAAAATGCATATTAATTTGATATAGTAATAATATGATAATTTGTGTAGGTCATTCTGTTGGGGTTCAACACTACAAAAAATTATACCAGTAGTGATGCATATTTGTAGCAATAGTGATGACAAAAGGTCGCTATTAGTATTACTGACGCTTCATGAAGCGCCTTTATCTGGTGTGTCATTAAAATAGCGACACTTATAAATATTTGCAAATTTGATACTATAGAAATATTTATTAGTGACACATACACATATGTCACTAAATCTAGTGACTTTTAAGGTGAAGTTATCGGTCACTAAAATTACGTACTTGATTATTATTTTTGTAGTGCAAGGAACAGATAAATTATATTGCATGTCCTAAGCCACTCAACAAATAAATTAATTGCATTAAATATTTTTTGTTCCGTCGTGTTGCACATGCTGCATAATTTGTAAGGATGACAAATATGGTCTTTTTTTTCTTTTTTTTTTGTCAAAATACATGGTCATTTTTAAGAATGCCGTAACTCTTTAAAAAAATATCCATGTTTGTGAAAACTATTGATTGAAGAATCACGTACTGTATTGTCTGTCATATATATTGGGGTTTGCTACATGCAGGACCATTTTTCTCATGCAGGACCGATTTTTTACCAAAATGTCCCTTTTATTGTGAAGGCAAAAAAAACTACTCAAACTGCAAGGGTACACTTGGGGATATTATGGTAAAAAATCGGTCCTGCATGAGAAAATCGGTCCTGCATATAGCAATTGGGTATATATTTCAGGGCTCAGAAGATCTGAAACATGCTCTGCTGTTTCTCATTTATCACCCCAGAAAATGGTTGCTACTCTTCTTTCATAATTAAATTGCATTAATTCCTCACAATTAAATTCTGAACATTTTTTATAAATACTAGTATTAGGTTTTGGAACAAAATTAGAGGGGACCAAAACCCTTGAATATACCCACCTAAACAAATTAATTATTTCCTGCTCCCATGCCCCATATCTTTATATATAGGGACCAAACCCTGACTATCACAACTATTATAGAATAGTTGTGATAGAATGTTATGTATGGAACATTTTTTATAGATACTAGTATATTAGGTTTTGACTGAACTGAGTTAGATTGAACTGAATTGAAATAAGTTTAAATATATTTATTTGAGTTGAAATGAAATAAATTTAAATATATTTAACTGAACAGTACTAAATTGAAATAATTTTAAATTTTATCATATATCATTGTTATCTATAGTTAAAATGTAACTTATAATTAAAAAATTATTGAACTGAACTGAACTAAACTGAAATAAATTTAAATATATTTATCTGAACTGAAATAAATTTAAACATATTCAACTGAACTAGATGTGATCTACTGAAAAAATCTATTAAACAGGCCTAAATTACGCGACGAATTGTAATGAAAAGTGCCTAGACATCTAGAGTACTTGTATAAAACGCAATACGCAAGATAGCGTAAATAACAAAATCAGGCGGAGAAATTGCAATTCAATCCTCTGTATTTCAATTAATCATAATACAATATTTGGTATTCTAGAAAATTAAAAGTAAACATACAAAACTTGAATAAATTTAAAACAAAAGTAAGAAACTTCGAGAATTTACTACCAAGTCCACATAACTTCTAGGAATAGGAATCATACAAAAGCCTACAAAACCTCAATAAACTACAAACGAGACTTTGAACTACTATGAATTACTAATTAGCCCCAAAAATAACTCATATATCTGTTGTTTTTACTTCTCAACCTAAACATGTAAGGAAATTATAACAGCTAAATCTCCAAATTTTCGTTTCAGATGTTTGTGCAATTAATTTATTCCAAAATCCTCCATTAATATTTTATGGAAAACACACTTAAAATGCGTATTAATCCGATATAGTAATAATAAGGAAGATACCTCTCTTAATTTGTACTACAAAACAATAACGCTAGCTAGCAGTGACGACCAAAAGCGTAGCTATTAGTATTAGTGACGCTTTATGGTAGAGGCGTGTCAGTAAAAGCATGCGACACTTATGAATAATTGCAAATTTGATATAGAAATATTTACAAGTGACACATACACATATGTCACTAAATTTAGTGACTTTGAAGGTAAAGTTAAAATGGCGACACTTCTTCATCTCTGTCACTAAAATTGAGTCATTACTGGATTCATTTTTTTTTTGAAACTAACACTATCAAGTTACATATTACACGCAGTAGCGGAATCAGGATTTAAAGTTGGGAGAGGTCATAATAGAATATACAAAAAATATAGGTACTAAATTTTAATACATAAAAAGTATAAGAGTATAAATGTAATTTTTCAATTTTTTGGGGTGGCCAGACCCCCTTGGGCCACCCATAATTCCGCCACTGATTACACGTCCTAAGCTTATTGCTGTTTCATGTTCATTATTAACCACTAATCTATTAACTTTGATAATTTTAGCATAGTAGAAAGACGTAGTAAATTAATTGCATTAAATATTTTCTGTCCCGTCGTGTTACCCATGCTGCGTACGTACATCGTAAGGATGACAAATTAATATGAAAACACAAATATGGTCATTTTTAAGAATGCCGTAACTCTAATTTCAAAAAAAGAGAAAAGAATGCCGTAACTCTTTCAAAAATATCCATGTTTGTGAAAACTATTGATTGAAAAATTACGTACTGTATTCAGGGGGCTAACCTCTAATATATGGTAAACTAAAAATAAAATTTACAATATTAAATAAATGTATTTTAGACTTTGAGTAAATATGCAATTATCAAGTTTCAAGTGTGTATTTTTGTAGAAAAATTTTAATATGTAGAAATTGGCATTGTTTGACCAAAATATTATTTAACGACAACTTTGACAATTGATAGCTTTAGTTAAATTTAACTAATTTAAAATTTTGATATTTACAAAACACATGTCAAATAGAATACAAAACTATTATATTACTTCAAATTTATGGTCAACTGACTCAAACATGCAACAAAAACTATGATGAATAATAGGATATTTTATTGTAGAAGTTAAAGTATTATTGTACATTTCATTTAAATTTGTATCATTGTGTATTTTATTGTAGAAGTTAAATTAAGTTATAGTTTTTTCGAATAAGAAAATAATTAAACGAAATTCATACGTAAAAGTTAATTAGTTAAACCATTCTTACCTTACATGAAGTATAGGACAAAGAGTCTATGAGAGAATATTAGAATAGGATAACGAGATTTTTTTTATACTTTTAAGTAAAAGTAAAAGTAAAAATTTAATAACTAGGATAACATATTTATATTTCTTGGGTAACCTATTTGTACCAGTCTTTTTTACTAACTGGCTCCGCCAGTAACTGTATTGTCTGTATCATATATATTTCAGGGCCCAGAAGATCTGAAACATGCATGCTCTGCTGTTTCTCATTTATCACCCCAGAAAATGGTTGCTACTCTTCTTTCATAATTAAATTGCATTAATTCCTCACAATTAAATTCTGAACATTTTTTATAAATACTAGTATTAGGTTTTGGAAAAAAATTAGCTGGGACCAAAACTCTTGGATATACCACCTAAACAAATTAATTATTTCCTGCTCCCATGTTGTCGCCCTTGATAAAAATAGCCAATTTCATCATGAAAACTAGTATTGATTGAGGATGTTTTCATTCCAGGGTCCACAAGAAATAAATTACGTGCTTACATTTATTTCACATGAAAATATTTCTGCCACCCATTAGTTCTTATTATGAATATATTAATATGCCACTTATTTTTTTGAAATGTGTGACAACCTCTATTTTATAATTTTAATTGAATTTTGGCTAATTAAATACGTTGATTCGTAAAGATGAAAGCTTACAACTGCACTGGAGCGGTGGCAAGAGAATTGAAAATGGAATACCCAAAATTTTAAAATGTAAACCAAAGTTAACACATGCGACACGAGTAAATTGAACAAAACTAACCACCAAATTCATCATTGGTTGATTTTGTCTTTTCAAATCGACTTTGGCCTGAAAGAAAACACTCTATAATTACAGAAAAAAAAGTCTTAGTCGGTTCAGGCATATCAGCAATTTACAAGAATTCAAGGACATATTAATACATAGGCCTCGTTTGGCTATCAGCGTTTAGCTGTTAGCTGTTAGCGGATTTTATTAGCTGTTAGCTGTTAGCGGATTCTATTAGCTGTTTTGACTAGCGGTTTGTATATGAGTGTTTGGCAATTAACAATTAGCTGATAGTCGTTTCATTACGTTAAATGACTGAAATAGACATTAATACAATTTATTATTATTTATTTTTTGTAGTGTTACTTGTTTATCGAAAATTGTTATCACTATATGTTCATTTATTTTTATGATGTTTATTATTTGAATTATTATTCTTTATTAATATATGTACATCTATTTAAAAAAAACTTTTTTTGAATTTAAATACTTGAATTTTTTTTTATTTTAAAATATGTATAATATACTTCAAAAATAAATTAAAAATAATGTAAAAAACCTTAAAATGTACGTACGCAAATATGATGCGTACCTTAAATTTACTAAAAGGTTATTATTTACTTATATAAAAGATTTTTTAATTAGCTTTAATGAATTTGAAAAGGAAATTTGTGAGGAATAAGGATATAAAAGATATTTTGTAATATTTCTTTGATTAACTTTTTACAAACGCTGCTCTTTCTAGCGTTTCAGAAATCAGAGGTTTCACCAAAAAAGCTAATTAGAAAACTCTCCTCACCAAACACTAGAAAGAGCTGTTTGACAAGTCAACTATCCATATTTAACCCAAAAAGCTAAACGCTCTTCAAAACTCTCGTCACCAAACGGGGCCATACTCCCTCTGTCCCGGCTGAAGATGCACACTTTCCTAATTAGTCCGTCCCAGCAGAAGGTGCACACTTTCCTTTTATGGTCTATTTCTTTCAATCTCCACCACACATTTCTTCCAGCCACTTCTCAAATCAATTCTCATCCACTCATCTTACCTTCCTTAATAACATTGATAGTTTCTCTCTATGTAACTCCAGCTGGGACGTACTAGTAGCCAACAACTCTGCTGTTTCATATATATTTAATTGCATTAATTCCTCACAATTAAATTCAGCTCATTTTTAACTCAACTGGGGATTAATTTTACTAATCAGCTCCAATCATGCTTATGGAAGATACCTCTCTGAATTTTAGTAGGTCATCCTGCAGGGGTTCAAGCAACAAATAAATTGCAAAAATATTTCAGGTCCACGGGAGTTGTTGTGTATGTATTAATATGTCACTCAGTTTTTGTGACTTTGATTGATTTTTAGTCAATCAAATATGTTGATTTGTAAAGACAAAAGTTTACAACTGCAGCACTGGAGCGGCGGCAAGAGAACATGAAAATGGAATAGCCAAAATCTTAAAATTTAAATCAGAGTTATCACACGCGACACGAGTCAATTGAGACAAAAGTGACCACCAAATTCGTCATTGGGTGATTTTGTCTTTTCAAATCGATTTTGAAAGAAAACACTCTAATATTAAAGAAACAAAATTCTTGATCGGTTCAGGAATTAATCAGCCCTTTACAAATCCAAAAACTCAAATCCAGGGTTACATGAGGAGGGTTTTGCTCAATAAACTATCTTCAACAATTAAATAAACATTTTCTGTCCCATTATATGAATATCCGTCATGTTGCACATGCTACGTACATTGAACGGAAGTAGTTAAAAGTTGTGGTTGGAGTCCAATAATACTTTTTTTTTTTAAATTTAAACCACAATGGTGGGGGTAATTTATTAGGCTCCCCTTGCCTTTAGGACCAAAAAAGTTCAAATACAATGAGTCAAGAAAAATCCTATCAAGTAGGATGAAAAAACTTGGGGATGATCCAAGAAAAACCCTACCTAATAAGATGAAAAAACTTGATAGAACAAGTTTTGATCCTATAGTTATGGGTTTCTAATCGATATCTACTCAGCTGATCTAGATTAGTGGTCAACAAGCATGACACCTGTCGCCCACAAGTTTGCCACAGCGAGGATAACAGTTCAAGGAGCAAGTCGGTAATCGGCAAGCCAAGCAAGACGAAAAGCCACTTAGCCACTTAGCCAATAATACTTTGTTGTACAATCTGCATTATTTCCTGCATATATACCCTAGCACTTAACTCTTTTTAAATGCATATAGGGACCAATTACAACTAATAAGTTATTATTATATTATGCATCACAACTAATAAGTCTACAAGACTTTTATAAACTTCAAACAAGACTTTAAAACTACTTTGAATTACTAATTATAATGCAACCAAAGAAATCAAAACAGGTAAATCTCCAAAAATATATGGCTTACTTGAGATTTTTTTATGAATCAAATCAATTTACTTTCGTTAGATGTATTTATATTTTTCTAGTTCAATTAAGTTCAGCTGAATATATAAATAAAATATTATAATGTTGTAACGTGATCCATGTTTGTTTGTGCATGGCGGCCCCGTTGTATTAAGTTTCAAAATTTGTCCTGTATTCCCATTCAATTTTCCGTCTGTCATTTTTTCCGGTTAGCTGGTCCTGTTACTCCCTCCGTCCCACATTATTCTTCACAAAATCTTTTTTACGCATGTCGATGTAGATGTTTGACCGTAAATATCTTTAGTTACATGTATTATCGGCACATAAAAATTTAATATTTGAATACTACATGTTACGATGAATCTAGTGATATCACATATGATGATATTAATATTAATATATCTATTCAAATATATGGTCAAAGTTTAAAAGTAAATAGTGTCCAATAGTGAAGTATGGAGTTTAATATGGGACGGAGTATTAGTTAAGGTTGCATGTGAGTATCGCGTGCGTATTATAGAACCTATTGTCCGTCGGTCCAATTATTGTTGGACATATAACTACGCATCCGAGTGGTCCAATTAGTTAAGGTTTCAACCCGCATGCATCACTACTTATTTTTCTCAAGTACTGCTCCGTCCCAGCTGAAGTTGCAGAGAGAGAAACTATCACAAATATTAAGAAATGTAAGATGAGTGGATGAGAATTAATTTAAAAATTAAGTGGGAGAAATGAGTAGTGGAGATTGAAAGAAATAAACTATAAAAGGAAAGTGTGCACCTTCTGGTAGGACAGACTAATAAAAAAAGTGTGCAGGGTTCTGCTACGGAGGGAGTAATTGGATTTTTCTTGTAAGTTTAATTTTGTTTGGAATTTTCTAATAAAGTCGATGAGAAATTAAAATCAGTTTTTTTTCTTCTGTAAACCTATATTTAAGTAACCAACCACTTATAAATGAAAATTAAGTGGACAAACAATTCAAACTATTTGGAAGTGCTTTTCTGTAAATCAGTTCAATTCAGTTTAATTCAGTTCACTGAAAATGTAATTTGATGAATCAGAAATCAAAACAGGTAAATCTCCAAAAATATATGGTTTACTTGATATTTTTATGAATCGGATCAATTCAGTTCATCTACATAGACTAAATAGTTTCATTTGGCCCCTACTTTGTTCGAAATATGGATTTTTGGCCCCAACTTTGAAAATTACAGTGTTCTAGCCCTTACATTCAAAATATGAGGATTTTTGGCATTTTAGATGAAAATATTTAGTAATACGTTAGCGAACACCATATGGTAAAAGTAAAAATAATCTTATCCTAACAATAAAAAATCATTACATTTGTGAAAAAAACAAAAAAGACCAAACAGTTTCGTCTAAAAGGCCAAAAATCCTTAAACTTTGAATGTTAGGCCTAGAAAACTATACTTTTCAAAGTTGGGGCCAAAAATCCATAATTCGGCCAAAGTAGGAGCCAAATGAAACTATTTAGTCATCTACATATATTTATAATTTTCTAGTTTAGTTAAGTTCAGTTGAATATACAAATAAAATACTATAATATTGTAACGTGATCCATGAAATACTATAATTTTAGTATAATCAGATCAATACTATAATACTATAAAAATATAATGTTCAGTTAATAAAATACTATAATTTTAGCATAGTAGAAAGACGTAGCTAGAAAGACGTAGTAAATTAATTGCATATACACATTCGCATTCAGATTGCTATACCCGAAGGAATTCTGTTAACAAAACAATATTTTTATATAATATTAAAAGACATGGGGCATGACAAGAGTTAAATACTAGGGTATTGGAAACAATTGCATTGCAGATAATGAGTATAATCAGAATAATCATACTAATTAATAGGTAACGGATCATTAATGAAAATGAGAAGATTACACGTGAGAAGATCAGCGATATATTGAACGATAATGATTATTATTGTAAAACATCATCTTGATGAAAGTAAGAAAATCTCATTAATCTCAAATGAGACAAGTCTAACACGAAACCTTCTCAAATTTATTTAATTTGGTGGGTAATTCCTACCGGCACGTGAAACAATGCATGAAAACTTATTTGTTGTTATAGTTAAGACATAGGGTTAAAGCACACGAGATTAATATATAACCAAGAACTCAAGATTATATGAGAGTTTTGCTAAATAAATTATCTTCACTAAATAAATTGCCTGCATCATATATTTCAGGGTCCAGAAGATATTTGTTGCTCTGAAACATGCTCTGCTGTTTCTCATTTATCACCCCAGAAAATGGTTGTTACTCTTCTTTCATAATTAAATTGCATTAATTCCTCACAATTAAATTCTGAACATTTTTATAAATACTATTAGGTTTTGGAACAAAAACAGGGACCAAAACCCTTGAATATACCCACCTAAAGACATGGGGCCGCATGACTAGAGTTAAATACTAGGGTATTGATAAAAATAGCCAATTGAGGATGTTTTCATTCCAGGGTCCACAAGAAATAAATTACGTGCTTACATTTATTTCACATGAAAATATTTCTGCCACCCATTACTTCTTATTATGTATGTATTAAAGTTAGCTCACTAGCCAAAGGTTTTGCCTTGGTAAGGAGGGGTCCAGAGTTCAAATCCCTATTCCCCCAATTTGGATGAGATGATTATTTCCTAGTCTTTCAAGTCTCTATCACCTCCATTTGCAAGAGTCGTGCTCAACTGAGTGACGGGAGCTGCATCAACTGGCGTACGGAGTGCATCGGCGGGTGTAAGTGAGTTCCTTACCCCACTCAAATCAAGGTGAGGACGGAGGCCACTCGACATACAGGATCAGTAGACTAGGCTAGAGTAGGATTAGATTAGCATATAGTAGGATCCTTGTATTAGATTCGGTCTTTGTAAAGGGCGTGTGCCCGTTCAAAAAAAAAGTATGCATTAATATGCCACTTATTTTTTGGAATGTGTGATATACCTCTATTTTATAATTTTAATTGAATTTTAGCCAATTAAATACGTTGATTCGTAAAGATAAAAGTTTACCACTGTGGTGGAGCGTCGGCAAGAGAATTGAAAATGGAATAACCAAAATTTTAAAATGTAAACCAAAGTTAACACATGCGACACGAATCAATTGAACAAAAATGACCACCAAATTCATCATTGGTTGATTTTGTCTTTTCAAATCGACTTTGGCCTGAAAGAAAACACTCTATAATTACAGGCAAAAAAATCTAAGTTGGTTCAGGGCATATCAGCCATTTACAAGAATTCAAGGACATATTAATACATAGCCAATAACTCAAGGTTACATGGTTTTGCTCAATAAATTATCATTCAACAAATAAATCATTTGCATCAATATGAATATCCGTCATGTTGCACATGCTACGTATATTTAACGGAACTACGGAAGTAGTTGAAAGTTGTATAGGTTATAATACCCTATATAGATTATCATTCAAATAATCCGTCGTGTATATAGGTTATACAATTAGTATACGCTACACTGGGGTACACACCGTATCGTACCCCAGAACCTATTTTATAAATAAAAATAGTGAAAACGGCACATAATTCATTCCAAATATGCACATTCCCACGTGCAAACGAATTTCTCCTCTAAATTCGGGTTTAAACCGACGGTTGTTCTCCAAGTCTTTAAATACCCCATTTTAACCTAATTATTCACCTCCTAATTTCACTTTTTTATTCCTTTTCGTCATGAATCATGATAAAAATGGAGCCGATTATTTCTCTTATGGTACTCGATCGAATCCATCTCCGGTGGGCGGTAATTCATTTATTTTCCATTATATTAATATTGTTTCCTTATCAGATTTTTATTTATTGTTTCATTGTTATATGCAGGTGAATTCATATATAAAGACGGGTTAATCCATGAAAGCACTGCTGCATTAAATTCAAATTTATAATGCACATTCATAAATAGTAAAATGCACCTGCAGTGTATTGTGATTGCAATTCTGTTTTGTATAATTAAGACAAATAGATGTATTTACCACGTAAATTCAATGCATTCACACCCAATTAATGTATAAATGTTCGTAATAATTAATTCTGCACTTATCAACATTAACTACACAATAATCCATGGGCACTCGTTAGAAAAACGAGTTGAAACAATACATTGATCCGAACAACTAAGATGGTTGGTGGAAACTTATTCCAACACTTATTCAATAACAAAATAAAAAACCAAATCACAGGAAAATATTGATGGGATTGCAAATGTTAGATCCTCCATCAACAAATAGATTCTGCCCACTCACAAACTTCCCATCATCACTCGCTAAGTAGAGCGCCGCTTTAGCAATATCGTCCCCAGTTAACATCCCGGCGCCTTTCAGGTTGTAAGACCCTGTCATGGACCTCACAAACTCATCTTCCGTGAGTCCCCAAGACCTCATCGACAGTGGGGTCACGATTCCATGCGGCAACAAGCAGTTGACTTTGATGCCGAACTTGTTGGGATTTTTGGCGATCACAACGGAAATAGAAACAACACAAGAACACCAATATAACGTGATTCGACCGAATTCGGCCTACGTCCACCAGAGAATCCACTAGTATAATGAGAATTACAGAGTAAACCCAATACCCACCCTCTCGTCTATACTAATTTTTCTCTCCCAAGAAACTCACCAGAAAACACACAGTTCTGTATCTCGTGTCTTGTTCTATTACAAATAAACTAACCCTAACTATTTATAACCAAACAGAATATATTCTATTCTAAGTAGACAATATTGGGCTGCTAAGTTTATTTAGTTTCCAACTCGGAGAAGATATATCCTTTCCGAATTCAGCATTGATTGAAATTTGAGACAATCTTCAACAATCTCCACCTTGGATCAAATTTCATAACTCCATGAAATTCTTCAACCTCCAAACAGACCGCTATCATGCCACCACTTCAAATCTGAATGCTCCACCTGCTTGACTAATCCAGACAAACAGAAACTACGACAACAAGAATTAAACCTCCAGAGTTGTTCCCGAGCTACCCGTCCTTTAAGCAATCCCGCTTTATCAAACCCTAACTCCACCACTCTTCACGGTCCTCCAATTCTTCAAAACGCCGTAAACCATTGGCCTCGCGTTCCAGCTACACATAAAACCTGAATCAACCATTCACCATGGCTCCACCAGATCCAAATTTCTGGCCAATAACATGTGTAGCCGCGCTCCATCGTTCATCATAAAAGATCATCAGAGTAGGTGACAACTAAAGAGCTATCACCTTCTCTCTTGCCATCTTTTCCTTGAACATCCTTTCCTTTACGTTTCGGACAGTTACACCTGATATGCCCAGACTGCTTGCAAAAGTAGCACTGAACGCTACCTATCTTCTGCTTATACTATCCAACAACAAGCACCGCACCTTGATCCTCTCTATGATCCGTCTTTCTTTGAGTATCATGAGACAAAAGACACGACTGCACATCCTCCAAGCTAATTGTATCTTTTCCATACAATAACGTAGTAACCAAGTTATCATACGAACTCGGAAGTGACGAGAGAAGCAAGAAAGCCAAATCATCATCTGCAACTTTGCTATCAACCTTACCCAGCTGATCAGCAAGAGAATTAAACACATTCATATGATCCATAAGGCTTGTACCTTCCTCCATCTGCAATCGAAACAACTTTTTCTTCAGGTGCCACTTGTTAGACAAACTCTTTGCCAGGTAGAGTTTCTCCATCTTTTTCCAGATACCAGTCGCCGTATCTTCATCCATAACATTATTAATAATGTTATCAGCAATGCAAAGGCGAATCGTACTGACACACTTTGATTCCAACTGTTCCCAATCAGGATCTGTTATCTTCCCTTTTGCATTTGCATCCAACGCTTTTGCTAAGCCTTGCTGAACCAGGATATCCTTCACCCTCCGTTGCCACAGAGTGAAACTCCCTTTTCCATCAAAAGACTCAATGCAAAAACCGTTAATTCTTGTGCTACTCATGATAACGCCAAACACAACCCCGGAAACTATCACAATTAATTAATTACCGACGGCAACAAACCAATGCAGCAATACCCAATTAATCACTTTGATAACAAACCAGGAAGGTAACCAATTTATATCAAAAAAGCACCACACGTACCAATCAATTAATCATAAAAAAATTCAACTTGATTCAATGGACAGAACCAAGAAATTAAGGATCCAAACTGACTAATTGAATTGATACAATACCGTACTACCGTGCCTTTGGTTACGGCTCCATCCTTATCGAACACCTCAGCTCTGATACCAGTTGTTGGGATTTTTGGCGATCACAGCGGAAATAGAAACAACACAAGAACATCAATATAACGTGGTTCGACCGAATTCGGCCTACGTCCACCAGAGAATCCACTAGTATAATGAGAATTACAGAGTAAACCCAATACCCACCTTCTCATCTATACTAATTTTTCTCTCCCAAGAAACTCACCAGAAAACACACAGTTCTGTATCTCGTGTCTTGTTCTATTACAAATAAACTAACCCTGACTATTACAGAATATATTCTATTCTAAGTAGACAATATTGGGCTGCCAAGTTTATTTAGTTTCCAAGTTTATTTGGCAAATGCGAATTATAATCCAACGTGGCTGCCAATAAGGATTAAGTCATTCAAAAAAAAAAAAAAAAAGATAATTCGCATGTGCCAAATGCGAATTATGTATGTTTCGCATTTGGCAAATGTGAAACACCTAGAACTAGAAACATCAAAATTTTCAACCTAGATTTTGAATGGGTTTTTTTTTAACCCCTTTCGGGAAAGAGCTCGTCTTACAACATGATGTCTGAAGTTACTGTTTAATTAGTTAATCTCTCAGTAGATATCGTTTAGCTTATCCCACACTAGCAATCTCCCCGGCAAATAACAAAATCAGGAGCTTGTTCTGTTTTGATGCTGGTTACAGGTGCCCCTTGTAACATATTACTGCAGAGTGGCTAATTATAGCATGGACACTTTCTAGAAAGTAATAGTTCAAACAAAAATTAGTGTCATAATAGTTCAAACTAAAATAATCAATCTTACCAATAAATAAAATATCTATAATTATATAACTAAAATAAATATTAGAGATTATATATACATATGGCCACTTAAATCACTTAAAAAATTACTTATAATAACAATTAACATTTATATATATATATATATCGAACTGAATATAATATAAATAAATTTAACTTATTTACAGAAAACTCTCGCAAAAAAACCTAACTAAAATAAAATTTTAAATTAGTTAAATGTGAAATTTCTAAATTGTCATATTTTGATGTCGAATTTCTAAAATAAGATGGCTTAGCGTTGACAAATAAGCTATTGCACTAATAGTGTGCATTTGTTGACAAATAAGCTATTTCACTAATAGTGTTTTTTTGTACAAAGTGAATGCATTATCGAACAGTTTCATGGTAAATTTTCGATTGCACAGAAAAAAATAGTAATAGAAAAAGGGAAACCAAGCCTCAACCTAGCTATTTTAATGCTTGAGTCCATCTCCTATGAGACCAATCTATGTGAAGATCAATGGTCAAAGGAATGAGCATTTATTATTTTATTTTTATCTTTTAGTTCAGTTTTCTTGAGTGTTCTTGTTTTGCTTTGATCTTTCATAATTTGCTTGAACATTTATTGTTTTGTCTTGATCTTTCATTCGATTTGCTTGATCATTCAGTCAATATCATTGATCATTTCTAGTCTCTGGTACCTTACAGTTCTTCCGTACAAATTCACACAGAAGCCCAATTTCGAGTCGGTCCATGTGAGCTAGCTGAGCAATGACGTCACCAGCAAACTAATATCTAACCACCGCGGTAGGGTTGAAACCCACCAACGGAAAATTCGAACGATAACGGTCCCTAACTATATTTCATGAGATCTCTATAAAGATATGTTTCAAATGAGAATTGTGTTAAAGTTTTGATGTCTCGATCGCTAGGTTTTGTCGCTGGCTACCTTTCAATTTGCTCTTTACTTTTGCCCTTTTTAACTTCGGCGCTTAATCATCAATTTTTGAATGATTATTGCCCTTTTATGAGTTTCAATATCGATTTGGATACGTTGATGTATGCTAATTCAAAACTAGTACTAAATCCTTAGTATCCCGACAAAAATACTCAATAGTAGTCAGCGAATTATTGTTGGGTTGCTAAATCCACATCCCAGCATCTAAATACACATCTAATTCATGGTAAATTTTACTAAAATATCCTTATTAAATTTTAGTCTCAATCAAACTTTAATTTGTTAAATGCACCAACTCTTTATAAATAGTGCTATAAGCTACCCGTATTATGTCAGTTCAATTCAGTTTAGTTAAGTTCAATTCAATAGAAAAGATTTTTTATTTTTATTTTATTTAAAACCACACAAGGTGGAGGGGATTTATTAGGCACCCTAGACCCTTAAAATCACCAACCAAAAAAGTATTCTTACAAGAAAAATCTTGAGCAATGTGCTGGGATTAAAAAACTTGTAGATATAAGAGAGTTGATGACTAAATTCACAGTTAACAGTTGATATCGACTTCCGGGGCAGGTTAGTGCGTCGATAGCCAATCGAAACACAAGTTTGTCCCCGGAAGGATATCCATTTCAAGGGGATGGTTAGGGAAACATCGAGGTGAGACCCAAGATAGCCATTTGAATGTACTGTGAACTGCAAACTAAAACATAAAGTTACAATGGATATTACAACGAGAACCCTATCATATAGACCATCTTTCCTGTTAAATTGATCAACATTGCAGAAAGATTGGATATGAATGAGCGTTGACAGAAACCAATCTGTTGCATCCTTCATCATTTTTATTCTGTAAAATTGAGGCCTGAAGGACCACACCACGGTAAAGACATCAAATCCAACACCTGAGCAGCTGCTCCCGAGCCAACAATAAATAACACAAGGTCGAAAAACCTTGTGTTTATAACCTGCAAAAAGGGAATGGTTAAAGTTTTGAACATGAGATACTTTTTCTAGATGAAAATGGAAGAAGTACACCTGATTGAGAGATTTCATAAATTCCTTGTGTTTCATCTGTTCCATGTAAACTTTCGTTTGTTCATCTTTAGCTACATTTCTTTTTCTTCCAATCTGCAAATAAAATAAAAATAACAGCACTACCCATTCTATAGAAAATTATTTTTAAAATCTAATATATCCGGTCCCTGCTGTATAAAAGCACAATGCCTTTGATTTCTCTAGGCAAATTCTCATGATTAAAAAGATATGACATTCTATTTGTACTAGCTAATTTAGCCAATGCATCTGCCACTGAATTTGATTCTCTAAATCAATAGAACAGATTTATATTATCTTTCAGTTCAGTTCAGTATATTAAATTTTTTTCAGTTCAATTCAGTATAATCATTTGTTTTCCAGTGTATTCAAAGATTTTTATGTTCAATTAATATTCATACACGTTCTCAAACAGAACCGTTTAGTTCCAGTATAATGAAAGTTATTAATGGTCAAACATGGTGTGAAAAAAATTGACTATTTCAGTAGGACAATTATTTGGGGACGGAGGGAGTATTTTTTTTAAAAGTAAAATTGAAACACAATAAATTGTAATTGTCGTGCATTGCACGACGGGGATTAAAACTAGTTAGTATTAGTTTGATAATGATGGTCATGTCCATGTTCATTTGATTCAATCAACACTTCACCAACACATTTCAACACCTTTGAACACCAATCAACACCTTTCAACAATTCGCCACCAACCCCTTTAAGAAATGGTGCTCAGACCATCATATCCAACCACGACTAAAGTCCGTCTATCACCCTCAAGTCAACGGCCAAGTAGAAGTCACCAATAGGACTAGGGGTCGATTTGCTACATGCAGGACCATCAATATAGATTATAGAATAACGAGGTTGCAGTAAGTGGAGGGAAAATGAGAATAATTAGTGAAATAGTTTGATTATCCTTTATACGATACCTAGATTCTAGGTGTCGTTTTTATTTAGAGAAAAATGCCCATGTACCTCTAAGTTCATTGCTAAAGTGCTCATGTACCCCTGAGTTTTTGACAAGTACTCTGGTATCCCTGGACTGGCATTGAATTTGTAAATTGCATCTGTATGTTTATTTTCAAGTCACCTAATTAATAGTCGTAAATACACATTTGAACTGCCGGTCAGAGCTTTTAGAGATACGATTTACAAAGTCAACGCTAGTCAGTGGTACCAGAACACTTTCTAAAAACTCATCACGCGATAAATATATATATATGAGTACTCAGCAAAAAAAAAAAAAAAAAAAAAACTCAAAGGTACACATGCACTTTTCCCTTTTGTTCTCTTTTATTTATTTTAATCATGGTTAGGCGTTTCGTAACAATATAATTGGTTATATAACCAAATGTATAAACACTTGGATGGTTGGTATTCAATAATTAGAACCAGGTAAATTAACATACACGATCAAACAACTTAATAATAAGCATGACCAGTTGAAAGAATACATCGATGGTACACCCAATTATTGAATAAAATACAAAAGATTGATGGATTGCAATACATTGATCCGAACAAGTATGATGGTTGGTGGATATATGATGAGATGAGTGTAATGTGTATGATAACGAATTGACACTTATTCAATAACAAAAGAAAAAAGAAATCACAGGAAAATATTGATGGCATTGCAAATGTTAGATCCTCCGTCAACAAAAAGGTTCTGCCCACTCACAAACTTACCATCATCACTCGCTAAGTAGAGCGCCGCTTTAGCAATATCGTCCCCAGTCGAAATTCCGGCGCCTTTCAGGTTGAGATACCCTTTCATGGCCTCCACAAACTCATCCTCCGACATCCCCCCCCAAGACCTCATCGACAGTGGGGTCACGATTCCATGCGGCGACAAGCAGTTTACTCTGATGCCGAACTGCCCAACCTCCGCCGCCAAATTCCTCGTCAGCCCCACCACCGCGTGCTTGGAGCCCGTGTAGGCATGGGACGCAATCCCTCCGGCGTCGGAAGCCAGGCTCGCCGTAGAGAGGATGCAGCCGCTTCTCGCCGGAATCATGACCCGAGCCGCGTGCTTCATCCCCAGAAAAACTCCCGTCACGTTCAGTTTCATCACCCGCTCGAAGTCTTCCGCCGGAAAATCCACGATCTGGGGTTTATGGGGGCTCTCGTTTCCTGCGTTGTTGAACATCACGTCCAACTTCCCGTAGGTTGAAACCGCTCTGTCAACCGCGGCCTTCACGTCATCCTCGTTTGTGACGTCACAGTGAACGTACGTGGCGTTTGAGGAACCTAAGGTTTCTGCTAATGAGCTGCCTAGCTCGTCCTGGATGTCGGCAATCACAACCTTAGCGCCGTGGTCCGAGAACATCTTCGCCGTTGATTTCCCGATTCCGCTTGCTCCTCCGGTGATCATCGCCACCTTTCCTTCTAGCCTGTAAAAACAAATACGTAAGTACCGTTTTGTTACTACGTCACCAACTATTTGGCTTACCTTTTACATATGGTCGAAAGCACAGAAGCTCCTGCCATGGCTAATGAAAACTTGAATTCAACTAAATTCAAACGTAAGCAAACCTCTGCTATTTTGGTTGTTCTCAGACCTCAGTAGATATCTTATAGAAAAGTACCACTTTCCAATTCATGTGTAACATAAATTGGTATGGGGACTTAATTAAGGCCGTAAAAATTGAGGAAAAAAATTGATTTTTGCAAGAGTTTCAGGTTTATTTTATATGCAATGTAAAATGACTATTGTAATACCTTTTGAAATCGGTATCAGGCAAATGCTTTATGCCATCGATCTTTGGGTTTTTTTTGGAAACCATCAAAAGATAGGAGAATAAGGGCTCTGTTTGGTATTACTTTTTATCGACTTTACTTCAAAGTAACGTAGTTTTTTGTATTTGGTTAGTTACTAAAAATCATCTTTTTATGGAAGTAGAAGCTATATTTAGTATAAAAATAGAAGTATGTCACGTCAACTTTTTAAAAAAGTACTTTTCACCCAACTTTACTTTTATGTACAGCTCCACCAAACAGAACCTATAGACGGCTGCTCCATCGATAAGCAAGGCGGAACTACGTTATGGGTTCATGGGGCCTGTGCCCCACATGGATATGAAAAAAAAAACGATATAAAAACGATGTCGTTTTGTCGTTTTGAGTTTTTTTTTATAAATATAAGTAAAATTAAACAAAAGATAATAAGGAGACAAATGATTCAGCCCAGAACCAGAAGTATATGTAGTGTTAATGTGCCCTAATTCAAATATATATGTTATATGTAGTATTAATGGGCCCTAGATCAAATATAATCTGGTTCCGCCATAATCCTGGTTCCGCCACTTTCGATAAGTATAGTTCGTAGTCTTACAGCATGATGTAGGAAGGTATTGTTTAATCAGTTAAATCTCTCAGTAGATATCGTTTAGCTTGTTCTGTTTTGAGGCTGGTTACAGACTTACAGGTGAGTGCGGCTAATTATAGCATGCCCACTTTGTAATATATCCGCGGCGGTAAGTTTTGTGAACTATAAAACACAATACATTGGGATCATTTTAAAATAAAATCATGTTATATTAAGAGATATTATCGTAAATACAAATTCTCATTCGACACCTGTCTCTACAGAGACCAAATAATATAAGAGATCATTATCGGTTGAAGTTGCCGTTGGTGAGTTTCAACCCGTCGACGTTGTTAGATTGTAGGTTGCTGGTGTCGCCATAGTTCAGTGGTCTCAAATGGATCGACTTGAGACTCAACTTCGGTGTGAATTTGTACGAAATAACAGTAATGTACCAAGGATTAGGAATGATCAAGGAAATTGACTGAAAGATCAAGCAAAATGAATGAAAGATCAAATTAACTGAAAATCAAGGTAAAACAGGAATACTCAAGGGAAATGACTGAAAGATCAATCAAACTAACTAAAAGATCAAGTAAAAATAGTAAATGATCATTCCCTTAACCATTAGTGTCTACAAGGACGGGTCTCGTCCAAACTCTCTCGATGGTAAAATGTGAACCTGCAAAAGAAAAATATAAATGCAGGTAGAAAACCCGTATATTAATCTTATGTACTATATTAATATTAATCTTATAAGCAACGAACAATTAGTGAAAAAATTATACATACATACCTGGTGTAGAAGTATAGGAGCCTAGCTTAGAAGCAGATCTTCCCAGAAAATAATAGTTCAAACAATAATTAGTGTCATAATAGTTCAAACTAAAATAATCAATCTTACCAAAAAATTAATATACCTATAATAACTATAATTGATATTAGAAATTATACATGAACACTTACATATATGAGAAAGTCTCCTATTATGCCTCCTTACGGTAAGGGCATGACAAAAAGATACCATATTTTACAACATTTGGGGTTATTATACAATTATTTTAATTATTTGAATTATTTTTGTTTGTGCCTAATGTTTTTATGCTTGAGTTTGACCTTTATTGATCTTTCATTTGGTTTGATCTTTTAGATTTTTTGCCTGATGTTTTATTTGGTTTGATCTTTTAGGTTTTGTGCATTACTTTTCACTTTATTTCATTAATCTTTTATTTTTATGGCCTAAATAATTAAAATAATTTATATAGTAACCCCCAATCTTGTAGAAGATAGTCTACTTTGGCATGCCCTTACCGTAAGGGAACCTTACGTGAGACCATGTCTAAATCTATCTCTTAAAAAATTAGCTATAATAACAATATATATATATATATATATATATATATATCAAACTGAATAAAATATAAGTATATTTAAATAAATTGAACTGATTTATAGAAAATATCTAATATAAAGACCTAACTAAAGTAAAATTTCAAATTAGTTAGATGTAAAATTTCTAAATTCTCAACTTTAATGTCAAATTTCTAAAATAAAATGGCTTTCTGTAGCTAATGCATTTGTTGACAAATAAGCTATTGCACTAATAGTGTTTTTCTTTTGTACAAAGTGAATGCATTAACGAACAGTTTTCATGCTAAATTTCCGATTGCACCGAAAAAAATTTAGAAAAAGGAAACCAAGCCTTAACCTATTTTAATGTTTGAGTCCATTTTCGGTGAGAACAATCTCTGTGGGGTTACAAGGGTCAAGAGAATAAGTATTTACTATTTTTTTTATTATCTTTTAGTCAATTTGCTTGATCTTTTAGTCAGTTCCCTTGAGCGTTTTTGTTTTGCCTTGATCTTTCAGTTAATTTGCTTGAACATTTATTGTTTTGTATTGATCTTTCAATCAATTTGCTTGATCTTTCATTGAGTTTAGTTGATCATTCCTAGTCCCTTGTACCTTATTGTTCTTCCGTACAAATTCACACTGATGCTCAGTTTCGAGTATGTGAGCCGGCTGAGCTTTGACGTCAACAGCAATCTAAAATCTAACAGCGATGGCAGTATTAAAGCTCACCAACGGAAAATTCGAACGATAACGGTCCCCTAGAGTTTCTGATCTCTATAGAGACATGTATGATAATATGATGATTATTTTGAATAATAATAAAATGATTCGTAGCTAAATTAAAATATAAATAATAATAAAATTAATTTTACTAAGAATTATATAGTAATATTTTAGTGCTTGACTCTGCCGATAATTAATAGTCAGGATTTGGTCCTTATACATTCAAAGACATGGGGCATATGGAGCAGGAAATAATGCAGATAATTAATTTGTTTAGGTGAGTATATTCTCTGGTTTTGGTCCCTACTTTTGTTCGAAAACCTAATTTTATAAAAATTCTTCAGAATTTAATTATGAAAGAAGAGTAACAACCATTTTCTGGGCTAAAGATATATAAAGCAGACAATTTATATCTTCTGGACCCTGAAATATATAATACAGAACAGACAATACAGTACGTAATTCTTCAATCAATATTTTCCAAAAAAATGTAATTACTTCCGTTCTAAAGTACGCAGCATGTGCAACACGACGGACATAATTATGGTACAGAAATTATTTAATGCAATTAATTTTTTTTGGATACATTAATGCAATTAATGTATTTGTTTATGGGACAAGCAAGATATATAATGTATTTGTCCCTTGAAACCCGGCAGGCAATACAAAAAATGATATCAGTTCTAACCAAGGAAGTCACGGCGCAATTTTAAGACGTGGCGCTGGTCGACTGTCAGGACGACTAGTTGTTACGGCGCACTTTTAAGGCATTAGTCGACTGTCAGGACGACTAGTCGTTACGGCGCTTACATTGCGGCGTTTACGGCGTTTTATTAATATATTAAACTATAGATATATTTAGGATGTATATTTAAAAATTATACTGAAATATTTATCTTAATATTATAATTTAGAAAAAAAAAGTTTAATTTTAATATAAATGAGAGTAAACTCGTTTCTAACATTTTGAGATATAAGATATTAGACCACAACTAATTGGTCTTTCTATTTAATAAGGTTTAAGTATGTTTTTAATTAGGTAAAATTTTAACTTTTTTAGTTCAAATATTTTAATTACTTTGCAAAATTCACCAAAACAACGTTGTTTAGATATTTTCGTTAAAAAGGCACCAAAAGTCACGGCGAACAGTTGCGGCGATGAAAATTTTCCGCCATGACGACTAGTCGTACATTTGGCTGGTCTCTTACTCTATGCTAATCTAATCCTACTCTAACCTAATCTAATGATCCCGTATATCGAGTGGTCTCCATCCTCACCTTGATTTGAGTGGGGTAAGGAACCCACCTACACCCTCCGATGCACTCCGTACGCCCGTTGATGCAGCTCCCGTCACTCAGTTGAGCACGCCTCTTGCAGATGGAGGGGATGGAGACTTGAGAGACTAGGAAAGAATCCCATCCAGCCCAAATTGGGGGAGTGGGGGATTGAACCCTGGATCTCTCCTAGTTAAGGCAAAGCCTTTGGCCACTTGAGTTAACCCAAGTGGTTAAACTTTTATATCTTGATAATATAAGTAATTAAAGATACTAGCAGTCAAACACGCGTTTAGAAAATTGTGAAAAGTCTCTTGTGCAAGTCTAGCTAGTTAGAGCATCTCCAATAGTAAGCTACTGCTAGACTTGCCACATAATATTTCAAGCTAATAATGTGGCAAGATATACCTTTCAACAATGGTTAGCTACATTTATTTATAACTTCTAGGTCCAACATGTTTCCTTATTTTTGAAAAATACTCTAATAAATTATTTTGATTATTTGTAAATTTAAATTATATTTGAAATAAATATAATACATCCACAATAAGTAATATTTATTAAATAAAGTAGCATAATTATTTGTACAAATCATACCAAATTTTTATAAAATAAAATATTATTAAGGCTCGAGAAGTAAAAATTGTTATTCATACTAATAATTAATTTTAGGTTAATATAAATTAAGATTATTTGTATTTGTATTTGTATATAAATAATACTTACTTTATATAAAAAGTATTTTTGTTGTTATAATATTTTGTATAAACAAATACTATATTATATTTCAAAAAATTAAAATTTTAAAAACATGTATTTGGTACGTATGAAACTTTTTACGAAGGATGAAAATTTCGTTTAAATTTATCATTACAAACATCAAATATGTAAGAACACATACGATTTACCCAAAAATATTATGACTCAATTTACCATGGTAAAGAAGTTTTTGTAGCATGAAAATATTATTAACATTTTAAATTAGTTCTAATTATGGGATAGTCGACAATTATTTATATTATCGAGGTGCGGCAGTGCTGCTCCGCAAGGCAGTACTGCTCGAGTAGCAGTCCACCGTGGCCAACCAACAATGGTTGGCAGTACTGTTATAACTTATTAAAAATTGCAAGCAACTACATAATTAAAACCATTGGAGATGCTCTTAAGAGGGAATAGTAAATTTGTTTAGTTAAACGTGCACACATGCCAGTAAAATTTAGTGGGTTTGGATGTGGAGTTATAGTAGCATCAATTCTACATCTATCACTAAAATTGCTTCACTACTGGATCTTTTTTGTAGTGAGGATGGCCTACACAAATTAAATTAGATATTTAATACTTCGTGTTAAATATTCCCTTCGTCCCCAAATAAGTGTCTTACTCATTTAGTCAATTTTTTCACGCCATGTTTGACCATTCATAACTTATAATATATCAATAATATATTTTCACATAAGATATCGTTAGAATACTCGTATGATGTACTTTTTAAAAATCAAAAATATGTACTCTAATAATAAGTATAATTAAAGTTATTAATGGTCAAACATGGTGTGAAATATTTTTACTATTTCAGGAAAACCCTTAATTGGGGACGGAGGGAGTAAGTTTTAGCCCTAGAAAGACTACTTTGTTTATGATTTGCACCTCAAGTTTAAGGCTATTTTCGATCAGCTTGGTGCTATAGATCGATGCTCCTTCTAGTTAATCTAGTAACAATAACATGTTATATCGTTTTTGACTGAATGTAAAGATTTTATGTTTCAAGGAAAGTCGTATTTAGCCTATGTTGATATTATTTTCGACATTCACAAGAAATCCCCAGCTGAAGCAGACTTAACAGAAGGCACCAGGGCAGGCCGTTTTGCAGTGCTTCAAGCCATAAAAGCTCTTGCAAAAAAACTAATTTCACAAAAACTAATCTAAAACCATGCAAGATTTTTCAAAAATCCATAAATTCAAGTACATTATTAACCCAAAATCATGCAAACCATCCCACAAATTTCAATAAAAAAGTGATATTTATTTGTAGAAAAATACAAATATTAAGGGACATTCATAGACAATTCCACACTAGCTTTTGAGCCAATTATAAATCAATTAACTTGGGGTCTTGCCTCCCCACTTGTCCAGTCTACTCCTTGCTTTGTCCACCTGTTAATTTTGAAAAAAAATAAAAAAATACATTTAACTTTTGATAATGAGAACACTTTAATAGCATATAATCTGGAGATTTTCATGCGGGAAAAGCTGGAGATTTTCATGCGGGAAAAGCTAGTTTTTCTTACATGCGTTATAGCTTTTTGCTCAGTTGTTTTGTGGAAAATCTAACCACTCAAGGGCTTTGGATGTACATCCCATTTTGAATTGAATAACTATTTTTATTTCGTTTATAGAGTAATCCACCCATAATTAAGCATTTTGTTAAGAAAACTACAGGCGGCATAGATAAAGGAAATCGAGACGAGTACCTCAAGTTCCCAGTTGGTACGAAAAGTAACCCAAAGTAATATCAATGTTTGCACGGCAACACCTCCTGCCATACCTGTCCATATCCCCTGCGATTAACCACAAACAACTTTTTGATTAAGCATTGAATAGAGAAAAGGGTGAAATGAACTCTCCAAAACATAATCTAATTATTACTCTGTCAGCTAATTATTGTTCCGGCAATTACAGCAGCCCTTAATTAATACCTTAACACCGAGGTTGAAGTAAAACCCGAGGATTAATACCAGCGGAACACCGACCACGTAATAGCATGCAACATTCACATATGCAACAAATGTTTGCCATCCACATCCAACAGCAACACCTTAATTAATATATATATATATATATATATATATATATATATATTAATATATATATATATATAAAAGACAAACTTATAAAAAGTTTCAGAATTTATTTATTGTTATTTTTATCTAAAATTAATTGGATGTTGTAAATAATTGAATAACAGCAAAGTTTACCAGATAAAACTGGTTGAATACCATTCATCAGAATGGAAATAACCAATAATGGAGTCAGATCGGAAACTGCTTCAGCAACAACTTTGAAAGTCCCTGCTTACGTGATCTAACTTCTACCGTGTTCAAGTTTTAACTAAACAATCAACTAATTAAAACTGTAAGTGCGGAATAAAAGAGAACACGATATGATCACCCAGTTCAGTGCAATGCACCTACGTCTGAGGGGCCGTAGCCCGTGGTAAAGATCCTTCACTAGTTGCAATAAATATGTCCGGTCTATTACAAACTAATGGCTACTCTAGCAAGCCTATCACACTACCAATTGGCTACTCTAGCTTTGATAGTTGCTACTATGATTACCTTCTTTTCCACGAAGGTGTGGCAAGATCTTGTACCACCCGAGTTTTAACACACATCCCTAGTGTTTGTGTAGTGGTTGAAAACCGTGGACTGCGTTGCCTTCTTGCTCAAAAGATAAAAACCCTGAATTACAGAATTTTGCTATTAAAATCGCCAATTGAGCACGCAACTGATGTCCTCCTTTTATAGAACAATGCCGTGGAAAAACTTCCTTTTTCACGGCTCTTGAATCCTTCCTTCAATACACTTCTATTCCAAATCTAAATCCTTGAAGAAAAGGAATTTATGGTTGTCTCAACTTCTATTTATGGAATATTTCATTCCCTGAATATTTCCATCTTAATACAGCTGTAAAACGCGTTGTAGACACCCATTAGGACTGTAGTTTCCATAAACACCATCACGCAATATTTCCTTCCATCTATCAAAACGTGCGCTGGAGCATGGAAAATATTCTATCTTTTTCTGCCAACTGAGGTCATGTTGCAACATGACATTCCACAAAGCAGCCAACAAAAACTGGACTTTACAATCTCCCCCTTTGGCAATTAATTTGTGGACCCAACACTTCAAAAACTTCCACTGAACTCAGAATCTCAGAAAGCCATAACCAACACTGAAATACATAATTCTGAACAGGGCAAAATGCGAATTGGATCCTTCAACCAAAACCAACTGGCAGAAAAATATAGAATCAAAATAACTACAGTCATCCAGAAATCCATAGTCACAAAACAATTCTGTCCTCCGTTAAACAATATCTCCCCCTGGGGCCATAAAATGCCAAAGGACCCCAACAAAATGCAGAAGTACCAAAGAAAACACAGGGAAGGATAAGCCACAGCACCCAGCGCCAACAAGTGAGACAGAAGAAATGCGCTAGGTTCATTTAGGAGGAACAGTAGACTTGAACTTCTTGGTTGCAGACTTCTTCACAGAGGCTGGAGAGTGAACACGCTTAGCCAAAGAGGAAGGAGCAGCAGAGATAGAAGGACCAGGCACCCTAGTAGATAGTTCAACCCTGGCACCCTCTTTAGCAATAGCAGCAAGAATTTTCTCTCTATCCTCATGGCTCTTTCGAAGCAACTCCCCAAGTATTGCCATTTGATCCATATGAAACTGAATCCTCTTGTCAATCAGCCCGCCACTCAAAATCGTTGGACATAATCACATTACTAGTAAATGCTTCCTAATCCCATGGTAAATCCAACACCTCCCTCTTCTATGCACTAGCAGTAAATGCAAATTTCCCAGCAGACTGTACTCTAGCAACATCAACTTCAAATCATTCAGCCCTTAGAAAGGCTGTAATCAAGCAGGGATGAGGTAAAGCCTCAGTGCACCTAGTCAAGAGCACCATGAATTCTCTTGAGAATTTACTTCCCAAGATTTACTTCAAATCCAGAGCCAACCCCATAAAGCTCTTCTGCCTGAACCAAGGTCAAGGTGGTTGTATTATTTGTCTGCATCCAACAGTTGATGTGCACTTTGAAGAGCAACCAGAATCTCAAAGTGAGAGAACTAGTGGGCATGTATCCAGAGGACCAGGAACCAAGATTTCCATAGGTTAAAGCTCTGGCCAACACATGTTAATCCACCTTGTAGTCCCTTGGATATACCAGATCAGATCCCAATATTAAATGAATCCCTAAAATAGAATTCAGCTTCTCAGAAGTTAATGCAATGATTCTTCCCCTGAAATACAGCTTCTCTAACCAATAATCACCATAAACTAGAGTCCCCTTCATCAGATTGTTATAGAATTCAAGAACCATCTCTGGATCATACTCCTTAAATACAGTAGCTGCTTGAACATACCCAATCTGGCCTAGAAAAGTGTCAAACCCACTTTCTGCACACTTCTTCATCTCTAGCACTTTCTCAGCAAAGAAACCTCTTGTGGCCAACATATCATAATTGACACTGGCTTCAACAGAATAGAACCTGTCAGAATAAGCCAAAGACAGCATGGTATTGGTCATTTCAAAATCCTCCTCAGGTGCATCCTCTGCAGCTGGCATGTCATCATCCATCACAGCCCCTTTTTCCAAAGTCTCCTCCTCCTCTAACACAATATCCTCATCCTCAAGATTAGCATAGTCCTCCTCAACATGTATTTCATAATGATTGGTAGGAGATGGAATGTCCTGGTCTTCATTATCCATATCAGTGAAATCCAAATCAATAGGAGGAGAATCAGGCACAGTCAACTTGATGGTTCAGGCACAGTCAACCAGATAAGGCTTAGCCATTGGTTCAGGCCTCACAAAGCTAGGTTTATAAACATCAGAGACTATCATAACATCTGTCTGTGGGGGTTTTGGCCTCATCGTGCCATTAAAAGAACATCCTAGGGTTGTTTTTACTCCCAAAAGTACTATGGTAGAAATCATCCAACCCCTTAGCATATTCCCAAGATTCCAACCTATTATATCAGGCTTTCAGTTTAGTTGCGTCCTTGGTGCTGGGAGCAACAATAAGTTCTCGGGAAATACATCCACAGTAGGAGTAGGGGGTGAACTAGGCAGGGTCTGAATAGTTCCAGTAAGATTAGCCTCGGGCTCAATCAATTCAACACAAGGATCCCATATACCCCTAGCCCATCAAATATCAAAAACTCCCCCTAAATCTGTCAACTCTTGATCATCAAACCCCATGCAAAATCGATAGCTATCTCGGAATACATACTTCAAAATTACTCACAGATCGAATCCCATATAGTCTTTAAGAAGTACAGAAACCCTAGCATGCAAATCAAGAATCCAAAGAAAACTAACAGATCGAGAACCCAGATCGATACCTTAATGGAGAAGCTGTGGATTCCGACTGATTCAGAGGTTCGATGCTATATCCGTTGAAGTTGTAGTTGATTGCGAATCACAGAAAGGCAGCAGAATAGAAAAACATGATGTTGCAATAGGATTGGGGAGGGTTTTCTTTCTGGGCGCGAAGAATGAAGAAACTAAGTACCTTTTCCGCCTTTTTGTGCAAAATTGAAGACGGCCCAACGGAAAAATACAACATAAATACGATAGGGCCCCAGCTGTCTCCCAATTTACACGCGCCTTTCACTTCATACGCGCACCTTATATCTTCATGTTGCAACACGAAATGCAACCTTAACCATATTTTTGGTATTTTCTGATTTTTTATCAAATGAAATACAGAAATAGAAATAACAACTGTACAAGGTAGGTAGACTTCAATACCTCAGATAGTGCATACCCCAAGATGCTGTCTTAGGGTTTCAAATGTAGAAGCATCCCGTGGCTTAGTGAAAATATCATCATATTGAATCTCAGTAGGCACAAGCTTGAGTTCCACCTCTTTTCGTTCCACCAAAACATCTCGAACGTAACCTTTCTGAAGCAAGAACTGGGTTAATCTGTCATACCAAGCTCTAGGCGCTTGCTTCAGTCTGTACAAGGATTTCTTGAGTTTAAAGACATAATTCGGTTGATGTGGATCCTCAAACCCTTTAGGTTGCTCTACATACACTTCTTCATTCACAGTGTCATTCAGACAAGCACTATTGACATCCATCTGGTGCAGCTTAAAATTCAACACACATTGCAGTACATGACGGTGATGAGTTGTATTTATACATATATTTTATGTGATTTTATATTATTATTTCCCACTTGATGTGCACGTTTAGGTGTGTTTTGTGTAGATATTCATCGGATTACGAATGAAGGAGATCGAGAGATGATTTGCTGGATTTTGGAGCAAATGAAGCATAAATGGAGGATTTCGAGCTCATGGAGAGGAGCTAGACACTATACTCTTTTTTTCCTACGGGTTTTTAATGAGGTAGTGTGCTCCAACGGAGATAATAGACCATCATTCTATTATTCCGGCATTGAAGAGGCAAAGGAGCAAGAAGGAAGAAATTGAAGGGCCAAAGAATAATAAGAGTTTTTAATGCTATTGGGCTGTAATTTATTTCAGCCCAGAAAAGCTCAATTCTTTGGTTTATTTTGAAGACTCCAGAAAGAGACTGATTCGCAGAATGGATTTCATGCGTGTGTGTTTTATTACGCATGGGAAAGGATATTTATTTTCCATGTATTTATTTATTTATTTAGGCAGAAAACAATACCTATTAGGATTCTGTTATTTTGGGAAATTGGGGACAAAGGATAAATATGGACGCAGGGGGCGGACTTATTTAGTCTTTGTCAGTTTTATTTCATAGACATTCATAGATTTCAGACGCACGCATAGGACGAGAAGGAGACAGTTTTATTCAAGATTTCGGGTTTAATCTTTTCTTCTCTATTCTGTTTATCTATAATGTTTTCTTTTAATTGCTTTGATTGTTTTTATCGTATTATGAGTAGCTAAGCATTTAATCTGGCTAGAATGATGAAACCCTAGTCTTAAGAATGCTGTGAGATCTAATTGTGCTTAAATTGATTGCTGTGGATTTCGATTTATTCTATGTGCATGTTGTCATATCTGATTAATTTGAGTCTGATCAACTTAGATGAAATTAGGTTAAAGCCAATTAGTACCACCAATCCGTAATTGTTGGAAAGGGGCTAATTAGTGGTAAAGCTATCGCTTAGATAGTGAGAATAAATTGGTAGACAGGTTATTACTTGCGTTCTTGGGTAATTTGTCTATACTGGGTTCCTTCAATTCTTAATGCTGTCAAAACATTAAACTTAGAACTGGCGTTACCAACTAGGTTGTGTTTTGATTAGGGAAATAGTTAGTTTAAGCGTCTCTTGCTAGCTATCGATAAAGTAAGTAGGAACTGGGGTATGTCCGATGCATTCACGGTACCCTATAACTGGTTGGTTCATGGTGGTTAATTAAATCTTTGCATCAAGGATCAGTAATTGACTAGGGTGAATTCATTCAAAGCCGGATTTCTTTATTATCTGATATCTATTTGTCAATTTAGTTTTTTCTGTTTTATTTCAGTAGTTGATAAAAAACTCATTCTCAAGTTAAAAGGTGGTGACTACACCAAAAATTGGTCGTAAGAAAATTAAATTGGATTAATCTGTTCTCTGTGGGTTCGACCCTACTTGTTGTTATATTCTCTAAATATTCTTAGCAATTGTAGGAATATTTTGGTGGTAAACGACGTCCACCAGACGGCTTCCATGGTGCATCTGAGCAAGGTTCAACCGTGATACTCCTCGTGGATTTTTCAATCTCGGAGAGACTCTAGTAATTCCTTCTGTACTTTCCTCATCAGATTCATCAGAGGTATCTTACTCATTACCGATTGGCTTAGGCATATCATCTGAGGGAGTTTCATCATTACCCTGTGAGGAAATTGTAGTAGTTGGACTGTCGGTCTTAATTTCTGGAGTCTGAGGAATTTCACTCTCTCCTGCAACTAGAGGTGATGTTGCAACATGAGAACTGGGACTTGGTTCCTGGGGGGAGAGAATTTTTGAGACATCATTTTTCTGAATTGAGATTTGCTGAACTATTTCTACATCATCAATTTCTTCAGAAACCCTGTCTGGCACATCCTTAACAACAACCTTAGCACTCAAACAGGTAACTGATGGCTCCAAAATATAACAGTTATCAGAAGATCTTCTCCCTGTGAGAATCCCATTAGACCCTTGCTTGACAGTACATAGTGACTCATCAAAGTGCACAGTCATTTGATGATCACACAGATGACTAATGCTGATGAGATTTGCTTTAAGATCCTCCACCAAAAGCACATCATAGAACACAGGAAAATCCTGAATTTGAAGTTCCCCCTTTCCAATGACTTTCCTAATTTTTCCATCTCCAAATTGAACCGTACCACTCCACGGGAGTACATTTCTCAACAAGTCAGGTGATCCCGTCATGTGTCTAGAGCATCCACTGTCAAAATACCAAGTGTCCCTGGTATACACACTATAACAGGTATGTACTACAAAGCAGTTTAAAGAAGATTTCGGTACCCATACCTTCTTGGTGAGTCTCTTCTGCTGCTCAGGTTCCATGTTGCAACATGAAGAGAACTGCTTGCCTCTCATAATGTCTCTCAGTAATCTCATACATTGATAATCATCATGACCATGCATCATACAATATTCACAACACTTGGGAGGGGTTTTTCTTGGTAATGTACCCTGTGATATCTTCCCTTCAGAGTTAGGAACATAGGTGCTCTGGTTGACTCTGGAGATTCTCTTACTAGTAGAAGCTTGAGTCCTAGCAGAGACAAACACTGTTTTCTTCAACTGAGAACTTGTACCAAAGTTGTTGTAACCTAGACCATGTCTATACAGGTCATCATATGCATTCTGAATAGAGCCACTTTCATTATCATTAACCTCATCTACTTCATCTGGAACTGGTCCTGATTCCACAACTCTAACCCCAAAAGACACATGCTTCTCTGGTTGACTCTCATCTTCATCATCACTCCAAGTTTCACCAGATGCTACAAATGCCTTAGGTTGATTTAGAAAATTTCCACATTGATAAGCAAGATGTCCATAACCACTGCATTCCTTACACTGAGGTTTTCCAGCATGCTTTGTACCTTCAGGGCCCCTAGGTAAATCATCAACAAATCTGAGTCTATTCTGAGTGGAATCCACTCCTTGAAAATTTTTAGCAATGCTCTGTGGATCTAAAGTCTGAGATCCTTGACCTTGATATGGCTGAATTCCCTGGTTCTGATAAGATTGAGTTCCCTGGTTCTGAAAGGGCTGATCTCCTTGGTTTTGAAAAACCTGAGTTCCCTGACCTTGATTTACTTGAGCCTGTACACCTTGTGAACCTGGAAACACTCTGATTTGACTCTGAATACCTTGATTATGAGCAACTTGATTTCCTCTTCCTTGATTTCCAGAAAATCCTCTGCCTTGATTTCCCCTCATAAATCTTCCAAAGTTTCTTGCCAGCAATGCCATGTCATCTGATCCAGTACTATCCATCTCCTCCAATTTTCCTTTCCCTTTTGATTGAGAAACATGAAAGGACAGTGCTTTTTTGTCCTTATTGCTATCAGTGTGCATCTCTGATGTCTTCATAAACCCCATTAGCTCATCTAGAGTAACCACATCCAGCTGAGAATTGGAGTAATCACCATAAACTAGAGTAATCACCATAAACTAGAGTCCCCTTCATCAGATTGTTATAGAATTCAAGAACCATCTCTGGATCATACTCCTTAAATACAGTAGCTGCTTGAACATACCCAATCTGGCCTAGAAAAGTGTCAAACCCACTTTCTGCACACTTCTTCATCTCTAGCACTTTCTCAGCAAAGAAACCTCTTGTGGCCAACATATCATAATTGACACTGGCTTCAACAGAATAGAACCTGTCAGAATAAGCCAAAGACAGCATGGTATTGGTCATTTCAAAATCCTCCTCAGGTGCATCCTCTGCAGCTGGCATGTCATCATCCATCACAGCCCCTTTTTCCAAAGTCTCCTCCTCCTCTAACACAATATCCTCATCCTCAAGATTAGCATAGTCCTCCTCAACATGTATTTCATAATGATTGGTAGGAGATGGAATGTCCTGGTCTTCATTATCCATATCAGTGAAATCCAAATCAATAGGAGGAGAATCAGGCACAGTCAACTTGATGGTTCAGGCACAGTCAACCAGATAAGGCTTAGCCATTGGTTCAGGCCTCACAAAGCTAGGTTTATAAACATCAGAGACTATCATAACATCTGTCTGTGGGGGTTTTGGCCTCATCGTGCCATTAAAAGAACATCCTAGGGTTGTTTTTACTCCCAAAAGTACTATGGTAGAAATCATCCAACCCCTTAGCATATTCCCAAGATTCCAACCTATTATATCAGGCTTTCAGTTTAGTTGCGTCCTTGGTGCTGGGAGCAACAATAAGTTCTCGGGAAATACATCCACAGTAGGAGTAGGGGGTGAACTAGGCAGGGTCTGAATAGTTCCAGTAAGATTAGCCTCGGGCTCAATCAATTCAACACAAGGATCCCATATACCCCTAGCCCATCAAATATCAAAAACTCCCCCTAAATCTGTCAACTCTTGATCATCAAACCCCATGCAAAATCGATAGCTATCTCGGAATACATACTTCAAAATTACTCACAGATCGAATCCCATATAGTCTTTAAGAAGTACAGAAACCCTAGCATGCAAATCAAGAATCCAAAGAAAACTAACAGATCGAGAACCCAGATCGATACCTTAATGGAGAAGCTGTGGATTCCGACTGATTCAGAGGTTCGATGCTATATCCGTTGAAGTTGTAGTTGATTGCGAATCACAGAAAGGCAGCAGAATAGAAAGACATGATGTTGCAATAGGATTGGGGAGGGTTTTCTTTCTGGGCGCGAAGAATGAAGAAACTAAGTACCTTTTCCGCCTTTTTGTGCAAAATTGAAGACGGCCCAACGGAAAAATACAACATAAATACGATAGGGCCCCAGCTGTCTCCCAATTTACACGCGCCTTTCACTTCATACGCGCACCTTATATCTTCATGTTGCAACACGAAATGCAACCTTAACCATATTTTTGGTATTTTCTGATTTTTTATCAAATGAAATACAGAAATAGAAATAACAACTGTACAAGGTAGGTAGACTTCAATACCTCAGATAGTGCATACCCCAAGATGCTGTCTTAGGGTTTCAAATGTAGAAGCATCCCGTGGCTTAGTGAAAATATCATCATATTGAATCTCAGTAGGCACAAGCTTGAGTTCCACCTCTTTTCGTTCCACCAAAACATCTCGAACGTAACCTTTCTGAAGCAAGAACTGGGTTAATCTGTCATACCAAGCTCTAGGCGCTTGCTTCAGTCTGTACAAGGATTTCTTGAGTTTAAAGACATAATTCGGTTGATGTGGATCCTCAAACCCTTTAGGTTGCTCTACATACACTTCTTCATTCACAGTGTCATTCAGACAAGCACTATTGACATCCATCTGGTGCAGCTTAAAATTCAACACACATTGCAGTACATGACGGTGATGAGTTGTATTTATACATATATTTTATGTGATTTTATATTATTATTTCCCACTTGATGTGCACGTTTAGGTGTGTTTTGTGTAGATATTCATCGGATTACGAATGAAGGAGATCGAGAGATGATTTGCTGGATTTTGGAGCAAATGAAGCATAAATGGAGGATTTCGAGCTCATGGAGAGGAGCTAGACACTATACTCTTTTTTTCCTACGGGTTTTTAATGAGGTAGTGTGCTCCAACGGAGATAATAGACCATCATTCTATTATTCCGGCATTGAAGAGGCAAAGGAGCAAGAAGGAAGAAATTGAAGGGCCAAAGAATAATAAGAGTTTTTAATGCTATTGGGCTGTAATTTATTTCAGCCCAGAAAAGCTCAATTCTTTGGTTTATTTTGAAGACTCCAGAAAGAGACTGATTCGCAGAATGGATTTCATGCGTGTGTGTTTTATTACGCATGGGAAAGGATATTTATTTTCCATGTATTTATTTATTTATTTAGGCAGAAAACAATACCTATTAGGATTCTGTTATTTTGGGAAATTGGGGACAAAGGATAAATATGGACGCAGGGGGCGGACTTATTTAGTCTTTGTCAGTTTTATTTCATAGACATTCATAGATTTCAGACGCACGCATAGGACGAGAAGGAGACAGTTTTATTCAAGATTTCGGGTTTAATCTTTTCTTCTCTATTCTGTTTATCTATAATGTTTTCTTTTAATTGCTTTGATTGTTTTTATCGTATTATGAGTAGCTAAGCATTTAATCTGGCTAGAATGATGAAACCCTAGTCTTAAGAATGCTGTGAGATCTAATTGTGCTTAAATTGATTGCTGTGGATTTCGATTTATTCTATGTGCATGTTGTCATATCTGATTAATTTGAGTCTGATCAACTTAGATGAAATTAGGTTAAAGCCAATTAGTACCACCAATCCGTAATTGTTGGAAAGGGGCTAATTAGTGGTAAAGCTATCGCTTAGATAGTGAGAATAAATTGGTAGACAGGTTATTACTTGCGTTCTTGGGTAATTTGTCTATACTGGGTTCCTTCAATTCTTAATGCTGTCAAAACATTAAACTTAGAACTGGCGTTACCAACTAGGTTGTGTTTTGATTAGGGAAATAGTTAGTTTAAGCGTCTCTTGCTAGCTATCGATAAAGTAAGTAGGAACTGGGGTATGTCCGATGCATTCACGGTACCCTATAACTGGTTGGTTCATGGTGGTTAATTAAATCTTTGCATCAAGGATCAGTAATTGACTAGGGTGAATTCATTCAAAGCCGGATTTCTTTATTATCTGATATCTATTTGTCAATTTAGTTTTTTCTGTTTTATTTCAGTAGTTGATAAAAAACTCATTCTCAAGTTAAAAGGTGGTGACTACACCAAAAATTGGTCGTAAGAAAATTAAATTGGATTAATCTGTTCTCTGTGGGTTCGACCCTACTTGTTGTTATATTCTCTAAATATTCTTAGCAATTGTAGGAATATTTTGGTGGTAAACGACGTCCACCAGACGGCTTCCATGGTGCATCTGAGCAAGGTTCAACCGTGATACTCCTCGTGGATTTTTCAATCTCGGAGAGACTCTAGTAATTCCTTCTGTACTTTCCTCATCAGATTCATCAGAGGTATCTTACTCATTACCGATTGGCTTAGGCATATCATCTGAGGGAGTTTCATCATTACCCTGTGAGGAAATTGTAGTAGTTGGACTGTCGGTCTTAATTTCTGGAGTCTGAGGAATTTCACTCTCTCCTGCAACTAGAGGTGATGTTGCAACATGAGAACTGGGACTTGGTTCCTGGGGGGAGAGAATTTTTGAGACATCATTTTTCTGAATTGAGATTTGCTGAACTATTTCTACATCATCAATTTCTTCAGAAACCCTGTCTGGCACATCCTTAACAACAACCTTAGCACTCAAACAGGTAACTGATGGCTCCAAAATATAACAGTTATCAGAAGATCTTCTCCCTGTGAGAATCCCATTAGACCCTTGCTTGACAGTACATAGTGACTCATCAAAGTGCACAGTCATTTGATGATCACACAGATGACTAATGCTGATGAGATTTGCTTTAAGATCCTCCACCAAAAGCACATCATAGAACACAGGAAAATCCTGAATTTGAAGTTCCCCCTTTCCAATGACTTTCCTAATTTTTCCATCTCCAAATTGAACCGTACCACTCCACGGGAGTACATTTCTCAACAAGTCAGGTGATCCCGTCATGTGTCTAGAGCATCCACTGTCAAAATACCAAGTGTCCCTGGTATACACACTATAACAGGTATGTACTACAAAGCAGTTTAAAGAAGATTTCGGTACCCATACCTTCTTGGTGAGTCTCTTCTGCTGCTCAGGTTCCATGTTGCAACATGAAGAGAACTGCTTGCCTCTCATAATGTCTCTCAGTAATCTCATACATTGATAATCATCATGACCATGCATCATACAATATTCACAACACTTGGGAGGGGTTTTTCTTGGTAATGTACCCTGTGATATCTTCCCTTCAGAGTTAGGAACATAGGTGCTCTGGTTGACTCTGGAGATTCTCTTACTAGTAGAAGCTTGAGTCCTAGCAGAGACAAACACTGTTTTCTTCAACTGAGAACTTGTACCAAAGTTGTTGTAACCTAGACCATGTCTATACAGGTCATCATATGCATTCTGAATAGAGCCACTTTCATTATCATTAACCTCATCTACTTCATCTGGAACTGGTCCTGATTCCACAACTCTAACCCCAAAAGACACATGCTTCTCTGGTTGACTCTCATCTTCATCATCACTCCAAGTTTCACCAGATGCTACAAATGCCTTAGGTTGATTTAGAAAATTTCCACATTGATAAGCAAGATGTCCATAACCACTGCATTCCTTACACTGAGGTTTTCCAGCATGCTTTGTACCTTCAGGGCCCCTAGGTAAATCATCAACAAATCTGAGTCTATTCTGAGTGGAATCCACTCCTTGAAAATTTTTAGCAATGCTCTGTGGATCTAAAGTCTGAGATCCTTGACCTTGATATGGCTGAATTCCCTGGTTCTGATAAGATTGAGTTCCCTGGTTCTGAAAGGGCTGATCTCCTTGGTTTTGAAAAACCTGAGTTCCCTGACCTTGATTTACTTGAGCCTGTACACCTTGTGAACCTGGAAACACTCTGATTTGACTCTGAATACCTTGATTATGAGCAACTTGATTTCCTCTTCCTTGATTTCCAGAAAATCCTCTGCCTTGATTTCCCCTCATAAATCTTCCAAAGTTTCTTGCCAGCAATGCCATGTCATCTGATCCAGTACTATCCATCTCCTCCAATTTTCCTTTCCCTTTTGATTGAGAAACATGAAAGGACAGTGCTTTTTTGTCCTTATTGCTATCAGTGTGCATCTCTGATGTCTTCATAAACCCCATTAGCTCATCTAGAGTAACCACATCCAGCTGAGAATTGGAGTAATCACCATAAACTAGAGTAATCACCATAAACTAGAGTCCCCTTCATCAGATTGTTATAGAATTCAAGAACCATCTCTGGATCATACTCCTTAAATACAGTAGCTGCTTGAACATACCCAATCTGGCCTAGAAAAGTGTCAAACCCACTTTCTGCACACTTCTTCATCTCTAGCACTTTCTCAGCAAAGAAACCTCTTGTGGCCAACATATCATAATTGACACTGGCTTCAACAGAATAGAACCTGTCAGAATAAGCCAAAGACAGCATGGTATTGGTCATTTCAAAATCCTCCTCAGGTGCATCCTCTGCAGCTGGCATGTCATCATCCATCACAGCCCCTTTTTCCAAAGTCTCCTCCTCCTCTAACACAATATCCTCATCCTCAAGATTAGCATAGTCCTCCTCAACATGTATTTCATAATGATTGGTAGGAGATGGAATGTCCTGGTCTTCATTATCCATATCAGTGAAATCCAAATCAATAGGAGGAGAATCAGGCACAGTCAACTTGATGGTTCAGGCACAGTCAACCAGATAAGGCTTAGCCATTGGTTCAGGCCTCACAAAGCTAGGTTTATAAACATCAGAGACTATCATAACATCTGTCTGTGGGGGTTTTGGCCTCATCGTGCCATTAAAAGAACATCCTAGGGTTGTTTTTACTCCCAAAAGTACTATGGTAGAAATCATCCAACCCCTTAGCATATTCCCAAGATTCCAACCTATTATATCAGGCTTTCAGTTTAGTTGCGTCCTTGGTGCTGGGAGCAACAATAAGTTCTCGGGAAATACATCCACAGTAGGAGTAGGGGGTGAACTAGGCAGGGTCTGAATAGTTCCAGTAAGATTAGCCTCGGGCTCAATCAATTCAACACAAGGATCCCATATACCCCTAGCCCATCAAATATCAAAAACTCCCCCTAAATCTGTCAACTCTTGATCATCAAACCCCATGCAAAATCGATAGCTATCTCGGAATACATACTTCAAAATTACTCACAGATCGAATCCCAGATAGTCTTTAAGAAGTACAGAAACCCTAGCATGCAAATCAAGAATCCAAAGAAAACTAACAGATCGAGAACCCAGATCGATACCTTAATGGAGAAGCTGTGGATTCCAACTGATTCAGAGGTTCGATGCTATATCCGTTGAAGTTGTAGTTGATTGCGAATCACAGAAAGGCAGCAGAATAGAAAAACATGATGTTGCAATAGGATTGGGGAGGGTTTTCTTTCTGGGCGCGAAGAATGAAGAAACTAAGTACCTTTTCCGCCTTTTTGTGCAAAATTGAAGACGGCCCAACGGAAAAATACAACATAAATACGATAGGGCCCCAGCTGTCTCCCAATTTACACGCGCCTTTCACTTCATACGCGCACCTTATATCTTCATGTTGCAACACGAAATGCAACCTTAACCATATTTTTGGTATTTTCTGATTTTTTATCAAATGAAATACAGAAATAGAAATAACAACTGTACAAGGTAGGTAGACTTCAATACCTCAGATAGTGCATACCCCAAGATGCTGTCTTAGGGTTTCAAATGTAGAAGCATCCCGTGGCTTAGTGAAAATATCATCATATTGAATCTCAGTAGGCACAAGCTTGAGTTCCACCTCTTTTCGTTCCACCAAAACATCTCGAACGTAACCTTTCTGAAGCAAGAACTGGGTTAATCTGTCATACCAAGCTCTAGGCGCTTGCTTCAGTCTGTACAAGGATTTCTTGAGTTTAAAGACATAATTCGGTTGATGTGGATCCTCAAACCCTTTAGGTTGCTCTACATACACTTCTTCATTCACAGTGTCATTCAGACAAGCACTATTGACATCCATCTGGTGCAGCTTAAAATTCAACACACATTGCAGTACATGACGGTGATGAGTTGTATTTATACATATATTTTATGTGATTTTATATTATTATTTCCCACTTGATGTGCACGTTTAGGTGTGTTTTGTGTAGATATTCATCGGATTACGAATGAAGGAGATCGAGAGATGATTTGCTGGATTTTGGAGCAAATGAAGCATAAATGGAGGATTTCGAGCTCATGGAGAGGAGCTAGACACTATACTCTTTTTTTCCTACGGGTTTTTAATGAGGTAGTGTGCTCCAACGGAGATAATAGACCATCATTCTATTATTCCGGCATTGAAGAGGCAAAGGAGCAAGAAGGAAGAAATTGAAGGGCCAAAGAATAATAAGAGTTTTTAATGCTATTGGGCTGTAATTTATTTCAGCCCAGAAAAGCTCAATTCTTTGGTTTATTTTGAAGACTCCAGAAAGAGACTGATTCGCAGAATGGATTTCATGCGTGTGTGTTTTATTACGCATGGGAAAGGATATTTATTTTCCATGTATTTATTTATTTATTTAGGCAGAAAACAATACCTATTAGGATTCTGTTATTTTGGGAAATTGGGGACAAAGGATAAATATGGACGCAGGGGGCGGACTTATTTAGTCTTTGTCAGTTTTATTTCATAGACATTCATAGATTTCAGACGCACGCATAGGACGAGAAGGAGACAGTTTTATTCAAGATTTCGGGTTTAATCTTTTCTTCTCTATTCTGTTTATCTATAATGTTTTCTTTTAATTGCTTTGATTGTTTTTATCGTATTATGAGTAGCTAAGCATTTAATCTGGCTAGAATGATGAAACCCTAGTCTTAAGAATGTTGTGAGATCTAATTGTGCTTAAATTGATTGCTGTGGATTTCGATTTATTCTATGTGCATGTTGTCATATCTGATTAATTTGAGTCTGATCAACTTAGATGAAATTAGGTTAAAGCCAATTAGTACCAACAATCCGTAATTGTTGGAAAGGGGCTAATTAGTGGTAAAGCTATCGCTTAGATAGTGAGAATAAATTGGTAGACAGGTTATTACTTGCGTTCTTGGGTAATTTGTCTATACTGGGTTCCTTCAATTCTTAATGCTGTCAAAACATTAAACTTAGAACTGGCGTTACCAACTAGGTTGTGTTTTGATTAGGGAAATAGTTAGTTTAAGCGTCTCTTGCTAGCTATCGATAAAGTAAGTAGGAACTGGGGTATGTCCGATGCATTCACGGTACCCTATAACTGGTTGGTTCATGGTGGTTAATTAAATCTTTGCATCAAGGATCAGTAATTGACTAGGGTGAATTCATTCAAAGCCGGATTTCTTTATTATCTGATATCTATTTGTCAATTTAGTTTTTTCTGTTTTATTTCAGTAGTTGATAAAAAACTCATTCTCAAGTTAAAAGGTGGTGACTACACCAAAAATTGGTCGTAAGAAAATTAAATTGGATTAATCTGTTCTCTGTGGGTTCGACCCTACTTGTTGTTATATTCTCTAAATATTCTTAGCAATTGTAGGAATATTTTGGTGGTAAACGACGTCCACCAGACGGCTTCCATGGTGCATCTGAGCAAGGTTCAACCGTGATACTCCTCGTGGATTTTTCAATCTCGGAGAGACTCTAGTAATTCCTTCTGTACTTTCCTCATCAGATTCATCAGAGGTATCTTACTCATTACCGATTGGCTTAGGCATATCATCTGAGGGAGTTTCATCATTACCCTGTGAGGAAATTGTAGTAGTTGGACTGTCGGTCTTAATTTCTGGAGTCTGAGGAATTTCACTCTCTCCTGCAACTAGAGGTGATGTTGCAACATGAGAACTGGGACTTGGTTCCTGGGGGGAGGGAATTTTTGAGACATCATTTTTCTGAATTGAGATTTGCTGAACTATTTCTACATCATCAATTTCTTCAGAAACCCTGTCTGGCACATCCTTAACAACAACCTTAGCACTCAAACAGGTAACTGATGGCTCCAAAATATAACAGTTATCAGAAGATCTTCTCCCTGTGAGAATCCCATTAGACCCTTGCTTGACAGTACATAGTGACTCATCAAAGTGCACAGTCATTTGATGATCACACAGATGACTAATGCTGATGAGATTTGCTTTAAGATCCTCCACCAAAAGCACATCATAGAACACAGGAAAATCCTGAATTTGAAGTTCCCCCTTTCCAATGACTTTCCTAATTTTTCCATCTCCAAATTGAACCGTACCACTCCACGGGAGTACATTTCTCAACAAGTCAGGTGATCCCGTCATGTGTCTAGAGCATCCACTGTCAAAATACCAAGTGTCCCTGGTATACACACTATAACAGGTATGTACTACAAAGCAGTTTAAAGAAGATTTCGGTACCCATACCTTCTTGGTGAGTCTCTTCTGCTGCTCAGGTTCCATGTTGCAACATGAAGAGAACTGCTTGCCTCTCATAATGTCTCTCAGTAATCTCATACATTGATAATCATCATGACCATGCATCATACAATATTCACAACACTTGGGAGGGGTTTTTCTTGGTAATGTACCCTGTGATATCTTCCCTTCAGAGTTAGGAACATAGGTGCTCTGGTTGACTCTGGAGATTCTCTTACTAGTAGAAGCTTGAGTCCTAGCAGAGACAAACACTGTTTTCTTCAACTGAGAACTTGTACCAAAGTTGTTGTAACCTAGACCATGTCTATACAGGTCATCATATGCATTCTGAATAGAGCCACTTTCATTATCATTAACCTCATCTACTTCATCTGGAACTGGTCCTGATTCCACAACTCTAACCCCAAAAGACACATGCTTCTCTGGTTGACTCTCATCTTCATCATCACTCCAAGTTTCACCAGATGCTACAAATGCCTTAGGTTGATTTAGAAAATTTCCACATTGATAAGCAAGATGTCCATAACCACTGCATTCCTTACACTGAGGTTTTCCAGCATGCTTTGTACCTTCAGGGCCCCTAGGTAAATCATCAACAAATCTGAGTCTATTCTGAGTGGAATCCACTCCTTGAAAATTTTTAGCAATGCTCTGTGGATCTAAAGTCTGAGATCCTTGACCTTGATATGGCTGAATTCCCTGGTTCTGATAAGATTGAGTTCCCTGGTTCTGAAAGGGCTGATCTCCTTGGTTTTGAAAAACCTGAGTTCCCTGACCTTGATTTACTTGAGCCTGTACACCTTGTGAACCTGGAAACACTCTGATTTGACTCTGAATACCTTGATTATGTGCAACTTGATTTCCTCTTCCTTGATTTCCAGAAAATCCTCTGCCTTGATTTCCCCTCATAAATCTTCCAAAGTTTCTTGCCAGCAATGCCATGTCATCTGATCCAGTACTATCCATCTCCTCCAATTTTCCTTTCCCTTTTGATTGAGAAACATGAAAGGACAGTGCTTTTTTGTCCTTATTGCTATCAGTGTGCATCTCTGATGTCTTCATAAACCCCATTAGCTCATCTAGAGTAACCACATCCAGCTGAGAATTAATCTCCAAGTTCATGACTAATCCTGAAAATGTCTCAGGCAGTGACCTCTTTACCTTGTCCAGAACTTGAGCCTCAGTATATCTTTCTCCAAACTGGTGTGCTCTATAGATTAAATCTTTCAATCTAGTGCTAAATTCATCAACAGTCTCATGTTCCAACATCTCCAGGCTTTCAAATTCAGATTTGATCATTCCAAGTTTGATTTTTCTGACAGACCTGGAACCCTCATGCTCTTTCTCAAGGGCTTCCCAAGCATCTTTGGCAGTAGTGCAACTAGAGATGATTCTGAACTGATCATCCTTGACACCATTGTATAGCGCACTCAGTACCTTGCTATTCAGCCTTTTCAGTGCCTTCTCAGTATCAGTCCAGGGAGCAGGTTTTGGAATTGTCTGTCCAGCATGATTGGTTGAGGTAGGTGGACTGTAACCAATTTCGATCATACTCCAAGCATCATCATCAAGCTGATCAATAAACATACGCATTCTAGTCTTCCAATCCGGGTAGTTTCCATCAACCAGTAACGGCGCCCTTGTGATGGATCCTCCTTCCTTGGCCATCGTAAGCAGATCGTTCACTCACCTCGCAAGAGGATTAAAAGAGTGATTAAGCTCTGATACCAACTGAAAGTCCCTGCTTACGTGATCTAACTTCTACCGTGTTCAAGTTTTAACTAAACAATCAACTAATTAAAACTGTAAGTGCGGAATAAAAGAGAACACGATATGATCACCCAATTCAGTGCAATGCACCTACGTCTGGGGGGCCGTAGCCCGTGGTAAGGATCCTTCACTAGTTGCAATAAATATGTCCGGTCTATTACAAACTAATGGCTACTCTAGCAAGCCTATCACACTACCAATTGGCTACTCTAGCTTTGATAGTTGCTACTATGATTACCTTCTTTTCCACGAAGGTGTGGCAAGATCTTGTACCACCCGAGTTTTAACACACATCCCTAGTGTTTGTGTAGTGGTTGAAAACCGTGGACTGCGTTGCCTTCTTGCTCAAAAGATAAAAACCCTGAATTACAGAATTTTGCTATTAAAATCGCCAATTGAGCACGCAACTGATGTCCTCCTTTTATAGAACAATGCCGTGGAAAAACTTCCTTTTTCACGGCTCTTGAATCCTTCCTTCAATACACTTCTATTCCAAATCTAAATCCTTGAAGAAAAGGAATTTATGGTTGTCTCAACTTCTATTTATGGAATATTTCATTCCCTGAATATTTCCATCTTAATACAGCTGTAAAACGCGTTGTAGACACCCATTAGGACTGTAGTTTCCATAAACACCATCACGCAATATTTCCTTCCATCTATCAGAACCTGCGCTGGAGCATGGAAAATATTCTATCTTTTTCTGCCAACTGAGGTCATGTTGCAACATGACATTCCACAAAGCAGCCAACAAAAAACTGGACTTTACAAACTTCGCCACCAGTGAAAATGTAACTAATGTTATGTCTGAAAATGAGTACTAATATGGCGCAAATTGCAGCAATAACGAGCGAACTCAAGTTTACGATGATCACTGCAAAAGAGGCAGATTTTGGATTTCCAGCGCCCAGTTCATTGCTAATTCTTACACTGCAAGGTAATAATGTCTTATGTCACATATATGTTGAGTTACAGCCATGTAGGGGTGCTTATTGAGTCGAGCCGATCATCATGAGCAACTGGTGCTCAATCTCGGTCAAAGCTCGACTCGAATAATTAACGAGTTGAGTTTGAGCAAGGCATTACTCGACTCGAAAACTCGTGTGTAAACTAGATATGTATTTGAAATTTGTCATACATCTTTGTAATCTATATTAGAAAAGAAATTAGTAAAAACTTTTAACTAAGTATATTAAATTGAACTGGAAAACAATGTATATCTATTTAAATTGAACTGAACTAAGAATAAGGGTTTGTAAACAAGATTAATAAGATTAGTTTATAATATTTATAAAGAGTGTGGTGCATTTCATGAATTATATTTTGATTAGGATTAAAATTCAGAACTCTAAGTCAATTAAAACTAAAATTTATTAAGAAATATTTTAGAAAACATTTACACAAATGGGATGTGTATTTATAATAGTGGGATATTTATAAAATTCACTTTGAAATATATATAACTTAATTACGCACGTGTCAAACAGTGAATGAAGCAAGAAAAAGGAAGTCATTTTATGCTTTGATAAAGAAAAAGGAAGTAATCGGTAAATAACAAAATTTTTACAGTTGTAGAGAGAGAGATGCTGACCTTGCTGCGGCATTGAAACCTACCGCAATCATCAAAACCCATCCCGAAATTGTCAGACTGGATAAAAAAAATACGACTCCGTTAAAAATATCAAAAAATCCAAAACATAGTAAATGCCAGTCTTAGCAGTATTTATTTTAACTTAAAAAAACTGATCTAAATTATTATTATTATTATAATAAATCATTATTATAATCATGTTTCATAATTTTTCTATGTTTATGCTTGATGATTTGCCCGGCAATGAAGAAATTTCAGTAACAGATAATGAAGGTGTCGTGAGCATTTACTTCACTGACTAAACTGATAATATGGTAGTAGACTAAACCACTATTTCTTAAGTGCCACATTAAAACTTTTAAGAAATCTATGTAAGAAATCATGCTCAATAATAGATGAAGAAATAAGAACCACTCCTACAAGTGTTAAATAATTAACATTCATATTTTATTAAAATTTAGGAAATAATAAATAATAGGTGGCATATCTTTATTGGTTAGACTAAGACCCTGTTTACTAGAGCTTATCTTGATGTACTGAACTGAACTGAACTGAATTGAACTGAACTGAATTGAACTGAATTAAAAAATGATGTATTGAAAAATGGAATCAGCATGACTGAATTAACCTGAATTTCATCAAATTACATTTTCACTGAACTGAACTGAATTGAACTGAATTGAACTGAATTCATTTGAACTGAACTGATCTACAGATAAGCTCTGGTAAACAGGGCATAACACGAATAAAGAGGTAACCACTCCCTAATTAGGGAGCAAGTCCTTAATAAGGAGTGGTACTTAAAACTCCACAATCGTCATTTCAAAATAAGGAGTGGTCCTTATTAAGAAAAGTGAACTTAAGGAGCACCATTGTGGATGCTCATCCACAATAATTTTGAATTAAGAAGTGCTCCTTAAGTGACACATCATCAATTTTGGTAAAAAATAGGTAAGAACCAACCATTAACAATGGTAGTATACATTAAGAAGTACTTTTTACCATTAAATTATAATTTATTTAAATAATAAATATGAAAAGAAATTTTCTTATTGGTTGGTCAAGCACAATAAAAGAGGCAACCCCTCCCTGAATTGAACTGAACTGAACTGATCTACAGATAATCTCTGGTAAACAGGGCCTAAGTGTTGTAAGCAATTTTACTACTCTCCTTACCAACTAGATTTTCATACAAGACTTTTCACGGTTTTCTAAACACGTGTTTAATTTTTAATATATTTAATTACCTATATTATCAAAATATAAAAGTTTGATATGACGATTCTAACAATGTTAAATATGATGATATATCCAAAAATACAGTCAAAATTTAGGATCTTTTACTGAAAATATCTTCTATGCAAATCTAGTTGGTAGGGAGGGATGAGTACATGAGTATATGTCATAAATATTACTACATCTCATGTCACTAATTCTAGCAACGTTTTCTGGTTTTCATGACTATAAAAATATGCGTCAGAGAATGTGGATCCATGAGACCGGGGACCATGTTGATCGGCTCACTTTCAAACCCGATCTTTTACATATTAATCATGATCATCCAGTGTATTATTACTGATTCTCTCACTTTTAAGACTAGTTTTTCACACACATATATATAATTAGGATCAGGTGTGACACCCCATCTTATTTGTGACACCTTTACACATGAGGAATTTAGTTCAAAACTTGATCATTTTAAAGCAAAACAAAAAAATTATATTCTGCAAATTCTACCCTTTGTTCTAAATTCCTCATGTTCTGTTTTGTGTGAAAATACTCATTTTCCTTTTGTATCACACCTTTTGTTTTAAAATGCTCATGTTGCCCAATGCCCATACATAAGGTTAATATTCATGTTTTGTGTCAATTTCCTCACGTTGCCCATACATAAGGTTAATGTTCATGTTTTGTGTCAATGTCCTCATGTTTTGAGATTACATATAAATTTTTTGTTTTGCTTCAAAATGATCAAGTTTTGAACTAAATTCCTCATGTTTAAACGTGTCACACATAAGAAAAGTGTCACACATAAGAGGGGCGTCACACACTATTGCAAACTAGGTCTATTGTATCACTTCAAAAGTGTTACTTTAGGTACTAAAAGTGTTGCTTTAGGTCTAATGTAACACTTTTGAAAGCATTACCTTAGGCGATGTTACATTAGACCTAGTGCAACACTTTCAAGGGTTTAGGTAACACTTTTCAGAAGTGCTACAACTTTCTAGCAAATGTAACACTTTCATAAAGTAACACTTTTGAGCCTCTATTGTAACACTTTTGGAAAGGCTAATGTAACACTTTTAAAAAGGTTAATGTAACACTTTTAATTAAATCTAATGTAACACTTTTGGAAAGGCTATTGTAACACTTTTAGTTAAATCTAATGTAACACTTTTGGAAAGGCTATTGTAACACTTTTAATTAAATCTAGTGTAACACTTTTGTAAAGGCTAATGTAACACTTTTGGAAAGCCTAATGTAACACTTGCTCGGATCTATGGTAACACTTTTATGTAACACTTATGGAAAGATTAATGTAACACTAATGATTTTCCATTATTACAAAGTGACCCCTCAATTTGTATTATATTACTAAATAAATCATAAACTTTCATTAAATCATAAAATAAACCAGTACATTTCAATACAATTCAATATCAAACAATCTTATGATCTCTATACATTTTAATGAAATTATGAGTGGGGTACTCATACTCCTCTCCATTGTAATCAAAGTAGAGTCTCTCCCCCTTAGCAATGTCTCTGAGTTGCAACTAGAAGAACCCAGAAACTCACCATTTACGTCATAACGCACACACTTCATGTTCTGCTTCTTCTTGCTCTCCTGCACACACATTTGAACTAGTTTTAAGAACTACAGTACTGTGTTTTATTTCAAATTCCAATTATACGTAGCTTGTTTTAAACAGAAACTATCATCATGAGTGTTCTACTGAATAAAGAGTGTTAAACATAAGCAAGAGAACGGAAAAGGGGGTGTCAGATAAGGGATATGGTAGAGTTTGAGAGGGAAAAGGGCTTACGGCTCATGGTTGTTTACGACATTGATAAAGCGAGATATGTTCCCTCGCCTATCAGGGCATATGACTAAGCTCCTAGCTGGTTTTGGGCAGACAGAAGAGTCATCAGACTCTGCAGTCATCGGGCTCCCTCTTCTTCAAATAATCCTGAATTAATACAAATGCTCCTGAATTAATGTTGCAGCTCGGAACGGAACATAATTCAGGTTACTCAAGTCTTTGTAGCAGAATATAATTGAGCTACAGACCATATAGTAAAAGAAGAGTATGTTAGGAACATCAAATGACAATAGTCTCATTGAGCAAAATACATGCAGTTTCAGATTTAAAAGAAAAACAAGAACCAGGAAATAACATACGCTACCAAAATTATCGTGAACAAAATATGTCAGATTCAGAAAATGAAACTAGTAAAGACATTGTATGCACAGAACTGCATATAATCTTTGACATTTAGTGACTATAAAGGTTAGGCTACTAGTTTATCAAGAAAATCGGTAAGAAAAATACCTCAAGACAAAGCTTCTTTAGCCATTTCAGGACGTGGTTTCAGAAATGAAAATAAAGATGAAATGAAAAGGTAAGATTAGTATATCTCAGAAATCAGATCAAATATTATACATGTAACATCCAAGAAGTATATGTGATAGAACCCAAGTTAATGCATCCAACAAGTAAACAAAAACCCTTGTATGATATACCTAATGAATCACCACTCTCCTGATCTTCTTAAGCTCTATGAAAATTGAGCAAATGGAAGCAAACCCCTAGACAAAAAACGTAGTCTAAGAATTACTAGTCCAAGAGTTGATAAAGCTGAAGTCTACTTAAGGAATATTCTCCTGACCCCGTGTAATATTTTAGAGACAGAAACAATTCAATTTCATCATAGAAGAAGAAGAAGAAGAAGACTGTAACTTAGCAGATTGGCAAAAAATCATACAACAGATTAGGAGAGACAGGCGAATTACTTAAACGGACATTTCTCTGAGATAACAATTTAAAATGAAATTCATTAAAAGAACTTGTACAAAGACGGTGAACCGATAAGTTATGAGAAATCAAGTAGCTCACCTGTAAGGTCCATCTTCAATAAGTAGCTCACCCTAAAGTTACAAGAGAGGTATACTTGAAAGTTGTGCAAGCTTCTTTCAGAACTCTTGGTCAAAAGCCTGGCAATCATCTTTTCAACCTTATACAAAATACATATTTATATAATAGGAATGTCAGTATGTTACAACATAAATTAGATTCAAGAAAGTAGATTTAGCAACACATCAAAGCATGCTCACTAACAAAAACAGAAAAAGCTGTGAGCGTCCGTGGAAGAATCTGCTTAGGAAAATTTATATGCGTGTGCAATATTCTTTCAACTATGCATGTTCAATTTCAATTATGCATGTTCAATTCCAAAAACAAAAACTCACATAAACATCAACGAAAAAAATTCTAAAAATAATAATAATCATCATCAATCATCATCATCTTCAAATTCAATATCATTGCGTTATGTTCTTACCAGTTACCCCCCACACCGATGATCTGCAATTCCACAAACCTCGACCGAAACCGCCGCAGACCTCGATCGAAAACCACCGCATGCTTCAAATCGGAATCCGCCGTAGCCGCGAGGAGATTGGGGAAGCTGCCGCGAGGACTTCCAGGAGCTCCGATGGCTTCACGAATATCGGCGTCTTCTGATTGCAGATTGAAACCCTCGTAATCCGTCGCCATCCGTCGGTGAAAGCTTGGAAAGTGGTGGTGCTCGCATCGAACTCCGTCGCTAAAGTCATGAAATCGCGCCTCGCCGTCGCTTAGTGGCCGCCGTCCGTCACTGAAGCTCTGAAATCGTCGCGTCGCTGCGGTCGCCGCCGTCCGTCACAGTTTGGAATTGAGGAGAATCGAAGTGATGACTTTGGGTGGAAACGATTTAATTTCATTTGGAATTTGGGGATTAATCGAAGTGATGACTTTGGGTGGAAACGATTTTATTTAATGGTTTTGCACATTGGCCCCTAGCTTTTGTATTTTCATTTAAAAGGAACTCCATTATTATTTAAGACACAATTATAATTACATGGAAACTGGAAACATGTAGCAAAATTCTGTTAAGCACAAATTTGGTTACACCTACCAATGTAATGAAATATTATCACATGTTAACATGTAACAAGTGTAACGAAAAAAGTGTAATTTATGGCCTTATTTTATTTTTGTAGTGTTAGACTATTTAACCATTCAAAATTTTCAATTAAATTGTATTTAAAGGTGTAACTATTCCAATGAAAAATTATTCAATTCAAATTAGTTGTTTAAATAAGTTGAATGTGCAACACTTTTAAAATGTTGCAAATTCCTTCAAATAGGTAGCACTTTCAATAAGTGTTACAATAGGTAGTAAACTTGTAGCATTTTTTATAAAGTGTTACATTAGCCTTATAAAATGTAACACTTATTAAAAGTGTTACAAGTTTATAGCATATGTAACATTTTAATAAGTGTTACACATAAAGTGTTATATTAGGCCTAATTTGTACTAGTGACACCGGATCCCTCCCCTATATATATATTAAGCATGCATGATCATTCAACAGTGAGACTAATTAAGAGAGGTCAAAAAGAGTAAAAAGTGTTACCAAATGGTGAGAGAGTCGATTGCAGTGGTGGGATCAGGCAGCTGCTGTTATGTCTGATGAGTTTGAACTTCGCATGGTTGACAAGAAGATTCAGTTTCATATGGATCAAATGGGTTTTCATGGGGATATGCTTCGTAAGCATCAAGGGGACAGGGAAGGTCTTGTTGCTGCAATTGCTAAACGGAGGGCTGCTGGTACTTCATCTTCTAAAGCTCCTGAACCCTCATCCTCGACTGCTCCATCTTCCTCCAAGAAGCGGGTCTCTACCTCTACAAAGCAACCTGCAGTGAAGAAGTCCAAGTCATCAGTGAAAAATCCAGCAAAGAAGAAGTCCTAAACATGATGGTGTTTGTGTTCTTGTGTCCTCTGTTGCTGTTTCTCTCATCTCCTCTATTGTTTTTTTGGCTCTACTTATATCGGGGACCTTTGGCATTTTATGGCCCTAAGGGGGAGAGATATTTCTGAGTTTAGATTTTCAGATATTGGATGACTGTAGTTTATAATTGCAATGTTTTCTGCCACAACGTTTTTTTTATGGATCCATGTGTAGCTTGTCATGCCCAGAAGTTTATGTTGAGTTATGTCTGGGTTCAGTGAAGAAGGTTGAAATGATGGGTCCACAAATTGCCAAAGAGGGAGATTGTAAGTCCAGTTTTTGTGCTGGCTGCTTTGTGGAATGTCATGTTGCAACATAACTTTATGTGGCAGAAGAAGAATATTTTCTGATTTCAATCTTGGAGTTATATGGTGAAAGGAAATATTCTGAGATAGTTTTTCGTGGAAACTACAGTCATGATGGGAGTCTTCAACGTGGTTTGCAGTTGTGGTATATTAGGATTCCTTAAATAAACACTGAGACAGACCACAAAGTTCCTTTCTTCAAGTCTTTAATATGGAATAAAAGTTCAGTGAAGGAATGAGTCTAGAGCTGTGAAAAAGGAAGTTTTTCTCACGGCACTGTGCTATAAAAGAAGGACATCAGTCGCGTGCTCCGTATTGCTTTTCACCGCAAAAATTCTGTTTACCAGGATTAATCTTTCGAGCAATAGAGGCGACACAGGTCCGAGGTTTTTCACAACCAACTCACACTTGGGACATATGTTGAAGCTCGGGTGTTCAAGATCTTGCCGCACCTTCGTGGAAAAGAAGGTAATCACTGTAACAGCTATCAGAAAGAATTGGTAGTGTGATTGGCTTGCTAGAGTAGCCATTAGATTGTAATAGATCAGGAAAATATTTATTGCATCTAGTGAAGGATCTTAACACGGGCTACGGCCCCCCAGACGTAGGTGCTTTGCACTGAACTGGGTGAACAATTCGTGTGTTCTTTAAATTCCGCATCTTAGTTTTATTTTGCTGTATTAAGTAAAACTAGCACACGAATTAGTTTAAATCATCGTAAGTAGGACTTTCAGTAATAACAACATAAATGGACTGAAGTAAGAAATCAAATTCTTGAACTTGTAAAGCCAAGTATAGATATCTCAACAATGAACTCGAGTAATGTGTTTATATAAGCAAGAGAATGAATTCTAAGACTTTGATGGTGGGGAAGCAAGGAAACGAATTCTTGGACCTTTAGTATTGTTTCCACATATATGAAATGAATTTGGGAGGTAAGGAAATGAATTCTGGGACCTTCGAAAATTGTAATAACATGCAAAAGCAGGGAACCGAATCCTTGGACTTTTGTTTTTTTTTTATGTAAATTTTTTTATATTAAGTAGAAACAGAAAGCAGGGCTGTAGCCCTGTTATCTTCATTACACACTATATTTCTAGACACTTTTTGGATAAAACTTAAAGAAAATATCTGCAATTTATTCCTAATATCCCTTATCAGAGCTTGAATCTGCCAAGGTGGCCTTAGAGCACTGTTCTTGATTAGATCAACAAGTACCTACGAATCAGTTTGCATCCATATCGCCATAGACTGACTATCAGGGATTTGCATTAGCGCTTTCCAACATGCTAAAGCTTCTGCATGGAGGGCAGAATATGCTCTGAACTTCACTTGACCCTCCTTGTGTTGATGCCCCATTTAAACTGGCTCTGCAACTGTCCATGATCCTGCTGCCTCCTGCGTTGATTTATTAAAAGCTCTATCTGATTTGATGATCCAGTGAGGCACCAAAGGTAACCATCCTGGATTTGCACTTTGAACTTGCTGTAACTGTTCTTGAGTGTTTATATCCTCAATATCCTGTGCCACTGCCCTTCCATCCATCACTTTTAGCATTTGAACAACATCACCTGCTATTATTTGTGCCTCTCTGTAAGAATGCTGAAAAACTACTCCGTTCATGTCCTTCCAGATTTCCCACATTAAACACACTAAGAGCTTGATATCTTGCTGCTGTTTTGTTCCCACAAAACACTTCCAAAACCAATCCTTGATACTGCCAAGGCCATTTATTTCAAAAACACCATTGGCACCAAAATTATAACTGAGTGCTGGTGCCTCCCACACTCTTCTGGATGCTTCACACCCAAGAAACAGATGTGTCACATCTTCTTGAAACTGGTAACAACGAACACACACAGGAGATTCTACAGATTTCCTATACCATAACCCCAAGGCAGTTGGTAATGAATTCTGTATGGATCTCCACACACATACTATGATCTTAAGAGGTAGATTTAGAGCCCAGAATTTGGACCAGTGTTCAATGGAATGAGTCACTATCTGTCTTTGCAAACTTCTGTATCCCTCTCTTACTGTATAGACACATGTGGCTGAACCCTCCCATATTAGTCTATCCCTTTCTGGAATAGCTGAAAGATGTATCTTCAAAATCTCCTTTATAATCTCTGGAGTGAAGAGAACTTTGAGTAGGGGAACTCTCCATGTACCATTTTCCTGGATTAAATGTGATACCTTTAAATCAATATGGAGAACAGCTCTCTGCTGCTGACTCATTCTATTTTGAACCCCTGGGATCCATTGCTCAATGACCAATACTGATGCTACCAAAATCCGTCCGTTCCTCCGGGGTTACACGCTATCCGGGTCTCCTTGTTAATCGGCCTGCTACAACCCTGCAAAACAATCCCCGGGAGGCGTCCCGGGGAAGAAGCTCCGGCGTGATGATGAGATGGGGATAGTGGAGAAGGAAAACGTACGGAAGGTACTCTCAATATAAAGTAGAGAGATATAAGTCACATACCTTGTTCACTGTTTGAGACTAGTATTTATAGCCGAGCTTGCCTACTTGAGATAAGGTGCAGGACCACTTCCCTTTGTCCCCGTCCGTCCTGCTTTTTTGTCCGGACGTGCCCCCTAGCGGGAAAGGCATCGCCTCAAAACGCGCTGGGCCGCGGACCCTATTATCGGCCCAGTAGGCCTTTGGGCCGGTAATATCACTAGCCCCCCAGACCAGTCATCCGGGTTTCTGTAACGCGGGGAGCTGGTCTCGTAACCTTCTCCTGACGTCACTCTGGGTAGGGCCCTTCCGTGTTAAAACTAGTTTCTGACAACGCCGCCTTTTCCCCTTCTGCATTGATCAGTATCTCGTTTACCGTGTCATCATTGCTTTTCCTTCTTTTGAGGTGGCGATTCCTATTCACCCGCCTATATAAGGGGCATAACCTTCATTTTTACAAATTACTTTCTGCAAAATTTCTCCAGACGCTCTGCTTACTCGCTCCTTCGCATTTTCAACCAAGTAAGCCCTTAACTCCCTATTCTTTTCTTCTCCTCATGGATTCCCCTCTTCTCTCCACCTCTTCTTTGGACACCGAGGGAGTTCCAGATCAGTTTGAAGTCCAGTTTAGGGCTGCTGATAACCCGGTTTCCTCCCCGGTTTCCTCCCCGGGTTCCCCTCCCGAGGCTCTCAGCCCCTCCCGGGAGCTAAATATCCCGAGTCCGTCGACCCTGGATGGAGCGGGCTCGAGCCTGACTGATCGTCCTAGTCACTCCCGGGGTGGTCAGGATGAGAGGGTGTTTGGCGAAGGAGTGGGTGACGACCTTCCCCGGGGGCCTACTCATGGAGTGCGTCCAGTGGGTCTCAAATTTTTTGATGTCCCCGGGGATTCTCCCTCTCTAGACAGGGATGTTTTAGACCTAGCCAAGCGTTCTTTCATTCCCCTTCCCTTAAACGCTTCCCTTTATAAACTTCCCCCGGGAGCCTCCGAGCGAGAGGTTGCTTGCATCCCCCGGATCCATTTCCAGTATGGGCTCAGCCTGCCCTTTCCCCCTCTTTTCCTTGAGATTCTTCAGTTTTACAAGCTAGCTCCGGCTCAGTTACATCCTAACGGGGTTGTTTTAATCCTGGCCTTCTTACTTAACTGCGCACGGTGCGCCGTTCCCCCTTCTCTCCTACTTTTCCGCTCCTTCTATGCTTTGCGGAAAGCACATGCGTCCTTCCCGGGCGTCTTTTCTTTTACCATTCGCTCCGGGATAAAGGACTTCCTTCTTACCAAACCTAAATCTGCCAAGGGATACCTTTCGAAGGGTTTCTTCCTGTGTGACGCCCAAGTGTACCCTATTCCCCCCTGGAACGACTCTCTCGTTCCTGAGGACAAGAAGCCCCTCGTCAACCTCCCCAGCATCATTACCAGCGATCACAACCTCCTCCGTCTCTCCCCTTTGAATATGGACGACTTTTTTAAGACCGGAAACGCGGGCTATTATTGGCCTCGCGGGATTTATCCTACTGAGCTCTTCACTCTCCCGCGCATCGCAGCGGTGTGGCCGAATGGAGGTGCCTATTAAGGATTTTATTTTATTTCTGATTTTCTTTCATATATATATTTTCCTAATTTTGCCTTTAATTGATTTTAGTTCAACCTCTTCTGTACGCGGACGTCATGACTTTCGTGGAAAGACCTCCCGCCGGGAATGATCAATCCGGGGCTCCCCGCTTGGGGCAGCGACTTTTGCCTGTTCCACAGGTAGCTCCCCCCACTGAACCTTCCTCTACTGAGAATCCAGCCATCATCCCGCAAGGGGTTCGGTCGCGGCAGCGATCTCTCGAGCCGAACCCCTCCGGGTCATCTTCGGCGACCCGCACCGTCGCTGGTCCATCCTCTACCCCCGGGCGACGGTCCTTTATCCAGCACCCATCTTATAGTGGCGGGGCGAGTTCACGATTCAAACGGCCATCCACTGGTGATCTGTCTGGGTCGCCCCCACCTTCTCGCCAGAGGACTGGTGATGTTCCCCCTACTCCTCCTCCTGCTGTTAACAGTGCTCCTCCACGCGCTACTGCCACCGAGACCATCCTTGGGGGCAAAGAAGAGGTAAGTGTTCTCCCCGGACTTCTTATATTCAAGCTTTATGATTTCCTAAGTTTCCTTAACTCCCTTATTTATTATGCAGAGCATTGCCTTCGCCGACTCCCTCCTGGCGGATTCCCAGTTCGTCGAGGCACTGAACATGACTTATTCTAAGTATAGTGCGGGGCTGTTTACTAAAATGGAAAAGGAGCTCCGCGAATCCAAAGAGAAGTTGGCCGGGCAAGATGGTCTTGCGGCTCAACTGGAGGAGGCCAAAAAGAAGTTGGCCGACAAAGAAAAGAAGCTTGCCGTCAGGGAGAAAAAATTGGCTGAGGAGGAGAAAAAGTACAGTTCCCTCAAGAAGGACAAAAAGAGTTCTCAACTCGAAGCCTTGAATGCCGTCACACAAAAGCTCCTTCGCTCAGAGGCGTTCGAGAAGAAGTTGGAAGGGATTGCCGCTGCGGCCAGTGCTGATGCCTGTCACGAGATGTATCGGAGTTTGCGGGGTTGGTTGCCCGGGCCCGCGCGTCTTGATGCCCAGGCGTCCTACTACCGGCCCAAGGCCAATGACCTGTTAAACCATCGTTTCCGGGATCTTCAGGAAGCGAGTTTGGAAAGTTTGGTGCCCCAGCTGTGGCGATCGCTGGAGATGTCCCCCCGGGCTTCTTCTGCTTCTGATATCAGGAGGATGAAGCTCCCTGCAATTGGTGAGGCCTCTTGCCCCGACCCTGGCTCCGAGGATTTCAATGTTTATGGGGTTGTCCCAGAGACACCCAACTGGACTGAGGGTTACCAAGAGTTTTGCGCCGTCCCTGACAACTTTGGATACCAGGCTGTCTATGAGGGGAAGGTGGATGGGTATGTCGTGGGGCTTGTAGAAGGGCAGGATGATTTGTTGTATCAGTCCCGGAAATCTACCCGGAAGGTAGGGTTCCCCGGGCGTCCTGAGGATGAGCCTAAGGTGGACGCTCCTGAAGATATAATCGAGCCCAACTGGTCTACTGAAGATATAATCGAGCTAGAAAGAAGATGGGAGAAGGCCCATGCCACCCCAGAGGGAAGGGATTCTGCTGATGACAACGTACTGCCCTAGACTCCAGTCTATTTTTTCTTCCTTTTTGTAGTAGTTTTTTTTTTTTGTACTTTTCCTCCCCGGGAGGCTCATGTAGAACTTGGCCTTGGTGCCTATTTTGATTAATACAAAGTTCTACTTCTTAATGATATTACCATCTTTTGTAGTCTGAGTGTCCCCTAGAGGAGATTCTCCCGCGTGGGCCCATGCCTTATGTTTTTCCTCATCCTAGTAGTTCTTCCGGCACCTACTTCTCTCTCCCCCGCGCTGGGTGCCTCCAATGCTCTTTCCTTCAGAGGAAACTAGCCCACTGGAGGTTTGGAGGTGACCAGGCTACCCGGGCATTAGCTGAGGCGGGGTTGGATTGCTTCCTTCAGGAGTTTGGGTCGATCCGGGTGCTGGTGGCGTTTCTTAAGGCAGTTGATGCCAAGTTTGGGTCGTTGAACCAGTGCTTCGACCTTGCTTCTGATCATATGCGGGAGGCCCTGAATTCTCACCAGACCATAGCTGAGCTGCAAGCCCTTCACGACGACTCCCAGCATCGTACCACCAAGGAGCTAGGCATGGTGTGGGGTGAACTTGAGCGGGCGCAAGAGAAGCTTAAGAGTCTAGAGACCCGCACTGCTCAAAATAAACTACTTGGTGACTTGGAGAAGGAGAATCGGTCCCTTACTCATAGGAACAGGGTCCTCCAGGATGCTCTACTAGTCACCCGGCTATCCTATCACCTTTTAGGTCTTAAGAATGGCTTAGTTGGGGTGTCTCCCCTCACTGATATTCCAGCCGGGGTTCGTAGGACGATTGAACGCATGGAAGCTAACTCGAAGAAGTTTGGTGAGGGAGCTCCCAATCATAAAGCCTATCTAGACATCGTGGAGTGGCATAATAAGATAGCCGCGGGGGAGGTTGAGCCCTATCCCTCTAGTCTCCGCCGAGTCCCTGCCCGAGTGGAGGTGGATGTGGCGTATGAAAGGTACGAGGATATGTCCTTATCTATTGACCCGGAAGAAGTGGCACGCCGGATAAGACGCATCCAGGAGATCGCTGATTCCGGGGTTACCACGAAGGGCATCAAGACCGCTGAGGGCACCCGCATCAGTCGGGAGGAGAAGGGAAAAAGCGTAGCAGACTTGTTTCCTAAGTACAGGTTTGTTACATCAGCCGGGGTTAGGAGGATGCGCCTGGCAGAACCACTTCCCGAAGGATCCGTTGTGGTTCCTATTCCCGATTTGAACGAAGAAGACGCCGCGCAGTTGGAGGAGGAACTTGCGTGGAATCAAGCCCCGGATGCCCGCTTTGCCGAAGATCTCCTGTCCTCTCAGTTCTTCGGAGGAGGTTTCCGTCCGGGTAACCCTGAGGGTGCTTCCGGGTCAGGTCCCAAGTGGGTGTAGTAGCAAATAGATAGAAACAATCTGTATATAAAATGCTTTGTAATACCCTTGAGATTTATGAATCAATGAATAAAAGTTTCTTTAAAAATTTCTTCATTAATTCTGTAAATATTACATTCTTTTGGTCCCCGGGCTTCATTCAAGTCCCGGATCCAATCTAGCGGGGCACCCGAATGGGAGCTACCCATGGGTCCCTTTTTCAATTCTTTCTCTAAACCCATGACGAGGCCGAACGTCGGGGTTATCTCTCCGAGCATATTCATGCTTACATGAGGAGGCATATCCATGCCTGGCATATCCATGCCTAAGTAGCTGGGGTTCATTGCGGGGTATTCTACTTCCCGTAGAACCTTCTTAGATTAGCCACATTCCATCTTCTAGGAATTTCCTTCCCCTGCTCGTTCTCCAGCACGTAGCTTCCTCCCGGGTGTGTTTCCTTCACCTTGTATGGTCCTTCCCAATTGGGTGCGAGCTTCCCCTCCGGAACTTGTCTGCTCTTGTCATTTCTTCTCATCACCCAGTCTCCGGGAGCGAAAACCTCCTTCCGCACCCTTCTGTCATGGTACCTCTTTACTCGCTCCTTCACCTTGGCTTCCTGGAGTGCTGCATTCTCTCGCTTTTCTTCCAGGAGGTCTAAGTCAAGGCGCCGTCCGGCATCTTCTTCTTCCGGGCGTTGGTGCTGAGTCCGAGGGCTAGGGATCCCAATTTCCGCGGGTATCACTGCCTCCGACCCATATACCAAGCAATACGGGGATTCCCCGGTGGCCGAACTTTCTGTAGTTCGATGGGCCCAGAGAACACTGGGCAACTCCCAAATCCAGTTTCCGCGCGCACCTTCCAAGCGGGTTTTTAACCCTTTTGATGGTAGTGCGGTTGGTGACTTCTACTTGCCCGTTCGCCTGGGGGTGGTACACAGATGTCAACCTCTGCTCTATGCCATACTTGATACACCATGATTTGAAAGGATCATTTTCAAACTGCGCCCCATTGTCCGTGACTACGATCTTTGGGATACCGAATCGACAAATGATGTTCTTCCAGCAAAACTTAACACAAGTTAATCCCCGTATGTTGGTGAGTGGTTCTGCCTCCACCCATTTACTGAAGTAGTCAATCGCCACAATCACGTACTTAGCTCCTCCCGGGGCAGTTGGGAAAGGCCCCACCAAGTCAATTCCCCACCTGCTGAAAGGCCAGGCTCCCGTGACCCCGACTAACTCCTCCCGGGGTACATGGATTAGCGGGGCAAATGTTTGACATGCCAAGCACTTCTGAACATGCCCTTCCGCATCTTTGAACAACGTCGGCCAATAATACCCCAGTCGTAAGATCTTCCTAGCCATTGTGCGAGCTCCCTGGTGACTCCCGTTAGACCCTTCATGGACTTCCCGGATGAGGTGTTGGCCTTCTGTCCTTTCTACACACTTAAGCAAAGGCTGGAGATATCCCCTTTTATACAATTCCCCGCCCTGGATTACATACTTAGGCGCTTTGACTCTCAGCTTCCGGGTCTGAACCCTATCCTCCGGGGTGGTTCCTTCTTCTAGGTATGTTCGCATAGGAACGATCCAGGATTCTTCCTCATTTACTACCATCACCTGGTCATTTTCCTGATAGCTCCTCCTTCCTAGTACTTCCATGTACAACTTTTGGTTAGGCTCAGGCTTTAATTCCGAGGAGGCCAACTTACTCAAGGCATCCGCTTTACTATTTTCCTCTCGGGGAACCTGGACCAGGTTGAAGGTTTCGAACCCGGCTGCCAACGGTTTTACCGTTTCCAAGTATTTATGCAGGCTCCTCTCCCGGGCTTCATATTCTCCTTTTACCTACTGTACCACAATCTGAGAATCGCTGTATGCCGTGAGAGCTTTGATGTCCATCTCCTTTGCCAATCTTAGTCCTGCGATCAAAGCTTCATACTCGGCTTCATTGTTGGTTGTTTTGAAAGTGAATTGGACCGCATAGGGGTATTCTTTCCCTTCCGGGCTAATTAACAAGACTCCCGCTCCACTGCCTCCTGAGTGTGCCGATCCATCTACATACAACCTCCAATCCGGGACTACTTCAGCCTCGGTCATCTCCTGCTCTTCCTGTATCCTTGCTTCTGATTCCACTAGAAAGTCTGCTAAAGCCTGCCCCTTGATAGCCCTTCTTGGCTCATACCGGATTTCGTATTCCCCCAACTCAATAGCCCATTTCATCATTCTCCCTGATGCCTCCGGCTTGAACATGACCTGTCTGAGCGGGTAATTAGTGAGGACTACTATTGAATGGCCCTGGAAGTAGGGTTTAAGCCTCCTTGACGCATGTACCAGTGCTAGAACTAATTGCTCCAATTCAGTATACCGGGTCTCTGCCCCCCGAAGTGCCCGGCTAACAAAGTAGATTGGATGCTGCTTTCACTCCTCTTCTTTGATTAGCACGGCACTTACTGCCTCCCGGGATGCCGCTATGTACAAGAAAAGCTCCTCCCCCGGGTATGGTTTCTTCAAAGTTGGCAACTGTCGAAGGTGATCTTTCAAATTTTGGAACGCCTTCTCGCACTCCCCGGTCCACTCGAATGCCTTTGCCTTCCTGAGAATGGAAAAGAAAGGTAACTGCCTTTCTGCCCCCCTTGATAAGAATCGACTGAGGGCCGCGAGGGAACCTGTTAACCGTTGTACTTCTTTCACCGATCTGGGGGAGGTCATCTTAGCTATGGCCTCTACCTTTTCCGGGTTGACATCAATGCCACGGCTTGACACCATGAAGCCCAGGAACTTCCCCGCTCCCACTCCAATGGTACTTTTGGAAGGGTTCAACTTTAGATTGCTCAGCTCAAGTTTTTTGAACATCTCCTCCAGATCGTTCAGGAAAGCCCCATAAGACCTGCTCTTAACCACCATGTCGTCGACATATACCTCCATGTTCCTCCCCACTTGGTCCTTAAAGAGTTTGTCCACCATTCTCTGGTAAGTAGCCCCCGCATTCTTCAATCCAAAGGGCATCTTCTTATAGCAAAAAGTCCCAAAATTGGTGATGAAGGAGGTTTTTGCCTTGTCCGCCTCATCCATCTGTACCTGGTGATACCCTTTATGTGCGTCAAAGAAGGCCAGCACCGAGTACCCCGCGATAGCCTCTGCCAGCCGGTCCAAATTCGGGAGAGGGTAGCTGTCTTTGGGGCAGCATTTATTCAAATATGTAAAGTCGATACACATGCGCCAGCTTCCATCATGCTTCTTTACTAAGACCGGGTTAGCTATCCACTCTGGGTAGATGATTTCCTCAACCACCCCGGCTCTCTCCAGCTTCTTCACTTCCTCCTTTATGAACTCCGCTCTCTCCGGGGTTACAGGTCTTTTCTTCTGCCTGATTGGCTTGGTTGCCGGGCTTATGTTCAGCTTGTGTACCCCCAACTCTGGCAACACCCCTACCATGTCCTCCGGGCTCCATGAGAATACCCCTTGATATCTGGCCAAGAGTTCTTTCAATGCACCTTTTACTTCCTTCGGGAGGTCTTTTCCCACCGTGACCATCCCTTTGTCCGCCACTCGCATTTCTTCCAACTCTTGGCGGGGAGCTTCCCCATGCACCACCCCGACTGCTTTCTTTGCATCTAAGACCGCCGTCATCATGCAACTTCTCGCGACCGCTTGGCTTCCCCGTACGACTGCCACTCCTTGCGCGGTGGGGAACTTCATTGTCAGCAGGTATGGACAACTCGCTGCCCGGGCTTGGGTTAGCCATGGCCTCCCTATAATTACATTGTACGGCGAAGGTGCATCAATAACCGCAAAATTGCATGTCACTGAGATCCTCTTGCTCCGGTCCTTCTCGTCCACCATACACACTGCGAGGGGAATAACACCTAGAGGAACTTCAGGTTTTCCCGTGAATCCTGACAAGGGAGACGAAGGAGGTTTCAGATTCTGTCTCCCGATTCCCAATTGATCGAAGCAGGAAGCGAACATTATTTCCACGCTACTCCCATCGTCCACAAACACCCTCTTGATCAAAAAACCTTCAATCTCCGCCGTTACCACCATTGGGTCTGAGTGGGGTATCTGTGGCGGGGCTGCATCCGCCTCAGAGAAAGTAAGAGCTTCGTCGGGGCGAAACCTTTTCCCTTCAATCTCCCCCGGAGGAACATATCGCGTACGGGCGCGGATGGCGGAAACTGACTGGCATGCCTCTCCGACGTCTCCGCTTATCACGTTGATCATTCTGTTTGGTACTGGGGCTGGCTCTACTGCCTGGACCGGCACAGCAGCTATGGCGGGCCTCCCCGGGGCCCTGTTGCCTTGGTTACCTTGGGCTCTCCCATTTCCTCTCCCTGGGTTAGGCCTCCATCTTCTCCGGGGTTGCTCCTGAGGCTGGTCCCGGGGATTCTCCTTCTTTGCTTCTGTCGCCACGCAGTCTTTCAGCTGCCCCCGTTCTATCAACTTTTCTATCTCATTCCTCAGCCCTCTACATCCCTCTGTTGAGTGTCCATAAGACTTGTGGTAGGCGCACCATTTGTCCGCGTTTTCCCTAGACGGGGTCCCCTGGATGGGCAGCGGGTCCGGGAACAGATCTTTGTGAATAGCATGTATCTCTGTCCGGGACTTGCTGAGTGGGGTAAAAGTATCTGCCCTTGCCCGGTTTGCCGGTGCAGGACCCAAATCCCTCCTATTTGGGTCAGCCATCCTCCTCCTTTCCATCTTATCCGGGAGGAATCCCCCAGATTCTTCTTTCCTCTTCCGGGTGGCGTCGCTAACTGCACAGTACAGCTGCACCGCCATCTGTAAGTTGTGAAAGGTTTCCGGGATGTTTTCCATCAATTTTTGGAACAATGCCATATCCCTCAAGCCATTTATGAACCCGCTAATCACCGCCTTCTCCTGCTGCTGCCTGTCTATGGCCTTCATGCTGTCGTCCATGTATCTTCGGTAATATTCCATTGGCCCTTCCGCGGCTTTCTGCCGGGTGGCGAGAAGCTCCGTCAGTTGCTTCCCTTCCTTTTTCAATCCCGCGTACCGGAATAGCAGAGCCTTGGAGAAATCATAATAATCCCTAAGACTCTGCCGGGGCAAGGAATCGAACCATAGGAGACAGTTCCCCCTCAGGTAGCATCCTACCAACTTGCATCTTAGTTCTTCCGGGAAGTCCCGTGACACCATTAAGTTTTGATATGTCCTGACAAACTCCTCCGGATCTGTCTCTCCATTATACGTTGGGATTCCCTCTGGGACCCGAAGGCCCGGAGGCCATGGGTATGCCAGCACCCGAGGTACCCATGGGGAAGTGGGTTGAGCTCCGTTTCTCCCCACTAGCTTATCCAATCGCGCCTCCAAAGAGTTGGGGTCCTGTCGTGCCACCTGATAGCCCCGCATCCCATCATCCTCTCTACAGTATCTCTCCGGGTAACCGTAGCTCACCCCCATTGACCCATACATGGGCATAGAATACTGGATCGGGTTCCCCTGGGTTCCCGGGGCCTGATAACTCAATAATCCCGCGGGCATGACTGGAAGGTCGTACCCGGTCTGCTCCGCTCCCCAGCTGGAACGCGGGTAGTAGGGTGGAGCATGTGGAATTAAATTTGATTGTTGTCCAATAGCCACTCCTCCTCGGACTCCGAAATCCGGGGGAAAAGAAGGTGGGATGGTTGAGGAATTAATTCGCCCCTGTACTCTTGACGGCTGAACAGCCCCGTCTAGATCGATAACTTCCCTTTGATGTCCCCGCAGGGGGTCTGCCAGGTTCCCTCCAGGCTCCCTTCGTCTTAAGTTTTCCCGGGTAGAGAGTACCCACTGGCGGTACAACTCCTTGTTGGCTCTCATGAATTCCAACGCTGCTGATTCCTCCGCATTAGCTGAGGGTTGCCCCTCTTCCCGGGTTTCAGGTTTCCGGACCCGGGGACTGCCTTCCCCCGCGGGCCTAGGCTCCTGCTCGTCCTGGTACTCTCTTTCCGAGTCGTCTTTGTCGGAGGCAGTTTCCACGTGACCATCCTGTGGCACTCCTAGCTCACGCTGGTGTCTAGCCTCTTCCTGCAACTGCCTCAAGGTCACGTCATCTCCCGGGGGTAGAGGTGGACTACTCCCTGAAGGTGCCGCATTCTTCTTCGGGCGCCCACGCCCTCTCCTTGGCGACTCCATCGTTGCGAAGGTGGAACTGGTCCCACCGGGCGTGCCAATTGATGCTACCAAAATCCGTCCGTTCCTCCGGGGTTACACGCTATCCGGGTCTCCTTGTTAATCGGCCTGCTACAACCCTGCAAAACAATCCCCGGGAGGCGTCCCGGGGAAGAAGCTCCGGCGTGATGATGAGATGGGGATAGCGGAGAAGGAAAACGTACGGAAGGTACTCTCAATATAAAGTAGAGAGATATAAGTCACATACCTTGTTCACTGTTTGAGACTAGTATTTATAGCCGAGCTTGCCTACTTGAGATAAGGTGCAGGACCACTTCCCTTTGTCCCCGTCCGTCCTGCTTTTTTGTCCGGACGTGCCCCCTAGCGGGAAAGGCATCGCCTCAAAACGCGCTGGGCCGCGGACCCTATTATCGGCCCAGTAGGCCTTTGGGCCGGTAATATCACTAAATACATTATTCCCACTCCCTATTTGCCACTTTAACTGTCTCCTTATCAATTCTTTCCCCCATAATATGGACTTCCAACTCCATGCATCCTGTCCTCTAGCTTCGACATTCTTGAAGGTTGTGTGAGTACAATATTTCTTTAAAAACACCTGTGCAAACAATTCTTCTGGTTCATTGACTATTTTCCATGCATGATTTTCCAGTAAAGCCCTGTTCATGTCCTTTGCTTTCCTGAGACCTAGACCTCCTTTACTCTTTGGCAAACACATTTGCTCCCGTGACATCCAATGTATACCCCTGCCTTCTAGCTCTCCTTTCCATATGAAGGCTGCCGTCATTTTATCTATTTTCTTCAAGATGGAATCAGGTATTTTGAAAATTCCCATTGGATATATAGACAATGATTCCAAGGTATGTTTATCCAGTGTAATCCTGCCTGTCACATTAAGGAATCTGGTTTTCCAGCTATCATACTTCTTCCGGACTCTAGAGATCAGCTCCCCAAAAACCATCACGTTCCCTTCTGTCAGATCCAGGTTAATCCCTAGATATTTAGATCCTATTCCAGTATTATGAATGTTCAAAGTGTATCTCAATAAGCTCTCCTCCTGTGGTAAAACATTCGGGATTACTTGAAGGGAAGACTTATTGAAATTGATTCTCTGTCCTGAGAATCTAGCAAAATGATCCAGAATTTTTGCCAAATGAAAGTACCTATCATATTCACACTTTAGAAAAATGATGCAGTCATCTGCATACATCAAATGAGTGATCTTTGTTACCCTCTGTGCACACTTATATCCTAGAGATTGCTTTTCCTGAATATGTTGTTGTGAATTAAGCATACCTGTCAGAAATTGTTGGCAAATCATAAATAGATATGGAGATAGAGGGCATCCCTGTCTGAGTCCTCTTACTGGCTTAAAGGCTTGCATCTGTACTCCAATGACATTGATATTTGTCACTGATGTAACACACTGCATGATGAGTGATATCCATTTATCTGAAAAACCAAAATACTTTAAAGCCTCCTCCAGAAATACCCAAGAAACCCTATCATAAGCCTTACTCATATCTAGCTTCACTGCCACCAGTCCCACTTTCCATTTCTTCTTTTTTCTTAAAGACTCCATCATTTCATGTGCCAACAACACATTCTCTCCAATGTGTCTATCCTTAATAAACCCTGTCTGGTTTGCTGCTATCAAGTCTTTCATTATTGAACTTAATCTGCTAGCCAAGACCTTAGCCACTAATTTGTATTTCACATTGCATAAGGATATGGGTCTGAAGTCTTCTACTTTAATGGCACTTGTCTTCTTAGGAATGAGAATGATGTTGGTCATGTTCCATTCTACTGGCATTTGATGTCCTTGTAAAATGTGCAGTATAACTTGTTGGACATGTGCTCCTACTAATTGCCAATGTGTCTTATAAAAGCTTGCTGGCAATCCATCTGGTCCAAGAGACTTCCAGGATTTCATTTGAGATCATGCATTATGTACCTCCTGTTCCATAAAGGGTGCATCTAAACTTTCATTTTGCATTACAGTCAAACACTGCTGAGTCTGAGATAAGCAGTGTCCCATATTCACATGATTCACCATTTGTGGCAGGTAGAATTCAGGTGTACAGAACAAAGCTTGAAATTGCAGTTGAAATTGCATCTGAATGTCAGCATGTGAGGAGAAAACTTGCCCTAATCCATCCTGGATATTATCTATCTGGTTTCTCCCTTTATTAATTGTGGCCCATTTGTGATAAAAGGAGGTGTTTCTCTCCCCTAACTTACCCCATTTACTATTCGATCTCTGTTGCCAGTAATCACACTGCCTCTCCATTAACTATGTTATTTCCAGCTTGAGTTGTTTCTCCCTTTGTCTGAGTTGTTTCACATCACTGCTAGCTTGTATATCCTCAAGCATTCTGGTATTCTGAGCAATTACCTTGTCCAAACAGCCAAATGTTTGTCTGCTCCAGTTGGACAAGTGATCTAGTCCACACTTGAGAAGCTTGGATAGCTGCTGTGCTGATATAGCATCAGTCATGCCTTGTGAGTTCATTTTCCAGACTTTCCCAATAATCTGTTGTGTTGGTTCTAGATTGGCCCAAAAAGCTTCATATCTGACCACATATTTTCTGTTTCTTTCTTTGGCCTGTGATCCGACTCTAGTATTGGCAAGGTTGTTGTGTGCACTAAGGAAAGAGCTGGCTTGCTGATTCTGTCAAGAATGCTCTATCTAACCTTTGAAACACACATTGCTGGTCTTCTCTGTTGTTAGTCCAAGTGACCACTGACCTATATCTTGGACTTTTGTTAGTTATAAGAGAATGAACTCTTTCCGCTAAATAGCAGCGATGCTTTGTAGGCCGTGAAAATGAATTCAATAACCCAAACAATATCTTTTTGAAATAACATCTTACTAGAAGAATGTGGGGCCTTGTGAGGGCTTGGGAATATAAGTACCGTCTCACTTCAAACTGCACAGTTAACTTTTACGAATCAAACTTTGAAAACTTTAACTGTAATATAAGTTAATATGTAAATGAGAAAATATCAAATGAGTTATCATTAGATTCATTGTAACATCTATTTTCAAAAAGTCATTATCATTTGTATATATAATTTTTGTATGTAGTTAAATATATTAACAGTCAAACACGATCATTGAAGACTGTATAAAGTCAACTGTGCAGTTTTGGGTGAGACACAGACAGTATTACAAAAGAGGCTTCGAGGCGGAACGTGCCGTCCTACGAAGTTTGTGCCTTAATGGCCTATAGATGTGCTTTTGTAGAGGTGAAAGCTACTCACTGGCCTTTGCACTTACTGCATGCATTAAAAAGGAAATTACAAGAAAGAATTTCAAGGGGGCCACCCATACTTATAGTACTTTCGGAGATTTACGATGTTCTACCTTCTGGGGATAGGCTCTCTTTCGAGCGTCTCGAGGATATAGCTTCCCCACCAAGGACGCGGTAGGGTCCTTCCCAGTTGGGTGCAAGGTTGGTTTTTGGTCCCTGCCTACTCTTCTCTTGCTTCCGCGTGACCAAGTTGCCCGAGTTAAACTGTACTTTCCTCACCCGACGATTGTGGTAACTTTAAACGCTTTCTTTGACTTTGGCTTCGTGGAGGGAGGCTTTAGTGCGTCGTTCCTCAAGGATATCCTTTTCTGTTCGGAGTGCTTCCTCATTTGAAGCTTCGAGATTCTCTAGGGCAGAGATGGTCTCGATAGTTCGAAGTGATTATACTCCTACCTCGGCATGTATAACTGTATTGGAACCATAAACCAGACTCTAAGGGGTTTCCCCCGTAGCGAAGGCTTCAGCCGTCCGATATGCCCATAGCACACTTAGGAGTTCATGAATCCATTATCCTTGGAGCCTTGCCTTTATGCCTTTGATGATAGTCCTATTAGTGACTTCTACTTGGCCATAGGCTTGGGGGTGATAGATGGACGTCAGCCGTTGTTGGATATGATGGTACGAGCACCATTTCTTGAAGGGGTTGTTCGCGAATTGTGCCCCATTATCTGTGATGATAATCTTAGGTACCCCACACTTGCATAATATGTTTCTCCAGCAGAAGCTAATGATGTACTTTCCAGTCATCTTGGTCAGGGCTTCTACCTTGATCCACTTAGTGAAGTAATTGATTGCCACTACCAAGTATTTAAAGTTTCCCACCGCCGTTGGCAGTGGACCCACCAGATCGATACCCATTTTAGGAAAGGCCAGACTTCTTGAATGTTCATCATCTCATTCTGGGGAAAATACTCCATTGGTGCATGTTTCTAGCATTTGTACACAGTTGTATGTATTTTAAGCCAGTGGTACCCAAATCGTAGGAGCCTCTTTGCTACAGACCTGGTGCCTTGGTGGCTTCCACATACAGACTCATGTGTTTCCCTTATAAGGTATTCTACCTCCGAGCTGGAAACACGGTGATAGGTCCTAGATATACTCTTATTTTGTAGCATTTGAGAGTTGTTTTAGATAGTATTTTGTACTTTTATATTAGACTTTTAGACCGAATCATTCATAATGATTTGGAATTGAAGACATGCATTTCAACCTTGAATTGCACTTGCGATGGATTTGGATGATTTGAAGACCTTCTATGACCGTCCTGAAGAAGTTAGATACATTGAAGAACCGGTCGTAGAAGTGGCGTGAAGGCACACTCTCGCGGGCTGCGAAACCTCGGTCGCAAGCCGCGAGGGTGTGTGTTGCTGTTTTGCGAGGACTAGACGCGCGGTCCGCGAAACCTCGGTCGCGGACCGCGGAAACCGCGGACGCGCGGGCCGCGAATCCTCGGTCGCGAGCCGCGAGAACCAGGCTCGCGGTCCGCGAAGGATTTCTCGCGGCCGCGAAGATGTTGCAAGTGGCATTTTGTTTTATTTTATTTTTGTTATTTTTGGAGTATAAAAAGAAAATCATCCTCATCTGTTAGAGGATCGATTTTACAGAGCAAAAACTGAGTTTCTTCATTTCCTTTCCATTGGATCTTTGAATTTATCACGGTTTATTGTATGGATTATGATTGTAATTATATAAGTATGATTGTAGGCTAAAACCCATCTTGGGTATATGAGATTGGAGCTCTTGTTATGGTGTGAGAACATGGTTTATGAAGCTTAGGAATGGATGATTTGTCATTGAATGATCATGAATTTTATGTATATTTGATGCTTGAAATGGTTAGGAATGATTTCCTAGTTATAGATATGTGTTGGATATGTGTTAGACATTGCTTTTCCATGGTTGAAATGCTATCATTTCTTCTATGTAAAGGTAGTGAATTAGGAATCAAATATATGTTGTTATCAATTATATTTGTTCTTGAGATCATCCATTAGCATTATATTCATGTCTATTGTGTTATCACATTACATGGGTAAGATGGGAAAACATCTAATTTGAATTAACATTGATCAATTTATCTATTTGCTATCATATAGATATGTTGCCAATAAGAGTTGTGAAGATGCTTTCATGTTTCACAACTAGAATAGAGATGATTTCCCATTACAAATAATCACCATTCTCAAAGTAACATAATAAAGTTTGAGGAAAAATCCATAACAAGAGGATGCTAATCTCATATACCCAAGTCTCTCATTCTCTTAGTTAAATCTTTAGTTAGAATAATCATATGGTAAAGTAGTTGTAACTTTAAAGTTCTAATCGTTTTACTTAGTAGTGTTTTAAACAAAACTCAACTCAAAACCCCCCCTTTGTTTACATTGCTTTTATATATGAATATGTATATGCATGCTACAAGATATACACAGAAATAACTTCTTCTCTGTGGAAACGAACCTTACTTGCCATTATATACTTAATTGTGTGTAGAGGTAGTAAGTGTATTTTAATGTATATTTGAGAGGTACGGCAACGACCTCCCAAATTTTAGCGCCGCTGCCGGGGAAGAGGCGTATTTCTATGTGTTTATTGTAGTTGTATTAACACCCTATCTTTCTTTTTATCTTATTTTTGATTTGGAACCCTATTGCTCTAGCTCTTGGTGCATGGTTCATACAAGAACCTCGAACCAAGACCCTTTGCAATACGATTCCGAATTAGTTAAGAGTCTTCGTCAACTCAAGCGACAAGTGCAAGAAACACTAGCCGCCAATCCATTTTCCCTTGATAGTGAAGTACCACCTTCCATCATGGCGGAGGAGGACCAAGAAGAGGGGATCGGGAAAAACCACCCCCGAAACCAATTCTACAACCCTTTCCAAAACCCTAACACTTCTCCTACCAACATTTCTATGAGAGAGTACATGTCCCCCAACTATGAGCAACAACAATCAAGCATTGTTTACCCGGACTCTCAATATGAAATCAAGACGGGAGTGATAAATTTACTTCCAACTTTCCATGGTAGAGAAGTGGATGATCCCAATGACTTCCTTGAGGCTTTTCACCGAGTTTGTAGTAGTTTGAAACCCTCCGAGATGAGTGTGGATGAGTTTAAGTTGAAAACATTCACCTTTACCGTGAAGGACAATGCCGCCAAATGGTTAAGCCGTTTGCCTTCATCATCAATCACTACATGGCCACAATTGAAGAAAAAGTTCCTTGACAAGTACTTTCCTCCCTCTAAATCCTCGGTCTTGATACAAGCCATTAGCAACATCACTCAAGACGATGATGAGACGTTGTATGAGTATTGGGAAAGATTCCAAACTCTCTTCTCAAGTTGCCCGTACCATAGCTTCACCGAACCTCAATTGGTGTGTTTCTATTACAATGGTTTGAATGATAGGGAAACCGAGTTGATAAATCGGTCTTGCTATGGCTCCATTGCTAACCTTGGCTCTTCCGATGCCATGATGCTATTTTAGCAACTAGCCGAAGGATGCAAACCAAAGAGGGACCGGAGATTACGAGTGGGTAACTCCGGTGGGAACAATGATGGTTCTCGTCAAGATATCAAGGAGCTTACGGCATTGATGAAAGGTTTCATGATGGGAAATAGCTCCGGAGGGAACTCGGGGAATCAAACAAGGCAACAAGTTATGACGTGTGGGATTTGTGCTTCGAACCATCTCACCGAATCTTGTCCTCAAGCAAACGAGGATTATAACGAAGAAGTCAATGCCATGGGGGTCTATGGTGGAAACCAAGGTTTTAGAGGTGGCCAAGGATTTCAAGGAGGACGAGGCTATCAAAGTAGTAGGGGTTTTCAAGGAGGACAAGGCCAAGGTGGTGATAGGGGTAACCAAAGGAAGTATGATCCTTTTGCTCAACACTACAACCCCGGAACTAGAGATCACCCCAACTTTCGGTGGAGAGATGAACCAACGGGGCAACAAGGCCAACAAGGTGGCTACCAAGGGGGTTACCAAGGTCAAAGTGGTCAATCTTTTGATAGGACGAGGGGGCAAAATGACCAAGGCTACCAAGGAGACCAAAGCAACCAAAATCAAGGGTACCAAGGTTACCAAAACCAAGGGTACCAAGATTTTGGCTACCAAGGGTACCAAGATCATCAAAATCCTCAATATCACCCTCAACCCCAACAATACCAAAGAAACCAAGGACAAGGCCGTTTCAATAATCGTGCCCCTCAAAATGCTTACCCGAGATTGGAAGATAAATCTCGTGATCAAGGTGAAATCTCGGGCCAATTCCCACAAGACGCTCGATTCAAAAGCATTGAGGTGCAAATGAGTCAAATGGCCACTGTTTTGGGGAAATTGGAAGCACAAAACTCCGGGAAACTACCCGCACAACCGGAGTTAAATCCAAGGCCTCATGCGAGTGCCATGACCTTGAGGAGTGGGAAACAAGCGGTTGAACCCGAAGTGGTTGTGAAAAAGGCACCCAAGAGAGGCCTTGTGAAGAAGAGCTTGACCAATGACGAAGTTGAGGTGACCTTGGCCGACGAAGAAGTAATTCTTGAGGAGCTAGCCAAAGAAAAAGGTGATGCCGAGGTTGAGAAGGAGAAAGAACTAATTGATGAGGAACATGTAGACACAACCACTCATGTTGAACCAATGTCACCTCCATTCTCAGCTCTTCACAAGAAAACTAGGGTAGACACTACCTTTGACGTGGAAGCACCATTTCCCGAAGCTTTGAAGAATACTCGCAAAAGGGAGATGGACAAGGAAGCTTTCAAAGTTCTTCGAAAGTGTGAGGTAAACATTCCTTTGCTCGATGCTATTGATCAAGTTCCTAGATATTCTAAGTTCTTGAAAGAATTATGTGTGAACCATCGTCAACAAAGGTCTAAGCATGTTAACAATGAAAGAGTCAATGAACATGTGTCGGCTTTGTTTCAAGACAAAATGCCTACTAAGTGTGGTGATCCCGGCATGTTTACAATTCCTTGCATTTTAGGGAACACTTATTTTCCTAGAGCCATGCTAGATTTAGGTGCATCCATAAATGTCATCCCATACACATTGTATGAATCATTAAATCTTGGCACTTTGCATAAAACCGGTGTAGTGATCCAACTTGCCGACCGATCTAATGCATACCCTAAGGGTATTGTTGAAGATGTCTTGGTGAAAGTCGACAAGTTGGTGTTCCCGGCCGATTTTTACGTTCTTGACATGGAACATGATAAATTTGCTACCCCTGTCTTGTTAGGGCGTCCCTTTTTGAAAACGTCAAGAACTGTAATCGATGTGCATAGTGGTAGGCTTACCATGGAATTTGATGAGGATAAAATAGAGTTCAACATTTATGGTGCAATGAAATACGATGATGATGAAACTTCTTGCAATGCTATTGATGTGATTGAATCTTTTGTGCAAAAAGTTTATGAAAATGATGGTGATGATCCTTTGTTAAAAGCTTTAGCCAATAGTTTGCACACAAGTAATGTTCATACATATGCTTTGAGTGCTAACTTGAAGAAAAGCATTTTTGAGCTAGATACTTTTGAGGAACTTTCTCTTGATGCACCACTTTTAGACCTCGAGGTATTGAAAGGCTCGGGAAACCGACCATCTCTCAATAAACCTCCGGTGGTGGAATTGAAACCACTACCCGAGAATCTAAAATATGCATTCCTTGGTGATGGTGAAAAATTACCGGTGATCATCTCAAACAAACTCACCAAGGAACAAGAGGAAAGGTAGATGAAAGTGCTACAAGATCATAAGGAGGCCATTGGATGGACTATTGCCGACATCAAAGGTATGAGTCCAAGTACTTGCATGCACCGTATTCTATTAGAGGATGATGCTAAACCCATCCGACAACCTCAAAGGCGATTGAACCCTCCTATGATGGAGGTAGTAAAAGCCGAGGTGCTTAAATTGTTGGATGCGGGAATGATCTATCCAATCTCCGATAGTAAATGGGTAACCCCAACGCAAGTGGTACCAAAGAAGACCGGAGTGACCGTGGTGGAGAATAGCCATGGCGAGTTGATCCCCACTCGTATTCAAAATGGATGGCGTGTTTGCATTGATTACCGAAGGCTAAATGCGGTAACGAGGAAAGACCATTTCCCTTTGCCATTTATTGATCAAATGCTTAACCGGCTCGCAGGCCACTCTTTCTATTGTTTTCTTGATGGCTATTCAGGGTACTTTCAGGTTGCCATTGCACCAGAGGATCAAGAGAAGACCACTTTCACATGTCCCTTTGGCACATTTGCATATCGACGCATGCCTTTTGGCCTTTGCAATGCACCAGCCACATTCCAAAGGTGTATGGTTAGCATTTTTTCAGAATATCTTGAAAAGTTTGTAGAGGTTTTTATGGATGACTTCACTGTTCATGGAAACTCTTTTGAAAATTTCTTACTCCATTTGTCATTGGTCCTAAAAACTTGCATTGATAAGAATCTTATGCTTAATTCTGAAAAAATGTCATTTTATGGTTGAAAAGGGCATTGTGTTAGGTCATGAAGTGTCATCTAAGGGTATCGAAGTAGATAAAGCAAAAATTGATACCATACAATCTCTTCCTTACCCTACTTGTGTGCGTGATGTGAGATCTTTTCTTGGCCACGCGGGTTTCTACCGCCGTTTTATAAAAGATTTCTCAAAAATTTCTTCCCCTTTATGTAAATTGTTACAAAAGGATGTGGAATTTGTGGTAGACGAAGGTTGTAAGAGGGCATTTGATTGTTTGAAATCTATGCTAGTGTCGGCCCCTATTATACAACCTCCAAATTGGTCCCTTCCATTTGAGATCATGTGTGATGCAAGTGACTACGCCGTTGGTGCGGTGTTAGGTCAAAGGGTGGGGAAAATTCCTCATGCCATCTATTATGCATCCATGACTCTCAATGATGCTCAAAGGAACTATACCACTACCGAGAAAGAATTGCTAGCGGTAGTATTTTCATTAGAAAAATTTAGGCCATATTTGCTTGGTACAAAGATTATTGTTTTTACTGACCATGCAGCTCTTCGTTACTTGATGACGAAGAAAGAAGCAAAGCCTAGGTTGCTCCGATGGATCTTACTTTTGAGTGAGTTCGACTTGGAGGTCAAGGACAAGAAAGGAGCTGAAAATCTAGTGGCCGACCATTTGAGCCGTTTGGTGCCCAATGAGGAGTGTGAGACCAAAGCATTGAAGGACCATCTTCACGAAGAGTTTCCCGACGAGCAATTGTTTGCTCTTAGTGTTTCTCTTCCATGGTATGCCAACATTGTGAATTTCCTTGTCACAAGTAAGTGCCCTTCTCATTTCACAAAAGCACAAAAGGATAAGCTAAAGCATGATGCTAGGTTTTATGTGTGGGATGATACCTATGTGTGGAAACATTGTGCCAACCAAGTGATTAGGAGATGCATTCCCAATAATGAAACCAACTCAATCCTTGCTTTTTGCCATTCATATGCATGTGGTGGTCATTTTGGTGCTAGGCGAACTGCTAGGAAAGTGCTAGATTGTGGATTTTATTGGCCTAGTTTGAATAAGGATGCATACACCTTTTGCAAATCTTGTGATAAATGCCAAAGAGTAGGGAATATCTCTTCTAGGAATGAAATGCCCCAACATTGCCCTCTATATTGTGAACTCTTTGATGTTTGGGGAATCGATTTTATGGGACCTTTCCCTAATTCCTTTGGCTTTAAATATATCTTGCTTGCGGTTGACTATGTTTCTAAGTGGGTAGAAGCAATCCCCACTCGTACTGATGATTCTAAAGTGGTTGCAGAGTTCATCAAATCTCACATCTTCTCTAGATTCGGGGTACCCCGAGCTCTAATCAGTGATCGAGGCACTCACTTTTGCAACAGAACCATTGCCGCATTGTTGAAGAAATATGGGGTAAATCACAAAACTTCTACCGCCTATCACCCACAAACAAATGGACAAGCCGAAGTTTCCAATAGGGAAATCAAGTCCATCCTTGAGAAAACGGTTCGCAAGGATTGGAGTGCTCGGTTGGATGATGGATTTTGGGCATATAGGACAGCTTATAAGACTCCAATTGGTATGTCTCCATACCGATTAGTCTTTGGAAAGCCGTGTCATTTACCGGTGGAGTTAGCACACAAAGCATATTGGGCAATCACAAGGTTCAACTTGAACTTGGACGAAGCCGGGAATGAAAGGAAGCTTCAATTGCAAGAGCTTGAGGAAATCCGGAATGAGTCCTATGAGAATGCCGCCATTTACAAAGAGAAAACGAAGGCATGGCATGACAAGATGATAATTAGGAAAACCTTTGAGGTAGGTCAAAAGGTTCTCCTATTTCAATCACGCCTCCGTTTGTTTCCAGGTAAACTGCGTTCTCGGTGGACTGGACCATTTGTAGTGGTGAGAGTTTTCCCTCATGGTGCGGTGGAGATCCAAAGCGCCGAAGATGCCAAAGTCATCAAGGTCAACGGCCAAAGATTGAAACTGTATTACGAGGGTTTCAAATCGGAGATCCTAGAGGACATGTCTCTAGGCAACCCAACCTACGAGTGATCTTTACCATTGAGGTACATCGTGCCGACGATGTTAAATAAATGAGTTTTAATTTTTTTAAAAGCGTTTCGTCAAACAATTTCAACATTTGGAACATTACTCTATTTCTATATATTGTTTATGTACATTTTATTAAACTAGTAATTCAGATATGACGCAATTTCTTTATTTGTGTTTTTGTTTTGTAGAGGAAGAGGTAAAATGGAGCAAAACCAAAAGGGCTATCGCGGCCCACGACCGCGAACGCGCGAACCGCGACCGAGAATTCGCGAACCGCGAACGAAGCGCGCGAGCCGCGAAGGGTGACGCACGGTCCGCGAACGGCGTCTCGCGGCCCGCGAGAAAAGCTAGATTTCTAGGAAATTCCTGCCACAAAAATGTCGAGCTTCGCGGTCCGCGGCTTGATCGCGCGGACCGCGACACATTTCTCGCGGACCACGATTTCAACGCGCGGTCCGCGAAGGTTTTACGCGCGGTCCGCGAAGAAGACCGCGCGACCCGCGAAAACCAGGGGATTTTCAGAAATCCCTGGAACGAAAACGCAACATTATCAAGCCGCGGACCGCGGCACTGTGCTCGCGGTCTGCGGTTTCATCGCGCGGACCGCCAAAGCTAGGCGCGCGACCCGCGAAAATCCAGGGATTTTTCGGCAATCCCTGGAACGAAATGCCATGTTTTCGCGGCCCGCGACGGGGTTTCGCGGCCCGCGAAAGGGGAGCTCGCGATCCGCGAGGAGACGGGCACTATTTCTTCACTATTTTTTCTATCTTTTTTCTTCTTTTTTCTATCCCTGTAACCAAACTTGCTTACACTTACAAGTGTAATTATATATATATATATATGTTTTACACATTTATAATATGGACAAAAATTGTGTAACTACTAGATAAGTAGATATTGTTTTGTAGTGGATGGTTGCGACGCTTCCGACTTGCGTTCTATTTCACTAATGATATGTGAAATATGAAAAACTTAATTATAACTTAATAGTTATGGTGTTAGGAATTGGTTGGTATATATATTCAAGGACATGGGACACATGAAACAATGAATAAAAACTTATTTGTTGTGATACTTTAAGGACATGGGGGTATTGCTGCAGTAAAGTTAGTTTTTTCTAGTCCATTGAAGTGGCTAAGTTGTGAAAGACGATCACTCCATTGCAATGTTATTCTCGTCGTGGCATATTTGTATTTTCAACTTGTCGAACACTAACTTCGATCGTATGAGTCGATATTGATTAGAAACCACTAAATATAGACTCAAGAGACTTGGGAAGAACAATTTAGTTCAGTTCAGTTCAGTTCAGTGAAAATATAATTTGATGAAATTCAGTTTAATTCAGTTATGCTGATTCTTTTATTCAATAAATTAATTTTCACTTCGATTCACTTCAATTCAGTTTAATTTAGCAAGAAATAAGTTCTAGCAAACATGTTCTTACTATTATCACTCCATTTTATCTCCAATAATCACTCTTACCACTTGCTCCATCATTCATTAAAAAAGAAAATTAAACTATACTGGATGGGAGGTAATATTCATGGCTACTCAATCCTAAATAAAGCAAACAAATCATGAATGACTTTTTTGACAATGATCTACATATACTGCATTGGAGACCAATTTGTGTGATTACGGAGAAGTAACTAAACTTCCTACAATTCCGAATTTGTATCTAAGCTCTAAATACTGTTTGCTAGAGTTTTTCTGTATATTAATTCAATTCAGTTCAGTGAAAATGTAATATAATGAAATTCAAGTTAATTCAGTCATGCTAATTCTTTTTTTCAATACATTAATTTTCAGTCCAGCTCAGTTCAGTGAAAATTTAATTTGATGACATTCAGGTTAGTTCAGTCATGCTGATTGCTTTTTTCAATACATTAATTCTCACTTCAGTTCAGTTCAGTTCAATCCACTCCAGTTCAGCAACAAGAAATAGACTCTAACAAACAAGACCTAAAGCCGGAATGACTAATCTATATCTAAATCTAATACTTGGATGCCCTTCCTTCGTATGAGCATTGATATCTTCCAACTTTAGCATACTAAAGTTCTAAAGATTACACCCTCTCACATCTAGAACATAGTATCAGTTCAAATGAAATAAAAATTATCTACCTTAATCTCGCCTAGATAGCGGTACAACTCAATTACAAAGGTTCTAGTATGTTTTAGGTGTTATAAAATCACAGATTCTGCATCAAATGTTTTAGATGTTTTAGAATTCACTGATTCTGCTCTCTGCATCAAATTCACTATTCACATTCCCACGTCTGACCAGTGTTTGGCGATCTGTTGTGCAATTAATCAGGATCACGACGCGGTGGTGCTTCGCCAACTATTCTGCGCTATTCCGCCACTTTCTGATAACTCCTCCTCACATCCAGTTTCTCGTGTGATCTCCCTTCTCCAATGCAAAAACGGATTTCCCGGCGGTCTAAAATAAATAATTTTATTTTAGTTCATGCTACTCTGGCTACTAATCTTTCCATGTGGGATACAGGAGGCTCTGTTGTTATGCTTCATGTTGTTTTCTCTGAGCCCTTCTATTATTGGACTCATAAATGCTTCCATATATGGACCCTATTTGCTTAAGAACTATCACTCCCTCCATCACTCTTCCCCTGTGCCACTTTACAGGTACCTTATCGATGAATATATCGATTCATCGGTTTATTTGAATATTGATTGGTTTTGATTTTTTTTTCTTTGTAGCTGGAGTTGTGATCAAGTGGATATTTTTCTGCATAGAATCTTCAGAATTTTAAATTTGCAAAGGCATTTGCTGCATTTGACTTTGTGATGTTAGTATTTCTGGTTTGTTTATGTTTTCAAATTTAGTAGTGGTCATGTCTGAATTAGGCCTCTGATTGTACGCTGAAGCGATGAGGTTTTGATACCCTATAACCATTATGTTTCCTACCATCCTCTGCTATATCATCATTGTTTACAATGCATATATTATAGTATCACTAAATGTACAAACATTTTTTGACAGGATTGTATCTGGAAACCGTTTCAAAGCCATGCAAGTATGTCAACCCTGGCATTTGGTAAGAATGAATGATTAAATGATATGTTTTAATATATATCTTTGTAAATTGACATATGATGCATTCAGGTCTGTCATCGATTTCAGAAGAAGCTGTACCTGGAAACTTCAAGGGGATCAGGAGAAAGCAAAAGAATCCTTCTTACAGCAAAATATGAGAGTTTTCTAAATTTTAAGCATCCTAAAATTTTGCATGTCTTTATTATATATCATTCTGTCTGATATTTAGTCTGACAACTTGTTACACATGTGATTTGAAGGACTGTCCTGAAAGAAACATCCTTTGAATGCATGATAAATTTTGCAACTGGTTTATGTATTTGCATCAGACAGTTGAATTGATCTCAATATCTTCCATGCTACTCATAGTGCAGATGACACTATATATTTTTTATTATTTGGAGTTTGGACAATGAGTTGAGTTGGTTTTTGATTGCTGCTTGTGCTTGATTTGCTGAGGGAATGGTATGGATTTCAAATTTTGCTGCTGCTTGCTTTGCTGATGAGCTTATGGTTTCATATTTCAACTTTTGCTCGAAACAACTTTTGCAGAAGCAAAAGGGTAAATGAGATGAGAGGCTGAATCCTGTAAGGTGCATGTGACATGGAATTGATGATAGCTAATTAATGAGATGAGTATTTTTTTATCACCAAGTAGATGAGTTTTATAAAGGCACAGTTTTCATGCAGTAAGAAAATGAGAATAATGATCATACAGTCATTTTGTCATTGTCGTGATTTCCACATCTCTCTTTCTTTTCGTCACATCTTTTGTTATTGATACTTAAAAGTATACTTATAATTCTAGAAGTGTACAATATTGACCAAATTATTTTTATTTTTTAGGGAATACGAATATTACATATAACATTAGAGAGAAAATTACATTGTATGATGTCATAATTTCTAATCTTTTATTTGACATAAAATATAACACAACGCTTTTATGCATAAGAAATGTAGGGATTAAAATGCAACTTCACTAATTAATAAACCGATGATCAATACAGCCACACATCAGTAAGCACACATCACACAACACAATAAAACACATGCACAGTTGCACACTAATTAAAACCAACACACTGATAATAATCTAAAACCAACATGACAACCAGCAACAAGAAAATCAGTCATCTAAAAGCATGTAGAAATGGTACTTGCGGTTATCCCCGAGCACACACTTCATATGAGACAAATCAACATCATTCCCTTGAAATATATGCGGGGATTCCAATTTGCGGGACTCTCGCTGAAAAGAGCAACATCAAGGTTGACATCGTCATCATCTTGTAGCAGAATGTTGCCCATGCTATTCAGATTTTCTCTCATCTTGGTTTGTTGGGCAGTGTACCGCTCTTTTGTCTCCTGATCAATCCCTTGCTTCTTCGCCTCTGTACGGGCATCTCCATAATTATTAAGAAGTTGGTTGGAGTTGCGGAGATCCTTGTAGAATTTCTTCAATACAGAGTTGGTCATCTTAGCTGCTGGAGAGAGAGAGAGGAAGAATGTATTTTTTGGGAAATGAGTAATGTAGGAAACTTGAGTGCAGAGAAGATGAACAAAGGAGTTGAGCAAACACGAAATAAATAGAGCTTCTGGTACATCATAATGTACTATTGTGAATGATGCTACCTAAATCCGTCCGCTTCCAGGTGGACTCGCTATCCGGGTCTCCTTCCAGATCAGCCCGCAACAACCCTGCAAAACAATCCCCGGGAGGCGTCCCGGGGAAGAAGCTCCAGCGTGATGATGAGATGGGGATAGCGATGGAGGAAAAACGTACGGAAGGTACTCTCAATATAAAATAGAGAGATATAAGTCACATACCTTTTTCACTGTTTGAGACTAGTATTTATAGCCGAGCTTGCCTGCTTGAGATAAGGTGTAGGACCACTTTCCTTTGTCCCCGTCCGTCCTTCTTTCTTGTCCGGACGTGCCCCCTAGCGGGAAAGGCACCGCTCTTTTGGCGCTGGGCCGTGGATCCTATTACCGGTCCAGTAGGCCTTTGGGCCGGTAATATCACTAGCCCCCCAGACCAGTCACCCGGGTTTCCATAATGCGGGGAACTGGTCTCATAACCTTCTCCTGAAGTTACTCTTGGTGGGGCCCATCCGTGTTAAAATTGGTTTCTGACAACGCCGCATTTTCTTCTTCTGCATTGATCAGTACCTCGTTCACCGTGTCATCATTGCTTTTCCTCCTTTTGAGGTGGCGATTCCTATTCATCCGCCTATATAAGGGGCATAACCTCCCTTCTCACAAGTTACTTTCTGCAAAATCTCTCCAGACGCTCTGCTTACTCGCTTCCTCGCATTTTCAACCAAGTAAGCCCTAACTCCCTATTCTTTTCTCCTCCTCATGGATTCCCCGCTTCTCTCCAATTCTTCTTTGGACACTGAAGGAGTTCAAAATCAGTTTGAGGCCCGATTCCGGGCCGCTGATGACATGATTTCTTCCCCTTCCTCCCCGGACACCTCTTCCGAAGCTCTTGGTACACCCCCGGGGCCCGTCGCCCCGGGTGCGTTAGCCTCGGATGGGGTGGGTTCGCGCCCAGTCGAGCATCTTCATCATCCCCACAAGGATCAGGATGAGGAGTTCGGCGAGGAAGGCGGTGACGACATTCCCCGGGGGCCCACTCACGGGGTGCGCCCGGTGGGTATCAAATTTTATGATGTCCCCGGGGACTCTCCTTCTTTACATAGGGATGTCTTGGATTTAGCCAAGCGTTCCTTTATTCCCTTTCCTTTGAATGCCTCTCTTTCCAAACTTCCTCCAGGAGTTTCCGAGCGGGAGGCTTCCTGTATCCCGCGAATCCATTTTCAATATGGGCTTAGCCTGCCCTTCCCTCCTCTTTTCCTTGAAATTCTCCAATTTTATAACGTAGCCCCCGCCCAGCTACACCCTAACGGGGTGGTACTCATCCTAGCCTTCTTGCTTAACTGCGCCCGGTGCGCCGTTCCCGCTTCTCTCTTACTCTTCCGCTCCTTCTATGCCTTGCGGAAGGCGCACGCGTCCTTCCCGGGCGTTTTTTCTTTCACAATTCGTACCGGCCTAAAGGATTTCATTCTCTCTAAACCCAAATCCGCCAAAGGATATCTTTCAAAGGGTTTCTTCCTTTGTGACGCTCGGGTGTACCCTATGCCCGCCTGGAACAACTCTCTTGCTCCCGAGGACAAGAAGCCTCTCTCCAACCTCCCGGCCATTATTGCCAGTGATCACAACCTTCTCCGCCTCTCCCCCTTAGATATGGACGCCTTCTATAAGAACGGGAATGCGGTTTATTTCTGGCCTCGCGGGATCTATCCCCGCGACCTCTTCACGCTCCCGCGCATCTCTGCGGTGTGGCCAGATGGAGGTGCCCATTAAGGCTTTTATTTCCTGTCTTCTTCGGGAGTTAAATCAAAATTCTTTTTTTTTATATATATCTCATGGTCTCACTTCATTGTCTGCTTGATTTCAGCTCAACCTGCCTTATACGCGGAGGTCATGGCTTACACTGATAAGCCTTCCGGGGACAATGTTCAAGCCAGGGATACTCGTCCGGATCCCCAGGCCCCCTCTCAGCAAATGGCCTCCGGACCACCTCCGACCGAGAATCCTGCCATCATTCCCCAGAAGGCCCGCGCGCCGCCGCGGTCTCGTCAACAGAATTCTTCCGGGCCATCTTCTGAGGCCCGCTCTACTCCCGGCTCATCGCCTACACCCGGACGCCGGTCCTTCATTCAGCATCCGACCTATAGCGGCGGGGCGAGCTCGAGATTCAAACGGCCGCCCCCAGGCGAGCTATCCGGGTCGCCTTCTCCCTCTCGCCAAAGGACTCAGGACTTCCCTACTCCCGCCTGTCATGAGATGTACCGCAGTTTGCGGGGTTGGCTTCCGGGGCCCGCTCGCTTGGAAGCCCAGGCCTCATACTATTGCCCCAAGGCGAACGACCTGCTGAACCATCGCTGGAGATCCCTCCAGGATGCGAACTTGAAAAGCCTGGTCCCCCAACTGTGGGAGTCTTTGAGAATGTCCTCCCGGATCCCTTCCGCATCAGACATCAAGAAGGCCAAGCAGTCGGAGATAGGCGAGGCTGCTTTCCCTGACCCCGGCCCGGAAAGCTTTAATGCTTATGGGGTAGTCCCGGAGACGCCTCACTGGTCGGAGAATTATTATGAATACTGCGCGGTACCTGACATGAGGCTGGATTGTGTGCGTTTGTTCATGAGTTCGGGTCCATCCAGGCATTAGTATCGTTTCTTAAAGCTGTTAAAAACAAATTTGGCTCGCTGAATCACTGCTTCGACCTAGCTTCTGATCATATGCGGGAGGCCCTGAATTCCCATCATGATATTACCGGCCCAAAGGCCTACTGGGCCGATAATAGGGTCCGCGGCCCAGCGCGTTTTGAGGCGATGCCTTTCCCGCTAGGGGGCACGTCCGGACAAAAAAGCAGGACGGACGGGGACAAAGGGAAGTGGTCCTGCACCTTATCTCAAGTAGGCAAGCTCGGCTATAAATACTAGTCTTAAACAGTGAATAAGGTATGTGACTTATATCTATCTACTTTATATTGAGAGTACCTTCCGTACGTTTTCCTTCCCCGCTATCCCCATCTCATCATCACGCCGGAGCTTCTTCCCCGGGACGCCTCCCGGGGATTGTTTTGCAGGGTTGTAGCAGGCCGATTAACAAGGAGACCCGGATAGCGTGAACCCCGGAGAAACGGACGGATTTTGGTAGCATCAATTGGCACGCCCGGTGGGACCAGTTCCACCTTCGCAACGATGGAGTCGCCAAGGAGAGGGCGTGGGCGCCCGAAGAAGAATGCGGCACCTTCAGGGAGTAGTCCACCTCTACCCCCGGGAGATGACGTGACCTTGAGGCAGTTGCAGGAAGAGGCTAGACACCAGCGTGAGCTAGGAGTGCCACAGGATGGTCACGTGGAAACTGCCTCCGACGAAGACGACTCGGAAAGAGAGTACCAGGACGAGCAGGAGCCTAGGCCCGCGGGGGAAGGCAGTCCCCGGGTCCGGAAACCTGAAACCCGGGAAGAGGGGCAACCCTCAGCTAATGCGGAGGAATCAGCAGCGTTGGAATTCATGAGAGCCAACAAGGAGTTGTACCGCCAGTGGGTACTCTCTACCCGGGAAAACTTAAGACGAAGGGAGCCTGGAGGGAACCTGGCAGACCCCCTGCGGGGACATCAAAGGGAAGTTATCGATCTAGACGGGGCTGTTCAGCCGTCAAGAGTACAGGGGCGAATTAATTCCTCAACCATCCCACCTTCTTTTCCCCCGGATTTCGGAGTCCGAGGAGGAGTGGCTATTGGACAACAATCAAATTTAGTTCCACATGCTCCACCCTACTACCCGCGTTCCAGCTGGGGAGCGGAGCAGACCGGGTACGACCTTCCAGTCATGCCCGCGGGATTATTGAGTTATCAGGCCCCGGGAACCCAGGGGAACCCGATCCAGTATTCTATGCCCATGTATGGGTCAATGGGGGTGAGCTACGGTTACCCGGAGAGATACTGTAGAGAGGATGATGGGATGCGGGGCTATCAGGTGGCACGACAGGACCCCAACTCTTTGGAGGCGCGATTGGATAAGCTAGTGGGGAGAAACGGAGCTCAACCCACTTCCCAATGGGTACCTCGGGTGCTGGCATACCCATGGCCTCCGGGCCTTCGGGTCCCGGAGGGAATCCCAACGTATAATGGAGAGACAGATCCGGAGGAGTTTGTCAGGACATATCAAAACTTAATGGTGTCACGGGACTTCCCGGAAGAACTAAGATGCAAGTTGGTAGGATGCTACCTGAGGGGGAACTGTCTCCTATGGTTCGATTCCTTGCCCCGGCAGAGTCTTAGGGATTATTATGATTTCTCCAAGGCTCTGCTATTCCGGTACGCGGGATTGAAAAAGGAAGGGAAGCAACTGACGGAGCTTCTCGCCACCCGGCAGAAAGCCGCGGAAGGGCCAATGGAATATTACCGAAGATACATGGACGACAGCATGAAGGCCATAGACAGGCAGCAGCAGGAGAAGGCGGTGATTAGCGGGTTCATAAATGGCTTGAGGGATATGGCATTGTTCCAAAAATTGATGGAAAACATCCCGGAAACCTTTCACAACTTACAGATGGCGGTGCAGCTGTACTGTGCAGTTAGCGACGCCACCCGGAAGAGGAAAGAAGAATCTGGGGGATTCCTCCCGGATAAGATGGAAAGGAGGAGGATGGCTGACCCAAATAGGAGGGATTCGGGTCCTGCACCGGCAAACAGGGCAAGGGCAGATACTTTTACCCCGCTCAGCAAGTCCCGGACAGAGATACATGCTACTCACAAAGATCTGTTCCCGGACCCGCTGCCCATCCAGGGGACCCCGTCTAGGGAAAACGCGGACAAATGGTGCGCCTACCACAAGTCTTATGGACACTCAACAGAGGGATGTAGAGGGCTGAGGAATGAGATAGAAAAGTTGATAGAACGGGGGCAGCTGAAAGACTGCGTGGCGACAGAAGCAAAGAAGGAGAATCCCCGGGACCAGCCTCAGGAGCAACCCCGGAGAAGATGGAGGCCTAACCCAGGGAGAGGAAATGGGAGAGCCCAAGGTAACCAAGGCAACAGGGCCCCGGGGAGGCCCGCCATAGCTGCTGTGCCGGTCTAGGCAGTAGAGCCAGCCCCAGTACCAAACAGAATGATCAACGTGATAAGCGGAGACGTCGGAGAGGCATGCCAGTCAGTTTCCGCCATCCGCGCCCGTACGCGATATGTTCCCCCGGGGGAGATTGAAGGGAAAAGGTTTCGCCCCGACGAAGCTCTTACTTTCTCTGAGGCGGATGCAGCCCCGCCACAGATACCCCACTCAGACCCAATGGTGGTAACGGCGGAGATTGAAGGCTTTTTGATCAAGAGGGTGTTTGTGGACGATGGGAGTAGCGTGGAAATCATGTTCGCTTCCTGCTTCGATCAATTGGTAATCGGGAGACAGAATCTGAAACCTCCTTCGTCTCCCTTGTCAGGATTCACGGGCAAACCTGAAGTTCCTCTAGGTGTTATTCCCCTCGCAGTGTGTATGGTGGACGAGAAGGACCGGAGCAAGAGGATCTCAGTGACATGCAATTTTGCGGTTATTGATGCACCTTCGCCGTACAATGTAATTATAGGGAGGCCATGGCTATCCCAAGCCCGGGCAGCGAGTTGTCCATACCTGCTGACAATGAAGTTCCCCACCGCGCAAGGAGTGACAGTCGTACGGGGAAGCCAAGCGGTCGCGAGAAGTTGCATGATGACGGCGGTCTTAGATGCAAAGAAAGCAGTCGGGGCGGTGCATGGGGAAGCTCCCCGCCAAGAGTTGGAAGAAATGCGAGTGGCGGACAAAGGGATGGTCACGGTGGGAAAAGACCTCCCGAATGAAGTAAAAGGTGCATTGAAAGAACTCTTGGCCAGATATCAAGGGGTATTCTCATGGAGCCCGGAGGACATGGTAGGGGTGTTGCCAGAGTTGGGGGTACACAAGCTGAACATAAGCCCGGCAACCAAGCCAATCAGGCAGAAGAAAAGACCTGTAGCCCCGGAGAGAGCGGAGTTCATAAAGGAGGAAGTGAAGAAGCTGGAGAGAGCCGGGGTGGTTGAGGAAATCATCTACCCAGAGTGGATAGCTAACCCGGTCTTAGTAAAGAAGCATGATGGAAGCTGGCGCATGTGTATCGACTTTACAGATTTGAATAAATGCTGCCCCAAAGACAGCTACCCTCTCCCGAATTTGGACCGGCTGGCAGAGGCTATCGCGGGGTACTCGGTGCTGGCCTTCTTTGACGCACATAAAGGGTATCACCAGGTACAGATGGATGAGGCGGACAAGGCAAAAACCTCCTTCATCACCAATTTTGGGACTTTTTGCTATAAGAAGATGCCCTTTGGATTGAAGAATGCGGGGGCTACTTACCAGAGAATGGTGGACAAACTCTTTAAGGACCAAGTGGGGAGGAACATGGAGGTATATGTCGACGACATGGTGGTTAAGAGCAGGTCTTATGGGGCTTTCCTGAACGATCTGGAGGAGATGTTCAAAAAACTTGAGCTGAGCAATCTAAAGTTGAACCCTTCCAAAAGTACCATTGGAGTGGGAGCGGGGAAGTTCCTGGGCTTCATGGTGTCAAGCCGTGGCATTGATGTCAACCCGGAAAAGGTAGAGACCATAGCTAAGATGACCTCCCCCAGATCGGTGAAAGAAGTACAACGGTTAACAGGTTCCCTCGCGGCCCTCAGTCGATTCTTATCAAGGGGGCAGAAAGGCAACTACCTTTCTTTTCCATTCTCAGGAAGGCAAAGGCATTCGAGTGGACCGGGGAGTGCGAGAAGGCGTTCCAAAATTTGAAAGATCACCTTCGACAGTTGCCAACTTTGAAGAAACCATACCCGGGGGAGGAGCTTTTCTTGTACATAGCGGCATCCCGGGAGGCAGTAAGTGCCGTGCTAATCAAAGAAGAGGAGGGAAAGCAGCATCCAATCTACTTTGTTAGCCGGGCACTTCGGGGGGCAGAGACCCGGTATACTGAATTGGAGCAATTAGTTCTAGCACTGGTACATGCGTCAAGGAGGCTTAAACCCTACTTCCAGGGCCATTCAATAGTAGTCCTCACTAATTACCCGCTCAGACAGGTCATGTTCAAGCCGGAGGCATCAGGGAGAATGATGAAATGGGCTATTGAGTTGGGGGAATACGAAATCCGGTATGAGCCAAGAAGGGCTATCAAGGGGCAGGCTTTAGCAGACTTTCTAGTGGAATCAGAAGCAAGGATACAGGAAGAGCAGGAGATGACCGAGGCTAAAGTAGTCCCGGATTGGAGGTTGTATGTAGATGGATCGGCACACTCAGGAGGCAGTGGAGCGGGAGTCTTGTTAATTAGCCCGGAAGGGAAAGAATACCCCTATGCGGTCCAATTCACTTTCAAAACAACCAACAATGAAGCCGAGTATGAAGCTTTGATCGCAGGACTAAGATTGGCAAAGGAAATGGACATCAAAGCTCTCACAGCATACAGCGATTCTCAGATTGTGGTACAGCAGGTAAAAGGAGAATATGAAGCCCGGGAGAGGAGCCTGCAGAAATACTTGGAAACGGTAAAACCGTTGGCAGCCGGGTTCGAAACCTTCAACCTGGTCCAGGTTCCCCGGGAGGAAAATAGTAAAGTGGATGCCTTGAGTAAGTTGGCCTCCTCGGAATTAAAGCCTGAGCCTAACCAAAAGTTGTACATGGAAGTACTAGGAAGGAGGAGCTATCAGGAAAATGACCAGGTGATGGTAGTAAATGAGGAAGAATCCTGGATCGTTCCTATGCGAGCATACCTAGAAGAAGGAACCACCCCGGAGGATAGGGTTCAGGCCCGGAAGCTGAGAGTCAAAGCGCCTAAGTATGTAATCCAGGGCGGGGAATTGTATAAAAGGGGATATCTCCAGCCTTTGCTTAAGTGCGTAGAAAGGACAGAAGGCCAACACCTCATCCGGGAAGTCCATGAAGGGTCTAACGGGAGTCACCAGGGAGCTCGCACAATGGCTAGGAAGATCTTACGACTGGGGTATTATTGGCCGACGTTGTTCAAAGATGCGGAAGGGCATGTTCAGAAGTGCTTGGCATGTCAAACATTTGCCCCGCTAATCCATGTACCCCGGGAGGAGTTAGTCGGGGTCACGGGAGCCTGGCCTTTCAGCAGGTGGGGAATTGACTTGGTGGGGCCTTTCCCAACTGCCCCGGGAGGAGCTAAGTACGTGATTGTGGCGATTGACTACTTCAGTAAATGGGTGGAGGCAGAACCACTCACCAACATACGGGGATTAACTTGTGTTAAGTTTTGCTGGAAGAACATCATTTGTCGATTCGGTATCCCAAAGATCGTAGTCACGGACAACGGGGCGCAGTTTGAAAATGATCCTTTCAAATCATGGTGTATCAAGTATGGCATAGAGCAGAGGTTGACATCTGTGTACCACCCCCAGGCGAACGGGCAAGTAGAAGTCACCAACCGCACTATCATCAAAGGGTTAAAAACCCGCTTGGAAGGTGTGCGCGGAAACTGGATTTGGGAGTTGCCCAGTGTTCTCTGGGCCCATCGGACTACAGAAAGCTCGGCCACCGGGGAATCCTCATATTGCTTGGTATATGGGTCGGAGGCAGTGATACCCGTGGAAATTGGGATCCCTAGCCCTCGGACTCAGCACCAACGCCCGGAAGAAGAAGATGCCGGACGGCGCCTTGACTTGGACCTCCTGGAAGAAAAGCGAGAGAATGCAGCACTCCAGGAAGCCAAGGTGAAGGAGCGAGTAAAGAGGTACCATGACAGAAGGGTGCGGAATGAGGTTTTCGCTCCCGGAGACTGGGTGATGAGAAGAAACGACAAGAGCAGACAAGTTCCGGAGGGGAAGCTCGCACCCAATTGGGAAGGACCATACAAGGTGAAGGAAACACACCCGGGAGGAAGCTACGTGCTGGAGAACGAGCAGGGGAAGGAAATTCCTAGAAGATGGAATGTGGCTAATCTAAGAAGGTTCTACGGGAAGTAGAATACCCCGCAATGAACCCCAACTACTTAGGCATGGATATGCCAGGCATGGATATGTCTCCTCCTGTAAGCATGAATATGCTCGGAGAGATAACCCCGACGTTCGGCCTCGTCACGGGTTTAGAGAAAGGATTGAAAAAGGGACCCATGGGTAGCTCCCATTCGGGTGCCCCGCTAGATTGGATCTGGGACTTGAATGAAGCCCGGGGACCAAAAGAATGTAATATTTACAGAATTAATGAAGAAATTTTTAAAGAAACTTTTATTCATTGATTCATAAATCTCAAGGGTATTACAAAGCATTTTATATACAGATTGTTTCTATCTATTTGCTACTACACCCACTTGGGACCTGACCCGGAAGCACCCTCAGGGTTACCCGGACGGAAACCTCCTTCGAAGAACTGAGAGGACAGGAGATCTTCGGCAAAGCGGGCATCCGGGGCTTGATTCCACGCAAGTTCCTCCTCCAACTGCGCGGCGTTTTCTTCGTTCAAATCGGGAATAGGAACCACAACGGATCCTTCGGGAAGTGGTTCTGCCAGGCGCATCCTCCTAACCCCGGCTGATGTAACAAACCTGTACTTAGGAAACAAGTCTGCTACGCTTTTTCCCTTCTCCTCCCGACTGATGCGGGTGCCCTCAGCGGTCTTGATGCCCTTCGTGGTAACCTCAGAATCAGCGATCTCCTGGATGCGTCTTATCCGGTGTGCCACTTCTTCCGGGTCAATAGATAAGGACATATCCTCGTACCTTTCATACGCCACATCCACCTCCACTCGGGCAGGGACTCGGCGGAGACTAGAGGGATAGGGCTCAACCTCCCCCGCGGCTATCTTATTATGCCACTCCACGATGTCTAGATAGGCTTTATGATTGGGAGCTCCCTCACCAAACTTCTTCGGGTTAGCTTCCATGCGTTCAATCGTCCTACGAACCCCGGCTGGAATATCAGTGAGGGGAGACACCCCAACTAAGCCATTCTTAAGACCTAAAAGGTGATAGGATAGCCGGGTGACTAGTAGAGCATCCTGGAGGACCCTGTTCCTATGAGTAAGGGACCGATTCTCCTTCTCCAAGTCACCAAGTAGTTTATTCTGAGCAGTGCGGGTCTCTAGACTCTTATGCTTCTCTTGCGCCCGCTCAAGTTCACCCCACACCATGCCTAGCTCCTTGGTGGTACGATGCTGGGAGTCGTCGTGAAGGGCTTGCAGCTCAGCTATGGTCTGGTGAGAATTCAGGGCCTCCCACATATGATCAGAAGCAAGGTCGAAGCACTGGTTCAACGACCCAAACTTGGCATCAACTGCCTTAAGAAACGCCACCAGCACCCGGATCGACCCAAACTCCTGAAGGAAGCAATCCAACCCCGCCTCAGCTAATGCCCGGGTAGCCTGGTCACCTCCAAACCTCCAGTGGGCTAGTTTCCTCTGAAGGAAAGGGCATTGGAGGCACCCAGCGCGGGGGAGAGAGAAGTAGGTGCCGGAAGAACTACTAGGATGAGGAAAAACATAAGGCATGGGCCCACGCGGGAGAATCTCCTCTAGGGGACGCTCAGACTACAAAAGATGGTAATATCATTAAGAAGTAGAACTTTGTATTAATCAAAATAGGCACCAAGGCCAAGTTCTACATGAGCCTCCCGGGGAGGAAAAGTACAAAAAAAAAACTACTACAAAAAGGAAGAAAACATAGACTGGAGTCTAGGGCAGTACGTTGTCATCAGCAGAATCCCTTCCCTCCGGGGTGGCATGGGCCTTATCCCATCTTCTTTCTAGCTCGATTATATCTTCAGTAGACCAGTTGGGGCCGCCATAAGCAGGAGCGTCCACCTTAGGCTCATCCTCAGGACGCCCGGGGAACCCTACCTTCCGGGTAGATTTCCGGGACTGATACAACAAATCATCCTGCCCTTCTGCAAGCCCCACGACATACCCATCCACCTTCCCCTCATAGACAGCCTGGTATCCAAAGTTGTCAGGGACGGCGCAAAACTCTTGGTAACCCTCAGTCCAGTTGGGTGTCTCTGGGACAACCCCGTAAACATTGAAATCCTCGGAGCCAGGGTCGGGGCAAGAGGCCTCACCAATTGCAGGGAGCTTCATCCTCCTGATATCAGAAGCAGAAGAAGCCCGGGAGGACATCTCCAGCGATCGCCACAGCTGGGGCACCAAACTTTCCAAACTCGCTTCCTGAAGATCCCGGAAACGATGGTTTAACAGGTCATTGGCCTTGGGCCGGTAGTAGGACGCCTGGGCATCAAGACGCGTGGGCCCCGGCAACCAACCCGCAAACTCCGATACATCTCGTGACAGGCATCAGCGCTGGCCGCAGCGGCAATCCCTTCCAACTTCTTCTCGAACGCCTCTGAGCGAAGGAGCTTTTGTGTGACGGCATTCAAGGCTTCGAGTTGAGAACTCTTTTTGTCCTTCTTGAGGGAGCTGTACTTTTTCTCCACCTCAGCCAATTTTTTCTCCCTGTCGGCAAGCTTCTTTTCTTTGTCGGCCAACTTCTTTTTGGCCTCCTCCAGTTGAGCCGCAAGACCATCTTGCCCGGCCAGCTTCTCTTTGGATTCGCGGAGCTCCTTTTCCATTTTAGTAAACAGCCCCGCACTATACTTAGAGTAAGTCCTGTTCAGTGCCTCGACGAACTGGGAATCCGCCAGGAGGGAGTCGGCGAAGGCAATGCTCTGCATAATAAATAAGGGAGTTAAGGAAACTTAGGAAATCATAAAGCTTGAATATAAGAAGTCCGGGGAGAACACTTACCTCTTCTCTGCCCCCAAGGATGGTCTCGGTGGCAGTAGCGCGCGGAGGAGCACTGTTAACAGCAGGAGGAGGAGTAGGGGGAACATCACCAGTCCTCTGGCGAGAAGATGGGGGCGACCCAGACAGATCACCAGTGGATGGCCGTTTGAATCGTGAACTCGCCCCGCCACTATAAGATAGGTGCTGGATAAAGGACCGTCGCCCGGGGGTAGAGGATGGACCAGCGACGGTGCGGGTCGCCGAAGATGACCCGGAGGGGTTCGGCTCGAGAGATCGCTGCCACGACCGAACCCCTTGCGGGATGATGGCCGGATTCTCAGTAGAGGAAGGTTCAGTGGGGGAGCTACCTGTGGAACAGGCAAAAGTCGCTGCCCCAAGCGGGGAGCCCCGGATTGATCATTCCCGGCGGGAGGTCTTTCCACGAAAGTCATGACGTCCGCGTACAGAAGAGGTTGAACTAAAATCAAGCAAAGGCAAAATTAGGAAAATATATATATGAAAGAAAATCAGAAATAAAATAAAATCCTTAATAGGCACCTCCATCCGGCCACACCGCTGCGATGCGCGGGAGAGTGAAGAGCTCAGTAGGATAAATCCCGCGAGGCCAATAATAGCCCGCGTTTCCGGTCTTAAAAAAGTCGTCCATATTCAAAGGGGAGAGACAGAGGAGGTTGAAATCGCTGGTAATGATGCTGGGGAGGTTGACGAGGGGCTTCTTGTCCTCAGGAACGAGAGAGTCGTTCCAGGAGGGAATAGGGTACACTTGGGCGTCACACAGGAAGAAACCCTTCGAAAGGTATCCCTTGGCAGATTTAGGTTTGGTAAGAAGGAAGTCCTTTATCCCGGAGCGAATGGTAAAAGAAAAGACGCCCGGGAAGGACGCATGTGCTTTCCGCAAAGCATAGAAGGAGCGAAAAAGTAGGAGAGAAGGGGGAACGGCGCACCGTGCGCAGTTAAGTAAGAAGGCCAGGATTAAAACAACCCCGTTAGGATGTAACTGAGCCGGAGCTAGCTTGTAAAACTGAAGAATCTCAAGGAAAAGAGGGGGAAAGGGCAGGCTGAGCCCATACTGGAAATGGATCCGGGGGATGCAAGCAACCTCTCGCTCGGAGGCTCCCGGGGGAAGTTTATAAAGGGAAGCGTTTAAGGGAAGGGGAATGAAAGAACGCTTGGCTAGGTCTAAAACATCCCTGTCTAGAGAGGGAGAATCCCCGGGGACATCAAAAAATTTGAGACCCACTGGACGCACTCCATGAGTAGGCCCCCGGGGAAGGTCGTCACCCACTCCTTCGCCAAACACCCTCTCATCCTGACCACCCCGGGAGTGACTAGGACGATCAGTCAGGCTCGAGCCCGCTCCATCCAGGGTCGACAGACTCGGGATATTTAGCTCCCAGGAGGGGCTGAGAGCCTCGGGAGGGGAACCCGGGGAGGAATCCGGGGAGGAAATCGGGTTATCAGCAGCCCTAAACTGGACTTCAAACTGATCTGGAACTCCCTCGGTGTCCAAAGAAGAGGTGGAGAGAAGAGGGGAATCCATGAGGAGAAGAAAAGAATAGGGAGTTAAGGGCTTACTTGGTTGAAAATGCGAAGTGGTCCTCGCGTTACAGAAACCCGGATGACTGGTCTGGGGGGCTAGTGATATTACCGGCCCAAAGGCCTACTGGGCCGATAATAGGGTCCGCGGCCCAGCGCGTTTTGAGGCGATGCCTTTCCCGCTAGGGGGCACGTCCGGACAAAAAAACAGGACGGACGGGGACAAAGGGAAGTGGTCCTGCACCTTATCTCAAGTAGGCAAGCTCGGCTATAAATACTAGTCTCAAACAGTGAACAAGGTATGTGACTTATATCTCTCTACTTTATATTGAGAGTACCTTCCGTACGTTTTCCTTCCCGCTATCCCCATCTCATCATCACGCCGGAGCTTCTTCCCCGGGACGCCTCCCGGGGATTGTTTTGCAGGGTTGTAGCAGGCCGATTAACAAGGAGACCCGGATAGCGTGAACCCCGGAGGAACGGACGGATTTTGGTAGCATCACATCAGACCATCGCCGAGTTGCAGGCCCTTCAGGACGATTCTTGTCATCGTACCGCCAAGGAACTAGGTATGGTGTGGGGCGAACTAGAGCGGGCGCAGGAAAAACTTAGAACATTGGAGACCCGCTCTGCTCAGAACCGGCTTCTCTGCGATTTTGAGAAGGAGAATCGGTCCCTTACTCATAGGAATAGGGTCCTCCAGGATGCTCTACTAATCACCCGGCTATCCTACCACCTTTTGGGTCTCAAGAATGGCTTAGTTGGGGTGTCTCCTCTACCGACATTCCAGCCGGGGTTCGCATGACGATGGAACGCATGGAGGCTAACCCGAAGAAGTTTGGTGAGGGAGCTCCTAATCACAAGGCCTATCTGGACGTTGTTGAATGGCATAATAAGATAGCCGCGGGAGAAGCTGAGCCCTATCCCTCTAGCCTTCGCCGAGTCCCCGCCCGAGTGGAGGTGGACGTGGCGTACGAAAGGTACGAAGACATGACTGTATCCATTGACCCGGAAGAGGTGGCGCGTCAGATAAGACGCATCCGGGAGATTGCCGATTCTGGAGTTACCATAAAGGGGGTTAAGACCGCCGAGGGTACTCGTATTAGCTGGGAAGAGAAGGGTAAAAGTGCGGCAGTCATGTTTCCTAAGTATAGGTTTGTCACTTCTGCCGGGGTAAGAAGAATGCGCCTGGCGGAGCCATTTCCAGAGGGATCCGTGGTTGTGCCTATCCCCGAATTGAACGAAGAAGACGCCGCGCAATTGGAAGAGGAGCTTGCGTGTAATCAAGCCCCGGATGCCCGCTTTGCCGAAGATCTTCTGTCCTCACAATTCTTCGGAGGGGGTTTCCGCCCTGGTAACCCTGAGGGTGCTTCCGGGTCAGGTCCCAAGTGGGTATAGTAGCAAATAGATAGGAATACTTGTATGTAAAATGCTTATGTAAGCGTCCTACAACGACTATGACCGCATGTTTATGCGATTTGTAATTTAAAGAGGATTGAATAAAATTGTACTTCGAAAAGACCCTTTTCATTAACTCTTCCCTGCAAACATTACATTCTTTGATCCTCGGGCTTCATTCAAGCTCCGGGTCCATTTTAGCGGGGCACCCAAATGGGAGCTACCCATGGGTCCCTTTTTACAAATCCTCCTTTCTAAACCCGGGACGAGGCCAAACGTCGGGGTATTCCTCCGGGCATGTTCATGCTTCCGGGCGGGGCATACCCATGCCTGGCATACCCATGCCTTGGTGGCTAAGGTACGATGCGGGGTACTCTACTTCCCGTAAAACCTTCTTAAATTAGCTATATTCCATCTTCCGGGGATCTCCTTCCCCTGCTAGTCCTCCAGCACATAACTCCCTCCCGGGTATGCTTCCTTTACCTTGTATGGGCCTTCCCAGTTGGGTGCAAGTTTGCCCTCCGGGGCTTGGCGGCTCTTATCGTTTCTCCTCATTACCCAATCTCCTGAGACGAAAGCTTCTTTCCGCACCCTTCTGTCATAATACCTCTTTACTCGCTCCTTCACCTTGGCTTCCTGAAGTGCCGCATTCTCTCGCTTTTCTTCCAGGAGGTCCAAGTCAAGGCGCCGTCCATCGTCTTCTTCTTCCGGGCGCTGGTATTGAGTCCGGGGGCTCGGGATCCCAATTTCTGCGGGTATTACCGCCTCCGACCCGTACACCAAACTATATGGAGATTCCCCGGTAGCCGAGCTTTCTATAGTCCGGTGGGCCCAAAGAACACTGGGCAGCTCCCAAAACCAATTTCCCCGCGCGCCTTCCAAGCGAGTTTTTAATCCTTTGATGATGGTACGGTTGGTAACTTCCACTTGCCCATTCGCCTGAGGGTGGTATACAGACGTCAGCCTCTGCTCTATACCGTACTTGACACACCATGATTTGAAAGGATCATTCTCAAACTGCGCCCCATTGTCTGTGACTATAATCTTCGGGATGCCGAATCGACAAATGATGTTCTTCCAGCAAAACTTAACACAGGTTAGTCCCCGTATGTTGGTGAACGGTTCTGCCTCCACCCATTTGCTGGAGTAATCGATTGCCACAATCAAGTACTTGGCCCCTCCCGGGGCAGTCGGGAATGGTCCCACCAATTCAATTCCCCACCTACTGAACGGCCAAGCTCCTATGACTCCGATTAACTCCTCCCGGGGAACATGGATTAGCGGGGCAAATGTCTGGCATGCCAAGCACTTCTGTACATGCTCTTCCGCATCTTTGAACAACGTTGGCCAGTAATACCCCAGCCTTAAGATCTTTTTGGCCAAGGTGCGAGCCCCTTGGTGGCTCCCATTAGATCCCTCGTGCACCTCCCGGATAAGGTGTCGGCCTTCCGACCTTTCTACACACTTCAGCAAAGGCTGGAGATACCCTCATTTGTACAGCTCCCCTCCCTGGATCACATACTTAGGAGCCTTAACTCTTAGCTTCCGGGCCTGAGCCTTATCCTCCGGGGTGGTTCCTTCTTCTAGGTACGCCCGCATGGGCGTGATCCAGGATTCTTCCTCGTTCACCAGCATTACTTGATCGTTCTCCTGGTAGCTCCTTCTTCCTAGTACCTCCAAGTACAACTTTTGGTCAGGCTCAGGTTTCAATTCTGAGGAAGCCAACTTGCTCAAAACATCCGCTTTACTGCTCTTCTCCCGGGGAACTTGAACCAAGTTGAAAGTTTTAAACCCGGCTATCAGAGGCTTCACCACTTCCAAGTACTTTTGCAGGCTCCTTTCCCGGGCTTCATATTCTCCCTTTACCTGCTGCACCACGATCTGGGAATCACTGTGTGTCGTGAGAATTTTGATTTCCATCTCCTTTGCCAACCTTAATCCCGCAATCAAAGCTTCGTACTCAGCTTCATTGTTGGTTGTTTTGAAAGTGAATTGGACTGCGTAGGGATACTCCTTCCCTTCCGGGCTGACTAACAGTACTCCCGCTCCGCTGCCCCCCGAGTGTGCCGATCCGTCCACATATACCTTCCAGGCCGGGTCTGTTTCAGCCTTGGTCATATTCTCTGGAGTGTTAGGCACCTTCTGTTCCTCGTTTATCCTTGCTTCCGATTCCAACAAGAAGTCCGCTAAGGCCTGGCCCTTGATAGCCCTTCTTGGCTCATACCGGATTTCATACTCTCCCAGCTCTATAGCCCATTTCATCATTCTCCCTGATGCCTCCGGCTTGAACATGACTTGTCTTAGCGGGTAGTTGGTAAGGACCACTATGGGATGGCCCTGGAAGTAGGGTTTAAGCCTCCTCGAAGCATGTACCAGCACCAGTACCAACTGCTCCAAGTCAGTATATCGAGTTTCTGCCCCCGAAGTGCCCGGCTAACAAAATAGATTGGGTGCTGCTTTCCCTCCCCTTCTTTGATTAGCACGGCACTTACCGCTTCCCGGGACGCTGCTATGTACAGAAAAAGCTCCTCCCCCGGGAGTGGCTTCTTTAAGGTTGGCAATTGTTGAAGGTGCTCTTTCAGATTTTGGAACGCCTTCTCACATTCTCCGGACCACTCAAACGCCTTGGCCCTCCTGAGAATGTTGAAGAAAGGCAACTGCCTATCTGCCCCCTTTGATAGGAATCGACTGAGAGCCGCGAGAGACCCTGTCAACCGCTGTACTTCTTTCACCGACCTGGGGGAGGTCATCTTAGCTATGGCCTCTACCTTCTCCGGGTTAACATCGATGCCCCGACTTGACACCATGAAACCCAAGAATTTCCCCGCCCCCACTCTAATGGTACTTTTGGAGGGGTTCAGCTTTAGATTGCTCCGTTCTAGCTTTTCGAACATCTCCTCCAGGTCATTCATGAAAGCTCCGTAAGCCCTGATTTTGACCACCATGTCGTCGACATACACCTCCATGTTTCTTCCCACTTGGTCCTTGAAGAGTTTGTCCACCATTCTCTGATACGTAGCCCCCGCGTTCTTCAGTCCAAACGGCATTTTCTTGTAGCAGAAGGTTCCGAAATCGGTGATGAAGGAGGTTTTCGCTTTGTCCGCCTCATCCATCTGCACTTGGTGATACCATTTATGTGCATCGAAGAAGGCTAGCACCGAGTACCCCGCGATAGCCTCTGCCAGCCGGTCCAAATTTGGGAGAGGGTAGCTGTCTTTGGGGCAACATTTATTCAAATCTGTGAAGTCGATACACATGCGCCAGCTTCCATCGTGCTTCTTTACTAAGACCGGGTTAGCTATCCATTCCGGGTAGATGATTTCCTCGACCACCCCGGCTTTCTCCAACTTCTTTACTTCATTCTTTATAAATTCCGCTCTTTCCGGTGCTACAGGTCTTTTCTTCTGCCTGATTGGTTTTGTTGCCGGGCTTATGTTCAGCTTGTGTATTCAACCGTGACCGTCCCTTTGTCCGCCACCCGCATTTCCTCCAATTCTTGCCGGGGAACTTCTCCATGTACCGCCCCTACTACTTTCTTTGCGTCCCGGACCGCCGTCATCATGCAACTTCTTGCTACTGCTTGACTTCCCCGCACGACCGCCACACCTTGCGCAGTGGGGAACTTCATCGTCAGCAGATACGGACAACTCGCTGCCCGGGCTTGGGTTAGCCACGGTCTTCCTATGATTACGTTATATGGTGAGGGTGCATCAATAACCGCGAAGTTGCACGTCACTGAGACCCTCTTGCTCCGATCCTTCTCGTCCACCATACATACTGCGAGGGGAATAACTCCTAGAGGGACTTCAGGCTTGCCAGTGAATCCTGACAAGGGAGATAAATGGGGTTTCAAGTTCTGTCTCCCTATTCCCAATTGATCGAAGCAGGAAGCGAACATGATCTCCACACTGCTCCCGTCATCTACGAACACCCTCTTGATCAAGAAACCTTCAATCTCCGCTGTTACCACCATCGGGTCAGAATGGGGTATCTGAGGCGGGGCTGCATCCGCTTCAGAGAAAGTGAGAGTCTCCTCAGGGCGAAATCTTTTTCCCTGAATCTCTCCCGAGGGAACATATCGCGTCCGAGCCCGGATAGCGGAAACTGACTGGCATGCTTCTCCGATTTCTCCGCTTATCACGTTGATCATCCTGTTAGGTACTGGGGCAGGCTCCACTGCTTGGACTGGTGCGGCAGCTATGGCAGGCCTCCCTGGGGCCCTGTTGCCTTGGTTGCCTTGATTTCTCCCGTTTCCTCTCCCCGGGTTAGGCCTCCACCTCCTCCGGGGCTGCTCCTGGGGCTGGTCCCGGGGATTCTCCTTCTTTGCTTCCATCGCCACACAATCTCTCAGCTGTCCCCGCTCTATTAATTTTTCTATCTCGTTCCTCAGCATCCTACACCCCTCTGTCGAATGCCCATAAGATTTGTGATAGGCGCACCATTTGTCCGCATTTTCCCTAGACGGGGTCCCCTGGATAGGCAACGGATCCGGGAACAAATCCTTGTGGATAGCATGGATCTCCGTTCGGGTTTTGCTGAGTGGGGTGAAACAATCCGCTCTTGCCCGATTTACCGTCGCGGGAGCAGAATCCCTTCTACTTGGGTCAACCGTCTTCTTTCTTTCCATCTTATCCGGGTGGAATCCCCCGGATTCTTCTTTTCTCTTCCGCGTGGCATCATTAACCGCACAGTACAGTTGCACCGCCATCTGCAGGTTGTGAAAGGTTTCCGGGATGTTTTCCATCAACTTCTGGAACAACGCCATATCCCTCGGGCCATTTATAAACCCACTAATCACCGCCTTCTCCTGCTGCTGCTTGTCGACGACCTTCATACTGTCGTCCATGTACCTTCGATAGTATTCCATTGATCCTTCCGCAGCCTTCTGCCGGGTGGCCAGAAGCTCAGCCAGCTGCTTTCCTTCCTTCTTTAACCCGGCGTATCTGAACAGTAAAGCCTTAGAGAAATCGTAATAATCTCTGAGGCTTTCTCGGGGTAAGGAATCGAACCACGAAAGACAGTTTCCTCTCAGGTAACAGCCCACCAATTTGCATCTCAATTCCTCCGGGAAGTCCCTTGACACCATTAGGTTCTGGTACGTCCTGACAAACTCTTCCGGGTCTGTCTCTCCATTGTATGTTGGGATTCCCTCCGGGGTCCGGAGGCCCGGCGGCCATGGGTACGCAAGCACTCGAGGGACCCAAGGGGAGGTAGGTTTAGCCCCGTTTCTTCCCACCAGTTTGTCTAGTCGAGCCTCCAAAGAGTTGGGGTCCTGCTGCGCCACTTGATAGCCCCGCATCCTATCGTCCTCACGATAGTATCTCTCCGGGTAACCGTAGTTCATCCCCATTGATCCGTGCATGGGCATGGAATACTGGATCGGGTTCCCCTGGGTTCCAGGGACCTGATAACCCAACGACTCCACCGGCATGGCTGGCAGGCCATACCCAATTTGTCCCGCCCCCCAGCTGGAACGCGGGTAATAGGGTGGAGCGTGTGGAACCAAATTCGATTGTTGTCCCGTAGCCACTCCCCCTCCGACCACGAGACTCGGAGGGAAAGAAGGTGGGACGGTGGAAGAGTTCACACGCCCCTGTATCCTTGGCGGCTGAACGACTCCATCCAGGTCAATAACCTCTCTTTGATACCCCCGCAAAGGTCCTGCCTGGTCTCCCCCAGGTTCCCTCCGCCTACGATTTTCCCGGGTAGAGAGTACCCACAGGCGGTACAATTCCTTGTTGGCTCTCATGAACTCCAACGCCGCCAATTCTTCCGCCTCGGCTAAGGATTGCCCCTCCTCCCGGGCTTCAGGCCCCTGGGCCCGGGGACTGCCTCCCCCGGCGGGCCTTGGTCCTTGCTCCTCCTAGTACTCTCTTTCCGAGTCAGCTTCGTCAGAGGCAGTTTCCACGTGGCCATCCTGCGGTACCCCTAGCTCCCGCTGATGTCTAGCCTCCTCCTGCAACTGCCTCAAGGTCACATCATCTCCCGGGGGTGGAAGAGATCCACCCCCTGAAGGTGCCGCGTTCTTCTTCGGGCGCCCGCGCCCTCTCCTTGGCGACTCCATCATGCGAAGGTGGAAAGGTCCCACTGGGCGTGCCAATTGATGCTACCTAAATCCGTCCGCTTCCAGGTGGACTCGCTATCCGGGTCTCCTTCCAGATCAGCCCGCAACAACCCTGCAAAACAATCCCCGGGAGGCGTCCCGGGGAAGAAGCTCCAGCGTGATGATGAGATGGGGATAACGATGGAGGAAAAACGTACGGAAGGTACCCTCAATATAAAGTAGAGAGATATAAGTCACATACCTTGTTCACTGTTTGAGACTAGTATTTATAGCCGAGCTTGCCTGCTTGAGATAAGGTGCAGGACCACTTTCCTTTGTCCCCGTCCGTCCTTCTTTCTTGTCCGGACGTGCCCCCTAGCGGGAAAGGCACCGCTCTTTTGGCGCTGGGCCGTGGATCCTATTACCGGTCCAGTAGGCCTTTGGGCCGGTAATATCACCTAAATCCTGAACATAACATATGTGATTAAAAAGTAAATTGATCAAATATTGTGCTATATTTATAAAATTCATAAACAATTAAATTAAGTTTTTAAAATGATGTGCTTGTTCACGTCAAAAAATCATGTGATAGATAATTTATGTTTTGAATCATTTATTTTAGAAATTTAATTTTCAAATATTTACATAAATAAGAAAAGTTACCGTGCAACGCACGGTGGGCATTAAAACTAGTCTCCAATAATCACTCTTACCACTTGCTCCATCATTCATTAAAAAAGAAAATTAAACTATACTGGATGGGAGGTAATATTCATGGCTACTCAATCCTAAATAAAGCAAACAAATCATGAATGACTTTTTTGACAATGATCTACATATACTGCATTGGAGACCAATTTCTGTGATTACGGAGAAGTAACTAAACTTACTACAATTCCGAATTTGTATCTAAGCTCTAAATACTGTTTGCTAGAGTTTTTCTGTATATTAATTCAATTCAGTTCAGTGAAAATGTAATATAATGAAATTCAAGTTAATTCAGTCATGCTAATTCTTTTTTTCAATACATTAATTTTCAGTCCAGCTCAGTTCAGTGAAAATCTAATTTGATGACATTCAGGTTAGTTCAGTCATGCTGATTGCTTTTTTCAATACATTAATTCTCACTTCAGTTCAGTTCAGTTCAGTTCAATCCACTCCAATTCAGCAACAAGAAATAGACTCTAACAAACAAGACCTAAAGCCGGAATGACTAATCTATATCTAAATCTAATACTTGGATGCCCTTCCTTCGTATGAGCATTGATATCTTCCAACTTTAGCATACTAAAGTTCTAAAGATTACACCCTCTCACATCTAAAACATAGTATCAGTTCAAATGAAATAAAAATTATCTACCTTAATCTCGCCTAGATAGCGGTACATACTCAATTACAAAGGTTCTAGTATGTTTTAGGTGTTATAAAATCACAGATTCTGCATCAAATGTTTTAGATGTTTTAGAATTCACTGATTCTGCTCTCTGCATCAAATTCACTATTCACATTTATTGAGGAATATGGTAAATAGATTTAGTCATATTGTTATATTAGGAATATAGACTAGAATATCCTTTTCCTATTGTACTTTGTACTGTATTGTATCTGTCCCACATCGAAAGACGGAAGGTTAGAACCTCCGGTCTGTCCCTATAAATACTGTAATCATGCTCATGGATTAACAAGCCTTTTATACACAATATTATTCCTTGTATATATTTTATATTTTATCATGGTATCAAGAGCCGATTCTTTCCTGGACCTGAATTTTGTTGGCTTTCTTTGATTTCCGACCTTTCTCGTCGACTTCTAGCTGCCTAAAGTTGCCTTCGCTAGCCGACCTTTGGGAATCATCGTATTACTTATTATTATTTTTTTTAGCCGAACTCTTCCGGCCTTGCTACTCTACCTAGCCGAATTCTTCCGGTGTTACCTACTATTCCTCTACCAAGCCGAACTCTTCCGGCGAACTTTTCCCGGCGAACTTTTCCCTATTCCTCTACCTAGCCGAACTCTTCCGGCGTTATCTACTATTCCGACCATACTTTTCCTAGCCGAACTTTTCAGGCCTTACAATTTGCCGGCCTTATCCTTTCAAAGCCGAACTCATCCGGCCTTTACCTTTTCTAGTCGAACTTTTCCGGCCTTACCTTTTTTTTTTTAGCCGAACTTTGCCGGGCTTACCCTTCATAGCCGAACTTTTCCAGCCTTACCCTTTGAAGTCGAACTGAACTCATTCGACCTTACCTTATTTTGGCCGAACTCTTCCGGCCTTATCCAAGCTGAACTCTTCCAGCCCTGAAAACGTACTATTTTCCTTTTCGACCATACTACTTTTCCGGTCCAACTTTGCTGGCTTTACCCTTACCCTTACAAGCCAACCTTTGCTGGCTTTACCCTTTGCAGCCGAACTCATTCCGGCCTTACCCTTTCTAGCCGAACTCATTCTGGCCTTACCTTTTCTAGCTGAACTCTTTCGGCCTTACTTTCCAGCCGAACTCTACTGGCCTTATTGATGCTGATTGAAGACTTCTGCACTCTCTTACACTAATTCCATGATCTTTTTCGCAAGTTGGACACTCTCGATCATCGTGCTCCAACTTGAGGGAGGGTATTGAGGAATATGGTAAATAGATTTAGTCATATTGTTATATTAGGAATATAGACTAGAATATCCTTTTCCTATTGTACTTTGTACTGTATTGTATCTGTCCCACATCGAAAGACGGAAGGTTAGAACCTCCGGTCTGTCCCTATAAATACTGTAATCATGCTCATGGATTAACAAGCCTTTTATATACAATATTATTCCTTGTATATATTTTATATTTTATCAACATTCCCACGTCTGACCAGTGTTTGGCGATCTGTTGTGCAATTAATCAGGATCACGACGCGGTGGTGCTTCGCCAACTATTCTGCGCTATTCACAAAATTTTAAAGTGAAAATTATTTGTTAATGTGAAATCCAAGAAATAAAATATACAATGTGGTGGTAGCTTGACAGAGGAGGGGGTAAAAATCACTTGAGAGTATTACCATAACAAGTATATATGTTTTTAGGGTGTGTTAGATATAAGTACATTTTTCTCTTACAAATTCGTATTTTTACCATAATACCGAAATCGTAAGGTTCCATCAGGGGTATTATAGTAAAATGTGGAACTAGAAAAGAAAAATCTACGTGTATTTAGAAATGATACTATGTTTTAAAAGCTACTGTCAAATTATTTTGGTAGGTGGCTTTTAAAAGCTGCACGCAAAAACTACATTCAGAGAGCAGAGTTCAAATAATCGATCAATGGCTACCACCAACTTCATTCTTCCAGCTTTCAGATATACTGTACCCATCTGGAAGAGCAATTTAAAGTCCTGTGCTACTCTCGGAGCTTTCCGCCACCGCCACCGCCACCACAACCACCACCAACCCCGCCGCCTCGCGGCCATGGCGACCGCTAAGGTTAAGACGGAGAAGGTGATCATCAGACGGTCAGGAAACTACGTGCCTACCATTTATAGTTTCGATTTCCTTCAATCACTCGACAACGGATACTCGGTAAATGACCGATACTATTAATTTCATGAATGCATATATATATAATATATATGTATATAGATGGTACATAGATGCATACGAGGCAAGCTCAAACAAGAACCCTATTCTGGTTGAGCTTTCAAAGTTGGATTTCAACATTGTTCAAGCAGCTCATCAGCAAGATCTTAAAGACGTTGCAAGGTGAGACTCATACTCGATCAGTGTTTCCTTGTTAGACTATGTCCCACATCAGAAACAGACAGTCTCAATGTTCAATAATATAAGGTTGGTGGGCTACTCCTCATATTAGCCAGGTGGTTTTATGATGGAATCTCACCGAACTTGTGTGCTGAACCTGTTTGGGCCTACGGGCCGTTCACACCTCCTGATTTCTAATAGTTCCATCCAAAGTGTCTGGTTTTTTATTTTGACATTTTCTGTGATTGATTAAAGGTGGTGGAAGGATATACAAATTGCAGAGAAGCTGCCATTTATCAGGGACAGAATGGTTGAAGCTTTCTTCTGGGGTGCTGAAGCGATTTTCGAACCTCAATATTCAAATGGCAGGAAAATCCTTGGCAAGCTCATCGTTTTGACCACATCCATTGATGATATATATGATGTTTATGGGACTCTCGAAGAACTGGAACTCCTCACTCATGCCATTGAAAGGTTTTCTTCTTTATAAATATTAATGGGTTTTTCTACAGCATAATGCACCTGATGGAATCTTATGATTTTAAACCTTTTTTTTGCCTTAACAATGTTAGGGGTATTATGGTAAAAATACGGACATGCAAGAGAAAAATGTACATGCATCTAGCACACCTCTTATTAATTAATATTTTGATCATGTTTATTTCTTGCTGAATTAAATTGAACTGAACTAAACCGAGACTAAAAGATTCGATGTAACTATTTATTAAATTGAACTGAACTGATACAATGATACTTTCAAATATATATACCAGGTCATTGTTACTTAATTGCCAGTATGAATCAATAATATTATTTGAATTTGATACTAAAATGGATAATTTGTTTTTATAGTACATATGATTGTACTACATTCATGTGCTAACATTTTTTGATCATTTTGAAATGCCAAATTAAAAATCATGTTTGCAGATGGGATGTGAAAGCCATTGATGAACTTCCTGACTACATGAAATTGGTTTATCTCCTCTTCTTTAACACTATAAACGGAATGGCCTATGATGTTCAAAAGGAACAAGGTGCCCATACAATTGGACACCTCAGCAAAGTGGTACGCAATAATAAATTACACCTGAATTTTCAATTTTCATTTCCAATCTAACCAATGAAACTAATTAGTATTTAATAATTTGCAACGAATTTCAGTGGGCGGATATATGGAAGACGCAAATGCAAGAGGCTAAATGGTATTACAGTAAATATACGCCTTCGGTGGAGGAATACGTAAAAAATGGGACCATTTCAACATTCTATTTTGGCTATTTTATGCATGTTTATATGGCCATTACCAATCCAGCAAAAGTGGAAACACTTAGAGCTTCGTTGAACTGCACCAATCCCAACAACATCATTCGCTGGTCGTCATTGCTAGGCCGATTAATGGGTGATTTGGGAACGGAACAGGTAAATTATTGTACTTTTTTCTATGTCCTGCCCTGTTTACTGGAGATTGTTTCTTGCTAAAATGAACTAGATTGAACTGAAGTAAAGATTAGTGTATCGACCCTTGACTGAATTAACCTGAATGTCATCAAATCACATTTTCACTGAACGGAAGTGAATAATGGTGCAGGGCGAGATGGAAAGAGGCGACGTGTCCAAAATAGTTCAATGTTACATGAAAGAAAAAAATTGTTCGGTAGAAGAAGCAAAGGAACCAGTCTGGGATCTGATAATGGAAACGTGGAAGAAAATGAACGCCGAGTGTTTATCGGAATCTCCCTTCTCAAGCCAATTTGTGAACGCAGCACAAAATATGGGAAAGATAGTTTTTGCGGCATATCAATACGGAGATGGCTATGGTCTCATTTCCAATCCCGAGGCTAAGAAGGACATATATTCAACACTTTTTGACCCAATTCCAATTTAAAGTTGATAAAGACATAATTGGTCGGTAATGTGCTTTGAATACATAACAATTTCCTTTTATCAAAATAGGAAATTGATATATTTTTCAATATTATTTATGGGAGAGACAATGGTTCATATTTCATTTTTTGACTGAGAGTACATCATACAACCTAATTTATTTTTAGAAAAAATTGAATTTGAATTTAACATTATCCTCACCCTTAAAAGTTAATCTAACGATAGTAAATCATTTGACTGAATTTTCCGTCACTTGATCGTAAAATTTTCCATCATTAAAATCTTACATTTTTTCACGTCCACTTCGATAATTACAGTTCACTCTCTCTAGGAATACTATTTGACGACAAGATTAACTATCGATATCTTTATATTATATTTTCTCTTATAAAGACAGGATTTTGATTTAATTTAAAATATAATTATTGTTTTCCGGCACTGGAATAAGCACATTTTACATGGCGGTTCACATATTACCCTATGCCATGGGTACATTAGACCATCTCCTATGGGGAGATTCTCACACAGATTTTCAACTTTAAAAACCGTTTTATCCCAACAATGGGAGCTTTAAATTTAGATTTTCCTTGAATCAAGGAAGAGAAATTAATTATCAAAAAAAAAGGAAGAGAAATTAGAAATCTCACACACGACACGAGTACATTCGGCTTCTTGAGAAGGAAGTTGGCCCACTATGTGCCATGTGCTCTTCCTTTTAATAAATTATATTATGCTTGATCATCTCAACACAATAAACCTCCTTAATTCACATTATATTTTCTTTTTTATAATCTCAATTAAATTTAAAAAAACTTTTATCTACAAAATGAGTATAATATTTAATATATTTTTATCTATATATAATATATAAATAAAAGAGAAATAGTGATGTGGAGGAGAGTTAAATTAAGGTGGGGACAAAATTGTTGAAATCTATGTTGTGTTTTTATGATAGTTGGGATAAATATATGGAAGGATTTTTGAAGAATTTTGTAATGAAAAAACTTGAAGTAAGGTTTTACCATAACAGATGCTCTCCAATATCCGAAATCGAGTAACATGCATAGCAGTTCCATTTTGGCCCTGTTTGGTAGTGGCTGGTAGCTGTTGGCTGTTGGCTGATTTTAATAGCTGGTTTGACTAGCTGTTTTTGTTGGCTGATTATGCTAGCTGTTTGACCTCTAGCTGTTTACAAAAGTGTTTGGCAAAGTTAGTTTTTAGTTGTTAGATGTTTTATGCAAAATGACATTTATGGTCATGATTACTATTCATATTATTATAGAATAATTTTAGATATCTTGTTTTTATTTTGTCTATATTATTGATAATTTTTTTAATTGTTTGAAATATTCACTAATAAAAATTATAAAATAAAAACAAATTATTTCAAATAAATTTAAAATTATTGTTTGTAATTAATATCAGTATAGTACAGTAAATAAGAATTTTAAATTCTATTTTATAGTATAAAATTTCTATAAAATCTAAATAAATTTATGAAGCTGAACTATAATTTTTCAATATCAAAATTATATCATATACATAATATGAATTAGTTAAGTAGGAATTTATTTGTTTTGAGTTGAGTATTAACCGACTTGATTATATTTTAATTGAAATAAAATTTTATAATAATTATGTGGGTGTAAAAATGTATAAATACGTAATTTCAAATATACACTCAATTTAAAATAGGTATATAATTTTGAATTGATTACCATTTAATAATTTAGTATACTAAATTATAATCATATAATTATGATATACGTAAAAATGTTTGGATAAACACACAATACTACGTAAAAAATATTTAGATAAACACACAATAAATGATACACATATAGCATGTAGAGGATAAAAAAGTAACTATAAAAGTAAAAAGCCATCAGCCAGAAGAAAACGCTGGTTTTAGTAGTGTGTTAGATGTTGGCGGAAAGCTGGGTAAAAAAGCCAATGAACCAAACACTTTTTTTTCTCCTTCTTTGGCTGTTTGACCACGTAAAAAGCCAATATTAGAAAGCCAGTTAAAAAGCCAATAAAAAAGCCAACACCAAACGGGGCCTTTATATTCAGTCTCTCTAGGCCCTGTCCAGTTCAGCTTATTTCCAGCACCTCCAACACTTGTCACTATTCACGGACATGAATGATTGATTTTTAAAAAAAAATAAAAATGATTTTTCTTTAGAATTAGTTTCAATATGTTGTGTACGAATTAATCATTCTTTAAATATATATTTTCATAATTATGTACATCATAATTATACAATTTTAATTTAGTTTCAACACCCTCCAACACCCCTCCAGCACCTTCCAGCACCCTCCAGCACCAGCTACCAATTCCAGCACCCTATTGGACAGGGCCCTAGTCTCTTGACAAATTCTTAGGTGAGTCACCTCACCCATGAGGCAGGACCAATCAGACCCCATTTCAAATGTTTTGAGGTCAAATAATAAAAAAATGGAATTCGGCGCAATAGTGAAATTCCCACAAACTATAGGGTCTTTTCTGCAATAAAATACAAATAAAACCATTTTGCCCCAATATCCCAATCGCCGGAAACTGCTCCGGTGGAGGGTTGTTTTTCCGGTTGGCGTGAGATGACTCAATGGTTGGGGTCTTTTTTCCGGTAGCGGTGGCGTGGAGGTGGCGGCAGGATGCGGCACGCAGAAGTAGGGGTGAGTGACAGCAACATTGCTATGCCGCTTTTTTTGGTCGAAAACTCAAAAATGACGTTTGTACTGTTGAAAATTAAGTTTAATAAGGCTCATGTCGTCAAAAAATGAAGTTAGTATTGTCGAAAATGAGAATTTTTCATCAACATTGAAATTTGTGTCTTCGAAAACTAGGTTTTTGTCGTCGAAAATGAGATTGTTTCATCACCATTGAAGTTTGTGTCTTCGAAAACTAGGTTTTTTTCGTTGAAAATGAGGTATGTGTCATCGACGTTGAGTTTTGTGTCGTCAAAAATAAGTTTATTGTCAATATTGAGGTTTGTGTCGTCGAAAATGATATGTGTGTTGCCGATGTTGAGGTTTGTGTCGTTGAAAATGAGGTTAGGAAAATGAGCTTCGTGTCATCATTAATGAGGTTGTGGTCATGTGAGATGAAATTGAGCTGGCAGCGAGGTAGGATGAGGTGGCGTCGATGTTTGATGAGGTGGCGTCGAGGTTTGGTGAGGCGGCATCGAGGTTGAAGAGGTGTCATCCTGGTAGGATGAGGTGCCGGCAAGGTATGATGATGTGGCAGGAATGTAAGAGAGAAACAATGTGAAATTAGTATTACAAATATTTAAAATAGGATATTTACAAATTAACCGCTAAATTTTATAGTAATAAGTGTTTCCATATGTTTACTTATAAGTTGGGCCATATTGGTATCTGACTCATAGGTGAGACTGCCTCACGGGGGAATTTCTCAACAAGAATATTATTTGACGACAAGGTTAACCATCGATATCTTTATATTGCCATTTTATATTTTCTCTTGAAAAGAGAGAATTTTGATTTAATTTAAAATCTAATTATTTTTGCCCGGCATTGGAATAAGCACATTTACACGGCGGTTCATATATTACCCTATGCCATGGGTACATAAGAGTTCCAATATCCGAAATCGAGTAACATGCACAGCGGTTGTTCGTGAGTTGATGCCCGCTTTGGCCTTTCCCCCTCTAATTAATGGCTTACAACAATACGACGTAGCATCAATGGCAAAGGCACTCATGAGCCCCCACCAGGAAAAAATAATTCTAAGTGTATTTTGTATATAGATTAGCGCCTAAATTTATACATATAGATTATCCCCACTAATCATTTTTTTCTGCTTCCGCCACTGCATGGCATGTAGTATCACCTCTGATTTCAATTTGGTTAATGTGGGGAAATCCGCTCCGGTAATTGATGCCTCAGATAGTCGTGGCATCCGAGAGTCTTGATCTATGGATCTTCTCGCTAACTGAATGTTGAAGATGTAGCACCTAGGCCTCGGAAGGTAGGACTTGGACCTGTTCGTCCGAAGCCTGCAAAACAATTCCCCGGAGCCACCCGAGGGTAGCAGCTCCGGTGTGATGATGATATTTCGTGTATTGAAAGGAAAGGAAAAACTCTATATTCAAGAATTAGAGAAAGTACTTGGAATGGATGAATGTGACCTCTATTTATAGATGTCCTAGTCTCCCTCTTGTGCCTCATCATCGTGCGTCATCTCCCCGTGCTGGCGGTGCTTTCTGGCCACGTGAGTGTACTAGCCCACCCTTATCTCTCCTTCCGTGACTCGGAAGCTTCCGAGAAGATTACCTCTAATCCGAGTTACTGGCATTATCATTGGTCAAACTCAAACCGTTGTCAGTTATCATCATTTATTCATCATTTATTTACTTCGGTTATAAAAACCCAAAGGAAAATTTAACATCTGTTACATGAAACCTGAAATGAAAGTTATTAGGGAATATTTTGTGTATATCCTTTTCCCTTTTAGATTGTATAGATAGAATCCTTTTCTTGGTGAATACTCTTTGTAACTGTATATATATCATACCCCTCGTGGTGAATAACACACACAATTTACCACAATCTTTTCCGCATTCTTACATGGTATCAAGAGCAGATCTTTTCTGAGACCTATTTCGTAATCAAAATAAATTTTTTTTTCTACACCTCTCGTCGGTTCAACTCCTACGACCGCCGCCTTCCTTTTTCCGACCAAACTTTGTTCCTCCTCATCACCATCATGACTGACTCCGACGCCGCTGCCGCCGCCGTCGCCACCGCCGAACTTGAAGAACAGCGCCGCCTCCATGCCGCTGACCTTGAAGAACTTCACCGCCTTCAGGCCGACGCAGAACAACGCCGCCTACAAGCCGAGGAGGAGCTACCACGCCTCGAGGACGCCGATGAAGCACAGCGCGCCCTAGCCTTCTACCGTCAGCTTCAACAATTTGCAGGCGGTGTTCCACAACCTCAGTCGTCATCTCCGCACAGTCGCCATTTTGGAGATCCTTATTTTCTCCACCCTTCTGAAGGTCCGGGCATTATGGTTAGTGTGGTCATTCTCAAAACCAACAACTACCGAGAATGGGCCACTGCAATTGAGAGCGCCTTTGACGCTAAGAACAAATTTGGCTTCGTTAACGGCACCATACCTTGTCCTCCTCTCGGACACCCTGATCACACCACTTGGTTTTTGGTGAACTCGATGCTTGTTAATTGGATGATGAACACCGTTGATCCTACTATTAGAAAGTCTGTCCCCTTTGTCAAGAAAGTCAAGAAACTCTGGGATACACTGAAGGCTCGGTTCTCCATCGACAATGGTTCACGTATCTTTCAACTTCAAGATGAACTCAATAGCCTCCGCCAGAATGGTCAGTCAGTGGCAGAATACCACTCAAACCTTGTCCCTTTACTTGACGAATTCCAGGCACTCAATCCGGTGATCGTTTGCACATGTGCCGTGTGCAAACCCCTTTGCACGTGCGATTATGAGTCCAAGATATTTGCTGCCAGGGAACGCGCCACCATCTTTCAATTCCTTCTTGAGCTTGATCCAAGCTATCACCACCTGCGTAACGGGATCATAGCACGCTCCCCTCAGGATAGCATGGATCATGTCTACAACCTCGTTGTTCAGGAGGAGATCACTCAATCTCTGATCAGAACCTGCGACAATGCACTTGACTCCTTGGCACTCGCTGCCCGACGTCCTTTCAACCCTTCCGTGACTTCTGGAGCTGCCACCTCTGATGGCCGTCCCCGCCGCGGCTCAATTTGCGACTACTTCCACGTCAAAGGACACGACAATGAGTCATGCTTCAAGATCATCGGGTATCCTGATTGGTACCCTCGACCCAAATCTGGCGCCAAGTCCTCCAAACCGGCTGCCGCACCTGGCACTGACGCCGCGGCTACTCGCCGGCTGCCTCCAGGAGCACCTTTTGTTGCCTCGGCCACTAATGCTTCGCTTGGGCTGCCACCACCACCAGGCTTTTCCGCCACCGCTGGTCGACCACCTCTTGATCGGTCCTCTGTTAGTCATCTTCTCACCGATGATCAATGGGGTGCTGTTCAGCGCCTATTGAGTAATTTACACAATTCTTCTGCAACATGCCAGGTAAGCTTCATCTACCCTAGATCCTTGATTCTGGCGCCTCATATCATATGACTGGAGCCAAGGATGCCCTCACAAATATTACTCCTATGCACTCTTCAGTTAAAGTGTTTCTTCCTGATGGATCTATATCTTCGGCTTTTTACTCTGGATCTTTACGCTTTGGAGATATTATCCTTCATGATGTTTTACATATTCCTGAACTGCGTTGCAACTTATTATCTTGCTCTAGATTGCTTGCTTCATTAAAATGTCTAGCTTTGCTTAATGAAAACTATTGTATTTTACAGAAAATCAACTCGAGGACAGTGATTGGCGTGGGTGAACAGTATGGTGGGGTTTATTGGCTTTGGACATTGGAGGAGGATGCTCGGCCGCAAATCCGAACTCAACCGCCGACCAGGGCTGTCTCTGCCGTTCAGTCTTCATCATCTTCTTTATGGCATCAACGATTTGGTCATCCCTCATCTACGGTGTTATCCTCAATTCCTTCTTTACAATTTAGTCATAATAAATCTGTTCCCTGCTCCATTTGTCATCGAGCAAAGAAGTCTAGGCTTTCATTCCCTATAAGCTTGTCTCAAGCAAACGATTTCTTTGATTTAGTACATTGTGATGTTTGGGGTCCTTACAAAACCTCTTCATCTAATGGATCGTTTTATTTTTTAACTGCTGTCGATGATTACTCTAGACATGTCTGGGTTCAGTTATTAGTTCATAAGTCAGATGTAGCTTCTAAATTCAAGCAATTATGTGCTTTAGTTAGAACTCAGTTTAATCGACAAATTCGCCGGGTTCGGTCTGACAATGGAACCGAGTTCTTACCTCTCCAGAACTACTTTGCGGACGAAGGCATATTGTTCGACACCACTATCGTGTACACTCCTCAACAAAATGGCCGCGTTGAAAGTAAGCACAGACATCTACTCAATGTCGCTCGTGCTTTGATGTTTTAGGCAAACTTACCTATTCGCTTTTGGGGAGAGTGCATTCATACAGCAGCTTACCTCATCAACCGCACTCCTTCACCTTTGCTTCAGAATCGTTCTCCATTTGAACTGCTTTATGGAAATCCACCTACCTACTCGGAGCTTTGTGTATTTGGCTGCCTTTGCTTTGCTTCTGTGCTTCCTCGCCCTCGCGATAAGTTCGCCTCACGGAGTCGCTGTTGTGTGTTCTTAGGCTATACACCTGGGAAGAAGGGATTTCATCTTTATGACATTGAATCTGAATCCTTCTTCGACAGTCGTGATGTAGTCTTCTACGAGCATATCTTTCCGTTTGCTAAAGCTTCCTCTGCTGCTGTTCCAACCTCTTCACTTCCGGTTCCATCTTCGATTTTTTATGATGATTCCGGCCTCCTCCCATCGCTGGCCGCGTCCCAAAACAGTCCACTGGGTTCGGATATCTCGGCCGAACCTGCTGTTCAGACGGGCCAGCCAGCTCCGGTTCAACCACCAACGGTTCAGCTGACTCGGGTCCAGCCACCTTCGGTTCAACCACCTCCGGTTCGCCCATCTTCGGTTCAACCAACTTCATCTCGGCTGTCTCCGGTTCATGCGCCACTGGTCCAGCCGTCACCAGTTCTGCCGCTTCAGTCACCGGTTCGGCTTCTTCGGACCGCCGCTCCAACTCCGCCACCGGTCCAGGCCTCTTCAGCTCCTCCGCCGCCTCGTCAACTTAGCACTCGGGTTAAGACTGCACCAGCTTGGACCAAAGACTATGTTCTCGCTGCTTTTAAACCCCCCCATGCTACTTCATCTGCATTGCCTTCTCTGTCTTCAGGTATTCAATACCCTATTTCTGATTTTGTAAATTATGATAATTTTTCTGCTTCGCATTCTAGATTTTTGTATGCGGTAACTTCTAGTGCAGATCCTACGACCTACCTGGAGGCTTCTAAACACCCTCATTGGCGGACTGCAATGTCTGAGGAAATCAGTGCTCTCGAGCGAAATGGCACTTGGACCATGTCTCCTCTTCCTCCAGGCAAGAAGGCAATTGGCAGTAAATGGGTTTTTCGCACCAAGTTCAAGTCTGATGGATCCATCGAGCGTCATAAGGCGCGCTTGGTTGTTCTCGGTAACCGTCAGATTGAGGGAACTGACTACACGGAAACCTTTGCTCCGGTTGCCAAGATGGACTCTGTTCGTCTGTTTCTTACTGTTGCTGCATTCGTGGTTGGGAGCTTCATCAGATGGATGTTCACAATGCTTTTCTTCACGGTGATCTTCAAGAGGAAGTCTACATGCGTCCGCCGCCTGGTTATGGTTCATCTCCTGGATTGGTTTGTAAACTTCAGAAGTCCCTTAATGGTTTACGCCAGGCTCCTCGTAACTGGTTTGCAAAACTATCTACTGCCTTGTTGACCTTTGGTTTCGTACAAAGCAAGGCTGAATACTCCTTTTTCTCCTTTCTTCGGGGTTCAGTTTCCATGCATGTATTGCTTTATGTTGATGATCTGGTCATTTCCTCCAGCTCACCTACTCTCCTTGCCAGCCTTAAGGAGTATTTGGGCTCTTGATTTCACATGAAGGATCTTGGACCCTTGAAGTATTTTCTGGGAATCGAGGTGGCTCGCGGCCCAGATGGGATATTTTTGTGTCAACGGAAATATGCCCTAGATATTTTATCTGATGCTGGACTTTCAGCCGGTTGACTTTCCGATGGAGCCTCAACATGACCTTGCCCGTGTGAAAGAGCCCCTGTTTGATGACCCTGCCCGTTATCGTCGCCTCATTGGACGATTGATTTACCTTACCATTACTCGACCTGAGCTGAGCTATTCGGTTCATACACTCGCTCAGTTTATGCAGTCACCATGCCTTCCTCATTGGCAAGCTGCCTTACGTGTGTTACACTACTTGAAGAGTCATCCTGGCCAAGGCTTATTCCTGTCTGCACGCAGTTCCCTTCAGTTGACTGCTTATTGTGACTCAGACTGGGCTACTTGTCCTATACTCGTCGTTCTCTGACAAGTTACTTCCTTATGCTCGGAAATTCGCATGTGTCTTGGAAGACAAAGAAGCAAGCTACTGTCTCTCGTTCGTCTGCTGAGGCTGAGTACCGCGTTATGGCTTACACTTGCTGTCAACTTTTGTGGGTGAAAGCTTTTCTTCGCTCTTTGGGGGTTCTTCACACTGCTCCTATGCGACTATTTTGTGACAGTCAGGCTGCTCTTCACATCGCAGCCAATCATGTGTTTCATGAACGGACAAAGCACATTGAGGTGGACTGTCATTTTGTTCGTGATCTTGTTCAGTCTGGTACTGTTGTTACTTCTCATATTTCCACTAAGGACCAACCAGCTGATCTTTTCACTAAAGCCCTTGGTCGTGCTCAGTTTCAAGTTTTGCTTGGCAAGTTGGGCATTCGTGATCTTCATGCTCCAACTTGAGGAGGAGTATTAGGGAATATTTTGTGTATATCCTTTTCCCTTTTAGATTGTATAGATAGAATCCTTTTCTTGGTGAATACTCTTTGTAACTGTATATATATCATACCCCTCGTGGTGAATAACACACACAATTTACCACAATCTTTTCCGCATTCTTACACACATTTTAAGTGTGTTTTCCATAAAATATTAATGGAGGATTTTGGAACAAATTAATTGCACAAACATCTGAAACTAAATTTTGGAGATTTAGCTGTTATAATTTCCTTACATGTTTGGGTTGAGAAGTAAAAACAATAAAGATATATGAGTTATTTTTGGGGCTAATTAGTAATTAATAGGAGTTCAAAGTCTCGTTTGTAGTTTATAGAGGTTTTGTAGGCTTTTGTATGATTCCTAGAAGTTATGTGGCCTTGGTAGTAAATTCTAGAAGTTTTGTACGTTTGTTTTTAATTTATTCAAGTTTTGTAGGCTTACTTTTAATTTTCTAGAATACTAAATATTGTATTATGATTAATTGAAATACAGAGGATTGAATTGCAATTTCTCCGCCTGATTTTGTTATTTACGCTATCTTGCTTATTGCGTTTTATACAAGTACTCTAGATGTCTAGCACTTTTCATTACAATTCATCGCGTAATTCAGGCCTGTTGAATAGAGTTTTTCAGTAGATCAGATATGTTCAGTTCAGTTAAAAATGTTTAAATTTATTTCAGTTCAGATAAATATATTTAAATTTATTTTAGTTTAGTTCAGTTCAGTTCAATAATTTTTTAATTATAAGTTACATTTTAACTATAGATAACAATGATATATGATAAAATTTAAAATTATTTCAATTTAGTACTGTTCAGTTAAATATATTTAAATTTATTTTAGAGTTCAGTTAAATATATTTAAATTTATTTCAGTTCAACTCAAATAAATATATTTAAACTTATTTCAATTCAGTTCAATCTAACTCAGTTCAGTCAAAACCTAATATACTAGTATTTATAAAAAATGTTCTATATATAACATTCTATCACAACTATGATAGTCAGGGTTTGGTCCCTATATATAAAGACATGGGGCATGGGAGCAGGAAATAATTAATTTGTTTAGGTGGGTATATTCAAGGGTTTTGGTCCCTGCTAAATTTGTTCCAAAACCTAATCTAGTATTTATAAAAAATGTTCAGAATTTAATTGTGAGGAATTAATGCAATTTAATTATGAAAGAAGAGTAGCAACCATTTTCTGGGGTGATAAATGAGAAACAGCAGAGCATGTTTCAGATCTTCTGGGCCCTGAAATATATATGACAGACAATACAGTACGTGATTCTTCAATCAATAGTTTTCACAAACATGGATATTTTTTAAAGAGTTACGGCATTCTTAAAAATGACCATGTATTTTGAAAAAAAAGAAGAAGACCATATTTGTCATCCTTACAAATTATGCAGCATGTGCAACACGACGGGACAGAGAATATTTAATGCAATTAATTTATTTGTTGAGTGGCTTAGGACATGCAATATAATTTATCTGTTCCTTGGACTACAAAAATAATAATCAAGTACGTAATTTTAGTGACTGATGAAGAAGTGTCGCTATTTTAACTTCATCTTAAAAGTCACTAGATATAGTGACATATGTGTATGTGTCACTAATAAATATTTCTATAGTATCAAATTTGCAAATATTTATAAGTGTCGCTATTTTAATGACACACCAGATAAAGGCGCTTCATGAAGCGTCACTAATACTAATAGCGACCTTTGTCATCACTCTTGCTACAAATATGCGTCACTACTGGTATAATTTTTTTTTTTTTTTTTGTGTTGAACCCCAGCAGAATGACCTACACAAATTATCATATTATTACTATATCAGATTAATATGCATTTTAAGTGTGTTTTCCATAAAAAAATAGAGAGTTTTGGGTGAGACCTGTTCTTATGGAGACCAATGGCCAGAGGAATGATCATACTTCTATCTACAGATCACCACTAAAGTATCCTTATTTGGGTGAGAGTTTTAATTAATCTATTAGGCATCTCTGTACAGTTAAGGATTCCTAATCACATCCAAGGGGCTAAATGGCTTTTCTCCTTGCTTGGCTTGGTGATTACCGAACTGCCCCTTGCAATGTTATCCTCGCTGAGGCAAACTTGTGTTCGACAAGTGTTATGCTTGTTGAATACTAACCTGGATCAGCTGAGTAGATATCGATTAGAAATCCTTGACTATAGGCTCGAAATACCTTGTACTATTCAAGTTTTTTCATCCTATCGGTTAGGGTTTTTCTTGGTCATTCCAAGTTTTTTCATCCTAAGTGATAGGATTTTTCTTGAACTCATTGTAGCAACAAAACAAAATTTTGAGCTTATTATGGTTTGGGGAGCCAAATAAATCTCCCCCACCTTAGGTGGTTTAATTTTTTTAAAAAAGTGTGTTTTCCATAAAAAAAAAATAGAGAGTTTTGGGTGAGACCTGTTCTTATGGAGACCAATGGTCAGGGGAATGATCATTTACTGTTTTTGCTTTATCTTTTAGTTAGTTTGATTGATCTTTTAGTCAATTCCCTTGAACATTTATTTTTTACCTTGATCTTTCAGTTAATTTGATCTTTCATTCATTTTGCTTGATCTTTCAGTCAATTTCCTTGATCATTCCTAATCCTTGTTAATTACTGTTATTCCGTACAAATTCACATCGAAGCTCAGTCTCGAGTCGGTTCATGTGAGACGGCTGAGCTCCGGTGACATCAGCAACCTAAAATCTAACAATGACGGCGGGGTTGAAACTCACCAACGATAAGTTCAATTGATAACGGTCCCTTGGTCTTTGTAAAGACAAGTTTACAATGAGAATTTGTAAAAACATAATGGAGGATTGGAGTAGGAAATAATTAATTTGTTTAGGTGGGTATATTCAAGGGTTTTGGTCCCTGCTTTTGTTCCAAAACCTAATTTTTATTTATTTTTTTGAAACAAAAACCTAATATTTATTAAAATAAATAAATTGTTGATGGTCCAGAGTGAACCTGTCATATGCAAGTCCGGGAATCCTTCCAAATTTATGAGGAATTAATTAAGAATAAGCAGTGCAATATATGGGGAAAATTAAAATGATTGAAAGAAAAGTAGCAAAGCGATAATGATTCAAACAAAAAGACCAATGGAATAAATGAGAAATAATTATTTTCATGAAATGGGTATTTTCATTATTACAAATTGACCAATTCTTGGGTGAATAGGCGGGATCAAGGAAACACTTTTTTTTGGTGAGGTTTGATGAACTGACACAACATTTTTGATGAGTTGACATGTTTGATGAACTGGGACCGAATTTTGATGAGGTGGTATCGAGGTTTGATGAGATGGTACTGAGTTATAATGAGGTGAATGTAATGAAATTTTCCTCACGGGTGAGGCTGCCTCCTTACAAATTACCATATTTATGTTTCTATTTTTTACTCCATTTCGTATTCCATTCACTGAGACCACTTTACGTAGCATGAGCATGATACACGACGGACAGAAAATATTTGGTCCCTATATACATTAAAAGGAGTTAAATGCTAGGGTATATGCATGGGATTGCAGGAAAATAATTAATGCAGACTGTACAACAAATTGGACCTCCAACTCCAACCACAAATCTTAACTACTTCCCTTCAACGTACGTAACATGTGCAACATGACGAATATAAATATAACGGGACAAAAAATACTTAATGCAAATAATTTATTTGTTGCTTGTACTAAAATTAAGAGAGTTGTCTTCCATAGTATAACACTCATTAGTTTAATTTGACTATTCCATTTTTAACTCATTGTGTATAGCTTGATCTAGTTGGACAGATCGTGGATCGTGTTCCCGTTCGTGATCTATGATTTTCAAGGTGTTTACAGTTTGAATAACATAGATCGTGGTTTTGGATATAGTGGTATTGCGGTTGTAGCATATCCCCGATTGGCGCAGTAATTGATGTGGGAGACGCTCCTCTCTGCCAAGCGGTTGTGGTGTTCGCGGTTGCAAAATAATATCACGAGGGCGGTATTACAGCTTTTTTTATTGAATCTCTCAATTTGTAATAGTATAGATGGTATTAGTCTGGTTAGCATATGATTTAGATAGCCTTGTAATATACTAGTTGGTTATCATGGACATTATTAAAATTTTGTAAATCATGAATAGTCTGACCATGACATATCCTATTAGTCTGTGCTCTTACTTCTCTTTTACTTAGCCTTTGAATAGATTTATGCCAACCAGGCTCCCCATTAGAAAAAATTAGAGGGTACTGCATTGAATCATAGCATCCAAAAAAATGACGAATAGTTTGGCGACTATTGTCTTTTAAATAAACCTCAATGTGTAGATTTTTTGTAGGCTGCTCTGTATCATTCCATATTGCAGCTACTTGTGATACTGTAGGTTTATTAAAAGTACGTTGGTCAGTTGATGGATTTGTATGTAAAATTATCTTATATTGTGGTAGACCTTCAATATTAATAAGGTTTCTGAAAAAGTGACTGTAAGGATTGATTTGTAGAATGTGAATGAGTTCAGTAACAATGTTTTGGTTAAATTTTGGGCTTACATTCATTCGGTTTTGAACTTCATTTTGTGTATCATGGTAATATAATTGAAGGTTTGTTGGTTTTTCTTTTGGTTTCTCATTTTCTAAAAGTGGTTTTGGTTTGTCAGGTGGTTCTAATGGATCCATGAAATGATGGAGTTGACCTTGCACTCGAAATGTGTAGACACCAGCATTTCTAGTAGCTAAATTTTTATCAGAATGGACGCCAAGTGAAGTGAATGCAAACATGTTATTATAGCTGCGTATGTAATTACGAAATTGTATTCCTTCTTCGTTATTAGCAATAAACATGTTTCTCAATTGGAAGGCATTTCTATTTCGGCCAATTTGATTTCCCCCGATGAGCAGCAGAAAGAGGGTGGTTCTAGATGCACACGTTTAGCATCACAAAATTGGCAATTTTGTACATCAGGCAGTAGGTTAGGTGTATTTACTATACATTCTAAGAGGTCGGGTTTTTTCCTTCTCTCTCTAGCACGACTATGTTTAGCTTCTGTTTGACTTTTCCACGATGGGTATTTTCTTTTTGAAGATGTAGGAATATCTGTAGTATTTTCTATGATTTTGGATTTATCTATTTTTGGACGGGGCATTGTGTTTTTAATTTTAGCTACTGGGACAAAAGTATGTACTAAAGATATATGGGTGGCAAAAAACAATGTAGAGCCTGATGCTACCGAAATCCGTCCGTCTCCGGGGGTTGACGCTACCCGGTTCTCCTTCTTAGTCGGCCCGCTACAATCCTGCAAAACAATCCCCGGGAGGCGTCCCGGGGAAGAAGCTCCGGCGTGATGATGAGATGGGGATAGCGGAGAAGGTAAACGTACGGAAGGTGTTCTCAATATAAAGTAGAGAGATATAAGTCACATACCTTGTTCACTGTTTGAGTCTAGTATTTATAGCTGAGCTTTGCCTGCTTTTAAGATAAGCTGCAGGACCACCTCCCTTGTCATCATCTGTCCTCTTTCTTGTCCGGACATGTCTTCAACCGGGAAAGGTGCCTCTCCGTTAGTTCTGGGCCGCGGGCCCTCTTCCTGGCCCAGCAGGGCTCTGGGCCGGTATTATCACTAGCCCCCCAGACCAGTCTTCCGGGTTTCCTTGACGCGGGAGACTGATCTTATATGCTCCTCCTTTTGCTACTTCTTTTGGTGGGGCCCCTCCGCGCTATAATTGGTTTCTGACAACGCCGTCTTTTCCCCTCTGCATTAATCAGTACCTTGTTTCCCGTGTCATCATTGCTTTTCCTCCTTTTGAGGCGACGTTTCCTATTCACCTCCCTATATAAGGGGCCTAACCCTCCTCACTAAATTACTTTCTTCACACCGTTTCCAGACGCTCTGCTTTTCCTTAACAAGTAAGCTCTAACCCTCCTCCTCTGCTTCTTCCGCTCCTCTTTCATCATGAGTTCCCCGCACATTACCGCTTCCTCTCTAGATACCGAGGGGGTTCAAAGCCAATTTGAAATTCATTTCCGAACCCCCCATCCAATTCCTTCTCCGGGTTCCTCTTCGAGTACCCCCTCTGAGGCCTTCAGCATCTCCCCGGAGCTAATCGCTCCGGGTGTGTCAGCCTTAGATGGGGCGGGCTCATCCCCCACCCGGCGCTCCCATATCCCCCGGGAGGATCCAGATGGGGAAGCTTTCGATGAGGAAGTTGGCAATGATGCTCCCCGGGGTCCTACCCACGGAGTAAAGCCTTCTGGACATCGGTTTTTTAATCTCTCCGGGCCTCCCCCTTCCTTAGATAGGGATGTTCTAGATTTAGTTAGGCGTTGCTTTATCCCTTTTCCGTTGGATGCATCTTTATCAAAACTTCCCCCGGGGGTGTCCGAGCGGGAAGTGCCTTGCATTCCCCGGATTCACTTCCAATACGGGCTCAGCCTTCCTTTTCCTCTTCTTTTTTCAGAAATTTTCAACTTCTATCGAATGGCCCCGGCCTAACTACACCCCAATGGGGTTGTACTGGTACTGGGCTTCTTACTTAATTGCGCTAGATGCAATGTTACCTCCTCTCTCCTTCTCTTCCGATCCTTTTATGCCCTTCGACGCGCTCATGCGTCCTTTCCGGGGGTATTTTCTTTTGTAATCCGTTCCGGGACGAAGGACTTCATGAAGAGTAAGCCCATATCTGCCAAAGGGTACCTCGCGAAGGGTTTCTTCCGCTGCGATTCCCAGGTGTATCCAATGCCTCCCTGGAACGATTCCCTCGTTCCTGAAGACAAGAAACCCCTTTCCTCCCTTCCAACAGACCTCACCAACGATCATAACTTCCTCCGTCTATCTCCCCTAGACATGGACGCTTTCTTTAAGACTGGGAACGCGGGCTATTATTGGCCCCGCGGGATATACGTTGAAAAACTCTTTTCCCTTCCAACCGTCTCCGCTGTGTGGCCGGCTGGAGGTGCCTATTAAAGGCTTTATTCTTTATTTTCATATACATATATGTGTATTTCGTTCTGATTTTTTTTGTTCTACCTGACTTCAGTTCAGCCTACTTTGCACGCGGACGCTACGCCATTCGAAGAGATGCCTTCCGAGGATAACAGTCAGCAGGGGAATCCTCATCGGGGGCTGGTCACTCCAGCCGAGCAGCAAGTGGCATCCCCGGTCGGGGTGGAGGTTACCGAGAACCCCGGGTTCATTCCCCAAGGGGCCCGTCAGCAACGCCCTTCCTCCTAACAGAAAGCCCCCGAGTCCTCTCCTACCCCGGGGAGGAAATCTTTCGTCCAGCACCCGACTTACAGCGGCGGGGCTGGTTCCCGCTTTAAGCGGCCATTAACCGATGACAAGGAAACTCTTCCGTCTTCCCGCCAGAGGTTGGAAAGTGCGGCCCCGCCCCCACCTCCTCCTCCACCTGCCAATTCTCCTTTACGGGATAACTCTCAAGCCATCCCTGAGCAAAGGGAAGAGGTACGCTAACCTTGTCGCTTATTACTACTTTTATCCTCTATCCTTCCGAATAATCTTATTTTTGTTTGAATTTTGTAGACCACCACTTTCGCCGACTCTCTCCTGCGGATTCCCAATTGGCGGAAGCGCTCAATCGGACATACTCTAAGTATAGCGCGGGTCTGTTTGCTAGGAAGGAGAGGGAACTCCTCGATGCCCGGGAGAAGTTGGCCGGGCGGGATGACCTGGACGCCCGACTGGAGGCTTCTCAGAAGAAGCTAGTCGAAAGGGAGAAAAAGCTCTCTGAGAAAGAAAAGAAACTGGCGGAAGTAGAGAAGAAATATTCTTCTCTTAAGAAGGAAAAGAAAGAGGCCCAGCTCGAATCCTTGGACGCTGTGGTTCGAAAAGTTCTCCATTCTGCCGAGTTTGACAAGAGGCTAGAGGGCATCGCCGCCGCTGCCAGTGCTGACGCCTGCCATGAGATGTATCGCAGTCTGCGGGGTTGGCTTCCGGGACCTGCTCGCCTTGAAGCACAAGCATCCTACTATCGCCCCAAGGCAAGCGATCAGCTCAACTACCGCTGGAGATCTCTCCAGGAGGCCAACCTAGAGAACCTGGTACCCCAGTTGTGGGATTCGCTGAAGATGTGTTCCCGGGCCCCTTCAGCCTCAGACCTTAAGAAGGTCAAGCTTCTGGGGATCAACGAGGCTGCTATCCCTGAATCCCCCAGCCCGGAACGCTTCAATGCCTATGGGGTAGTCCCGGAAACGCCTCACTGGGCTGAAAATTACCAAGAGTTCTGCGCTATACCTGACAACTTTGGGTATCAGGTTGTTGAGGGGAGGACGGGTGAATACGTTGTGGGGCTTCCAAGGGGGCAGGACGACTTGCTCTATCAATCCCGGAGGTCTATCCGGAAAGTGGGATTTCCTGAGCGCCCGGAAGACGAGCCAAGGGTGGATGCCCCCGCTTACTGCGGTCCCAACTAGTCTGATGCGGACGTAGCTGAACTGGAGAGGAGATGGAAGGGCGCTCATGCTACCCCGGGAGAAAGAGGCTATACCGAGGATAATGTATTCCTCTAGACTCTAGTTTATTTTTTTTTTGTAGTTTTTAAGTCTTTTGTAATCTTCCTCCCCGGGAGGCACATGTAGAACTTGGCCTTGGTGCCCATTTTGATTAATATAAGTTCTACCCTTTAATTTAATGAAGTTACTATCTTTTGTAGTCTGAGCGCCATTTGGAAGGAGATCTCCCGCGGGGATCCATGCCTTTTGTTTTCCCTCATCCTAGTTGTTCTTCCGGTACTTACTTCTCTCTCCCCCGCGCTGGGTGCCTCCAATGCTCATTCCTTCAAAGGAAGCTGGCTCATTGGAGGTTTGGAGGCGATCAAGCTACCCGGGCCATGTCTGAGGCTGGATTGTGTGCGTTTGTCCATGAGTTCGGGTCCATCCAGGCATTAGTATCATTTCTTAAAGCTGTTAAAAACAAATTTGGCTCGCTGAATCACTGCTTCGACCTAGATTCTGATCATATGCGGGAGGCCCTGAATTCCCATCAGACCATCGCCGAGTTGCAGGCCCTTCAGGACGATTCTCGTCATCGTACCGCCAAGGAGCTAGGTATGGTGTGGGGCGAACTAGAGCGGGCGCAGGAAAAACTTAGGACATTAGAGACCCGCTCCGCTCAGAACCGGCTTCTCTGCGACTTTGAGAAGGAGAATCGGTCCCTTACTCATAGGAATAGGGTCTTCCAGGATGCTCTACTAATCACCCGGCTATCCTACCACCTTTTGGGTCTCAAGAATGGCTTAGTTGGGGTGTCTCCTCTTACCGATATTCCAGCCGGGGTTCGCAGGACGATGGAACGCATGGAGGCTAACCCGAAGAAGTTTGGTGAGGGAGCTCCTAATCATAAGGCCTATCTGGACGTCGTGGAATGACATAATAAGATAGCCGCGGGAGAAGCTGAGCCCTATCCCTCTAGCCTTCGCCGAGTCCCTGCCCAAATGGAGGTGGATGTGGCGTATGAAAGATACGAAGATATGACTGTATCTATTGACCCGGAAGAGGTGGCACGTCGGATAAGACGCATTCGGGAGATTGCTGATTCTGGAGTCACCACAAAGGGGGTTAAGACCGCCGAGGGTACTCGTATTAGCCGGAAAGAGAAGGGTAAAAGTGCAGCAGACATGTTTCCTAAGTACAGGTTTGTTACTTCTGCCGGTGTAAGAAGAATGCGCCTGGCGGAGCCGCTTCCAGAGGGATCCGTGGTTGTTCCTATCCCCGAATTGAACGAAGAAGACGTCACGCAATTGGAAGAGGAGCTTGCGTGGAATCAAGCCCCGGATGCCCGCTTTGCCGAAGATCTCCTGTCCTCACAATTCTTCGGAGGGGGTTTCCGCCCGGGTAACCCTGAGGGTGCTTCCTGGTCAGGTCCCAAGTGGGTATAGTAGCAAATAGATAGGAACACTTGTATGTAAAATGCTTATGTAATCGTCCCACGACGACTATGACCGCATGTTCATGCGATTTGTAATTTAAAGAGGATTGAATAAAATTGTTTTTCGAAAAGACCCTTTTCATTAACTCTTCCCTGTAAACATTACATTCTTTGATCCCCAGGCTTCATCCAAGCTCCGGGGCACCCAAATGGGAGCTACCCATGGGTCCCTTTTTACAAATCTTCCTTTCTAAACTCGGGATGAGGCCAAACGTCGGGTTATTTCTCCGGGCATGTTCATGCTTCCGGGCGGGGCATATCCATGCCTGGCATATCCATGCCTGGCATATTCATGCCTTAGTAGCTAAGGTACGATGCGGGGTACTCTACTTCCCGTAAAACCTTCTTAAATTAGTTACATTCCATCTTCTGGGGATCTCCTTCCCCTGCTTGTCCTCCAGCACATAACTCCCTCCCGGGTATGCTTCCTTTACCTTGTATGGGCCTTTCCAGTTGGGTGCAAGTTTGCCCTCCGGGGCTTGGCGGCTCTTATCGTTTCTCCTCATTACCCAGTCTCCTGGGATGAAAGCTTCTTTCCGCACCCTTCTGTCATGATACCTCTTTACTCGCTCCTTCACCTTGGCTTCCTGAAGTGCCGCATTCTCTCGCTTTTCTTCCAGGAGGTCCAAGTCAAGGCGCCGTCCATCGTCTTCTTCTTCCGGGCGCTGGTATTGAGTCCGGGGGCTCGGGATCCCAATCTCCGCAGGTATCACTGCCTCCGACCCGTACACCAAACCATATGGAGATTCCCCGGTAGCCGAGCTTTCTGTAGTCCGGTGGGCCCAAAGAACACTGGGCAGCTCCCAAATTCAATTTCCCCGCGCGCCTTCCAAGCGAGTTTTTAATCCTTTGATGATGGTACGGTTGGTAACTTCCACTTGCCCATTTGCCTGAGGGTGGTATACAGATGTCAACCTCTGCTCTATACCATACTTGACACACCATGATTTGAAAGGATCATTCTCAAACTGCGCCCCATTGTCTGTGACTATAATCTTCGGGATGCCGAATCGACAAATGATGTTCTTCCAGCAAAACTTAACACAGGTTAGTCCCCGTATGTTGGTGAACGGTTCTGCCTCCACCCATTTGCTGAAGTAATCGATTGCCACAATCAAGTACTTGGCTCCTCCCGGGGCAGTCGGGAATGGTCCCACCAAGTCAATTCCCCACCTACTGAACGGCCAAGCTCATATGACTCCGATTAACTCCTCCCGGGGAACATGGATTAGCGGGGCAAATATCTGGCATGCCAAGCACTTCTGTACATGTTCTTCCGCATCTTTGAACAATGTCGGCCAGTAATACCCCAACCTTAAGATCCTTTTGGCCAAGGTGCGAGCCCCTTGGTGGCTCCCATTAGATCCCTCGTGCACCTCCCGGATGAGGTGTCGGCCTTCCGACCTTTCTACACACTTTAGCAAAGGCTGGAGGTACCCTCTTTTGTACAGCTTCCCTCCCTGGATCACATACTTAGGTGCCTTAACTCTTAGCTTCCGGGCCTGAGCCTTATCCTCCGGGGTGGTTCCTTCTTCTAGGTACGCCCGCATGGGCGTGATCCAGGATTCTTCCTCGTTCACCAGCATTACTTGATCGTTCTCCTGGTAGCTCCTTCTTCCTAGTACCTCCAAGTACAACTTTTGGTCGGGCTCAGGTTTCAATTCTGAGGAAGCCAACTTGCTCAAAACATCTGCTTTACTGTTCTACTCCCGGGGAACTTGAACCAAGTTGAAGGTTTTAAACCCAGCTATCAGAGGCTTCACCGCTTCCAAGTACTTTTGCAGGCTCCTTTCCCGGGCTTCGTATTCTCCCTTTACCTGCTGCACCACAATCTGGGAATCACTGTGTGCCGTGAGAGTTTTGATGTCCATCTCCTTTGCCAACCTTAATCCCGCGATCAAAGCTTCGTACTCAGCTTCATTGTTGGTTGTTTTGAAAGTGAATTGGACTGCGTAAGGATACTCCTTCCCTTACGGGCTGACAAACAGTACTCCCGCTCCGCTGCCCCCAGAGTGTGCCGATCCGTCCACATATAACTTCCAGGCCGGGTCTGTCTCAGCCTTAGTCATGTTCTCCGGAGTGTTAGGCGTCTCCTGTTCCTCGTTTATCCTTGCTTCTGATTCCAACAAGAAGTCCGCTAGGGCCTGGCCCTTGATAGCCCTTCTTGGCTCATACCGGATTTCATACTCTCCCAGTTCTATAGCCCATTTCATCATTCTCCCTGATGCCTCCGGCTTGAACATAACTTGTCTCAGCGGGTAATTGGTAAGGACCACTATGGGATGGCCACTCCAATGGTACTTTTGGAGGGGTTCAGCTTTAGATTGCTCCATTCTAGCTTTTCGAACATCTCCTCCAGGTCATTCAGGAAAGCACCGTAAGCCCTGCTTTTGACCACCATGTCGTCGACATACACCTCCATGTTTCTTCCCACTTGGTCCTTGAAGAGTTTGTCCACCATTCTCTGATACATAGCCCCCGCGTTCTTCAGCCCAAAGGGCATTTTCTTGTAGCAGAAGGTTCCGAAATCGGTGATGAAGGAGGTTTTCGCTTTGTCCGCCTCATCCATCTGCACTTGGTGATACCCTTTATGTGCATCGAAGAAGGCCAGCACCGAGTACCCCGCGATAGCCTCTGCCAGTCGGTCCAAATTTGGGAGAGGATAGCTGTCTTTGGGGCAACATTTATTCAAATCTGTAAAGTTGATACACATGCGCCAGCTTCCATCGTGCTTCTTTACTAAGACCGGGTTAGCTATCCATTCCGGGTATATGATTTCCTCGACCACCCCGGCTTTCTCCAACTTCTTTACTTCATTCTTTATAAATTCCGCTCATCCGGGGCTACAGGTCTTTTCTTCTGCCTGATTGGTTTTGTTACCGGGCTTATGTTCAGCTTGTGTACCCCCAACTCTGGCAACACCCCCACCATGTCCTCCGGGCTCCATGAGAATACTCCCTGATACCTGGCCAAGAGTTCCTTCAGTGCGCTTTTTACTTCATCCGGGAGGTCTTTTTCCACCGTGACCGTCCCTTTGTCCGCCACCTGCATTTCCTCCAATTCTTGCCGGGGAATTTCTCCATGCACCGCCCCTACTGCTTTCTTTGCATCCCGGACCGCCGTCATCATGCAACTTCTTGCTACTGCTTGACTTCCCCGCACGACCGCCACACCTTGCGCAGTGGGGAACTTCATCGTCAACAGATACGGACAACTCGCTGCCCGGGCTTGGGTTAGCCATGGTCTTCCTATGATTACGTTATATGGTGAGGGTGCATCAATAACCGCAAAGTTGCACGTCACTGAGACCCTCTTGCTCCGATCCTTCTCATCCACCATACATACTGCGAGGGGAATAACTCCTAGAGGGATTTCAGGTTTGCCAGTGAATCCTGACAAGGGAGATGAAGGGGGTTTCAAGTTCTTTCTCCCAATTCCCAATTGATCGAAGCAGGAAGCGAACATGATCTCCACACTGCTCCCGTCATCTACGAGCACCCTCTTGATCAAGAAACCTTCAATCTCCGCTGTTACCACCATTGGGTCAGAATGGGGTATCTGAGGCGGAACTGCATCCGCTTCAGAGAAAGTGAGAGCCTCCTCGGGGCGAAATCTTTTTCCCTGAATCTCCCCCGGGGGAACATATCGCGTCCGAGCCCGGATAGCGGAAACTGACTAGCATGCTTCTCCAATTTCTCCACTTATCACGTTGATCATCCTGTTGGGTACTGGGGCAGGCTCCACTGCTTGGATTGGTGCGGAAGCTATGGCAGGCCTACTCGGGGCCCTGTTGCCTTGGTTGCCTTGGTTTCTCCCATTTCCTCTCCCCGGGTTAGGCCTCCACCTCCTCCGGGGCTGCTCTTGAGGCTGGTCCCGGGGATTCTCCTTCTTTGCTTCCATCGCCACACAATCTCTCAGCTGTCCCCGCTCTATAAATTTTTCTATCTCGTTCCTCAGCATCCTACACCCCTTTGTCGAATGTCCATAAGACTTGTGATAGGCGCACCATTTGTCCGCATTTTTCCTAGACGGGGTCCCTTGGATAGGCAACGGATCCGGGAACAAATCCTTGTGGATAGCATGGATCTCCGTTCGGGATTTGCTGAGCGGGGTGAAACTGTCTGCTCTTACCCGGTTTACCGGCGCGGGAGCAGGGTCCCTTCTACTTGGGTCAACCGTCCTCCTTCTTTCCATCTTATCCGGGACGAATCCCCCAGATTCTTCTTTTCTCTTCCGCGTGGCATCATTAACCGCACAGTACAGTTGCACCGCCATCTGCAGGTTGTGAAAGGTTTCCGGGATGTTTTCCATCAACTTCTGGAACAACGCCATATCCCTCAGGCCATTTATAAACCCACTAATCACCGCCTTCTCCTGCTGCTGCCTGTCGACGACCTTCATACTGTCGTCCATGTACCTTCGATAGTATTCCATTGACCCTTCCGCAGCCTTCTGCCGGGTGGCTAGAAGCTCAGTCAGCTGCTTTCCTTCCTTCTTTAACCCGGCGAATCTGAACAGTAAAGCCTTAGAGAAATCGTAATAATCTCTGAGGCTTTCTCGGGGCAAGGAATCGAACCACGAAAGACAGTTTCCTCTCAGGTAACAGCCCACCAACTTGCATCTCAATTCCTCCGGGAAGTCCCTTGACACCATTAGGTTCTGGTACGTCCTGACAAACTCTTCCGGGTCTGTCTCTCCATTGTATGTTAGGATTCCCTCCGGGGTCCGGAGGCCCGGCGGCCATGGGTACGCAAGCACTCGAGGGACCCAAGGGGAGGTAGGTTTAGCCCCGTTTCTTCCCACCAGTTTGTCTAGTCGAGCCTCCAAAGAGTTGGGGTCCTGCTGCGCCACCTGATAGCCCCGCGTCCTATCGTCCTCCCGATAGTAGCTCTGCGGGTAACCGTAGTTCATCCCCATTGATCCATGCATGGGCATGGAATACTGGATCGGGTTCCCCTGGGCTCCAGGGGCCTGATAACCCAACGACTCCGCCGGCATGACTGGCAGGTCATACCCATTTGTCCCGCCCCCCAGCTGGAACGCGGGTAATAGGGTGGAGCGTGTGGAACCAAATTCGATTGTTGTCCCGTAGCCACTCCTCCTCCGACCCCGAAACTCGGAGGGAAAGAAGGTGGGACGGTGGAAGAGTTCACACGCCTCTGTATCCTTGGCGGCTGAACGACTCCGTCCAGGTCAATAACCTCTCTTTGGTACCCCCGTAGAGGGCCTGCCGGGTTCCCCCCAGGTTCCCTCCGCCTACGACTTTCCCGGGTAGAGAGTACCTGACAAGCGATTTCCCCACGTCGTAAATGGGAATCCCACTCAATCAAAACACATTTATATTTCACCTACAACTTCTAACTACTATAGAGTAGATAGTGGGAAGTAGGGATCGAACCACAAGGAGAAGGAGTTTGTTTAGTGTTTTAGCAAAGATTATAAACACATACATATATATTATATAGAAAGCAAGGTAAACAAGGGGGGGTTTTTGAGTTGGTTTTGTTACACTACGAAAGAAATCAACTAAGATAAACTACACTACAATGCAAATACTACAAATACAAGGCCTTGGGAGGCAATTGACTTCAATTTCCAACTATCAACTTATCCCCGGGCAAATGCTATTACAAAGGAGTTTTGATCATTCGTCAAGGATGAAAACATCTCATTCTCCCAATTGTAACTAGAGAAGATGATAACACCTCTCAAAGCTCTTATTGTCGAGTCACCTAGACGATAACATCTAGATAACTCAACAATGGTATTAAGAATGGAGAATTGACAAGCTTACTCACATACCCACGATAACGAGAGCATATAAACAAGACATTTGATAAATATAAAGAACTAAGACGATGATAACATACAAATCTCAATTCATACTTGCTACTTCATGATATTGGAGAAAACGATCACGTTCTACCCACGAATCTAGTTATTTATTGCTAACAATCATACGTCAAAAAGGAATCTTCAACTCAAGTATACAATCACATATTAGGGGACCAATGGTAGCATTACATCCTTACCTAAAAACATAATTGATTGATCATGCAAGTTCATAAGATTTCCAATTCTAACAACTCATATTTATCATGGCATTTCTCAATTACAATCACATAACCAAGGGGAGAGTTTGTCATCACTCAACCCTTTTCCATAGTCACTAAACTAACTACTAGAGATAACATTACACTACAATCCATCACCATTCCAAATTACCCTAGAATTACTCTAAAACTAGATTAGCTTAACCTTATGAACTAATCTATTCTAATTAGTGACTATGAGGCATACAATTGATATAAAACACAAAGCCCATAACAAATTAAGCAAGATTGAACAATATTCATGCATAAGAATTCAAGTTCATCAAATGATAATCAAAATCCAAAGTTCAAGCATACACACCCTCAAAGTCTCAAGGGGAAGTGAATTCAAATGCTCCCAAGATTAAACTAAGTTAATACAATTATTCTAATACAACATTACATCAACATCAAATCTAGAAGAAGAAAAATGGAAGAAAAGATCAAGAACAAAGGGAAAATGGGTTTTGGATGTGAGGGAACTCGTTTTTCTCAAATGGGATAAGAGTGGTATTTATAGCCCTTCAAAATCTGATTTTCTGGCCTTCAATATGCCAAAATTCCGCCCATTTTCGCGGCCCGCGAGGCCGATTTCGCGGCCCGCGAGATGTCCCTGGCTGGTTGGCAGCAATCTTCTTTGCTTCGCCACGGATGAACCGTTGATCCGTTTTTAACGTTCTAGTAGTCCATTTTGTAGTACTCGAGAAGACGAAGCCAATGGTACCACTTATGCACTCCAATTCCTCTTGTAACATTTCCAAATTTCAGCTTCAAAACGTTAGTGCACAAGTCTTTCTTCAAAATGCAAGGTAAGAGAAATTTAGCCTTAATTCTTAACCCTTTGCACTAAATGCTACCCCAAATGAACTCTCAAATGTGCTAAAAGTAGAGTATATATTGGCTACATCAAATACCCCCACACTTAAACCTTTCTCGTCCTCGAGAAAGAACGATTAAAGTTTAAGATTATACTCAATTTTTTTTTTCTAATGCACATTTGAACTCCTCCAAAACTATGACACTAAACAAGAACTTCCAACAAGTAAAAAACACAATCACAATAAAGATCATATCAAATTTCTATGCTTCAACTTGTTGACAAGTTCTACCCAAAAATCCCAACAAAATCAAAACATATACCACATGTAGAACACCCCCACACTTAAACCTTTCACGTCCTCGAGAAAGAACGATTCAAGGCTAAGATGACAATTTCACAACAATCAAACACATGGCATACTTAAACAAAAAATTGCAAAGTAGAATATCCCAAAGTAAACTACTTTGCTCCCACTAGATGAAACATCCCAACAAAGCCAAGATGCAAAACTACCCAACTCTCCATTAATCACCGCATCCTTATGACTTCAACCATCGGAAAATGAGGATAAAATGAGATTCCTCTCCTTTTGCCTAGGTATTTATACCTAGCCACTCTTTTTTTTCCTCTCACTCTCCTTTTGCCTAGGATGTACCTAGCCACTCTTTTTTTTTTTTTTTTTTCACACAAAGCCTCTCAATTTTGCATAAGTCTCTATTTCTTTTAGACTTATCCGGGCTCTAGCCTCTCATTTTTGCCTAAGTCTCTATTTCTTTTGGACTTATCCGGGCTTTTTTTTTTTTTTTTTTTTTTTTAAACAAAGTCTTCAAAGAAGTACATATTTACACCAAAAACGAAAATCATAAACCTCTCCCCCACACTTAAACCAAACATTGTCCTCAATGTTCAAGAACAACTATCAAAATTGTGACGAAAGGGAAGGACTCACACTAAATGTTGGCTCTTTAAAATTTTTTTTTTTTTTTTTTTTTTTTTTTACTTTTTTTTTCGCGGGCCGCGAGGCCCGATTTGCGGCCCGCGAACCCGATTTGCGGCCCGCGAACCCGATTTGCGGCCCGCGAACCCGATTCGCGGCCCGCGAGACCCAATTCGCGGGCCGCGAAAAACAGCCAATTTGTGGCAGCGATTTGGCCCGAAAATGGCCAATCTTTCGCGGGCCGCGAGGCCCAGTTCGCGGGCTGCGAATTTTTATTTATTTATTTTTTTTTTTTTCAAATACACAACCAAAGAAAAACAAGAATTAAAAACGAAACAAACAACAACAAAAAACAAATAAAAACGTAATCTACTAAATAAAACAATGAAATATACAAAGAAACTATTTTTTTTTTAATTTATAAACACAATAAAAGTTAAGTAAAAATAAAATGATCAAAATCGATTTATTTAACGTCGTCGACACGATCCAAATGTTATTCATAGAACAAAAGATTGAAATCCTTCACTTTCGAAAGAAAAATGAAGGGTAGTGGAGAAGGTGTTGGAGGAGGGATAAAAGATGGTAGTCTTAAAGGAGTGGGAATGATAGGAAGCATGAATGAGTCATATGACTTCCTACTCTCCTCTAAAACTTCCGGAAGTGGTGAAATTTGTTGCATAGGTGGAGATGAAGGTGACAATGGGGATGATAAAGGTTTAAGAACACTCACATCTCTCTCTATTTCATATTGTTCAACAAAAATTTCCTCATCACTTTCAAACTCTTCCTCATGCATTGTGGTGATATCACTCACCATAGCAATAGGATTATGTTCTACTTCGGATGGTACTTCCTTGGAGTATTGAGCTTCTAATCTCATCACCACATTCAACATTTCGCTCAATTGCCTCTCAAGATTCTCTAAACGTAAATTTTCATCATAACTCATCGAATCTTGTTCTAGAGGCAATTCACAAGGATGTGGGGGTAGATTTTGTTGCTCAAAATATTGGTTTTCTGGTTGACATCCATAATTCGAATTCGAATAACCACTCCATTGTGGATTATAAGAATCATCATATGGATTAAAACAATTTTGACCTTGAAAACCAATGTTTGTCTCCTCCTCATAGCACTCATCATCATAGCACCCTTGGTATGAAGAACCAAGAGGCCTTTCAAGTTCATAGTGCTCACTTCTCGACTCAAAATAACAAGGCTCGTAAAAATCATTTGAAAGATAAGAATCACACGAGCTTGTTGCATTCTTCCTCATCCTTTCATGGTTAAGGGTGAGGAATTCAAGAAAATCTTTTTCTTTTAAACTAAACATGACTAAAAAAAAATGTTTGAAATGGTAGTGCAAGGGTTCTAAGATAATACACACTACAAGGTGTCGTTTATTCCAAGAAACCAAGCAATACACACTTCAAAGAAAACAAAGTAAAGAAATGAATGAAATTATAGTGCAAGGATTCTAAGGCAATACACACTACAAGGTGTCATTTACACAAAGAACTCAAGCAATACACTTTCAAAGAAAAGAAAGAAAATAAAGGGGATAAAAATAAAATCTAAGATAAAACACAAAACAAGAAATGCCTTCTCCCCGGCAGCGGCGCCATTTTTGACAAGCGATTTCCCCACGTCGTAAATGGGAATCCCACTCAATCAAAACACATTTATATTTCACCTACAACTTTTAACTACTATAGTGTAGATAGTGGGAAGTAGGGATCGAACCACAAGGAGAAGGAGTTTGTTTAGTGTTTTAGCAAAGATTATAAACACATACATATATATTATATAGAAAGCAAGGTAAACAAGGGGGGGTTTTTGAGTTGGTTTTGTTACACTACGAAAGAAATCAACTAAGATAAACTACACTACAATGCAAATACTACAAATACAAGGCCTTGGGAGGCAATTGACTTCAATTTCCAACTATCAACTTATCCCCGGGCAAATGCTATTACAAAGGAGTTTTGATCATTCGTCAAGGATGAAAACATCTCATTCTCCCAATTGTAACTAGAGAAGATGATAACACCTCTCAAAGCTCTTATTGTCGAGTCACCTAGACGATAACATCTAGATAACTCAACAATGGTATTAAGAATGGAGAATTGACAAGCTTACTCACATACCCACGATAACGAGAGCATATAAACAAGACATTTGATAAATATAAAGAACTAAGACGATGATAACATACAAATCTCAATTCATACTTGCTACTTCATGATATTGGAGAAAACGATCACGTTCTACCCACGAATCTAGTTATTTATTGCTAACAATCATACGTCAAAAAGGAATCTTCAACTCAAGTATACAATCACATATTAGGGGACCAATGGTAGCATTACATCCTTACCTAAAAACATAATTGATTGATCATGCAAGTTCATAAGATTTCCAATTCTAACAACTCATATTTATCATGGCATTTCTCAATTACAATCACATAACCAAGGGGAGAGTTTGTCATCACTCAACCCTTTTCCATAGTCACTAAACTAACTACTAGAGATAACATTACACTACAATCCATCACCATTCCAAATTACCCTAGAATTACTCTAAAACTAGATTAGCTTAACCTTATGAACTAATCTATTCTAATTAGTGACTATGAGGCATACAATTGATATAAAACACAAAGCCCATAACAAATTAAGCAAGATTGAACAATATTCATGCATAAGAATTCAAGTTCATCAAATGATAATCAAAATCCAAAGTTCAAGCATACACACCCTCAAAGTCTCAAGGGGAAGTGAATTCAAATGCTCCCAAGATTAAACTAAGTTAATACAATTATTCTAATACAACATTACATCAACATCAAATCTAGAAGAAGAAAAATGGAAGAAAAGATCAAGAACAAAGGGAAAATGGGTTTTGGATGTGAGGGAACTCGTTTTTCTCAAATGGGATAAGAGTGGTATTTATAGCCCTTCAAAATCTGATTTTCTGGCCTTCAATATGCCAAAATTCCGCCCATTTTCGCGGCCCGCGAGGCCCATTTCGCGGCCCGCGAGATGTCTCTGGCTGGTTGGCAGCAATCTTCTTTGCTTCGCCACGGATGAACCGTTGATCCGTTTTTAACGTTCTAGTAGTCCATTTTGTAGTACTCGAGAAGACGAAGCCAATGGTACCACTTATGCACTCCAATTCCTCTTGTAACATTTCCAAATTTCAGCTTCAAAACGTTAGTGCACAAGTCTTTCTTCAAAATGCAAGGTAAGAGAAATTTAGCCTTAATTCTTAACCCTTTGCACTAAATGCTACCCCAAATGAACTCTCAAATGTGCTAAAAGTAGAGTATATATTGGCTACATCAGTACCCACTGGCGGTACAACTCCTTGTTGGCTCTCATGAACTCCAACGCCGCCAATTCCTCCGCCTCGGCTAAGGATTGTCCCTCCTCCCGGGCTTCAGGCACCTGGGCCCGGGGACTGCCTCCCCCGGCGGGCCTTGGTCCTTGCTCCTCTTGGTACTCTCTTTCCGAGTCGGCTTCGTCAGAGGCAGTTTCCACTTGGCCATCCTGCGGTACCCCTAGCTCCCGCTGGTGTCTAGCCTCCTCCTGCAACTGCCTCAAGGTCACATCATCTCCCGGGGTGGAAGAGAACCACCCCCTGAAGGTGTCGCGTTCTTCTTCGGGCGCCCGCGCCCTCTCCTTGGCGACTCCATCATGTGAAGGTGGAAAGATCCCACTGGGCGTGCCAATTGATGCTACCGAAATCCGTCCGTCTCCGGGGGTTGACGCTACCCGGGTCTCCTTCTTAGTCGGCCCGCTACAATCCTGCAAAACAATCCCCGGGAGGCGTCCCGGGGAAGAAGCTCCGGCGTGATGATGAGATGGGGATAGCAGAGAAGGTAAACGTACGGAAGGTGTTCTCAATATAAAGTAGAGAGATATAAGTCACATACCTTGTTCACTGTTTGAGGCTAGTATTTATAGCTGAGCTTTGCCTGCTTTGAAGATAAGCTGCAGGACCACCTCCCTTGTCATCATCTATCCTCTTTCTTGTCCGGACATGTCTTCAACCGGGAAAGGTGCCTCTCCGTTAGTTCTGGGCCGCGGGCCCTCTTCCTGGCCCAGCAGGGCTCTGGGCCGGTATTATCAGAGCCAAACAGGTTTGTGTGTTTTGTTTTCTATAAACAGGGAATTGCAAACAGAGAAACAGTATTGAATGTATGCAGGGTCGGATTATAAGGAACGTACATGTTTAGTGCTGTAAAGAGAAGTGTATACAATGAACACTAGGGACAGCCTGGCCTGCAGAACAATTAAATAAAGTACTAGAGACGGTCGGCGGCCGGCCTGCAGACCAATTAAATGAAGTCATCATAAAGGATGGTTCACAATTTAAAGATAACAAATGAGTAAACATCAATAAAATATGGTTTATACTTGCTATATATAATCTGGTAAAGCTAGGATTATATGAATGATTATTGGTAAAGCTGATTATTGATTTGTTTTAAATAAATTTGTCGATAAAAAACTGTTGTGAATATTTTAAGGGTTACAAATATGCAATGTGTAACCAAAAAGAATTTATTGTTGGTGACATACAATTAACAAAAAACAAGCTGATACAGAAAACTCCCTCTGCAGCGCAGCTGTAAATTATATGATTTTAGCTCACTCAATCTTGTAACCTATTTTGATAATTCCACTAGTGCACAGAAATACCCTACGAGGCGGTTATTTCGTACCGTACGAGGCGGTTTAGAACCGCCTCTTTTGGTCCGCCTCAAACGAAATTTCGTTTGAGGCGGTTTTGAACCGCCGTAAATTTACAGTATGTTACGAATGCTTAACAATAAGCCGTGTTACGCATTCGTAACAATGCGATCCTGGCATACAGATCGTTTATAGGTCGACGTCGCAACGTATTAAATGTGTCAAGGTTTCGAAGGCGTAATATGGTGACGTAATTTTGGTGTCGACATCGTAACCAATATATCGGTTTATTGGTTTTGAGGGTTACTATATCGTAACGTTATAGCTTAACGAATGCGTAACCCAGTGATCCTGGCTCACCTCCGCGATGACTCGACGTCGTAAAATGTTTAATGGTTCCTCGTTGCGACGGCATATGCTAGGGTCAACCGCAACTGTCGACTTCGTATCACAAATGCAGGTTGAAAAATTTTTATGGTTACGATAGCGTAAGGTATTTTAGGTTTTCATGATACGAATGCGTCCAATAAATTTAAATAGCTTGCGCCCTCGTAATGCTTTTTTTGGTTTCGATGTCGTATGCTATCCTTAGTAGTTTACGAATTCGAAACCATTGTACATTTAGCTTGGAACTTTTGAATAGTTACGATATCGCAAGCATGTATGGTAAGGTTACGACATCGCGAATTGTTTTACAAATTCTATAGAGCATATTATTTACGAATTCGAAACCGTTGTAACGAAGTAGTAACCACGCTCGCCGTGGGTGGCAGTGAGAACAAACGATCGAGAATACAAAATCGTGAATAAGTACAAAGGTTACGAATGCTGAAGTATATGACGAATGCGTGACCCTGCTCGTCGGGGCTGGCAGTGAAAACACACGATTATATACACGAATGCGTAACACTCGAACGAATGTAGAAACGATTTCGAATATAAATGGTCACCCACATGACCTTAGACCGGGAAACCTTACGAATTCGTAAGGGTCCACGTCCAGAAGACCGTGTTCAAAATTAGGTTTTTCTAAAACTAGGCAGCATCCATCAACAACAGCATCATAGACAACAAAATATATGAACTATTGTTTGCTATAAAGGGGAGGAAATTAGTTGTTAAAATAAGGCGGGCTTTGAAATGTTACGTCCACGACATGCCTTGTAGTGCGTATTATAGAACCTATTGTCCGTCGGTCCAATTATTGTTGGACATATAACTACGCATCCGAGTGGTCCAATTAGTTAAGGTTTCAACCCGCATGCATCACTACTTATTTTTCTCAAGTACTGCTCCGTCCCAGCTGAAGTTGCAGAGAGAAACTATCACAAATATTAAGAAATGTAAGATGGGTGGATGAGAATTGATTTAAAAATTAAGTGGGAGAAATGAGTAGTGAAGATTGAAAGAAATAAACTATAAAAGGAAAGTGTGCACCTTCTGGTAGGACATACTAATAAAAAAAGTGTGCAGGGTTCTGCTACGGAGGGAGTAATTGGATTTTTCTTGTAAGTTTAATTTTGTTTGGAATTTTCTAATAAAGTCGATGAGAAATTAAAATCAGTTTTTGTTCTTCTGTAAACCTATATTTAAGTAACCAACCACTTATAAATGAAAATTAAGTGGACAAACAATTCAACCTGTTTGGAAGTGCTTTTCTGTAAATCAGTTCAATTCAGTTTTGATGTAGGACGGCTTTACGAATGAATTGAAGAAGAAAATGAAGGTCGCCAACGTTAACCGTGATGACTCGAGATTTTCTAATTCCGTTTCAGAAGTGGATCGTCAAACGTTTCCTGTTCCATTTTAGAAAAGATGTTTTAATATTTTCCTATTTTGTATTGTTGTTTTCCATTTTAGTTTAGTTTTATTTTAGGATTGCTTTAAGGTTTTGTAATAGTATTTATAGGATCCTTGTATTCATTATTTAAGAGCTTTGAGACATTAAACAATTTCAAGAACTACGTTCTTTATTTGGTGGATTCCAATATCCCCGGTGGATTCCGGACCCTGGACAAGGAAATAGCGTTTGTGATTCCTTACTTTCTTCAGATTCGTGTTGGCGGATCTTATCGATTTTTCCGACTGCGTCATTTGGTATCAGTAGCAGGCTTTCTCCTGTTCTCTACCGGTGATTCATGATGGAAGGTCAACCAACAACCAAGGCAGATTTTGCGGCTTTTTCCGCATTACCCGTGGATGTTGTTTATAATAAGCACACTAGTGCAATGTCAACATTAGTTGATAATATGGAACGACCGAACAGGAGAACATCATGGGACGAGATAAAAGTGGGCAATGGAAAGGAGTTGAGTGCTTATGAAGAATCAAGGAGGAGACTTAACAATGTTTTTAATGTAGAACAATCAATCGAGAGGATGGATTTTGAGTTGCAGCAGATTTTATTATCATCTAGAGAAGAGGTGAACCATGTGCATCTTTTTAGGAGCTTCTGTACAATCCAAAAGGAAGTTTTCAATTTAATTGTGGATAATGGTTGCTTCGAAAACTTCATCTCACGAAAGGCGGTAGATTATCTGAACTTACCCACAGTGTTGCACAAGAAACCTTACACTCTAGGTTTGGATATTAAGTTCAATCTGATAAAAGTTTCATCAACATGCAGTGTGCCTATTTCCATCGGAAAACACTATAAAGAGAATGTGATCTGTGACGTTCTTGATATGGATGTTTGTCATGTTTTACTTGGTCAAACTTGGCAGTATGACCATAACCTTAGGCATAGGACACATGATGATGCAGTTTTGTTCACATGGGGTACGCATAAGATTGCTATGGCTAATCGTCTGAGCTTTGAGCATCCTTTGGGAATTAAGAAATCAAGTTCTCATCTTATGACTCAAAATGAGAAGGTTGAGAATCTGATGGCGAGTGTTGAGAATGAGAAGGTTGATGCTATTGCTTCTACTACTTTTGAGGATGCTAAAGAAAAAGGAACAAGGGAAGAAAAGATCTTTCATGTATACAATCATAATTCTAACTCTGAGGATGTAGCATTGGAGGTAGAGTTGTGTGATGTTCCTTGTGATAATAAGGATTTAAAGATTTCTCATGGAATGTTTGATGGAGTAGAAGATGTGAACCTTGGAGCTTCGAGTTGTGAAGTCTTTGTGGAGGAATCTCGTGTATTTTGGAGTGCTCGTGAACAAGTTAACTCATTGGGTGAAAATTATGAAGATGTGAAACTTCAAGTTCAAGTGCATGAAAACTCCATAGAAGATATTGTTCCTTTGAGGGACGAGAATAAAACATATGAAGATGTTCATATTGAAGTTCAAATTGGTCAGGGCTCTATTGAAGAGATTGTTCCTTTAAGGGACAAGGATGAAGAAACAATGATTAAATCCAATGGTGTGGATGTTTTTCAAAAGGAATATAGTGTTGGATTGAAAAATGTTAAAAAGATTTATTCCGAAGACGAATGGGTAAACTTATATCAATTTAATGGGGAACGTCCACAGAAGATTATTGCAGGATTGATGTTAATATGCTTGATGATGAAAAATGTGTTGATGTTTAAGTCGGCACTACATGTTACCTATACATCGATCGAGCATGCAATGGAGGTTGTAGTTCTTGAGGGTGAAGGGAAGAACTCGGGGCGAGTTCTTATTAAAGTGGAGGAGAATAAACATGATGAGGTTACAAAGCTGAAGTCCAGTATTAACTCATATGTTGGATTTGAGGATGTTCTAAATCTTAAGATACTGCCTAAACTAGTACATGGGCTGAAGTATCTTATGCGTTGGAAATATCTTGTTCGTTGGAAGGGACATCCTCATGCAAATATTGTCTATTATGGATTGCAGGCTTTAAGCACTAGATTTTGTGATGGGCATAAATGGTTCAAGAGCCGAGTTCTTTTTAAAGTGGGGGAGAATGATGAAGGAAGATTTTATCCAAGAACTGAAGAAAATTCCTTCATCGTAAAGGTTCAACAGCTTCCAAGCAAATTTGATAATAAATACATGAATGGTATTGGAGGTGTTATGAATCTTAAGGTACTACCCAACCTTGTACGTGGACATAAATATCTTATGCGTTGGAAGTATCTTGTCCGATGGAAAGGACATCCTCGTGCAAATGGTTCAAGATTTTTAGGGAGAGGTTCTGAATTGATACTCCTAAAGCTCTTGATGGTGGAGGGGGAGAACTCGGGACGAGTTCTTTTAAAGTGGAGGAGTCTGATGTAGGACGGCTTTACGAATGAATTGAAGAAGAAAATGAAGGTCGCCAACGTTAACCGTGATGACTCGAGATTTTCTAATTCCGTTTCAGAAGTGGATCGTCAAACGTTTCCTGTTCCATTTTAGAAAAGATGTTTTAATATTTTCCTATTTTGTATTGTTGTTTTCCATTTTAGTTTAGTTTTATTTTAGGATTGCTTTAAGGTTTTGTAATAGTATTTATAGGATCCTTGTATTCATTATTTAAGAGCTTTGAGACATTAAACAATTTCAAGAACTACGTTCTTTATTTGATGGATTCCAATATCCCCGGTGGATTCCGGACCCTGGACAAGGAAATAGCGTTTGTGATTCCTTACTTTCTTCAGATTCGTGTTGGCGGATCTTATCGATTTTTCCGACTGCGTCAAGTTTAATTCAGTTCAGTGAAAATGTAATTTGATGAAATTCGGGTTAATTCAGTCATGCTGATTTTTTTTTCAATACATTAATTTCATTTTAGTTCAGTTTAGTTTAGTTCAGTTCAGTTCAACAAGAAATAAGCTCTAGCAAACACATGATTGAAAGAGGACTTTGGCCCTGTTTACTAGAGCTTATTTCTTGATGCACTGAACTGAACTGAACTGAATTGAACTGAACTGAATTGAACTGAACTGAACTGAAGTGAAAATTGATGTATTGAAAAATGGAATCAACATGACTGAATTAACCTGAATTTCATCAAATTGCATTTTCACTGAACTGAACTGAATTGAACTGAACTGAATTGAACTGAACTGAACTGAACTGAACTGATCTACAAATAAGCACTGGTAAACAGGGCCTTTATTAGAGGAGAAAAGTGGCTAGGTCAACCATTTTCGTAACTAGACTGAATTTAATTGAACGGAACTGAAAATGTATAAATACATTTAACCGAACATAAATAAATTAAAAATATTTAAATGAAATGATTGTAATATGAGGTAATCACAATATCAGTGGATTTTAGCAAGTTTCGTGGAAATACATAGAAACTTAGGAATTTATAATTATGGGGAATTACCATTTTATCCAACAAATTTTGCATAACTTTTTCAATTTTCATATTTCTTCGTTTCATCAACTATATACGCGTCCAAGTAATGTGAACCAACCAACATCATAGAAAATGAATCCTAAGAAATAAAATTACTCACCACCAACCAAAAACATTTTATATATTACGGGTATAATCTAATCGTGGAAATATATTACCGTGAAATAAAAATCTGCAGAATCAAGTTCCCACATCTAATCAAACATCTCCTTGAGATGAAATGTGACGCAGTCGAAATATCTGAGAGATATTCGTCAGCACAAATCTGTAAGAAACAATCAAAGATTCGCCAGCACGAATCCAAAAGGGCTAAGGCTCGGAAATCGATCTGAAATATGGAATCCACCTGGAAGAAGAGAAAATTCTCCAAAATAATAATAATAGACGGAATGAAATCCGTGGCTGCTATAATGTGCTTAAACAATATGTTAAACCCTAGATAAATAAAAGGACATCCGGAATTAAAATAAAAACCTATATCGGCGCGCTTTTATAGGGCTCTCGGTTATAGGCAGAACATTCCAACTAGTCTCAGTCCTGGGAAGGTAGTCCTGATTTACTTTGTTATCAAAACTTTGTTATATATTTACTTTGTAAATTATTATTTCAGTGATGGGAATGGTGGAGGTAAAGTGTCTGATTCTGAATTTTGTAAATGATTTCTTGAGATTTGATTTTGCATTTTGCAGGATTGATGTTTGTGCTCATTCAAGATTTTGGGTATCTATCTAGCTAAAGTTTAAAGCTTGCCTTCATATAAGATGGTTTTTACAATGATTTGAACATGTACTTCTGTGACGTGGTCATCTTCCCCTTTTTCTGATAGTTTCTGCTTACAGTGATCTAAATCCTATCGTGTTCAATTTTTAATTAAAACAATAGCGAGTTAAAATTTTTAGTGCGGAATTGAAAAAGAACACGATGTGATCATGCAATTCAGTGCAAAGCACCTACGTCTGCGGGGCCGTAGCCCGGTGTAAAGATCCTTCACTAATTTGTAAAAACTACAGTCTATCGTTTACAAACTAATGGCATTCCTGCTAGCCTATCACACTACTAGTTCGCTCTCTAGTAGCTCCTTCTATGATTACCTTCTTTTCCACGAAGGCGGCGGCAGATGTCTTTCACCCGAGCCTATCTTTCACCCGAGCCTTAACACACGTCCAAGTGTTTTGGTTGTACAAAACCGGGACTGTGTTGCCTCCTTGCTCGAACAATATAAAACCCTGAATTACAGAATTTTGCTGTGAAAATCAGTGATCGAGCACGCAACTGATGTCCTCCTTTTATAGCACAATACCGTGGAAATCAATCTTCCATACGGCTCTTGATTCCTTCCTTCATTAGACTTCCATTCCAACACCAAAACCATGAAAAAAAGGAATCCTTGACTAACTCAACTTCTGATTTATAGAAAGATTGGTTTCCAAAAATCTTCCCATTCCATATCAACTGCAAACTGCGTTGTAGACACTCATCGGGACTGTAGTTTCCATAAAGTACCAGCACCAAATATTTCCTTCCATCTTCTAAACCCTGCGTTGGAATCAGAAAGTATTCTTTTTCTGTCAACTGAAGTCATGTTGCAACATGACATTCCACAAAGCATCCAATAAAAACTGGACTTTACATTTTCCCCTCTTCAATACCCTTTTCATAATTTTTGGTAAGCTCTTGGTGTTCCATGTATTTTCTTTGATTTGACATTTAGAAATTGAATTGAGGAATGAATGTTGAATTTAATTTGTAGCTGAATAAATCATGCTTTGTTCCAATGTTATTAATATTTTATTCAATTGATTATATTTTAAATATATTAAATTAATTTTTAAGTGGGGTGTGTACATGAATGTTGATAAGTGGCGAAGAAGTTTAATTAATTATAAAGTATAAGTACTTTAACAAAGTATTTTTTGAATCAGCTCTCAATTTTGAACAATTACTAAATCATACAAATTTCACAAATGAATGGAAGTAAACCTGATCAGAGAGGCACACATGACGTAGAATCAGTTTACCACACCAACATGCAACAATCCTTGATCATTATTTATAAGAAAACCACACCTATTTATAGATTTTGGATAAGAATATATAGAACCTCAACAACAAAAGATGAAACATTATTTGCATTAAAAACTAGACTCAATGGGTTTAATTCATTCAATCTAAACCCGAATTTCTCCATGCAGGTCCGATTTTCTTATGCAACTCCGCATTTTTTACTAAAATACTCTTAAATGCACCATTGCCTCTTGGTTAGCATTTTTAACCTTGCATTTTTGTAAAAATTTGGACCTGCATAAAAAAATGTACATGCATGGAGCAACCCTTTGTGCTTCTCAGTTTGAGGCCGGTGCCGGAGGAGGAGCAGCAGCCGCCTTAGCTTGCATCAGCATGCTATGATAGTCAATCAGCTCCTGAAGCTCCGGCAGGGTACCCTTAACCGCCTTATGTGAGGTAAACCTGTAAGACCACTCAGAAAGGGCAGGAGCCTTGGTTTCATCTAGTATTTTGGTATTGAGTACGGTTTCCATAGCCCTTAGCCACCCCAAATGACAGCCAAAAGCAAGGTCGAGGTACCCTACATCATCTCCTCCGAAAAAGGCATTCCCTTCGCTAACAAATGCTTCCTCAAAGTATGCCACCCCTTCTCTCAGCTTCTCCAGAAGCTTTGTCCTTGACCCTTCTGAGTATATCACCTGCTTCAATGCCGGAAAAAACTGCAAACAGATCATGTGAATCAAGTTATGATAGTTATGCTACAGTTACAGCTACATCTCTACTTATAAGTTGGCAGAACTCTGTAGCAGAATATCCTCACCTTGGCAAACTTATGGTTCAACCTTGGGGGCTCTGAACCACTAACTTGGATGGGTTGGAGTTGATAGCTACGGATTCTGCTTATTGAAAAGGATGTAGGATCTTTCCCAAGTTTTTTCATCCCAACTAGTGGGGTTTTTCTTGAACCTCAAGTTTTTTCATCCCACATTGTCTTGTGTTGGGGTTTTTCTTGGATAATATGTAAGATCTTTGGAGTTTTTTATATGGTTCAGGGAGCCTAATAAAATTCCCTCCAGCATTGCTGGTTTTAAATTAAAAAAAATAGTTATGCTACTTGCATAGCAGAAATGGATCTTTTGTAATGCTTTAAGCTAAATGTGATGATGATGATTGAAACATAATCAACCAGCTAATTGATTCAGCAGCTACCTTATCGTCGGCATAAGCAGCCCAGAAGCGAGCGACGGCGCGGTCGTACGGGTCGGCGGGGAGGATGGAGTGGCCGGCGGGCCAGGTCTCATCGATGTACTCAAGAATCACGAGCGACTCGCATATCGGCTTTCCAGCATGGATCAGAACCGGGATCTTCTGGTGAACCGGGTTCGATATCAGAAGAAGCTCGCTCTTGGGGGCACAATTTTCCGGGACAAATTCGTGGTCCAGGGACTTGAGGTTGAAGGCGATTTGAACCCGGTTCACAAATGGGCTGGATCGCCAACCCAGAAGCTTCAGATCCTCCTTCGCCATTGCTGAAAGATTTTTTTTAAATGATTCTTTTGCCTCTCTTTTGTTTGTGGTGTGGTGTAAAATGGTGAAGAACGGTGGTTTTTATACATGTGTACAGAGGCGGCCCATCCAGCTACCTCATCAGCTTAAAATTTTGAGACTTTTAATATTTTTAATCATTGGTGAAAGATGAAGTTCCAGGATTAGTTGCAGAGAATTGAAGGTTATCTTCGCGAGGAAGAAGAACTTTAAAACATTTTATTTTTCTTTCAGTTTTGCCTAATCAGTGGTCGCCTAACATATGATTTTCCAATAACAGTTAGCCCCTATCTGCTTGACCTTATTTTTTCTAAACGAAACTAAACTGAATTGAAATAAATTGAAGTGAAAATTAATATGTTGAAAAAAAAATCAGCATTACCTCTAAATATATTGAAAATAAATTGAACTGAATTGATATATATATATATATATATATATATATATATATATATATAGAAAAGTCATGGCAAACCAGGCATTACCTCTAAAGGGAACTATAATATTACTTTTAAAGATAAACCACCTACGAAACGTGGGGAGACTATATTTGGGATCCCCAATCCCTAAATATTTTTGAGTTTTGCATAAAAGGAGTAAAAATCTCCTGAGTACAATAAACTTAATGAAAAGGAGACAGTTTGTAGGAAACCATCTATGCAGCGGCGAAATGAGTAGAGCTAAAAGAAAAAGGCACTGAAAGCACGAGGAGCTGGTGGGCTCCCGGCGTGGCGGCGGCGCGTAACCTGCACGTGCGGGGCACAAGAAAGCGCGAGGAGCTGGAGGGCTCTCGGCACGTCGGCTGCGCGTAGCCTGCACGCGGGGGCACAAGAGAGCGCGAGGAACTGGAGGGCTCCCAGCACGTCGGCAGCGCATAGCCTGCACGGGCGGGGCACAAAGCGCGAGGAGCTGGAGGGCTCCCAGCACGGCGGCGGCACGTAGCCTGAACACGCATGGCGCGTAGTGCGTGGACTGCCGGCTTTGCAATTATGACCATACTCTACAATTAAGACCATACCCGAACCGGCCATACCCGAAAACGAACCAGACCAGACCTGAGAACCGAAAACACAGAACCGGCTCATTGGATGTCGGCAGCCTGTGTCTATCTAGCGGGAGGCCGGACTCCGATTGACCGCCAGTTGCGTCTTGCCGCGCGGTGGAGATCTGCAGCGGTGTGGAGACCGGTAGCGACCCGCAACTGGATCTCCGCATGTATTCCATCGCCTAGGAGCCCATGGTGATTTGCTGGACGGGGCTCCTATGAGGGGTTCAGCGGCGTCCCGATCTGCAGGGTGACCCGATCGGCGACGCCGTTGACCCGGTCCTGATGGCATGGCAGCGAGGACGGTGGTCGGATCTCCGGAACGCGGTGGATAGGATACAAATAGAGGAGGCGGACCGGCAGCGAATTGAGAGCGTTGGCGCTGTGGATCATGGTGGCTCCGATTGTAGTGGATGGATCTGTAAAAAGACAAAAAAAACAATCAGGAAAACTAAACTATAGCTAAGCTAAGACTGGGTGGGGAGGTGACCGACGCGGCGAGAAGCGCCGGCGGTCACCTCCCCTGAACTGGAGCTGGTTTTGAGGGAGAGAGCGAGTTACTGTAGATGGGAGCTAGTTTTGGGAGCTGCCCAAGAAAAGAGAATGTTGTATCGGGAACTATTATAGTTATTCACTTCCAAAAGTGTGTGGAAAACAATATACTCTAAATATTTGTAAAATATAATTCATATATGATTATTTGGAAAGTTTATTTAGTTTCCATATAAATGGGATGTCATATTCTGCATTCATGTTTGCTAGAGCTTATTTCTTGTTGAACTAAACTAAAATAAATTTAAACATATTTAATTAAACTGATATCAATTTAAATTATTTAACTGGACTGAAAAAATATAAATAAATTTAACTGAAATGATCTACAGAAAAATTCAGTCAAATAGAACCTGGGTATGAACATTTTTAAAAGTTAGTTGCCATATAAAATTATAAATGACATCACATATTTTATGAAAAGATGTAATAATGACTATTTATATATATATATACTATGTAGGGTATGATTTATCTTTGTGTATACTCATTTTCTTAATCGTATATTATGTAGTAATATTATTATTTTTCCTTTTTATTTAATTAATCAAATGAGGCACAAAGCGCCGACACCTTAACTAGTATATTTTTAAAAACAAATATTTGTATTGTGATTATATATTAGTAAAAAATGTTTACATAACTAATTATCATGTAAAAGTTTTAAGTCATCAAGAAGCGGTAAGAAAAGGAGGTTACCCCCAACAAATATTTTCTTAATTAACCTTTATTGAAAAAAAAAATTGATCGATTTTGGCCAGAAAAAAAACACTCTAGGATTATTAATTAAAAAAAATTCTTAATCAGTTCAGTGGCATATTAGCATTTTATAAAAATTTAGGGGCATATTAATATATAAATAAGAACTTAGGATTACACGATCGATTTGCTCAATAAATTATCTTCAACAATTAAATTATTTGCATTAAATATTTTCTGTCCCATTATATGAATATCCGTCATGTTGCACATGCTACATACTACATTGAACGGAAGTAGTTAAAAGTTGTGGTTGGAATCCTTTGTTGTACAAACTACAATCTGCATTCCTGCAATCCCATACCTTAGCATTTAGCTCTTTAATTTTCATGCACTGTGTCTTTGAATATACAGGCACCAAACCCTAAAACTGCTTAATTAACTTTTTAAATTTAAATTTACCCGACTTTAACCTTTTTAATTTAATTTAAATTTAATATAAAACATTTGATACTAAGAGAATTGTGGATTTTATATATAATTTATTTCAAATATTTATGAATATTGGATATAACTAAAGTGAAATGAAAAGATACAAATATACTGAACTGGCCGAGTTAGGTAAATGCACATGCAAATGCACTACAACAAATGAGGCGGCCAATTGCTAAGAGTAATTCTCCTGTGAGGCAGCCTCACCTATGAGGCAGGGCCCAATAAGGCCCATATTATAAGTAAATATAAAAGAACACTAATTATTAAAAATTTCAAGGGTTAATTTGTAAATATCACTAATTTTTATTCTTTCTTCGCCACCTCATCATTCTACCTTGCTGCCACCTCATCAAACCTCAACGCCACCTCACCATACATCAACGCTACATCATCATACCTCAACGCCACATCATCATACCTCAACGCCACCTCATCATACCTCGTCGCCACCTCATCAAATCTCGTCGCCACCTCATCATACCTCAACGCCACCTCATGAAACCTCAACGGCACCTCATGAAACCTCATCAAACCTCGTTGCCGCCTCATCATACATCAACGCCACCTCATCAAATCCCGTCGCCACCTCATCATACCTCAATGCCACCTCATCATACCTCAACACCAACTAATCATACATCGACGTCACCTCATCAAACCTCAATGCCACCTCATCAAACCTCAATGCCACCTCATCAAATCTCAATGCCACCTCATTGGGTACTACACAAAACCTCACTAAAAACATACATAACATCAACAGTGTCAAAACCTCAACAATAAAAGCAGGAACCTCATCAACTAAAGCAAAAATCTCATCGACTAACAAGAAAACTTCATTGAAAATTACGCAACTTCAATCAAAACTATATAACCTAATCTACTAAATTACATACCTCGATAGACCAAAAAAGTACAAAACCTCATCGTTATCTCAACGACAAACCTCATTGAAAAAAATCAAATCTCATTATCTCAACGACAAACCTCATTGACAAAATTTGAACCTCGTCACTATCTCAACAAACCTCATAAAAAAGACTAACCTCAACCTCAACGAACCAAAACCTCAACTTCAAGATCATGAACCTCAACCCGATGACACAACCTCATCCCTGACAGTATACACCTCATCCCAGACACCTCATCCCTGACAACATATACCTCACCAGTACGAACATGAACCTCAGAACAGCCACAAGACCACCACAACACAACCTCATCCCTAAGGATATGAACCTCAAGGCCGATAGAGGTTTCCGATCGAGTTTGCGGTGAAGTATTCTGATCGGTTGCACAGTGGAGGTTTTCGATCTGGAGCGCAACGGAGGTTTGCCGAGGATTACGGGTTGTGGCTGATGAAGGAGTACTCAATCGCCCACCATTTGAAGAAGGATGTTAAGGATGAAGTGGCCGTTGACTGTTTGAAGTTGCAGAACACGTAAAGCTTGGGAATTGGGGGAGAAAGTGATGTATTTTCCATATTTTGCAGATTAGTCCCCAAATATTGGAAATCCTTTTAAAAAAGGCCCCATGTACTGTACTTAAGTATTTTTAGGTCCTGCCTCTTGGGTGAGGCTGCCTCACCCAAGAATTTGTCAATTGCTAATCCTTTTGGGGCCAATTGTTGACATATAAAAGAAGTGTAATTAAATTTTTTCTTTTTTTTTTGAAATCAATTAAAAATATTTGTTACACAAAATAGAAGCGTACCAATGTACATACACCTAGAAGCGTAAAGAATAGAGCTACACAAAGAAGTGTAGCAATATGGGAAATTTAGTTTAATTTTGTTCCGTAAAAACTAAATTCGCTGTAATTTATTTTAATTCAGCCGTATTAATTTTGTTCAGTACATTACTTTTCAATTTAGCTTAATTCAATTCAGTAAAAATAAAATTTGATGAAATTTAGTCTAATTCAGTCATGCTGATTTTTTCAGTGCATTATTTTCAATTTAGTTTAGTTTAGTTGAATTCCTTCGATCATTTTTTTTAGTAACAATAAATTTTAATTCAATCATGTATTTCCTTTGATCAAATTTAGTTATGGTGCTAGGGTTTGGTAGGTATATATATTCAAGGACATGGGGCACGTGAAAGGCCCTGTCCAGTTCAGATTATTCCAATCAACTTTAACACCAATCAACACCAATCAGTTCCAATCAGCATCAATCAGTTCCAATCAGCATCAATCAGTACCAATTACTTCCAAACAGCTCTTTGAACTATTCACAGACATGAATTTTTTAAAATATTTTTTTTAAAAGCGGAATGATTTTCCACTTGAATTAGTTTCAATATATTTTTTGATACAAATTTAACTCTTTTTAATTTAATATCCTTAAATTTTATTTTGTTGGGGTTTTCAGTAGATCAATTCAATTTAATTTGATCCAATGTAGTTCATAATTATTAATCATTCTTCAAAAATAAATATATTAGAATTTTCATTTTGTTTTGTGAACCAAATTTATAAATACATATTACACAATTGTTGCAAACATATTAGTACTTCCAATAATTTTACAAATTACATATACTACTATTCGCTATCATCTAATGTTTCCTCATCGCTAACATCACTACCTTCTAAATCACCACCGTTTGAATGTCAAATTTGTATGGCTATAGTCTCACGCACTTCTGTTATAGCTGCTTTTCAATCTTCATCGTACATACTTGAATCACTACATTTTCACCCCCATCATGATCTCAAACATGCAGCAAAAAGTATGATGAATAGTAGAAGGCCAATAAAACAAGTGGTTGCTACATGCAGGTACGTTTTTCTTATGCAGGTCTAAATTTTTACAAGAATGTCCTTAACATTAGTAAGGCTAAAAATGCTAAACCAAAATGCAATGGTACATTTAAGGATATTTTGGTAAAATGTGGACATGCATAAGAAAAATGTACCTGCATGGAACAACCCAGTAAAACAAAAGCATTACATTGCTTTGATAAACCCAGTGGTAGATGGACATGTTAAAACTTGTCTAACTACTCCCAGCACATTTTTAAGAACTCGGGGTACCCCAATATTTCACCAACTTGCTATATATATGCTAGGCTTCAAAAGACACACATGCTACCAAGACACATATATCTAACTCATTCTTTTCTAATGGACCTTCTCATTTCACTAGTTGCACTTGTTCCTCTTATCTTATTTCTCATCCTAAACAAAATTGGTTCAAGAAAAGTTGATCATCGTTCACCCCCAGGCCCTCGTGGCCTCCCACTCATTGGGATCCTGCACCAATTTGATGAAGCCAGCCCTCACAAGTACTTTTTGAAACTCTCCCAAAAGTATGGCCCTATGGTGTCTTTCAAACTCGGATCCATGCCATTCCTGGTTGTTTCGTCGGCGAAACTGGCGAAAGAGGTGATGGGAAAGCAGGACCTGGTGTTCTGCAGCCGGCCTCCCATGACGGGGCTGCACAAGCTCTCGTACGACGGCTTGGATGTCTCGTTTTCGGAGTACGGCGCCACGTGGAGGGAGGTGAGAAAGATCAGCGTTCTTCATCTGTTGAACACCAAAAGAGTCCAATCATACCGCCCGGTTCGCGAGGATGAGGTGTCACGTATGCTGGAGAAGATAGCTTCCTCTAAAGTGGCTAATCTGAGTGAGATTGTGCGTTTTACTCTGACCACCGTGATTTGCAGAATCGCGTTTGGGAAAAGGTACGATGAACAAGACCAGGAAAGGAGAAGATTCTGTAAGCTGATGCATGATACTCAAGCGGCGTTTGTCAAGTTCTATTTCTCGGATTTCTTTCCTGGTGCCATTGGTAGGGTGATGGATCGTTTGGTTGGCTCTCTTTCTGCGCTCGATCAAGTCTTTCGTGAATGTGATTCATTCTATCAAGAGCTTATTGAGGAGCACATGGATCCGAACAGGCCAAACTCAATGGACGGCGACATTGTCGACATCCTGCTTCAAATCCGCCGGGAAAAGTCCTCTGCAATCGACATCACCGACGACCACATCAAAGCAACGCTCATGGTAATTTTCCAAATTTCAACCTCGACCTTTTTACATATTATTCCTGATCCTCTCACTTTTAAGAGTGATCTTTTAAATATTTAGCATGATTAATCAAATTGATACTTTTTCTCAAATTGCTATATGCAAGTTCATTTTTCTTACAAGTATACCCTTGAATTTTGTGTTGTTTTGTTTATGTTAAAAATAATAAGGGCATTTTGGTAAAAAAAACTGGACATGCGTCAGAGAAAATTAGACTTGCATATAGGAAACCTTTTTTTTCAATGGTAAAACTAAGAAATGTTGATCTTCTCATTTACATATTATTGTTGATCTTCTCACTTTCAACAGTGATCTTTTACCTATATAGTATGATTATTGCATAATGTAAAAATGTAAAAATGTAAAAACTGTTGAGACCAGTTGTGCATCAGGTTGAAAAATGTAAAAACTAACATATTTTTGCAGAATGTGTTTACCGCCGGAGCGGATTCGACAACAGCTACCATCATCTGGGCGATGACAGCTCTGGTGCGGAACCCGAAAATCATGGCTAAGGGGAAGGCTGAAATCAGAGAGGTGACTGGCAAGGAAAAGCACACACTAATCAATGAAGATGATGTGGCAAAGCTTCCTTATCTCAGGGCAATCGTGAAGGAGACTTTAAGGGCGTACCCTCCCGGACCTGTTCTCGTGCCCAGGTACTCAATGGAGGATTGCGTCTTGGACGGCTACAAGATCCCATCAAACACGACGGTTTACGTGAACGGATGGGCAATCGCTAGAGATCCCGAGTACTGGGAGAAGCCGGAAGAGTTCATTCCGGAGAGATTCTTGGACGCCGCCGATGGAAACCAAGACTATTGGTACATTCCGTTTGGCGGCGGCCGGAGAATTTGCCCGGGAAATATAATGGCGACGGAAACTGTAGAGCTGGTGCTCGCTAATCTGATGCACTCATTTGATTGGGAATTGCCCTCAGGGATGAAGGAAGAAGACATTGATTATCAGACTTTGCCTGGCTTAACAATGAGCAAGAAAATTCCCCTGCTGCTTGTGCCAAAGCGTCGCTAAAACGTTTAATCCATCTCCACAAATAATGTTATCATTTACTGCTGTGATGTTTTCTCTTTTTCGATTTCCACTCATTTATGCATTCCTTTCCTGTGAACTGTACCATTCATCGTAATTTTTGGGAACTTCTATTTGCAGGACCAAATTACTACTGCAGGACCATATTTCACTTGATCAGAAGCATTTTCCCCCAATTAGTTTTGCCCGATTCAAATGTACATTTGACGCACTAAGATATCAGATATTGCATTTTGAATTGGGCAAAACCAATTGGGAAAAAATACGTCTGATCAAGTTTCATATGGTCCTGCAGTAGTAATTTGGTTCTGCAAATAGTAACCCCCTAATTATTTTTTTGTTGCATGTATGAAATCAATTTGAAACCGTATATGAGCAATAATATAATTGTATGATGTTGTTTTGTATTCGTTTTTTAGCATGTACTCACATTTTATTTACATACACAAGTTCAGTTTGAAATTCCCTGCTTACGTGATCTAAGTTCTACCGTGTTCAAGTTTTAACTAAACAATCAACTAATTAAAACTTCAAGTGCGGAATAAAATGGAACACGATATGATCACCCAGTTCAGTGCAATGCACCTACGTCTGGGGGGCCGTAGCCCGTGGTAAAACCCTTCACTAGCTGTAATAAAATTTTCCCTATCTATTACAAGCTACCGGCTACTCTAGCAAGCCTATCACACTATCAATTGGCTACTCTAGCATAGATAGCTGTTACAGTGATTACCTTCTTTTCCACGAAGGTGCGGCAAGGTTTTAAACCACCCGAGCTTCAACACACGTCCCAAGTGTTTTGTGTAAGGTTGAAAAACCAGGACTGCGTCCCCTTGTGCTCTAAAGATTAAAATCTGCTTAACAGAATTTTGCTGTGTAAACCACTAACTATAGCACGCGACTGATGTCCATCTTTTATAGCTCATTGCCATGTAAAAACTTCCTTTCACACGGCTCTTGATTCCTTCCTTCAATAGAATTGTATTCCAAATTAAAACCTTGAAGAAAAGGAATTTAAGTGTATCTCAATGTCTTGTATATGGAAAATCGATCTCCACAAATATTTCCATTCTACTATCACTGCAAACCACGTTGTAGATACCCAATAGGACTGTAGTTTCCATACGAACCATCGCACAATATATTCCTTCCATCTTCAAAGTCTGCGCTGGAACCTAGAAAATATTCTACCTTTTTCTGCCAACTGAAGTCATGTTGCAACATGACTTTCCACAAAGCAGCCAATAAATTCTGGACTTTACAATCTCCCCCTTTGGCAATTTGTGGACCCAATACTTGCAAAAGCTTCAAATCAACCCAGAATTCCAGAATACCATAAGCTTCTACTTCATAAGTACCAAAAAAAAACGTAGCAGAAAAGATAGAATCCTTAATAAACTACAATCACCAACAAATCACAGTCACAATATATCTCCCCCTGGGGCCATAAAATGCCAAAGGACTCAAAACAGAAACCCAAAGTACCAAAAAAAACAGGGATGAGAGAAAGGAGACAGACAAAAAATCACTGAGCGTCATCCTCAGAATCAGACAGAACTTTGCCTCTCTTCCAAGCAGGAGTGACTGGAATCTTGGCTTTCTTGGCTCGATGCTGCTTCACAGGGCCTGAAGAGCGAGCTCTCTTTGAAGAACTGGAGGGAGCAGCAGCAAATGATGTCGACTCCAGTGGAACAGAAGAATCATCCCTCACATTCTCCTTGGCAATGGCAGCCAGAATCCGAGCCTTAGTATCCTGAGCTTTCTTCAATAACTCACTGTGAAATACAATTTGATCCATATGCAGTTGAATCTGTTTCTCAGCAGCTCGCAGCTCAAATTGACTTGACAGCACTACGTCCCCTGACATAAGTTTCTGATCCCAGGGCAAGTCCAAAACAGTCCTGTCCAAGGATTTAGCAGTGAACCCAAACTTGCCAGCTGGAATCAAGCTCTCCACATCAACCTCAAAGCCCTCAGCCATCAGAAATGCTGTAATCAAGCAAGGATTAGGCAATGCCTCAGTGCATCTGGAAGCATCAAGAGCTCCAACAATCCTTCTGAGAATATACTCTCCCAGATTAACTTCACATCCCGAACCAATACCAAAGAGAAGCTCTGCCTGATCAGGAGTTAAGGTGGTGGTATTGGTGGTTTGCATCCAACAGTTGATAAGGACCTTGAAGAGCAACCAGAATCTGAGAGTGAGGGAACTGGTAGGCACATAACCAGACGGCCAAGTGTTGAATTTCCCAAAAGTCAGTGCTCTTGCAAGCACATTATTATCCACATTGTAATCCCTGGGATAAACCATATCCGAGCCTTCAAGGAGCTTAATTCCCATAAATGAATTTAATTTCTCGGGAGTGAGCTCAACTATTCTCCCCCTGAAATATAGCTTCCCTGACCAATCAGTCCCAACCATGAGTGTACCCCTCTGAAGATTGCTGTAGAATTCCAGAACCATGTCAGGGTCATAACCTTGAAATACAGTGGCTGCTTGAACATACCCAATTTGTCCTAGGAAAGTATCAAAGCCACTCTCAGCACACTTCTTGATATCCAGCACCTTTTCAACAAAGAAGCCCCTGGAGCTCAATCGATCATAGTGTAGGCTAGCTGTGACAGAATAAAACTTTGCAGAATAAGCCAGAGACAATAACCTAGAAATTTCCATCTCACCCTCTTCAGATACATCCTCGTGCCCCAGTGTAGTGTCAAGCTCAATCTCAGAATCCTCATGATTTCCATAGTCTTCCATAGACGGTGCTTGATCAACATCTGGATCCTCCAGACTTGCATAATCCTCCTCAGCTGGTGCCGGATAGGGAGAGGTAGGAGAAGGAATTGTGCTGTCCACCTTGATTGGGGAATCAGGAACAGTAAGCTTAATAGGACTGAGCTCAGTAAGATCAGGTACATTTGCAGCCTTAGATGGACTAGCATCCCTAGTCACAGGTCTGGCAACAGAAGGTACTGGAGATGAGGGTTGTCCTGAGCTAGAAATCTCCTGCTGTTTTCCAATAACAGTGGCAGCTGTGGTAGAAGTCATCCCAGCTATTCTTCTGGATTTCCTAGTGTAGTGCTTGATTATAGGAGGCCTCTTGTGCACAGGTACAGTGATAGGATTGGTAGACCTCTTCAGAGCAGGAGCTGACCATGTGGTGAACTTCTTCTGGTGGTATCTGACATCCACCCTTTGCTTTAGAGATAGCAAAACACCATTCTCTGAAGAGCTACCTAAGGAAAACTTCTTGGCCACCCTTGGTTTGAGCTTGTTCAAGCTTCTGAGTTTTGAAACAGGAAGAGGAACCTCTGTATGTGACACAGATTTGCTTGAAGGACTTTGTGCCTCCTCCTGGGATTGGGAACTCTGATCATTAAGATCATCAATTGGTGCTGCAGTTTGCATCTCTGCAGAAACATTTAAGGGGCCCTGGACTTCATCATCATGTCCATCCTCCTGATCTTCAAGAACCGCAGTCTTGGTTGGAGCCTCAGATTCAACAACTTCAGTTTTCTGAGAAGGATTTGGAGAATCTGGTGTTGCAACATGAGAACTATGCTGAACACTTGGGAATTTTGCAGCAGACACCACTGGTTTCCTCAGACTTTGCAAAATATCTGCAACCCGCATCTCACCACTTACTTCCTCCTCATCATCCGTTACAGCCTCAAAGCAATCCTCAAGATTTAAGCCATCTGGTAAAAATAACACTGCTCCAGTCTCACCATGCCTTAGAAAGTCTGTATTTGCAGCTGGTTCTGAGTAAGAATCTCCTGGAACATCATCAGGAATCCCAGATGCAGTGACTCTAATCCCATCTTGTTCATCAGCAGAGGCAGGTTGTCTTAAGGCTCTCAATGATTGGGGAGAAAGATCACCCTCACATCGAGGTGTGGCTTGAGGAAAGTCTGTGAATTGCTGCCTCCTTCTGCCATCATTCCATATCCTTCCAGCAGTCATTTTAGTTCTCCTGGAGACCACTTTTGTAGGAGTTGAGCCATCGGAAAAAGGACCAGAGGAGACTCCAGGAGAGGTGGCAGAGGTTGAAATAACACCAGGGCCATGAATAGTGTCATGAACAGTTGGAGTAATATTCTCCTGTGACTGTGCCTGTGCTGTTGCAGGAGCCTGTTGCCTGTGCTTGAGTCGCTGGCCCAAGATCAAGTGATCCAAAGGATCAACAAAATCAGCACACCTGGAGATGATAGATTCAATACTTTCATGCTCTCCCTTCTGAGAACCAGAATCATCCAGGACTATGGGGTTATCACTGGTGTTGGTGAACACAGACCTCAGCTTGGTGTTTGATCTGGTGTGATAGGGCCTTTTCCTTACACAAGGAACTTTTGTATTTGGTGTCCTCTTAGGTGGCTCAGAGCTGCCATCTCTGTTCTGGTCTCCAGCCATAGATGATCCTCTTGTAGAATACCTGGAATTAGAGGAAGAGGGCCTCAGGTAAGGATTGATTTTTGATTCGGGCCTCACAAAACTTGGTTTATAAAGATCAGAGGTAATGGTCACATCTGTCCTAGGGGGTTTTGGCCTCATCTTGCCATCAAATGAACATCTATCAGGATTATTTCTACTCCCCAAAGCACCATGCAGAAAATCATCTAACCCCTTAGCATACTTCCAAATTCTTAATCTCTGATGATAATCCCTTAGTTTAATGTCATCTCTAGAACCAGGAGCAGGGATAAAGTTCTCTGGAAGCACATCCAGGGCAGGGGATGGGGGTGAATCAGGCAAAGGTTTAACAAATCCAACAAGATTAGCCTCAGGCTCAATCAATTCAATACAGGGATCCCATAAACCTTGAACCCACCGAGTATCACAAACTCCCCCTAAATCCGTCCAATCTGAACTAACAAATCCCAAACTTAATCGATCACACTCACGAAAATACATAGTAATGTTAGACCGACTAATCCAAACACAGATCACAGAGCTCACAGAAACCCTATTAATTGCCTCAAAAAAACCGGAAGAAACCAATAGATCGAGAGGACCAAGGTAGTACCTTAGTTAGAAAGCCGCGGGTTTCGACTGCAAAGAGGAATCCGAAGACGAGTCCGGTGAGCACTGGAGAAATATCCTGAGGAGAGAGACCACTGGTATCGTGTTGCAATAGGAATGGGGACGGGTTTCTGGCTGGGCGCGAATGGAAAGGGGAAAACAAGTTTTTTCCGCCTTTTTACGCGAAACATTTAAGAAGGCCCAACGGAAAAATAACACATAAATTGTGTGGGCCCCAGCTATCTCCTACTAGAATATGCGCCTATCTCATGCGCCATAACCTTTCATGTTGCAACACGACATGCAACCTTCACCCTTGACTATTTTTGGTATTTTCTGATTTTTATAAAAAGAAAAACAGAATCTGAAATAGCAACTATACAAACAGGTATACTTCTGTACCTTAGATAGTACACACCCCAAGATGCTGTCGTAGAGCTTCAAATGTTGAGGCATCTAAAGGTTTAGTGAAGATATCTGCAAATTGGCTCTCAGTGGGCACATGTTTAAGTTCCACTTCCTTTCTTTCAACTAAGTCTCTGATAAAGTGGTGTCTGATATCTATGTGTTTGGTTCTGTTATGCTGAACTGGGTTCTTGGAGATATCGATTGCTGATTTATTATCACACAAAATAGTGAGACTTCCAAGTTTAATACCATAGTCTCTGAGCATTTGTTTCATCCATATCAATTGAGTGCAGCAACTTCCAGCAGCTAAATACTCAGCCTCAGCAGTAGATAAAGATATTGAGTTCTGTTTCTTGCTATACCAAGACACAAGATTCTGACCAATAAAAAAACAACCTCCCGTGGTACTCTTTCTGTCATTTGCATTACCAGCCCAATCAGAATCACTATAACCATACACTTGACAGCCCACACCCTTCGAAAACCAGATACCATAGTCAGCAGTGCCAGAAATATATCTAATGATTCTCTTTACTGCAGATACATGAGATTCCTTAGGTGCAGCTTGAAACCGAGCACATATTCCAACACTCAGAGAAATATCAGGTCTGCTAGCTGTCAGATATAGGAGACTTCCAATCATGCTGCGATAAAGTTTAGTATCAACAGGCACACCTTTCTCATCTTTAGTTAACTTCTCAGTGGTAGACATTGGAGTTCTAACTGCCTTTGCATCTCCAAGACCAAACTTCTTAACAAGATTCAAGGCATATTTTGTTTGGTTAATAAACAGACCATCATCACCCTGTTTGACTTGTAATCCCAGAAAATAAGATAGTTCACCAACCATACTCATCTCGAACTCAGATGTCATCAATGACACAAACTCATTTACCAGATCTGTAGAAGTTGAGCCAAAAACAATATCATCCACATAAATCTGAGCTATTAGAATATCTGTCCCTTGAGAATACATAAACAGTGTTCTATCAACTCCCCCTCGAATATAGCCTTTGTTAAGTAGAAACTGAGTGAGCCTGTCATACCAAGCACGAGGAGCTTGTTTTAAACCATATAATGCCTTTTTGAGCTTGAACACATGATTAGGAAAGTGAGGATCTTCAAACCCCTTAGGCTGTTCAACATACACCTCCTCATTAACAATGCCATTTAGAAAAGCACTCTTAACATCCATCTGGTGCAGCTTAAAGTTCAACACACATGACATGGCTAAGAGAATTCGCACAGATTCAAGTCTAGCAACTGGGGCAAAAGTTTCATCGAAATCCACACCTTCAACCTGAGTATATCCCTGAGCAACAAGCCTAGCTTTGTTTCTGGTTACTGTTCCGTCTCCATCAGATTTATTCTTGAAGATCCATTTTGTGCCAATGACATTAATTCCTTGCGGACGAGCAACTAACTCCCATACATCATTTCTTTCAAACTGACTCAGTTCTTCCTGCATAGCTGAGATCCAGTATTCGTCCAATAAGGCTTCCTTATGGTTCTTTGGCTCGATCAAAGACAGAAAACATTGTATAACATGGCGACTTCCATGGTGCATTTGAGCATAATTCACAGGAGGCTTTCCTCGGGGATTTTTCTGTCGTGGAGTAATTCTAGTGTCTGCTCGTGTTGCTTCTCCATCAGATTCATCCGAATTGTCAGAATTATTTTCAGTGATTGGTTGACTGGATTTATCCAAAGGAGGTGTTGGTGATATACAGGGATTTTCTGGGTTTGTATGCTCAACTTCAGTAGGTTTAGAAATTTGACCATCTCCTGGAGTCAGAAGTGATGTTGCAACATGAGAACTGGTACTAGGTTGTTCAGAAGATAGATTCTTTGGACCTTCAATATTCTGAGTTGAGGTTCTCTGCTGTAACTCCATATCATCAATATCTTCTGGAACCCTATCTGGCACATCCTTAATTATCACATTAATAGATTCCATAACAGTCCCAGTACGTCTGTTAAAAACCCTGTACGCTCTACTGTTCATCGCATACCCAAGGAACACACCCCTGTCGGATTTAGATTCAAATTTTCCCAGTTTCTCTCTATCTCTGAGAATATAACACTCTGCACCAAATACATGAAAGTGAGCAACACTTGGCTTCCTTCCTTTCCATATTTCATAAGCTGTTTTCTCGGTCCACGGCCTCAAATAGACGCGATTAATCACATAGCAAGCTGTTTTGACTGCTTCATTCCACCACCTTTTAGGGACACTGTACTCAGCCATCATAGTCCTAGCCATCTCTTGGATTGTTCTGTTCTTGCGTTCTACAATTCCATTCATGGGAGCTGTGTAAGGAGGAGCATAGATATGGGTAATTCCATTAGCTGAGCAGAACTGAGCCATTGCATCATTTTTGAATTCCCCACCATTATCGGTTTGAATCTTGACTACCCTCTGATTTACACTGGCTTTTTCATTATTTAGGCGTAAGACCAGATCTCGAATAACACTCACTGCCTCAGATTTGTCCGTCAACAGCTCAACCCAGGAAAACCTTGAAAAATCATCCACACAGACGAATATAAATCTCTTCCCCGACACACTCAACACATTTACTGGTCCCATGAGGTCCATATGTAGAAGTTCCAGATTTTGGGATGTGGTAATTTCAGTAATAGCCGGATGAGGTGCTTTTGTCTGCTTTCCCTCTTTGCATGGGCCACAGATCATATCCTTCTGATACGTGATTTGAGGGAGTCCACGGATAGCCTCAATTCTAGATGCTTTACTTAGTGCTTTCGTGTTTGCATGTCCCAATCTACGATGCCACAAGATTGAGTTATCACTCTTAGCACTGAGGCATGTAATAAAAGGTTCCAAGATGTAACAGTTGTCAGATGATCTTCTCCCAGTAAGTACAGCACTAGACCCTTGCTTGACTGTACATAGGGATTCATTAAAATGAACTGTCATCTGATGATCACACAGATGGCTGATACTGATTAGATTTGCCTTGAGATCCTCTACTAGCAATACATCATACAGCACAGGAAAATCTTGAATTTTAAGTTCTCCCTTTCCAATAACCTTACTAATCTTACCATCTCCAAATTGTACTGTACCACTCCATGACACCATATTGCTTAACAGATCTGGGGATCCAGTCATGTGCCTCGAGCACCCACTGTCAAAATACCACGTGTTCCTGGCATATACATTATAGCAGGTGTGAACTACAAGACAATTCAGTGAAGATTTCGGTACCCATACCTTTCTAGTGAGTTTCTTCTGTTGATCAGGCTCCATGTTGCAACATGAGGTAAATTGCTTTCCTCTCATAATATCTCTCAGTAGTTTCATGCATCGAACTTCATCATGTCCTTGCATCATGCAGTAGTCGCAACATCTAGGAGGGGTCTTCCTTTCTATAATTCCCTGAGATCCTCTCTTTTCTGAGACAGGTGCACAGTTAAGCTGATTTCTTCTGAATTTTCTCTGACTGTTAGATGCTTGATTTCTCGCAGACACAAACACTGTTTTGGTCATCTGAGAGTTTGACACCTTGCTGTTAAATCCCAGACCATGCTTGTTACCATCTGTCTTTCCCATCACCAAGAGATCATTTAATTTTGCAGTTCCTGTATTCAGTTTATGAATGGTTGCTTCAGCTTCCTCAGCTCTAGCAATTGCAGTTCTCAACTTCTTCCCCAGATTGTCACAGTCAATGGTTCTGGCTTTAGCCTTTTCTTCAGCACTTACTGTTCTTGAAGTCATAATCTCCAGCTTCTTAATCAGGATATCAGAAGCTACTTCAGCATCTTTAGCCCTTTTTGTCATTATCTCTAGCTTCTGTGATTTCTCCACATCATCCATGGGTTTCTTTCCTTCTGAGATTTCAAGTTTCTTTCTCAGATCAGCAAGCTCCCCTTCAGCTTTCTCAGCTCTTTTAGTCATGGATTTAAGACTCACGGTTAATTCTTCAATTTCCTGCTCCTCAACCATTGCATCATTCACTAGGGTATTGACCTTTACTTTCAGAGACTCAATTTCTTCTGCAAGGCTTGACATTTCAGTAGCTTCACTTTGACTACTTTTTAGACTTTTGATCAGTTCAACTGAGTTTTCCCATTCCTTATACAGATCATCATATGCACTTTGGAGATCAGTACTTTCTGATTCATCCGGAACTGGTCCTGATTCCACAACTCTAACTCCAAAAGACACGTGTTTTTCAGGCAGACTCTCATCTTAATCATCACTCCAGGTTTCTCCTGATGCCACAAATGCCTTAGGTTGATTCAAAAAATTCCCACACTGATATGCTAGATGTCCAAAGCCATTGCACTCCTTGCACTGAGGTTTACCAGCATGCTTAGTTCCTTCAGGACCTCTTGGTAGATCATCAACAGTTCTGAGTCTAGTTTGAGTAGAATCTCCTCCTGGAAAATTTTTGACAGCATTCTGAGATTCTACAGATTGAACTCCTTGACCTTGGTAGGGCTGATTTCCCTGGTTCTGATAAGTTTGATCTCCCTGATTCTGATAGGGCTTAGTTCCTTGGAATTGAAAATTCTGAGTTCCCTGGCCTTGATTCATTTGAGCTTGTACACCCTGTTGACCTGGAACCCCTCTGAATTGACCCTGATTGCTTTGATTCTGAGCACCTTGATTTCCTCTTCCTTGATTGCCAGAATATCCTCTTCCTTGGTTTCCCCTCATGAATCTCCCAAAGTTTCTAGCAAGCAATGCCATTTCATCAGAGCCAATATTATCTTCCTCCATCTTTCCTTTTCCTTTTGATGTTGCAACATGAAATGACAGAGCCTTTTTATCCTTACTTTTCTCAGTGCACATCTCAGAAGTCTTCATAAACCCCAACAGCTCATCTAGAGTAACAACGTCCAGTTGAGCATTGATCTCCAAGTTCATCACTAAAACTGAAAATCTCTCAGGCAATGACCTCTTCACCTTGTCCAGAACTTGAGCCTCAGTATATCTTTCTCCAAACTGATGTGCTCTATGAATTAAATCTTTCAATCTAGTGCTGAACTCATCAACTGTCTCATGTTCCAACATCTCCAGGCTTTCAAATTCAGATTTGATCATTCCAAGCTTGATCTTTCTAACAGACCTGGATCCTTCATGTTCCTTCTCAAGTGCTTCCCAGGCAGCTTTGGCAGTAGTACACCCCGAGATGATTCTGAATTGATCATCTTTTACTCCATTATAGAGAGCGCCTAGCACTTTGCTGTTCAGCCTCTTCATAGCCTTTTCTGTGTCAGTCCATGGAACAGGTTTAGGCATAGTTCCACCAGCTGGATTTGGTATGGTAGGTGGACTGTATCCGATCTCGATCATGTTCCAGGCATCATCATCAAGTTGATCTATGAAGATGCGCATCCTAGTTTTCCAGTCTGGATAACTCCCATCAACCAGTAACGGTGCCCTTGTGATGGATCCTCCTTCCTTGGCCATCGTAAGCAGATCGTTCACTCACCTCGCAAGAGGATTAAACAAGTGATTAAGCTCTGATACCAAATGAAATTCCCTGCTTACGTGATCTAAGTTCTACCGTGTTCAAGTTTTAACTAAACAATCAACTAATTAAAACTTCAAGTGCGGAATAAAATGGAACACGATATGATCACCCAGTTCAGTGCAATGCACCTACGTCTGGGGGGTCGTAGCCCGTGGTAAAACCCTTCACTAGCTGTAATAAAATTTTCCCTATCTATTACAAGCTACCGGCTACTCTAGCAAGCCTATCACACTATCAATTGGCTACTCTAGCATAGATAGCTGTTACAGTGATTACCTTCTTTTCCACGAAGGTGCGGCAAGGTTTTAAACCACCCGAGCTTCAACACACGTCCCAAGTGTTTTGTGTAAGGTTGAAAAACCAGGACTGCGTCCCCTTGTGCTCTAAAGATTAAAATCTGCTTAACAGAATTTTGCTGTGTAAACCACTAACTATAGCACGCGACTGATGTCCATCTTTTATAGCTCATTGCCATGTAAAAACTTCCTTTCACACGGCTCTTGATTCCTTCCTTCAATAGAATTGTATTCCAAATTAAAACCTTGAAGAAAAGGAATTTAAGTGTATCTCAACGTCTTGTATATGGAAAATCGATCTCCACAAATATTTCCATTCTACTATCGCTGCAAACCACGTTGTAGATACCCAATAGGACTGTAGTTTCCATACGAACCATCGCACAATATATTCCTTCCATCTTCAAAGTCTGCGCTGGAACCTAGAAAATATTCTATCTTTTTCTGCCAACTGAAGTCATGTTGCAACATGACTTTCCACAAAGCAGCCAATAAATTCTGGACTTTACACAGTTTAAAACCTGCCATTATCTCCATTAAGCAAAATTAAAATGGGGCGTTGCTATTTGTAACCCAAACTTTTACTCATGTATCCCAAGAAAATTGTTAAAAAGACAAAAATATCCCCAATTTTTAGTTCATGGAAAACTATTAGGTTATTTTCAGGGGGCATTATTGTCATTTAACAACAATTTTGGGCTACATGAGTAAAAACTTGGGTGTTGTGAATACAAGGATACTGAGGGGTATTTCGGTAATTCGTATGCAGCTAATGGACGTTAATGTGGAGTCACGGCGTTAGATGCTGAGTGGGGATTCCTAATTCTGCTATTTAGGGATTACTACTATACCTTTTGTCAGCTAGCTAATTTTGTAATCAAACTCATTGCTTATTCGTTAATCAAGCTGCTCCGGCAGCATTTTACGTTTATTCGGAATCTGTGATCCTCCGGGATCACAACATTGGGCTACAAATAGCAATTCAGTTAAAATGAGACGGTTTTAGGTAAAGAAATTGTTGAAGAAAAGTCTCAAGACAAGAAAATGGCACTCTCCCCACAAAAGCATATCAATAATTCCATTTTAATTGTGCTTAATAGTGCTCAACTGAAGTATATATAGAGTAGTACAAAAGATAAGTATTAAATTAATATTAATCTAATTGTGTACACGTCGATCTGATCTCAAATCCATTTATCTATGTTGTCAAGTGGCTAAGAACATCGATATATTCAGCCTCAAAAAAAATACAAGAAACATCATCGTCTTCATGACTTCATCACATCAAGGATCCCACGAAGCTCCAAATCCCATGTCAGATCTTCCTCAAGAACTCCTACTAGACATAGTCACAAGGCTTCCAATCAAATCCCTGCTGAGATTCAGGAGCATTTCCAAATCATGGTGCTCTCTGATTTCGAGTCCCGAGTTCATCAAATCCCATCTCAACAAATCAATCAAAACCTCTAATTTCAATCTCCTTGTAATCCCAATTAGCTGCCCAATCTATTTCTTCTCTTGCCCATTACAATCCGTGTTATCCCAGGAGAAATCTGTAGCAGATTTGAGTGCTGTAGAGCCACCGAAAAAGCTCCTGTATCCTCAAATATCCCTTCTGGGCAGCTTCAATGGAGTCTTCGGAATCCTCGAAGGCCACCACAGCATCATCCTCTGGAACCCTGCAATCAGAAAGGCGCGGATGGTCCCAGGTTCCGGCACAAACTACCGCATGTTCAAGCTCTTCACCTACGGATTCGCGCACTTCGACGATGACTATAAAGTGGTTGAAGTCTGCTGCTTTGCTCGGCTCGGAGTCAACCGGAAAACTGCCGTGAATGTGTACAGTCTGAGGTCGGATTCATGGAGGAGGATCGGGAATTACGAGGGTGGGATCGTATCAGTTCATCCTGGGGTCTTTTTCGGTGGGGCCCTCCATTGGCTGGTTCTTGACAGGAAAGGTCCGAAGCCTTTCTGTGCAATATGGTCTCTGAATCTTCAGACAGAAACGCATGGAGAGATTACTCAGCCCGAATACGAGGATGGTCATTATGGTACTCCCCTCTGATCTTTGATTCTCCCAAGTTTTAGTTATTTATATGTACACTTTGATTTTCATCAAGTTGACTACAAAAATGTTTGATCATTGGTATCTCTAATTGTATGCAATTATAAGTTATGAAAATGCGATAGTTCAAAATACACGTTATCGATTCAATTTTAGAATCAAGGTTAAGATACTTAGATTAAATGAAGAAAAGTCTCCTGTGAGCAGCCTCATGATGAGACAGCTTGATGTTGCTTGATAACATGATGAGGTTCACTACTTTAGCCCCTCATCATGTTATCAAGCAACATCAACATGCCTTATGATGATGCATTTGTGTTAATTGAATGGTTAAATTACAGAATATGTGAGGCGGGGATAGTATGTTATTTATAATCAAACATGGATTGAAAAAATATTAATAGGGCTGAAAGGCAATCATTGAATACCAGAGGGAGTATATATTATTGGAAAACTTGTAGTTCTTGCAATTTAACTTAATTTGCATGTTTTTGTGGTGATTGTTGCAAAAGCAGGTGTTACCGTTGGGGTTTTGGGAGGGAAATTCTGTGTGTTCTGCAACTATTTTCAGGTCAAAATGGATGTGTGGATGATGGGGGAGTATCCAAAGAAGGAGTCTTGGTTTAGGTATTGTTCGATACAGTACGATGTGAGCTTCAGTGGCGGCGCTGCTGTGCCGGTGTTGGTGTCGGAATCCGGGGAGATTCTGGTGCAGTACGGTAGCACGTTGATGCTGTACAACAAGGAAGATGGGAGATTCAGAGAATGTGAGATTAAAATGGTTAACTGCTTTTTGGGTACTTCTGCTTCCTATGTTGAGACCATGTTGTCGCCGCATCCTTGTGATAATGTTTGAAAGCCGTAATTATCCTGCCACCGGTGAAGTCTGATCAGCGTGATCGGCCGGAATTGTGTGACGTCAAGAGTCAACTAGTTGTGCTAAACTTTTCATCTATGCTATATTTTTTTTGCTCACTTAATTTGTGTATTTGAACAAATGCTTTTTGCCCCGCACATGGCTTGTGAATTATGATGAGTAATATTATGATTTTTTAGGTATTACAAGATTGTTTTTTTTTTTAAATTAGATTGTTGTGCCAAAAATTAGATTGTTATGCCAAAATACATCAAAATAACTCACATCGCATATCCTAAAACCATACGGTTTGCTTCTTATTATTTTAGGGAAAATGCACATGCCGAATATTTGGAAAGGTGAAGAACGTATTCGATAATCAATAATCATTTCATAAATGTTGAATTAAAAGAAGTTCAAATCGAACGAATGATTTTGGGCGGTTTGATAACCCACATTCCCAACTCGTCCTACGTGGCAGACCCGGTGGGGCCCAAAATCATAATAATCTCTCCCTCCTACAAATAATACGCAGCACGTTTCATTTTCAAAACACAGCAAACAACTTCCAATTCCAATTCACGTTCACGTTCACCAAAAAAAACCAGAATCACCAAACCACATTCTCAGTACAAGAACGGAGGAAACAAACTGCCTGGACGTGGGGCTGAGGAATGGAGAAAACCGCCGGCAACGGTGGCGGAAATCTGAAGATCCTTGTAGAAAAAGGTGAGAAGACGATAAGGATTTCGGAATTGGATTGGGATCTTTCGATTTGGGCGTTATAATTGGGTTTTTTGGGTAATCAAGTCTCCGTTCGACGTCGTGCTTGGCGGTCGGAATCCTCCGCCGGCGTTGCCGCCATGACAACCTTCGTTACTAATTTGTGATTCGTAATGCTTTCTAGTTTTACTGTGAGTTTTTAGCATGTATGCATTGCTATGGCATTATCTTTTGTGAGCACCATTTCTCGCAATCATAATCTAAAACATCACTTTTATTATAATTACGATGTTTAGCTGCTTGAATTCTGCATTTATTGCTGTGATTGATGGTGTTTTGGTTTTTCTAACTGCTAGGAATTATGAGAAAATTGTTTGAATTAGTACATTGTGAAAATTTTATTGTATTTTGGGATTTGCAGCAATAATAGCGAGTGCTGGTTGCTGAATTGACCTCTGCAATTGGAAAATGGTTTTTTGGTGCCTATCATATGGTACCACATTTTTGGACTTGGGCGATGAGAAGCTTTTCTGTTGTTGCTAATTTACTTGCCAGAAGATGTACCTGTCTGCTCTGTTGACATCTGCTGGAGTGAACATAGCAGTTTGTGTGTCGATTTTCTTTCTGTATTCCCTCTTGAGGAAGGAGCCGCGATTTTTGAATGTCTACTTTGGCCAAAAGCTCAGCCAGGTGAAGACGAGACGCCAGGACCCTTATTGCTTTGACAGATTACTTCCTTCTCCTGGATGGCTTTTGCGGGCCTGGGAAGCAACTGATGACCAGATTTTAGCTTCAGGGGGACTAGATGCTGTGGTCTTTTTGCGGTTAATTGTTTTCAGGTGACTAACATCATGAATCTTCTTTTCTATTTTATCTTAAACTCTGTAGTGTCTGAAGTATAATATGATTGTTTTTAAATGACCCCCCTCCCTCACAGAAAGAGGATGATACTTCAGAAAATTTGAAGGATCTAGATTTGATGTTTGTATGAATGAATATGTCATTTTGCTGTTTTGCTATTGGATTATATCATTTTTCTGTTCATAATCCGGAGTGAAGTATTATCAGACTCATGTTACCCTTGAAATTAAGTAGTGCTTATGACTGTCTTTAATTCCCTTTTTCCTAGTCTACAGATATTCACTCTTGCTATTAGAATATGCCTTTCACAGAGTCTACCCTTAGAAAGTAACTGTGTGCTTATTATTGCCTTTACCTTTGTTATTCCCAGTTTACGGATATTCTCTCTCGCTGGTACGGTATGCCTTTTTCTTGTGCTTCCAATCAACTACTATGGGCGAGAGATGGCGCATAAAGGCATTCCATCAGAGTCCCTTGATGTCTTTTCTATTGCAAACGTTCAGCCAAGATCAAGAAGGTACGGTTAAGTGCTGTTCAAGTTATGCAGTCACAGTTTCTTTCTTATTTTTCAGTATTCCTGAACTTTTATCTTTTGATATACGTCTTTTTTGTCAGGCTTTGGGCCCATTGCCTTTCGTTATACATAATCACTTTCTCCACTTGTGCTCTTCTTTACTATGTAAGGGTGTACAAACTACTCCTTTGTGAGTTGGTGTTTTTTTGAGCTTATGAAACTAATTTGATTTTCAACCTACGGATTATAATGATAAAACATTGACCTAACTCTTATTATCAGGAGTATAAAACTATCACAAATATGAGACTGTCATACCTCACTCAGTCTCTTTCCAACCCAAGTCACTTCACAATACTTGTTCGTGGCATTCCTTGGTCTCCAGATGAGTCATATAGTGATACAGTCGAGAAGTTTTTCAGCAATTACTATTCATCAAGTTATTTGTCTCACAAAATGGTTTGCGAATCTGGAACAGTTCAGAAACTTATGGTGAGTATTCAACTTGTATATATGAAGAAATAAAATCTAAATGGAGTTTTGGTCTTTCCAGGATGATTCAGTATTATTGTTAAGGAAGCTTTTTGAGTTGTTGGCATGTGTCTCTTACTTCCTTCATTGTTGAACACTTTGGTTCTGTACTATATAAGTTACTTCTTAATAAAATGTTTCTCTAAGAATTTATAATCCGATATGTGTCTACTCTCTCACTAAATTTTGTCCTTTTCTTTTCTTGCAGAATGATGCAGGAAAGATGTATAAGATGATGAAGACCACTGCTGCAGAACAACAATGCACCCCAAGTTTAACACGGTGTGGTTTTTGTGGAGGGACTACAACCTCTTTTAAAATGCTTGCAGTTGAGCCTGAAAGTGGCAAAAGCAGAAGTGAATTGGTTAATTCAGAATTTAGAGCGCAGGTATATTACAACCTCTTTCTGTATGTTTCTTGATGCCTGCTCAGAGTTTGTAATTGCTTTATAGAAGATTATGAGTTGGGGCTCCGTGTGAGAGTAGTTTCAAATCATCTTTATGCTTTGTAGCTTCGCAAATTTTATATTGGAGTTTTTCCTTCCTAAGAACTTAATTAGTGTACACATCAGTCTTCTTCCAAATTTGAGGCTCAGCCTCTTGACAGTAGATTTCTGTTATTGCCCTTTGACTTATCTCGTTTTCTCTGGTTGAGTAGGTTTTGGCAGCCTACCAGTTTGATTTTGCACAAATTAAGTTGTGGGCTGTTGCTTGGTTTTCTTTTCAGTTTTCAAGGTCCCTTTTCCTAAAATGCACTGTGTTGTGAATCAAATAATTTTTATATTTCTTGTCTAGATTCTTAAGTTTTCTGCTGCAACTCAAGACAACTTGATAGTCTAAATTTTCATAATTTCCCATGCAGCAATGTGCTGCTGCACTTGTTTTTTTCAGGACACGTTATGCTGCCTTGGTTGCCTCTCAGTCTCTACAGTCTACCAATCCGATGGCATGGGTGACAGACAAGGCTCCAGAGCCGAAAGATGTCTATTGGAGTAACCTTGGCCTACCTTATAAACTTCTATGGCTTCGCAAAGTAGCTATTTTTGTGGTCTCATTGCTCTTCGTTGCCTTCTTCCTCGTTCCTGTTACTCTAACTCAAAGTCTTGTGAACCTTGATAAGCTGAAGAGTACACTTCCATTTCTTAATGGAATTTTAAAGAGGCAGGACACTGATATGTGTTTGAGTTCCATTTAGTGTATATGCCTAATCCGATTATCCCAAATGCAGATTCTGATAACTGATCTTGTCCTTTTCAGGCAGTTTATGAGGCAATTGGCTACCGGATACTTACCAAGTGTCATATTGATGTTGTTTCTCTACATCGCTCCCCCTCTCATGCTTTTATTTTCTACTTTGGAGGGTGCTACATCTCGCAGTGGGAGGAAGTTGAGTGCTTGCACAAAACTTATGTGCTTCATGATATGGAATGTTTTCTTTGCCAACATTCTTACAGGGACTATCATAAAGAATCTTGTTGGTGCGGTGGCTGACAGATTGTCGGATCCCAAAAATATTCCAAACGAGCTTGCTGCTGCAATCCCATCTACGGTAATTTTTTTTATATACAATTATTCTCCCTCCCAATTTTTCTGTTCTTTCCCATCGTTGCTCTGAGCTTCAATATGAACTGATTTACTTTGTTTTTGCAAGTTACCTTATTATTTAGGGGTGTATTTGTGGTACTTGGTACTAAACAATGTGGTGTTGGTGTTGGTTAATATATATTGTGAGTATCGTGATTGACATGTTCTTTTCAAACTTTGCCTCTAAATGTGTCTTATTTGGTTACCGTGTTCCATATATTTGTCATGATAAAGAAGTTGAGAAGTTTAATAAGATTCAACTATTGCTAATGGCTTAAGTATATTATGTTCTATATTGCAGGCTACCTTTTTCATGACCTACATATTGACATCAGGTTGGGCAAGCTTGTCGTTTGAACTTCTACAGCCAGCAGCCCTTATCTGTAACTTGTTTTACAGATATATCCTTGGAAACAAAGATGAATCGACATATGGGACCTGGACTTTTCCGTACCACACAGAAGTTCCACGGGTTGCTCTCTTTTCAGTTATAGGCTTATCATGTTCCATTATGGCTCCTCTGATTTTACCTTTCCTCCTCGTTTATTTCTTCCTTGCTTTCCTTGTCTACCGTAATCAGGTTTGCTTTCTTCATAAATGGATTCTGAAACTAGTTTCATTAGTCGAATTTGCAGATTTATGAACCTTTCTTTTTATTTCCAGATTCTTAACGTGTACATCACAAACTACAACACCGGTGGGCTCTATTGGCCGACTATACACAATTCAATGATATTCTCATTGGTGCTCATGCAAGTAATAGCTTCCGGAGTTTTTGGGATTAAAAGATCCACAAGCGCCTCTAGTCTCACCTTTCCACTGATTATCTGTACACTGCTCTTCAATCAGTACTGCAGGCAACGATTTCTTCCTGTATTCCAGAGAACTGCAGCTAAGGTACCTTTAAATGCTTAAAATCTGTTCAGGTGTTTCCAATTTCATCTAAAGTGGGGGACAGTGGACACCTAATATGGCCTATTGACAGGTTCTTATTGAGATGGATTGGAAAGATGAGCAAAGTGGAAGAATGGAAGATGTTCACCGGGATATTCAGTCAGAATATTGTCAATTCCGGTCAACTCCCATTCACCACCGGGGCACGGGTTCGCATGATCAAACAAATGCAGGTTTGTTTAATTAAATATCTACATTCTTTGCACGAAAGAAAGCCATCGTCGTGTCTCTAGTTAATTGGTTTAAGCTCTTATTTTCCAGAAAAGAAACCTTCGCAGTTAACCGGATTATGGATTGCGCATTCATCTCCAGAAATCAAAGAAGTGCCAGAGGTGAAAGACATGCATTTTATGTGAGCTTATGATTCTTTTGTTCGGTAAACATTGCCGTTCGCAATTGCCTTGTGTGTGCTAGCTAGTAGTGTATCAGAATAGGTCGAAGTTATGTCCATTTTTTGTGCAGTTATGTTATGGTACATATGCAGTTAGCAGATTTGTAACTGTTCCCCTAGGTCATCTGGTGATGAGGTAGATACTAGGTTGTGAATATACAACTTTACATCGTACATATCTTTTGTTGCAAAAGTGTAAATCTTTTCATTTAGAAATTCTTATCCTAGAGCAAAAGTGTATTAGCATGTCATATTTTTCAGTTAATGTGGTGTAACATTCGATTGAAATATTGGAAAACTAATTAGGGATTGATGATTAAATCTCGTATGTTACAATTTTGGGTTACAAAAGAAAAAATACCACAAATCCTGTTAAATGACAATAATACTTTGCAAGTAGTCTAGTAAATTTTTCATAAATTAAAAAAATGGGGGTATTTTTGTAAAATGTGTCACCGCGTACGTATAGAGATAAGAAAAGGCAAATTCTCATTTGAGACCTGTCTCAAATGAGACCAAAGATTATATGAGACTGCTATTGATTGAATTTGTCGTTGGTGAGCTTTAAACCCACCGATTTCCTTGATAAATTGACCAAGGAAATGATCAAGAAAATTGACCGAAAGATCAAGCAAATTGAACGAAAGATCAAATTAACTGAAAAATCAAGGCAAAACAAAAATACTCAAGGACATTGATTGAAAGATCAAACAAACTGACTAAAAGATCAAGTAGAAACAGTAAATGTTCATTCCCCTGCTCTGGTCTCCACAAGGACAGGTCTCACCCAAGACTTTCTGATAAGAAAATACAAAAATTTGGCTATCCTTAAGCTTCGATTAAATAGCCAAGTGTTGACGGATCTTATAAAACTTACATCTTAGCCCCATTCTATTTCCTAAAGCACACAAAATCAAGAAATCAGAAAAAGGACACATGGCAGAAAACGACGGCGAGATGCCGTCTGTTTTCTCATTCTTGCCGGAGGATTGCATATCTGAGATCATAGCCTTGACATCTCCGAAAGATGCAGCCAGGGCATCGGCGATTTCACGGGATTTCAAGTCTGCATCAGAATCTGATAATGTTTGGGGAACATTTTTGCCTTGTGATTACCTACAAATCATCTCCAACTCCGTTGATCCTCCAGTCAACTATGCAACCAAAAGGGATCTCTACTTTAGTCTCTGCAACTCTCCGATCATCATCGACGATGGAAAAATGGTATTCAGTCAACTCAAACTTTTTTCTTCTAATTTGTTTTTCAATGAGATTTTCTTGGCTGATGAAAGTTAAAGACTCTAGTATCAATTGGTTTTGTGACAGAATCTGGAAAGTCTAATAGTACTTATTGATAATACATCAATCTGTTCTGAGGATAATCCCAGAAACTAATGTTTCGGTGCTAATTTTCACGGTTATGTTGACAATTTAGAATTATGATGGTATTGAATTTTGAGGTTTATTTGTGTTGGATGGAATTTACCAAGATTACGAGGTTTGTCTGTAGCTTAAGCTTGTTAGTAATAAAGGGAATTTTGGTTCTTGGTGTGCAGAGTTTCTGGCTAAGTAAATCAAGTGGTAAAAAGTGTTACATGCTGAGTGCAAAGGAGCTTGCAATTGCCTGGAAAGACACTCCAATTTACTGGATCTGGAAGTCTATGCCTGAATCAAGGTTAATTTTTTACAAAAACATTTATCTTTTTCAAGTTTCTTCTTTTGCTGTTCAGTTTTTACATTTTACCACAATGGATAAATGCATTCAGGTTTGCTGAGGTTGGTGAGTTGAAATTCGTTTGTTGGCTGGATATCCAAGGGAAGATGAATACTAAGATGCTGTCCTTGAAGACAGTTTATGCTGCTTACCTTGTGTTTAGAACTGAGGACAATTCCTACGGACTTAACTATGTTGCAAAGGCATCAGTTCGATTCGCCGATGGTGCTGTTACTGATCATGATCAAGAGCCCAGTTTGGTCTTGTTGGAGCCAGAGGTTCACGGATGGGGCTCGAGGTATGAACCACCTGAGTTTCAGCAGCAGCGCAATAATGCTAGGCGGCCGCAGCAGAGAAGGGATGGATGGATGGAGATTTTGCTTGGTGAGTTTTTCAATGATGAAGGTGATCATGGTGATATTGATATGCAGCTTTGGGAAACCGAGATTCTTAATGGAAAAAGAGGGCTCATTCTGGAGGGCATTGAGCTCAGACCCAAGGAAGATGCAATATGAATCCACTCTATCTACTCCCTCTTTTTAGTCAACTTTGTCGGAGTATGTTTGACCATTAATAACTTTATTTTCATGTATTAACATGATCTAAAAATCTAGAAATAAAGCGCACTGTGAATCTAACAATATCCCGCGTGATATTATTATAATATATATACCAATTAAAATTTACGGTCAAACATGATCCGATAAAGTTGACCATAAAGAGTGCAGATCTAGTTGGTATAGAGGGAGTATATATATGTATAGTCTAATAGTTCGGATGCAAAAATGAAGTAATTTCCAGGATAGAATCTAGATTAGTTGATTGAGCAAAGATCTTTAAGGTCAAAATTTTGCTTTGGTTTATTGTAATTTTTTGAAAAAAAAAATAAAAAAAATTGTTTGATTGGTTGGTGCAGATATTTTTAGGATTAGTTGCCATTTAAGATATCCATTGGATAGCACAATGAATTTTGGCTGAAGTATTTTGAAGCTGCTCACAAGTTCTGAAATATTTTGAAGCTATTTTACCGGCTTATTCACCTTCAAAAGGAGGCCAAACGTGAAACCAGGAAATTAATATTAAGAAAAAATAATAACCGTTGAACACATAAAAGAAAAAAAGCATAGCTTTTGGTGTTATGATTTTCCAGGCTAGCCAATTCATCTTCATTTGTTGCCTGGTTTTCACCAGCACGTAGTTTTTTTTTCGTTTTTCTTTCTATTTTGTGAATTTAATTAAACCCAAAAATATTAGGAGAAATGCATGCAGAATACCGTGCATGCTCAGCTAGGTTGAAACACTAAAAAATAATCAAAAAATAATTCTGCATGGCGACGTCAGGGCAACGGAAAACACCTTCACAGGCACCGGAGGGAGGAGTCAAGTATGCTCGTCGGACAGACAGCGGCCGGGTTGTGAGCCTGACCCGAGAAGATGATATAAACATGGCCGAAGAATTTTCCGGCTCCAATGATTACATTAACTACACGGTTCTGATGCCGCCAACGCCGGACAACCAGCCCGGAGGGTCCAATTCCACCACCGGTGCAGCCTCCGGGGACAAGCCCGACGGGCCTGGCCCCTATGGCGGTCCAAACTCGAGGTTCAGAAAGGACGGAAAACGGGTCAGGATGAGCCTAGGCGGGGATGAAGATGGTGGTGATGGCAGTGGTGGTGCTATTAATGGGAAGTCGAGCGCGAAGATGGATAGAGGGATGTCATTGATGAAGTCGAATAACAAGTCGATGTTGATGAGGTCTCAGACGGGCGATTTCGACCATAACAGGTGGCTGTTTGAATCAAAAGGAACATATGGAATTGGAAATGCATTTTGGCAACAAGATGATAGTTTTGATCAGGACACTGGTTTAGGCATGTCCGATTTCATGGACAAGCCATGGAAGCCCCTCACCCGGAAAATAAGGGTTCCGGCCAGCGTCCTCAGTCCCTACAGGTGTGTTAACAGCTTATTGGTGTGTGTGTGTGTGTAATCATCACATTGTCTTAGGATTAATAGTTCTGTTTAGGGCTTAGGATAATGAGCTACTAAATTAGTACCTTTTTCATAGTAGCTTCATTTTGCCAGTTTTCTTCTGCAGTTGTAATAAAAACAGAGAGGAATGATGATAAATAACAAGTTTTTGTGCAGGTTTTTGATAGTTACGCGTCTGGTAATATTGTTTTTCTTCATCGGATGGAGGGTGCAAAACCCTAATCCGGATGCAATGTGGCTATGGGGAATATCAGTTGTATGTGAGATCTGGTTTGCATTTTCATGGGTGCTTGATATACTTCCTAAGTTGAACCCTATAAACCGATCAGTCGATCTCCAAGCCCTGAAAGATAAGTTTGAGGCACCATCCCCCTCCAATCCAGAAGGCCGGTCTGACCTTCCTGGAATGGATGTGTTCATTTCTACAGCTGATCCCGACAAAGAACCTCCACTCTATACTGCAAACACGATCCTCTCCATCCTAGCCGTTGATTATCCCGTTGAGAAGGTCTCTATCTACATTTCAGATGATGGTGGTGCTATTCTGACTTTTGAGGCCATGGCTGAGACTGTCGCATTTGCTGAGGTCCATTGCCTTCTCTTTTCTTTTCTTTCAGCTGCAAATCAAAATTGAAATGTTAGAAATGACATTAAAATGTTAGAAACGATTCTTAAATTTAAAAGTAATGGCTGTATCGTCCTTGGCAGGTTTGGGTACCATTCTGCAAGAAGCATGAAATCGAGCCAAGGAACCCAGATAGTTACTTCAGTCAGAAAACTGATCCTACCAAGAACAAGAAACAGCCGGATTTTGTCAAGGACCGGAGATGGATCAAGAGAGAGTATGATGAGTTCAAGGTTAGGATCAACGGTTTGGGAGATGCCATCAAGAAAAGGTGTGAAAAGTACAACGCAAAAGAGAAGCAAGTTGATGTAGAGAAAAATGATGCAGCTGATAAGGCTAGTGTCCCCGATGCAACATGGATGGCCGATGGAACACATTGGCCGGGAACATGGCTCAAGCCAGCACCAGACCATGGAAAGGGAGACCATCCTGGCATATTGCAGGTACAATCTGTGCTAAACACTTTTCTGATCATACATAATAGAGAAAACAAGTAGAGGAGGCTAATTCAGTTGCTTTTTGAAACAATTACAGATAATGAGTAAGGTGCCAGAAAGTGATCCTGTATTAGGTCATGCAGATGAAAAGACACTAGACTTCACTGGTGTTGATACTAGACTTCCCCTGTTTGCTTACGTCTCTCGTGAGAAAAGAAAAGGCTATGACCATAACAAGAAAGCCGGTGCCATGAACGGCTTGGTCAGAGCTTCTGCAATTCTTTCCAATGGACCGTTTATCCTTAACCTGGATTGTGATCATTACATCTATAACTCAAAGGCGATCCGGGAGGGAATATGCTACATGATGGACCGAGGTGGTGACCGTGTCTGCTATGTACAGTTCCCACAAAGATTTGAAGGAGTTGATCCTTCAGATCGATATGCAAACCACAACACAGTCTTCTTTGATGGTAAGAGCATAACTACTTATTGAAACCCTAAAAGTACCTTCTTCATTTTTCATATGAAAGTATTCTTGGATTACAGGTAACATGCGAGCATTGGATGGTCTGCAAGGACCAGTCTATGTGGGAACTGGCTGTCTGTTCCGACGGTATGCACTATACGGGTTCCACCCACCTAGGGCAAATGAATACTCGGGAATGATAGGACAAATAAAATCTCGAGCTAGAGCACCAATGCCTATACCATCAGATGATGAGTCACAGCCTCTAGCTGATATACATCCTGACTTGACCTTGCCAAAGAGATTTGGAAACTCCACTATGTTCACGGATTCAATACCAGTTGCAGAATTCCAAGGAAGGCCTCTTGCTGACCACAGCTCAGTCAAGAACGGCCGACCTCCAGGTGCACTGCTGGCTCCAAGGCAACCACTTGATGCGCCAACAGTAGCTGAGGCTATTGCTGTTATCTCTTGCTGGTATTATAACATAGACTTCAATCTCACACTTAACAAGACTCAGAAGTTTTGCTAATCGTGTCTATTAATTTTACTTTAAAAACAGGTATGAGGACAACACTGAATGGGGAGACAGAGTTGGTTGGATTTATGGATCAGTTACAGAAGATGTGGTTACTGGTTACCGTATGCATAACCGTGGATGGCGTTCAATCTATTGCATCACAAAGAGAGATGCTTTTCGGGGCACTGCTCCTATAAATTTAACAGATCGGCTCCATCAGGTGCTCCGATGGGCAACAGGCTCGGTTGAGATTTTCTTCTCCAAGAATAATCCATGTCTTGCAAGTCCACGGGTCAAATTCCTCCAACGTATTGCCTACTTCAACGTTGGAATCTACCCTTTTACTTCCCTATTCCTGGTGGTCTATTGCTTCCTTCCAGCTATGTCCTTATTCACAGGGCAGTTCATTGTGCAAGGCCTGAATACTCCATTCCTTATCTACCTCCTCATCATCACCATCACCCTCACTCTCATTTCCCTTCTTGAAGTGAAATGGTCCGGCATTGGACTCGAGGAGTGGTGGCGTAATGAGCAGTTTTGGGTGATTGGAGGTTCTAGTGCACACTTGGTAGCAGTTATACAAGGTCTCCTAAAGATTATTGCTGGTATTGAAATTGCATTCAAGCTAACAGCTAAAGCTGCAGCTGAAGATGAAGAAGACATCTATGCTGATCTTTATGAAATCAAATGGACGAGTCTTTTCATCATGCCATTGACGATAATAATCGTCAATATGCTTGCTCTAGTACTTGGAGTTTCGAGGACAATTTACAGCGTGATTCCACAATGGAACAAGCTATTCGGAGGAGTCTTCTTCAGCTTTTGGGTGTTGTGTCATATGTATCCCTTTGCCAAGGGATTGATGGGAAGGAAAGGAAGGATGCCTACCATAGTTTGGGTCTGGGTAGGCCTTTTATCTATTACTATCTCACTGCTTTGGATTACTATCAGTCCTCCTCAAGGAGCTACTGCCAGTGGCCCTAGAGATCTCACCCTCGAGTTTTATTAAGCTGTCATTTTTCTACAAAATCAACATGCAAAGTACTTACTCAACTAGCTGTGTTTTTCCCATATATCCTTTAATACTAGTACTCGTTGTTTGACATTGTTTCCCTAACAGCTACTATCAAGTAGTAGGGATTCCATTGATTTTGCTTTTATAAACTTTTCAATTATGGGCATGAGTTTTCCAACTACTTTAATGGTGTATATTTTGCAACTAAAAAGAAAAAAACATAGGTACTAAATACTTTAGGCCTTTAAGCTATTGTTATCTTCTGGCCCATCAGGTTATCTTTCAAAGCTATTTTTGTTTTAAAAACATGCATCTATAGACTCATTTTTAACAGTCTTTAGCTGGGGCAGTGGCCACATGTCCTAGCTTAGGAGCATAGAATGTTTACACTCTTTAGATGCAAACTCAAAGGAGAACCAAAAGGGTAGAGATATAGATATATCTCAGGATACGAAACAGAGTCTCAGTTTTCAACTTAACCAACTCAGGATTCAAATTAAAGCTAAATTCTCAGTATAGAAGCCTCAACAGAAGTATTGATGCTTACTCTGGAGAGAAGACCTAAATCTAACAGGAATGCCTTGCATCAGATGAAAAAGTCGCGGATTCGAACTGGTCTCTTTACGGCATTTGTGAAACCCTGCACAATTGAATTCAAATTACATGAAACATTTTAATCAGTAAAATTGGAATGCATTAAACTTGTGTAGAATTGAATTGTAATACAAACTCCAAGGTAATCAACATCTCAAGTAAAACATAGGGTGATTCCATTAATTAAAAAGACTTGTCTCAGCATATTCAAACAATTAGGTATAGGGTTCGAACCCCGGCATATGCAGTGGTGCATAGAATATGATTATAAAAATGATCATCTGCATACCTCATTGAATTTAAATAAAACAGGGCGAGAAGATTTCTCTGGTTTTACTGGCCCCACTACATCAGAATTGACGTCCTCGGAACCATTGCTATTGAGCTTTCTAAACCTGTCCAAAGAAAGGTATATCAGCAGGACCAACTAGGAATGAACTGGAACTACCTCTTCAAGCTGGTAAATACATATAGTACATGAAGTATTAAGACACCATGATTTACTTGCATTTATCTTTAAATATCAGCACTATAATCAAGAAAGCTGCTATACAAGTAAGCTTAACGACCTCAAACCCAAAATTCAAGTTAGAAACAAATTTGAAAAGAATTCTGTTTCTCACAACAAAATATTTGAGCATCTGAAAGAAGTTTAATCTTAATTGCCTAGCAAGAGCCCAATAATATTGTCCCATATACGCAAAGTAAAGTAAAAGGACTACGTCCAGGTTGATTGAAAAAATGACGAAGATTTTTTTACTATAAATACTTCTTGGTGATATCTAAAGCTAGCCTACTTGCATTCAAACTATCTGGTTAGACAGGCTAACTACCACAAGCCTCACATATCCCCTGCAGCAAAAGGGAACAACGCTTCCACTAATTACTGTTGAAAATATCTTGTATATAGCATGCTTCTTCCCTACACACAAGTATAACAAAAAGAGCAAGCCAATAGATAGAAAGACTTTAAGTGCATCAATCATGACGTCTGGCTAAGTTGGCACTATCAAAGAAGTTTAAAGAGGAAATAGTATAAAGTGGAAGCTGGAAGCGGAGGCAAAGCATGCTAGTTTATACCTATCAAAGAAGTTGTGCGAGCTTGAGAACTTCTTCCTCTTTGTAAGAGATTGTACTTTTGCACTTGATGCAGACTCTGGAGCCACTTGTGTGGTTGCCTTGCCGGAAGCTAGTGTGCATTTCCCTGGTAACAAATTTTTCGAGGATATCTGCTTGTTAATTGAGCCAGTTGGCATGTCAGGTCTGGAAGATTGGAAACTAGGATTCCCTCTTCTAGCAGCAGGATAGTCTTTATTGTCAGTCAAGTCTACCATGTCTAAGCCTCTGGTAGAGCTTCCTTGCAAGATCTTATGTTTTTCCACCTTAAAATACGGTTATTTTTCTTATCAGTACCAAATATAATGGTATGTGAGGAGAAAGAAATATAAGCATTATCATAAAAAAATGCACCAGTAAGCATTAAGAGGGGGAATGTATACTTCAAATTATAAACCAGCAAAGAATAAACAGAAAAGAGTCAACTGGGCATTTAAACAAAAATACCCCATCAGAAGAAAATAATGAAGAGAAAATATTATTTGGGAATGAGAACTTCAATTGGGAAGTAAAACAAACCTAATAAGCCAGGGATAAGTAATTTACGGAAACTTCCTTAATCTACACCTCCCTTAAAATTTCAGGAAAACTCAAAGGCTGGAAAAGGGTGAAGCTACTGTAGGAGTAATTACAGTATGGATCATGTTACTGTAGGAGTAATTATAGACAGTAATGGATGACTAAAAATATTTGCAGAAAATTTGAGAGTTTGATGCTTACCTCATGGACCAAAACCTGCTTAACAGCTGAGGCAAGAGCAAAATGACAGCAATTACGACCCTGTTGGAGGGATACAAAGAAGGGTCATGAATTCAGATGTTAGAGGTTAAAAAATTACTTTCTAGGTTAAAGATTATACAACCAAAATTTATAGAAAACCTAACTGTATGTATCATTTTATAAAAGTAGAAATACTGACCATGAACTTAATGAAGTCGTCAATTGGAGGGTCAAATGAAAGCAAAGATGCATCCAGAACTTCTTCATGTTTCAGGAAACCAGGCAAAGAGCTAGACTTTAAGTTCTTGTAAGTTATGGCATAGGATACCATCAAGTTCACCAAATTAGCCAATCCACTCTTATCTTTCTCCGAGAGTAGGTGCAAAGCCACCTGCACAAAGATGCATGAAATATGTTCTTAATAAGGCTGACTGTTAGTGACCATTTTATCAAGGGTGTATGTGATCCCTGTGTGTGAGTTTAACTCAGGCAAGTGCCTTCCATTGCACACTATCCACGAATAACACATTCTTTTTCCAGAAATATAAAGAATAGCGTTTGAAAAGTGAAATGGGAGAAATGACGTATCATCACTAAAAAAGATATAATGACCCCATAATTTGATAAGTTTCAACTTTTCCTAAGGACCCAATCACTACTCAGCAAGCTTGATCTTAAAGTTTTGTCCTTTATGAAAACAAATCCTTGAATAATATTAACGAAATTCATGAATGGACATTGGACAGCCTATAACTAACAGGATTGGTCCCACTACCTAGAAGATACAGCCCCTCTGTCAAATCATTGTGCACATTAATAATGATCTCAAAGGAAATACATCAGAACAAATGAGAGAAGATATAAGTGGCTTTACAGTTGGAGGACAAAGAATACTGTTAATACAGAACATTATTTTCCAAGGATATACATCAGAACAAGAGTGAAAATATTACCGGCTTTACGGTTGGAGGAGAAAGAATGTGCAAAAATGGAGAAATCAGGTCTTCTGTGAAGTATTTAGCTGACAAATGCCTTGAAATATGTGGTGTTATTCTGTACTTCCAGGAACGCAACACATCCATCTTTTCCAAAGATAACGTACGGAATCTGTAAGTGTATTTTTGAAATATAATCAGATACAATTCCATACTCATGGGATATATATTTTGGCTAAATACAATGTACCTTTGGAAAGACTTTGGCCACTGTATATTTGCTCTTTCAACTTGAGCTACTAACCCATGAATTGTTATTGCCCCCTGAGGCTGATAAACTGCAAGCATAAAGAAGGAAATGTGGATTCTATACAACCAAATTTTTTATTTAAATACTGCAGATCCAAAGTGTCTTTTACCAAGAAGGGACATCTGTTGCGTGCGCATTATGTATTTATGAAACATATCCGATATCTCAAGATTATCCAAGCATGTGGCCTATAAGAGAAAAAACACATATAAAAAAGGTAAGGCAACTATAAAGGATGGTCAATGCTTTGGAGACAATTTTTTATGGAAGAGAAAAACTTACTGTCTTCTTCATGAAAGGATCATAATAATTTAGTTGTAAAATGTTTTCGAAAATTCCATCAAAGATCAAATCATAGCTGCCACTGCATGATTGACAAAATTAGTAATGATGTCACTCATATTAAATGAACAGATACTCTTGAGCTCATTGACCCACCTATTAGATATTAAAGAGTGCAGATACTCAAACTCAATGGAGGTATTGTTTAAGACATTGGAGGATTTTCTTTCCCGTTTTGTTCTTCGCTTTTGGAAAATCTGAAGTTGGAAATAAAGAGCAGGGGATAGAGAAGCGTGAGCAGAAAATAACAAAAAAACTGCAGCAACATTTGAAAATAATCTTACAAGAAAAAGCAATGAAGTAACAGTTACCTCTTTCCATATATCTAGAGCACTTTTTGATGTATCTTTTCGGCCAACCACTTGTGAACCGATCTCCATCTGGAACCAAATGAAATCAGCAAGTTTCAAGCATATAACTTAGTAGGGACCAATCATTTTAAAAAATTGCAATGCATATATATCAATACACTGAATCAACCTAAATTAAACTGCTATAAAGCAGCAAATGTTAACAGGTATAATAGGCCATTTGGCTATAGAAGCATTCCATAGCAACATAGCTCATTCGCTGCACAAATGTAAAGAAAACTATTTAAATTTGAAGGTGGAGTCTTAGCATGTTAAAAAAATCTGACAGTTAGAATAATAGCATATTGAAGATCAGTCACGAAAATTGTCACAGAAGACATAGTACACACAAATATCATTGAAGCAATAGTGGCAGCATTATATGATGATAACAGACTGATGATTAAGATAATACCATATTGAGAGTTTCCTTCTTCTTGTTGACAAATTGAAGGGTGTTCAAGCAAGACCTTATGTCACACTCTGGGGATACGAATGCCAAAGATGTTAAACTTAATACATGCAAACATATATACTTTCACAGTAAGAATAGTAGGTAGTTACACTAAATAAAATATACCACACACCAGTATATTCTGCCAGAGCAGTAAGAGAAGCAGAACTTGTCTTGACTCCTTCCTTGTTACAAATGTACTTAAGCCTGTAAGTATGCAAGTGAATGAACTCAGCATGGTAAGAAAATTTGGTGATTATAAAATAGTCAAAAGCATGGGTCAAATGACATGCATGTAGCAAACACTCAAATTCTTGGGATCCAATTTTTTTTTTTTTTAAATAAACACCTATGAAAGGTGGGGGAAGATATTATATGGGATCCCCAGTCCCAATTGGAGCCTTTGAAAGGCAAAGTTTTTACAAACACCATAAGGTGCATCAAAAGGAGCATAAAAGCTCCTGAGGCAGGAAAACCTCTAAAAAATAGGGTAAACCCCAACAAAAATTGAAAAGCATTACAAAGGACTAGTTCCGGCATAAATTCTCGGGATCCAAAGAAATGCACATGATGTAAAACTGCTAAGAGTGATTATGATACGAATATGGAGGTAGCTCTACTTTACAGTCTGTGAATGTAACAGACACCTAATTAGGGCAGTGTACACAAATTGCTCAAATATATAAAATGCAATTTTAAATATATAGCAGGGGTTTTGTTCACTCCATTATATTCACTCAAGATTGTACTTACAACATTGGCCATTCTATCAATCTGATCCAATGGTTATTAAGATAAAGCTAAAATAGAAAAGAGGGGAAAAGGAATAACCATTGGAGTGAACAGAAACCCCCTGTATAGTATATATATATAAGAGATTCCAGAAGTACGGCTTTAGTCAAAACGGAAAATACAGAAAGATATCTAGATTTCATATTTCCGACTCTTAGTCAAAATACATCAGAAACAGTTTGGCTAGCATATTAATTGCAGCAACTAGACGAATACTTTTGAATACCTGTTCACAACTCTACTCACTGATGGCTGAGCAAATACATGAACCCTGCCAAATGAAATTGAAACATTTATAACTGAAAAAGAATAATGACTGGTTTACTGTTCGCAACCAAATCCACAAAACATATACATACCTTGCTATCTGGCGCAATGGCCTTAAGGCAGGTGCATACAAATCATTACAGATACAAATCACCTACAGTGAAGCTCCATGTCAGTGATTCAGCACTATGGAAATAAAAATTTGCTAGAAACTTAAGGTCAGAAGAGCTTTACAGGTCTCAGTAAGGATGTGTTCTTTGGCTTCTTTTTTGAAGACTTTCGCCCATAAATTTCATCCTGGGTTGCATTTTCTTTTGCACTATCAGATTTTTTATCAGCGGCTACCTGCAGTAACACAGGGCGGATTAAGTTTCCAGACTACAACTTGCATATGTTGAAAAGCTGATTCAAGGGAATTTCTGGGTCTTGGAGATAACTTTAAGATGCCCTTAAAGAGACCACATCAATCAATAACTTTTGATTACATAATCATCACACACCAATACAAAAGCTTAAGCTAGTACTTAGTGGTCTATTTGTTACTCATTTGTAACGGTAGACATCATTACTATCTATCTCTGTAAACAAAGAAATAACTTTGCAAAATTCTAAATCTGACAGTATGATTGCAATCAAGTCCGGGATATGAATAATTTAGATTTTTTTTTTTCCAAATATGTGATAATGGTATAATTGTAATAAAGAGTCTAGACCTCATCAAAGTCTATTCAATATGACCCAAAAAGAAGAAGTACATATTTGCATTGGGAGTTTCAACAATTATTTATCGAAGCTTCAATGGTGGGTGCATGATAAACCACAAATTTCACTCTTGAAGACCTAGTTGGTAGATATAATGGTGGAAAAGAAATTGATTGCCTCAAGAAGCATCAGATACAAGCCCAAGCTTTTCCAATAAGCATCCACATATAATTCCGGACAAAGTATGGCTTAAGCATGAACATCTGGAGATACATCCAAACAAAACAGAAATGAGAGCATGTACAAGCTCTTAAATATTACCATCTTCAAGATGACATCAATAGCCCCCTTGCCTTCACCAAGAGCCCCATCAATTTCATCAATCACCTACAAGAAATATACAACATGTTGGAAGCTAAGGGACATTACAATACACTAAAAACATAAAGATGTGTCAATAGAAATAAAAAATGAGAAGCTAATATCAAATACAAACCAGACACTTGGGCCTTGAATCAGCTATAACGGAATTCATCTGAATGACATCCAAAATTTTGGTCTCTATTGTTGATGAGGATCGATCATCACTAGCATTTATCTGTTAAAATAAAAAACTCAATGAAAGCCGTCTGAAACACATCAGTCAAGGCAATTCCATTTTTTATATAAAACATGTTTTGAGTCCCCTGGTGATGCGTTTTTAAATATTTATTAGGCTGCTTTAAATTAGAGTTATGGAATAAAGACTAATAAGCCAAAGGTCAAGCAGTTATAAGCAAAAATCAGAAACTTCTAGCCTGCATAAGAATGAAAAGGTAAAATCATGACAATATCTGCTCCTTTAATCTTTCTGGCCCACAAGTTTAGTTCAGATAGAGATGCATAAGATGCCAGAAGGTAGAAGTATAGCACACATTTCATCTAACTACTCCTTGTATCTTTTAAACCATTTATTTTGGGCATTAGGACACCAGAAGGTGGAAGTGCGCACACATTTATCTACAACTTGAAGAAGAACAGATGAAAATTTATAGCTTTGGCTAAAACAACAGCCAGTTGCTGTTATCTACTCACTTCTAAGAAAATAAAATTCAAGGGAATAAAATAAGCTGCATAACCAAAAAAGTGATCAAAGGTGAGATAAAAAAAACTGTATGGTATGGATGTTAGTTAGTAAAAATAAGCCACGGACCTCCACTACCCGATATCCACAGTGCCGGGCAGCTACATGTGCCAGCGTTGTTTTTCCCAAGCCAGGAGGACCACAAAGCAAAAGAATCTGAAAAACAAAATAGCATTTTTTTGTAAAGTGAATATACTCATAAGCATGAATCATAAATTAAATATATACAATAAAGAAAATGTCAGGCAAGGGACTTTCTACTGTTTCTAGCTACTGAACTTATGGATCCTATTTTATTTTAGTAGCAAATAAGGCTTGGGTCCATTTTAATATAATTAGAGGTTATATAATAAGATATTTTCCCCCACGGCCTTATATAATCTTCGCTATGAAATATACATAACAAAAGATCCAGGCATGGGACTCAAAGCTACTGCTTACCAGAAACTGGACTCATGGAACAGAGTAGTTGTTTAATAAAAGAAAATTTTCACATTGACAGTTCTAGCGTAACATCTATCAAATATACAATGCTTATAAAATCAGTCTTAAGATGAACCTTCTGTTCAGGAGGACCAGATTGTTTACGTTTTTTGTCCCACGATTCCTGAATATCTGTTGAGCTTTTGTTATCTTCACTCTGATAACTACTATCTCTGTTGCTATCTTTGATCCATCTTGGTTCTTGATGCTTTCCAAAAGAATTCCTAGTGTACGATTTAGAATGTTGAACGACAGAAGAATGCCGTTTCAATGCAGAGAGTATATCATCTGCTGTACTCTTTATTTCGGATCCAAAAACACATGAATCCCATTGTTTCAGCCATAATAGCACCTACAGCAGGAAAGAAACATGTCAGACCCAATCCACAGCCAGAGGAACAAATTTTGAAATCCTGGCAAGAAAAATCAAGGTTTCATGACAACAGTAACAGAGCCCCACTATGATGGATTCGCTATATCGATTGGTATCTTAACGATGTGCCAGTTTAGATACACTGTGTCACTTTACTATAAATATGGCATGTCTTTCTTTATCTTCTCATTCCTAATCTTTTAAGATTTTCCTGGGGTTCTCCAAAATAACATATCAAGAAATTTATTTCATGGCCAAATAATGAGCAAAATATAAGATGATACAAACCTCACGATTCGTGTGCTCATCACTGAGAAGCTCCATAAACGTGTTTGGGGCATATTTGTCCACCCAGAGTTTCTCTTGAACCACTGGCTCTACTAAAGCATTCACTTCAGTCTCAATCCCTGCACTAGCTTGCAAAACCTACACAAAAGCAAAAGAGGTCCTCAGCAAATTGATGCCTTGAGAAGGGTTTCTTGTGCAATTGAAAGACCTTCATGAGTCAAGGAATATTATGGTACTTAAAAAGTGAGATAGAAATTAGTAGTTCACACTGAAGGAAAATAAGGGCACGTCAGATTTATATGATCATATGTTGCAATCATGTTTGGTAGAAAGTTCTCTTACATTTGTTAAGTGTATCTCTTCCCCCCTTTCAATATGAGTTATTACTTCTGTATTTTCTGCCAATGCTGGTAGGCAATTGAAGGATCTTCTAAGTACAATAGATATCCAGACCTTCTTAGGCCTCTGTCATTTATTGACCCGTACAGTCATATGTGTTCTAGCCTAGTGTGTTCTCAGCTATTCACCCATGTTCAAGCTATCAACAATGATTAATTTAATTATACTTTACCATAGCATATAGAGGCAAGCTTCTTATTTTTTCTGACCTGCTTGATTACATGCTACATGAACATCTTCAAAAATTAAAAAATTCCCCTCATACATTTTACATCTGTGTTCTATCGTCAGTTTCCTAATTACTAAGTCTAGAATAATCAGTAGAAACTCTACTTGTGTTAAAAAATGATTCCAAACCCTTGCCTCGAGTTTCATGATCAATAATCTCTTTCCCCACCAATTAGAACTAGAACAGTTTTGTCTGCAACAGCATAATTTCAGGAATCACTCTGTAAATGTAAAAAAATGCCCTCGGATTCATTTTCTGCAAATGCATCACCTAAATTTTCATTTTTGATTTTTACATCTCGATTCTGGAAAATGAGGATGACACGGATTTTTAATGGTAAACGAAGACTTTTGGTTCCAGTTTCATTTCAAAGTTTACCTTAGAGAATTCAGCCTGCTCTACTCTCTGCATCAAGTCCCTGATACATTCTCGGGAAAGGCCTGAAAAATAGGTGGGATAGCAATATTTAACATCCAGATGTTAACTGAGCGAAGAATGTGTAGAATGTAACAGCTGATATAGAGTCATCCTTCAACAACATAGAAATCAAATTTAGCAGTCAAGCTATGCAAATGAAGACCCAAACTAAGAGAGAATTATAGCAGAAAACACCTTATTATCTGGAGAATGCCATTACAATTAATGCATAAAGGTCATTTTCATGCGGATTCATATTATACTGACGGGATAACCTGCTTTCTGAACATTGAGAAATTCACTGATTAAATCCAGAGACAGGAGTCCCTGATACAATATGTAACACCAACAAATCTTAAGATAGTTACAGTGTTCGTATTGACTAGTTATGCCATTTAAAAATTAAATAACTAAAAATCGAAGTTTGTTTTGGCAGTATAGGCAATCCTGTAAGTTATTGCTTCTCAATTTTCAGCTGGTGGCTTCATCAGGGATTTCTACCACTACTTTAGAGAACTAGATGACAAAATATCATCCTTTCCTTATTTTAGACTGCCATTGAAAGTGGCAAAGATTATACAACCATAAAAAACTTTAGGTTGATGGTTTTGCACTATTTGGTAAAATGGGGTCATAAATGCCTATTGACAATGGAATGAATGCTGAGACAAGCCCGGCTAGAATTATAATCATTCTGGGCTTCTACTGCATGGATTCAACAAATCCGGCTTGCTTGCTGTGTTGCTGATTGTCAACTTCTCCATATACAATAGAAAAGAGCATAAAAGAGTTGACAGGTTCTCCCCTAGTTCAGTATGCTGAATATCCCATATCACATTCCTGACTATCATGCTAGATAATTTATTTTTCTCTTTCATCCAATTCCTTTGGAATCTGGCTGCTCATAATGACAAGATCACAAGATTATACATTTTTGCATTAGATATGGGTAGTAATATTTAGACTGTTCTTATTGAACAAGGACAGAAGCCAAGTCTAAAAGATGTGATGTCAAAGTTAAGCTTTGCCACACAAAAAAAACTGATTATTCCACAAAAAAGTGTATATACCAACCTTCACAGTTATACAACTCTCAACTAAAAATGCAGGCCTATAATCACATAAAGATCTTTACTCATCCCTTTTGTACTCCATTTCCCACCAATTCTCCTTAAAAATCTCATAACAAGCAAATGATATAAACAACATAAACCGACCAAAAAACCAGCCCTTTCAATCAAATCTTTCAATGAAAATGTCAAAACTTACCTTCAACATTACCCCTCACATCCAGCTTCTTCACCCTCTCGACATTATCCACTCTACTAATCTTCGCATAAACCCTCTCTCCATCCAAACCGGTCACCGGCACACAATCCCCATCAATATCCGTTGCAAACCTCGACAGAAACTTCTCCTTCTCCTCTTCCTCAACAGCCATTGCCACGTCAGCACCTCCCTCAACCTCCAGTTGAGGTGGCGGGCACCTAAGCCATTCTTCATCCTCCTCATCGCTTCCGCCGCCTCCATCTACAGCAACCCTGGTTTTCTTATTTTCCTGAGCAGTACCAACCGCGTCTCGGGCGACGGTCGGCTCCGGGCCCACATCCAATCGGAAACGCTTCTTGGCATTTCCCTGGGGTTTTTCTACGGAGGGCTTCGGCGGCAGGGATAAAGTGGGCTTTGAAGAGGCGCGTATGGCCGGTATGCGTATGGGTTCGGGTTTCCGATTGAGAGGCTCCGGTTCGGGCGATTCCGGCGGTTCGGGCTCTGATGGCGGAGTGGCGGGGAAATCGAAGTCGAATTCGTCTTCCAGATAGTTGGAATTGTGAGATTCGAGATATTGAAGCTCTTCAAGGTCTGGAATATCCATGTCCATCACTGCTGCTATGCGACTGCTACTGTGTAACTGTGTGCTTTCTTCGGTCAATGGACTGGGTGGAAGAGGCAGGGTATATTTTGGCGGGAAAGGAAATGGCAAAGTACCATACTACCCTTATCTATATAAATTTCCAGATTAGAATGTTCAAAATTTACTTCTTTTTTTTAAGGTATCATACCATCCACAATGGTAGTGAATTAATAAACACTGCTTATTATGTGCTATATTTTAACTTTTGATAAAATTAAGTAAAACTCAATTACTAATAATAAAATAAAAGTTTAAGGAGCACTCCTTACATTTAATATGTGATTATTTTTAAGATATGAAATGATTAATATCAAGTGGAATTCATCTATTTGTTGGTTAACACACAAAAAAAGGTACTCACTTCTTAAGAATGAGAAATTTTAAACTCAACAATGGACAAATTTAAATAAGGAGTGTTCATTAATAAGAATAGTGCACTTAAGTAACACCAAAGTTGTGAATCATCGAGTTCTTGAACGTAAAGTTGTCATTCGGTCGAGGGCACATCTGCCTGGGCGTCATGCATCTCGTTAAAATAAAATAAATAAATAAAGTAAAAAAAAGTAGCACCATTGTTGATGTTCTCATAACTTAACAGTCTTCTCCTTAAAACCAAGTTTTGGATGAAGCAACCTCACTCAAGAGGCATGACTTATTATGTTCGTACATAATATGTTGGACCTTTTTAAAAAAAATGTGTAAATAAAGGGACCAAACTGCAATTATATATTCCTTTGACCATATCTCCTTGCAAAACCCACTCATATCCTCCCTTTTTGCAAATGTCACGGAAGGCACGGTGATGGCGAAGTACAGATGCGGTGATCTGTACTTAGGCGCGGTGTCTGGGTGGCGAGGCGCGGCGTCGAGGCATCAAATTTCATCGGGAAATATAGGCATCAGATTCTGTCACCGTTTAACGGAGTGATTAGTTACGCCGGTGGATATGTGATTGCAAAATCCTAATAAAACCACTAATTACTTTGAAGACGTCGTGGCGGGATTTGTGATTGCAAAATCGCCGGAGATCTGTGAAGATGATGGAATCTGTTGGATTATATAATATTTTGCTGGAGTTTTCATATTTCGGGTCAATGAGTCGGCTGAACCAGGCGGGCTAGGGACAGACCGGTCAAGACGTTGTTGACTATCCATTGCTTCTGAAACGGTCGCGTTTCATCTCCCTGGAGTTCTTAGCTCATAGCTATCCTTTCCCATTTTCTAATTCAGTTAGTTTGTTAGAAATTCAGTTAGCTAGCTGTCAAGTGATTTGGCTTGCTATATATGCAGCTCTTATTGTACAGAATCTTTTGAACGATTTGATTGGAATATAGACCTGTGTTTTGTGGCCCTTTCGGGTTTTGGCTTTTATGCCTTGAATCCCAGTTTAATTTGATAAATTCTACATGGTATCAGAGCGATTCAGGCTCTAGATCCTGTTGATTTGACGTAAAGATGACTGGATCTGGCAGTGGATCGAACAGTGGCGGTGGCGCTAGGGGGAACAACGCACGCGGCGCGAACAATGGAGGCGGCGGCGCCGATGGTGGAGGCGGTGCCAATGGAGGAGGCGGTGGTGCAAATCCATGGCGTCGCAATCCATATGTACCCGATGCAGATGGATTTGTGAGAATCAGACCGGAGGATCCTTTATTCCTTGGGAGTTCCGATCACTCGAGTCTGGTGATTGTGACTGAACTTTTAATTGAGAGAAACTACGTGATTTGGCGTGAAGCTATGGTAAATGCTTTACAATCGAGGAAGAAAATGGTGTTTGTCACTGGTGCGTTCCCCAAGCCAGATGCAGCTTCTCCGATCTTCGACCAGTGGATACAGGTCAACACTACCTTGATTGGATGGATCCAGAACTCCATGAGCAAAGAGATTGCTCGGAGCTTTGCTTTTGCACGAGATGCAAGGAAATTGTGGGATGAAATACAGGAACGTTTTGCTGTGAACAATGGTCCACTGTTTTACCAGCTGAAGATGAACATCACCAATCTGAAGCAGAGAGGTGATACTGTTAACACTTATTTTTCTAATTTGAAGTGTTTGTGGGATGAGATTGATATTATTAGGCCTAAGATGAAGTGTTCATGCTATAATGGTGATTGTATGTGTGGCTTTGAGAGAGAACAGGCTAGGAGGGATAATGAGGATAAGATGCAACAGTTTTTAGGTGGCTTAAATGGTTCATTTGATGTTCTGAGAGATCAGGTACTAGCTATAGAACCACTACCTTCAGTGGGAAAGGCTTACTCCATGTTTCACAAGCAAGAGCAGCAAATGGATGTGCAAAACCATTTGAATGTGTCTGATGTGGATGATTCTGCTATGTTTGTGAGGCAGGGGTATAATGGTGGAAATGTTTCTAGGAATGTTGGTGCTGGTGCTGGTGCTTCCAGTGGAGCTTCTGGGGGTCAGTATTCAGCTGCAAAGGTAGCTCAGAGGAGAAAATAAGCTGAGGATAAGAGGTATCAGAAGTGTGATTACTGCTACAAGACAGGCCACACCAAGGATAATTGCTACAAGCTTTATGGATATCCTGATTGGTGGACTGAAAAGTGGGGAGAGAAGGATAATATGAAACCCAGGCCTAGAATCAATGCTCACATGGCTTCTGAAGATGTAGAGGATGATGTGACTCATGACACACCTCTAGAGATGACCAGTGGTACTTCTGGTGTTCATCTGCATGCTTTGATGAACAGCATGATGCAGATGCAGCAGGATTTGAGCAGATTGATGAAAGGAAAGGGCAAGGAGCCAATGGGAGAATCTGAGCATGTCAACTTCAGCCACTACAATGACTTTGTAGGTAGTTTCCTGACTCATGTAGTTAATACAGCAGTTTGTTTCCAGGGTGATGAATGAATACTTGACAGTGGGGCTTCTTCTCATATGTGTAGTTCTCAGTCATTATTTGAAACTTTTGAACCCGTGTCTTGCAAAACTCCCATTTTTCTTCCAAATAATACTTCAGTCTTAGTGGATGGGGTGGGATCCATTAGGTTCAATGACAGAGTCTTCATGTCATCTTGTATGTTGGTAGCTGCTTTCAAATTCAACCTTCTATCTGTCAGCAAGTTATCTAAGGAGTGCAACCTACATTTTGATTTCTTTGCTGACATGTGCTTCATGCAGGACCTCAAGACTAATGAAGTCATTGGAACTGCCTCTGAAGTAAATGGTCTTTACATACTCACTAAAGAATCTTTTAATTCTGCTCAAATAAAGAAGTGTCAGCTTAAACTTCAATCCAAGCTTCAGTCAGTTGTTCCAGTCTCTCTGTCAGCCAGACAACTCACTCAAGAAGAAGTTCAAGCTATGCACAATAGACTAGGACATCCATCTGTACAGGTCATGCAACACTTGCATGTTCCTATTGGAAAATATTCTTGCAATATATGTCCTTTAGCTAAACAAAGTAGATTATCTTTTCCTACTTCCTGTATCAAGTCTTTGAAACCTTTTGAGCTTATACACATTGACCTATGGGGTCCTTATAAAGTGAAATCTATGAATGGCTCTAGTTATTTCCTTACCATTGTTGATTTTACAAGATGCACTTGGACTTTTATGGTCAGTGCTAAAACTTCAGTTCCAAAAATGGTTAAAACTTTTCTTCTAATGGTTCAAAATCAATTCAGTGTCTCTGTTAAAACCATTAGAAGTGACAATGGAAGTGAGTTCATAAGCCATGAATGTCAAGATATATTCTCTGAGTTTGGCATCATCCATCAAAAGTCTAGCCCTTATAGTCCTCAGCAAAATGGTGTTGTGGAGAGGAAACATAGACACATTCTTGAAATAGCCAGGGCTTTTATGTTCCAGTCCAAGTTACCTCTTTCTTTCTGGGGAGATGCTATTCTAGCAGCCACTTACACTATAAACAAAATTCCTTCAGCAACATTGAACTGGAAATCTCCTTGTGAAATTCTGTTTCAAAAACCTTCATCTATCTCATCATTACAAGTGTTTGGTCGTTTATGTTTTGCAACTAACACATTGCCCCACAAAGACAAATTCAGTCCTAGAGCTATTCCTTGTATATTTCTTGGATGTCCTCCACATCAGAAAGCTTACAAACTGTATGACTTTATCAACAAGAAAGTCATAATATCTAGGGATGTGGTCTTCAAAGATAGTGTATTTCCTTATCATCAAGGTATATCCAGCTTTCAAAATGCTCAATTCAACTCCATTCCTGCTGTGTCATCATCTGGACCTTCCAATGTCTTTCATCCAGATGATCCATATGACACAGTTTCAGTACATAATAATCTCTCTACTTCTTCCTTTCCTATACTCTCACCTATATATCCCTTTCTCCTCCTCACCTTCTGTAAATACTCCTTCTCAGTCTACTTCATCACCACTTCATCCCCACTTCATCCCCCTATACCAAGAAAAGGCACAAGGTCCAGACTCAAACCTGCATGGATGGATGATTTTGTCATCAACTGTGCTCAGTCTAAGCCTTCCATCTTACCATCCTTTTCTCCCACTCATTCAGCTTCTCTGGCCAATCTGTCAAGGGTCCCTGAACCTCATACATATAAACAAGCTTGCTGTGTTGATGAGTGGGTGCAGGCAATGCAGGTTGAGATTACTGCTCTAGAAGCAAACAACACTTGGGATGTTGTACCACTTCCACCTAACAAGAAGGCCATTGGGTGCAAGTGGGTGTATAAAGTGAAGTGCAATGCTGATGGCACTGTGGAAAGGTACAAGGCCAGACTAGTGGCAAAGGGGTTCTCTCAAATTGCTGGTCAAGACTACTTTGATTCCTTTTCACCAGTGGCCAAGCAAGTGACAGTAAGGCTGTTTCTAGCCATTGCAGCTGCTAAGTCATGGCATCTTCATCAGATTGATGTGAATAATGCCTTCCTGCATGGCTACATTTATGAAGATTTATACATGAAGCCTCCTGAGAGGTACACTAAGGCTCTTCCTGGACAGGTGTGCAAGCTTAAGAAGTCTCTCTATGGCTTGAAACAAGCCTCTAGGGAGTGGAATGCAGAGTTTACTAAACACCTGTTTCTATGTGGTTTTCATCAGTCCAAACATGATCACTGCTTGTGTTCTGAAGCATGATGTCTCATCCAATTTGGCTCTTCTGGTTTATGTGGATGATGTTCTGATTATGAGTGAGTCAGAGGCTTCAATCACTGCTCTTACAATCTACCTCCACAAGCTTTTCACTATCAAAGATCTTGGCAGGGCTAAATATTTCTTGGGGATAGAACTGGCTCATTCCCCAGATGGCATTTTTCTGAGTCAACACAAGTACATTTCAGACATCATCAAGGATCTGAAATGTGATAATGCCAAGGCTGTGGCCACACCTCTGCCCTCTGATTGGAAACCTGGTTCAGATACTTCTCCTTTGTTGTTGGATTCCAGTCCCTACAGAAGACTAGTTGGAAGACTACTGTACTTAAGCTTCACAAGACCAGATATCACTTTTGGAGTCCATCAACTCAGCCAATTTGTTCAGAATCCAACACAACTTCACTGGGATGCTGCCATTCATGTAGTTAAATATCTCAAGGGCTGCTCCATTCATGGCATTTTCTTCCCAGCTCAGCCTGATCTTTCTCTATCAGCATTCTGTGATGCAGACTGGGCAACTTGCAAGCTTGATAGAAGGTCAGTTACTGGTTTTTGCATTTTTCTGGGTGATTCTCTGATCTCCTGGAAATCCAAGAAGCAGTTGTTTCAAGATCTTCTGCAGAGGCTGAATACAGAAGTATGGCCATGACAGTCACTGAGCTCATGTTGATTACCTATATACTCAGAGATTTCAAATGTGCTCACACTGGTCCTATTCCTCTCCACTGTGATAATTCTGCTGCCTTGGACATCACTGAAAATCCAGTCTTCCATGAGAGAACAAGGCACATCGACATTGATTGTCACTTTGTCAGAGATTCTTACACCTCATATTTATAGACCCTCTGCATGTCTTCTCTAAGTTCCAGCTGGCTGATGGCTTCACCAAGTCTCTCTCTGCTGTTTCAGCTCTTCCTCTCCTTGCTCGCATGGGATTCTGTGCTCCTGCTGTCATTCAAGGTGTTCCACCTTGAGGGGAGGTTGTTGGATTATATAATATTTTGCTGGAGTTTTCATATTTCGGGTCAATAAGTCGGCTGAACCAGGCGAGCTAGGGACAGACCGGTCAAGACGTTGTTGACTATCCATTGCTTCTGAAACGGTCGCGTTTCATCTCCCTGGAGTTCTTAGCTCATAGCTATCCTTTCCCATTTTCTAATTCAGTTAGTTTGTTAGAAATTCAGTTAGCTAGCTGTCAAGTGGTTTGGCTTGCTATATATGCAGCTCTTATTGTACAGAATCTTTTGAACGATTTGATTGGAATATAGACCTGTGTTTTGTGGCCCTTTCGGGTTTTGGCTTTTATGCCTTGAATCCCAATTTAATTTGATAAATTCTACAAAATCACATACATATGAAGATGACCAGTGATATGTGATATACGACGGTTGCACGACAGTGGAGGTCTGGTGGTGGTGGAGCGGTGGTTGCCACTGGTGACGTGGCGGCATGTGGAGTGAGGTAGCAGCGTGTTGGGGTCAGGTGTAGTCAAAAGTGAGTTTTGAGTCATTAAAATGAGATTTGTGTCGTCGAAAATGATGTTTGAGTGGTAAAAAATGAGGCTTAAGTAGTCGACTTGAGGTTTGCGTAGTAAAAATAAAATTTGAGTCGTAAAAAATAAGGTTTGAGTCGTCGACAATGAAATTTGCTTTGTCAAAATGAGATTTGTGTCATAAAAAATGAGGTTTCTATAATTGGAATGAGTTTTGTAAACCGACATTCCAACTCACATCACTTGAACCATGATGAAACTTGATCGTATAAAGCAATTTTGTTGTTAGAGTCCACCCGTAAGACCAGTCTCCGTGGAGACCAAGGGCCAAACGAATAAGCATTTACTGTTTTTTATTGATCTGTAAGTCAATTTCCTTGCAAATTTCTGTTTTACCTTGATCTTTCAGTTATTTGCTTGAGCATTTACTGTTTTGTTTTGATCTTTCATTCAATTTGTTTGATCTTTCCTAGTCCTTGGTACCTTAATGTTTTTTCGTACAAATTCACACCAAAACTCAGTCTCGAGTCGGTCCATATGAGTCGGTTGAGCTCTGGCGTCACCGGCAACCTAAAACCTAACCGCGACAGTGGGTTTGAAACTCACCTACGACAATTTCGACCGATAACGTTCCCCTGGTCTCTATAGAGACGAGTTTATGAGAATTTGTATTGTTGTTACAGTTTTTCGTTATGGGAACGTTTGGTGGAATGTGAATCCAGTTTAAAATCTTTATTCGTTGAAATAAGATGAAAAATGTAGATTTTTGGGTTTTATTATTTTCAAAGAAAAATATAAATAGTTGGAAAAAAGAAAGTATACTTTATCAATAGATTTTACTATACACATTCATAATGATAATGAATATTGTCACAAATTATTTTCTACATTTCGTAAGAGTTAACTAACAAATGAGTGATGTAACTAAATGTATCATTTATGCATAGCAATTCAGATAAATGAATCTATGATTATATTTTTGATACAAATAATTTCAAAACCAGTACTCCCTCCGTCTCACCCAAAGCTCCACAGTTGACTTTTCATGGTCTTCAATGATCGTGTTTGACTGTTAATATCTTTAACTACATAAAAAATTAATGTATACAAATTTACTTTCTGAAAAATAGATGTAATAATGAATCTAATGATATCTCATATGATAGTTTTAATATTTATATATTAACTTATAATTACTGTCAAAGTTTTTTAAGTTTAAGGCCCTGTTTACCAGAGCTTATCTGTAGATCAGTTCAGTTCAGTTCAGTTCAGTTCAGTTCAGTTCAATTCAGTTCAGTTCAGTTCAGTTCAAATGCAATTTGATGAAATTCAGGTTAATTCAGTCATGCTAATTCCATTTTTCAATACATCAATTTTCACTTCAGTTCAGTTCAGTTCAATTCAGTTCAGTTCAGTTCAGTTCAGTTCAGTACATCAAGAAATAAGCTCTAGTAAACAGGGCCTAACTCTGAAAAGTCAACTGTGCAGTTTGAGGTGAGATAGACGGAGTGATAACTTTGAAATGCCAAAAAAAAAAACAGTAGTAACAATTGTGATTCCTGCTAGTTTATCTGGTTTAGTTTCCCAAGATTCTTCTAAAAAAGAAAGGCATTGGGCATTTACGTGGCGACTATAAACATAAACGACTTTCCCACACCTTCGTAGAGCCCCCAACTAACCAAGAAAACAACCCCTCCCCTCTCCCGCATTCCCGTCCAGGTTCATCCTCAAAAAAGAATGCCAACTTGATCCAACATCAATATCACATTTTCCATTCTCCTCAAGATCACACCATTTCTTCTCTCCGTTTCCACGACAATCCCTGAAAGCCCTTTTTCAGAAAACGTTCCTAGGATCTTCAAAAGCATGAAGAACAGCAGCGGCAGCAGCAACAACAATGGGAAGAACAAGGAGGAGTCTTTCCATGTCCTCCACAAGCTTCCACCTGGAGACAGTCCTTATGTCAGAGCCAAATATTTCCAGGTAGCTCGGTCATCTGTTTGTTCGTCATTTTGTGAAGATGGTGTTTTCTAGATGTTAATGTTAATGTTAGTCCTTTCCTTAAATGACTCCGAATACAGGCAAAGCTGCGATTTTTAGTTAAGACTGCACGTCGTTAAATGTAAGATTAGATTGATATATGATTGAGTATATCATCATTAGATTCAATGAATCAACTTTCTAAAAATTTTAAACTATGTTTGATATAACTCATTAAAAATATCTTAACTGGTTTTTGATATTCTTTGAGCTTTGTGCAGCTTAGTTTTGTGATTCTGAAAATGATCATATGTACTAGTGTTATCTTTATAAGATACTAATTTATGCGGTGCGAAGGCCTGGGATCATTGGTTCTTGACATGTTAAGGCTCTCTCAATATATTGATGTCTCTGTAAATTCACTTGTTCATGGTTGATTTTTTATCTCCTTATGTTAATACTCCATCTAGGTATTTTGATTCCTTTTCCATGACTCCCCTGCAAACGTGTTCAGGAATCGTGTGTATATTTACTTTTCGGCCTGGTTGCCTATATGGATTGCAATGTTCATGCAGTATATGTGAATATCTTTTGTCTTGTGTTTTGATTGTGTCTTTTTGGACTTGTAATCATACTCTTTCTGCATTTAACAAACAGCTAGTTGAGAAGGATCCCGAAGCTGCAATAGTTTTCTTTTGGAAGGCGATAAATGTCGGGGACAGAGTGGACAGCGCACTCAAAGACATGGCGGTGGTTATGAAACAGCAGGATAGATCCGAACAAGCTATTGAGGCTGTGAAATCCTTCAGAAACAAATGCTCCAAGCAAGCTCAAGAATCACTAGATAATGTCCTTATCGATTTGTACAAGGTAAATGGAGTGCTGTCAGAGTAATAGTGCCCTTGAGTTTTATAGGCTACATTTCTCTCTGCTATTGACTATCAGAGTATAATTACTTTCCTGTCTTGCAGAAATGCGGAAAGTTAGATGAACAGATAGAACTTCTTAAGCAGAAGTTGCGGACTATTAATGAAGGGGAGGCATTCAACGGGAAACCAACCAAGACAGCTCGATCCCATGGAAAAAAGTTCCAAGTTACTGTCCGACAGGAAACCTCAAGGATACTGGTATAGAATCTTATTCTTTCTCCAATAATAGTTCAGCCCATCTACTATTTGCATCCAAAAAGTCCCATGCATTTCTTCAAGTGATTCTTCTAGTTTGTGATATGCATTCCATTCAGAAACCTAGAACTACAGCACTAAAATAAAGCAATAATAATGATAGAATTATATTTTGCTTCTGTCATTGACTCATTGCTAACTTTCTCCAAGAATATATTGTTCAACTTTTATCCCAACTAGTATATACATTTGGTGATGTCATTAATTTCGTAAAGTCTAGCATGTTTGGTTTCCCAAGCATTTATTTGAGTGATTCTTCTAGTTCTTCATTTTCTTTCCACATAAAAAGCTAGGTAAAGAATTAATGTTTTATGGTTTGTAACAGGGGAATTTGGGTTGGGCATATATGCAGCAAACAAATTTTGCAGCAGCAGAGATAGTTTATCGAAAAGCTCAGCAAATAGAACCTGATGCCAATAAAGCGTGTAACCTGTGCCTGTGCCTGATAAAGCAAGCTCGGTTTGCAGATGCAAGGCGTGTTGTTGAAGATGTACTCGAGGGTAGCATTCCAGGTTCAGATGATAACAAGTTGAGGACTCGAGCAATTGAACTGCTTGAGGAGTTGGAGCTATGTGAATCAAAATCAGTCGATTTGCCTGTTTCTTCTGTACCTTATATAGAGGATGCATTCTCTAAAGGCCTTGACCAGTTGATGGACCAGTGGGCCCCATCCCGCTCTCGAAGACTCCCTATCTTTGAAGAAATATCAGCTTTCAGAGATCAATTGGCATGTTGATCCTGTTTTAATGAAGTTGCCTTGTTTACTACTATACACATGTTTGAATAGAAAAGAGAAGCTTTGGAGGGAGGTGCTCACTAAATAGGTTTGAGTGTGATGAACCACGCATGGAACATTCATAATCAAGTTTCACAGCGTTACATTTACAGTTTACTTGGTGTAAATAATCAGTTGTGGTCAATACTTGTAAGTTTATATACCGCTATATGAAATTTTCTTTTGGTGTCATTCTAAAAATAATTTATAGTTAACCCATTGTTCTTATTATGTCCAGAAGTTGTCTAAATTTAAAGAAATGAAATTAAAATTACGAACCAATATGAAATGAAGAAAAACAACTTGATCTTGGCTTAATTAAGTACTCTCTTGGGAGTTCAATTGTATAATTATCGAACACTGTGATTTCAATATTACTACAATGTCTTCCTAAGACAGAAGACTGTAAATAAGAATTAGCATTCCCTGTCTTTTTTTCTCATTAAAATCAACCATGTGCCTTTTGATACAACTAAATCTTCATACTCTTGAGAGAGTTGACATAAGTGTAACTTGAAAATGATACAAAAAGCTTTCGAAACCTGTAAATAGAAGTGAAGCACCAGATGATTAGAACAGAGAAAACATGATTGAAGAAGCAAGCATTGTCACAGTCATTAACGCACGTACCAAATCCACTGACTCTTGTGTTGAGCCATTGCCATGTAGCTTTTGTACGGACTTTCATTCAGCACACATATTTGTCCATTTACGCTCTGTCCAGCTGAAAACATGGACAACCAGACATCTACAGGCCCACTGTACTTCCTCAATATAGTAGTACTGACCTGTTATTGATATAAACAAAATCCATCAATTATGATGCCAGGCTCGATAAATAGGGCTGTCCCAAGCCAAAGCAGTCAAATCCCTACTTGTTTCTGTTTTCTTTCACCGTCAATTATGGTAGATAGAATTCTACAAAGAGAGTTTAGAATAACAGGTAATACCAAGTGAAATTTACACTTACAAGTTCCCAGGCTTCAACCTGCAGTGAAGTGTTCTGCAAGAACTTCCTGCAGAAATAAGAATACTCAGATGCGACTTATGCCTTATATGCATTTCACCATCTCGAAGAAAACAGAATCGGAAATAACCAAACAAAAAGTACATGGTGGATTTAGAGCAGTAACTTAAGACAGCAGGATAGAAACTTGGGGTGGGGTTATAAATTCCAGGGACAAAACTAAATTCATTGTTCAGATTCAGAATACAATTTAAGCATTTTATTGATAAATCTAAGCAAATACGAACCAAAAAGGAAAAAAAAAGGTTACCGGACTGAAAATTGGAACATGGCATAGAAAAGTAATCATTAACTTACCGTACTCCTCGATGCACATCGCAGTGGTTACAGTGACCAGAGACACCATAATTATCAAATGTAATTATCTGATTAATGTAGAAGAAATGGAAAGGAATCATGTAGTGATTTAATAACTAATGTCAAACTCTTCTAGTATCAACCAACAATTAATCAAAATCATGTAATAAAAAGAAGTACAGTTAGCAAGATTTTAATATGATTACCGAAATCAGAACATATAAAATTAGATAGTATTTCTTTAGGCTTTGTCAGGAGCTAACCAGGTTAATGTCATATGAACTAACTTCCTCCTGAATAATGCCTTCCATTACGTCATTGTTCCAAGCTTTACCAAAACCGTCCTGCACTCAATAGCCATACTCCAGTAAGTTTTTAGCACAATCTGTCGCACAAAAAACAATATCTAGGCATCCTCCAAGAGAGTTAAAAATGCACCTGTAAATCTGGATGGTCCACAACCTTTACTTGCTGGGAGGGAATCTGCATTAGTACTGATTCAGAAAATGTGGAGACAAAGGTGATAAAACTCGTGCTAACATGAAGAAAAAGTAAAATGTGCTTCGTAACAGTAAGGTCTACGACAGAAGGCTAAAATAAACTTGTAAATTTTCTGATTAAAGTACCCAAAATATACAAAAATTATAGAGTTTCCAATCAAACATTAAAGGACCTTCATGACAGCAGATGCTAGGTATAACTCTTCTTTCCTAAGGTTCCCAAGACCATCTGCATTACCTACACCATAGAAGCAAATTCTTATTTTTTATAAAAGCAAATATCTGAAAGTAACACAAAGGACATCACAATTCTAAGAAGAAGAATATAGCCGTTCTCATTGACCACGAACAGGTTACTAGCCAGTCTCATCTACAAGAATGCGAATCAAAATTGATACCATTTGCATTTTTTCTCTATCTGCAAACTCGGTCTTATTACAAGTAACATTTACAAAAATCCGCGAGAATTTGTATAATCATATGATTCTCATTAAAATCAAAAGAAAGTCAATTAAAAATATCCCAGGAAAAAAAGAGTATACTCTTTCTCCATTTCAAGTTCCACCAACATCTGGAGAAGCAAGATGGTGAACTTACCAGTTGATAGGCAAAGTATGTGAACCTTACATGCCTTTGAAGTCAAGTAACTAATTGTTGGAGAAAAGAACCTGCGTGAATGTTTAGAATTCAATTAGCCAGCTCACACATCTAAACAACGTGATGGGTGGGGGTAGAGATGTAAAGTAGCCAATGATTTCAAGAAACCTTTTAGAGTTTTCCATTGCAATAGAATCCCTTCAGATTTTTATCTCCCTATTCATACAGACTCAGCTAGTTTTAGGATAACCTCTGATCTTATTTAATTTTTTTGCAATGGGTATGTTATGCCTACTACGAACAATTTTATCTGCATACACTGCAAGCCTGCAAATTTCAACTGCATGAACATCAAAGAATGGGAATAATTCAACATTACATTGTTTCATCATCAGGATGTGCAACAACCAACAAGACATTTTTCTTCGACAGAATCCTTCCACCTAAACCGAGGTAATCCAGGTTAACATCAAATTAATATTATTAATTATAATAATACTAACTGGTTAAGATCAAACCAAGGCAATTTAAAGACAATTATGGCTTACTCCTGCTATTGTCCAAGAAACCAGCTTTTGACACGGACAACGAACCAAAGTGAATTTTGCCCAAGGATAGTACCCAGAGCAATACCAAAAAGGCAAAAACTACCAGCCACACCATTTTCCTTCAGAAGACAATAGTGAAATGGAAATGGGAAAAAAATAAAATAAAACAATAAAAACCTATCTCCAGTTGATAAATCAGTTACATTAAATGAGCAAACAAAAATGATTTACCTTCAGTAACAAAGCAAAACGATGAAAATAGCTTCCTCAGGTCCTCATCAGTAGTGTCTGCATAAAATTCAGCACACAATTGAAACCTCTCCTCACACACACACACAGAGGCGTAAAATGGTTTCACGATATTGAGCATCAAGATCCTAACAGCAATGAGTTAAGCTTAAGCCAATGAATGAACTATATGAAAGTTTACAGTGCATTTTTTAATCTACAGAACCAAATCAAAGCATACACATAATACTAGATTGTGGTTGCACTTTGTGCAACCTGAAACCGGAGTTTGGCTTGCATAAATGAGCAAATGTGATGATCCTCTGAGGTTAAATTTTCTGGTTTTTAATTTCTCTGAGGTGAATTTTCTGGTTTTTAATTTCTCTGAGGTGAATTTTCTGGTTATGCATCATCAACAACTGTTCCAAAATAATAACCATGTGAAATGGGAAAGTAAATCAGCAAAAAAATCAACTGTTTGTAGTACTTTTTTTTTTTAACATGGAACTGTTTATAATACTATATTTTAAGACATGTATTCTAGTAACATTACATAAATCTCCCATTTCCTTAAGCAGCGTGGTTTTACCTTTACTGGCCAGAGCGTAAGTATGCAAGGTCAAAGTATTCTCAGTATATGTGTAAGCAGTATTAGAAAAATAAACAAGATTTTCCTTTAGAAAAGTTGACTGACACAGATCATTCTTAGAAGCACACATTCCTCTATTTAAAGCGACCACTGTTGGATAAGGGATGGTAGAACAAAGAGAGATGCTTACAGTTACAGAAACAATGACAATAAGAGAACAGACATACGTGAGAAAGAGTTAGGGAGAAAAACTTACTGGAGGAGGTTTACATAGTAACTGGAGCAGAGGGCACCGTTCGAAACTGAAAGCAAAGAAAGTGATCAGCTGGGCCGTAGTTAAACTAAAAAGATGCAGCAGACATGAAGTTATAGTTACACAGAATTCATAGACATGTGTCCAGTCCTTTTCCATGTAAAAAAGAACACTGAAAAAATCATGAATAGTAATAGATAAGTGGAAAAGTGCAAATGTTTGAATCCAAGACAGTAAGTAAAGGGGAAATTAGTTGATGCATTTTATCGAACAGTTGGGTTGCATAAGTAGGACAGTATGTAAAGTAAATATCAGTTGAAGCATTTTATCGAACAGTTAGGATGCATAAGTGAACACTTAGCCAGGGAAGAGATGGATTCGGGAGAAGGTAATACAGAACCGAGCAACCTGAATTAAAGCACCGAAATTGAAGATTGAATAAATGGTTTCTACGACGAGATAGCGCATAAGATAGAGTAGATAAAAGAGAAGATTGAAGAGGCAAAGGTGGAACTACAAATAACAGATATAGGTGGATTTACTCTTCAACTCCGGTAGAAGCTTAGGACGCGAAAGCTGGTGACTGACCACCGTGCTCTTTTCCTTTCTTTGCGTGGGATTATGTTTGCCATTTTTCATACAGTATATGATTTTGTTAAATTTTGTTTGTCTTATTTTTTAATTTTTTAATATTTTAGTATGTGAACAAAAATGGAATTGTTTGATTTTGTTTGTAGTAATTAATTATGTGAATGGTAATTTCATGATATTTAGTTATGAAATTTATGTCTTAATTGTACATGTACATTAACTTATTTTATGGAATTTATGTGTATTTATTATATATTTAATTTTCTTTTTTGTTACAATTAATTATATAAAGGAAATTATTTTATAAGATAATTTTAATTTATAAAAGAGAAAGTCTCAAATAAGGGCGCGTCAAAAATAGGCCATTTCTTACGATATTGAGTGTTATTATACAATTATTTTAATTATTTGAGTTATTTTTGTTTGGACTTGATGTTTTTATACTTGAATTTGATCTTTATTTGGTTTGATCTTTTATTTGATTTGATCTTATAAGTTTTATGCATGTTTTTATTTTATTTGATCTTTAAGATTATGGGAAATATTTTTACTTTATTTACTTGATTTTTATGTTTTATGGACAAAATAATTAAAATAATTGTATAGTAATCTCCAATTTCGTAAAAGGTGATTTTCTTTTGACATGTACTTACCGTAAAGGGACCTTACAGGAGACGCTCATGCAATACATATTTATTAAAAAGTGTAATCTTGAATATTTTATTAATATAAATTATTAATTTAAGTCGTATTTTTTTTTAAAATTAAAACCAGCTGAGCTGGAGGGATTTTTATTTGGCTCCCTAAACCATAAGTCTCAAAAAACCTTGATAAATTACAATGAGTCCAAGAAAAACCCCAACAAGTTGGGATGAAAAAACTTGAGGTTCAAGAAAAACCCCAACCAATTGGGATGAAAAAACTTGGGATAAACCAAGGGACATGAGACTATGTTTTATAGATTCTAATCTATATCTACTCAACCAATCCAGGTTTGTGAACAAAAGGTTGCCCAGTTGAACACATGTTTGCCATGGTGAGGATATCATTACAAGGTGCATGTTTGTGATTATCAAGGTGAACTTGACAGAGCACAGATTTGCCACTTGAATGCGATCAGAAACTACAAACTTCTTTAGAAATAAAACTGTTAAAAAGTTCCAGGTACAGAGTGTCTCCATTGTTGGATATGAGTGGATGGAGATTGGTCTTGGCTGTTCCCTCCAAAGTTGAAAGAATTGTTCTTCATTATGTTGACCTTTCACCACAAGGCCAAAGGCCTTGTGGTATCCCTGTAACAAGATAAGGGAGAAACTAGTAAATAGAGCTAAGAAGTTATGAGTTGATAAAAAAGAGCTTTGGGTCCTATACACCTGTTTTTTGAAGCCAAAGTTCACTGTGGTACTATCTGCATGATTCCTTCTCATCCTTCCTTTATAACCTGTCATATAAACAAAACAGCAGCAGTATCCAGAGTTCCCAGCAAAGGTTCTAAGCACTTCTAACATAAGGGAATTCATGACTATCTAATATAACCAGCCCTTTAATTTGATTTGGAAGATTCTGGTGATTAAAAGATTGAGATTCCTTGCTTTTACTAGCCAGTTTTGCTAATGAGTCTGCTACAGAATTAGCCTCTCTATAAATGTGGGAAAAGGAGATTGAGAGTTCACCAGTTATGAGCCAAATGTTCCTCATCAAAGGTATGAGTTTCCATGGTATCTTGAATTCCTTTCTCACCATTTTTAGCAGGATTAGTGAGTCTACTTCACACTCCACTTCATCCATGTCGCTTGTGTAAGCAGTTTCTAGCCCTATAGATAGTGCAGTGACCTCGGCTTCAAGGCTATCCATCTTCCCTAGAAACCTTGATTTTGCTATCAAAACCCTGCCCTCCTGATTTCTGAGAACTACACCTGCACCTGCATCTCCAGTTTTCAAGGCTGAACCATTAGTGTTGAGCTTTGCCTGTTTCTGAGGTAGTCTCCACTGCACATTGATGACTTGTCTTGTCCTGTGACCTAAGTAAATAGGAGCCAAAGACAAGAGACTAGATGGGAGATTAGTGGCATCAGTTTGTTTCCATGTCTTTCCCTTTATTTTCAGAATTGCTTTGAGAGTGCTATATACATGTGAAGCTATAGAGGACCAGTCAGGTGTCTTTGCCTCATAAGCCCATTTATTCCTAGCACACCAAATGTACCAAACCGCTATGCAAGGAAGCATTCTGATTATTATTTCCTGTGTCTTAACCTTAATATCCACATTCCAGTAGAAATAAAATCTATCCCATAGTGTATTAAAGGTAACATTTTGAATATCCAACCATTGATGCAAGTGTGTCCAGAAGGTTTTAACATTCTCACACTCATTGAAGCAGTGGTGGATATCTTCATTATTACTTTTACAAAATGGGCATATGGATGGTAGGTGGAAATTAAAATCTTCTAACACATCTGGGAGAGGTAAAAGCCTGTTGAGTAATCTCCAGCTGAAAATAGTGTATTTCAGAGGGAGGTTTTTTGACCATAAGTGTTTAAATGATGGAATTACCTCTCTTTTTGATCTTAACAGGTTGTATGCTGAGGACAGTGAGAAATACCCATTTCTCTCTATTTTCCAAATAAGTCTATCAGGATATGTTTCATAGAGAGTAAAGTCTTTGGATATTAAATTAATGTGCTCTGTATCTAGCCCATTTTGAAATTGTTGCACATAAAATTCTTGATTAAGGCAGAATTCTGAAATAGTTAAGTCTGGGAAGGGTATTTCATTATTATCATTCCAAACTTCAACTAAGGGGTAATCATTTAACCAGTTTGAACTCCGAAAAGAAATTTTCCCTTCCCCAACTAGTAGATGTGAGTTCTCAGAGGCTATTTGATGAATATCTTTGATTCTCCTCCATGTTTTGGAGTTTTTTAAATAGTTTGGAAGCCCCCACATGAATTCTGACCAAAGATTATTTCCCATTTGCATTTTCCACCATAATTTTAATGAGAAACTATCTATCAGTACATGAAGATCTTTGGTATTGAAGCCATTTTCATACTCTGGGTAGCATAGATTAGGCCAAGATCTCCATGTTTTTTTCTGTCCATATTCAAAGGTTCCCCATAAAAATTTTGCAAACATTATATGGATTTTATCAATGACCCCTTTTGTTGGTTTTGTGACTGCTAGAATGTGTAAGGGTATTGATGATAAAACATGCTTCAGTAAGATTAACCTGCCAGAGGAGTAATCTTGCTGTAATTTTCTCAAAAATAGTTTGGAAGTAGTTGTGCTTTGTTCTTCCAGTGAAAATAGGACACCCTAGGTATTGAAAAGGGAAGGTGCCTGGAGTTATTGAAGTGATGTTCTGGACCATTGACATATAAGTTACTGATGCATGTTTTGATAAGTAGAAAGATGATTTTTGAAAATTTATTTTCTGGCCTGTTGATATTTCGTATTTTTCCAGAAAAGATTTCAAGTTGTGTAAACTAGTGTTATTAGCCTTTAAGAACACTACAGTATCATCAGCAAAGCTGAGATGAGTGACCTTATAGACTGAGTTTGGGAGTTTATAATATCCAATCCTAGTTTCTTCATATAGAATCCTAAGGTTTCTTGTAAACACCTCTGTAAGAAGAATAAAAAGATACGGTGACAGGGGATCTCCTTGTTTTAATCCCCTGGATGTTTTGAAGAAGCCAAAGGGTTTTCCATTAACAAGAATGGAGAAGTTTGCTGCAGCCATGTTGCTCATTATAATTCTAACTATTCTACCATGAAATCCTAGTTTTAGAAGCAGTGAGTTCAGGAAAGACCATGAGACTCTATCGAATGCCTTCATCATGTCCAATTTTATGCAGAGATTTGGACCTCCAGTCCTGTTATTTAACAGTTTAACCATTTCTTGCATAAGAAGGACATTATCAGCTAATTCTCTCTCCTGAACAAATGCTGACTGTTCAGGAGATATAAGTTGTGGCATTAAAGGTTTCAATCTCTCTGTGTAGATTTTTGAAAAGATTTTGTTTAAAAAATTAGAGAGACTGATTGGTCTATAGTCATTGAAACTGATATTCACAGATCTTTTTGGTATTAAAACTATGAATGAGGCAGCTATGGCTCTAGGTATTGGTACTCCAGATAGAAACTCATTAACAGCACATAGTAGATCATCAGCAATTATTTCCCAGCACACAGTGTAGAACTTACCTGGATATCCATCTGGTCCTGGAGAAGAGTCTCCATCCATTTTGAAAACAAGCTCCTTTAAACTCTCCATTGTTGTGAGACTCATCATGCTATCATTTTTCTGATCAGAGATCATCCTGGGAATGTTGCTTAGCATTTCCTGAGTTGCTGCTCCATCTATATCTGTGCTCTCTGCACTTAAGAGGTTAGAGAAAAAAGAAACAGCTTCATTTCCTATCTCTTCAGGATTCTTTATCCATTGGCCATTAGAGTTTTTTATTTCTGTTATGGCCTGTCTAGCATGTTTTGATTTCACTGAAGCATGAAAAAATTTGGTGTTTGAATCACCTTCAGCTAGCCATTTAGCTCTAGCTTTTTGTTTCCAAAAAATCTCTTTTCTGTTAAGTGCTAGAGTTAGTTCTGCTTGAGATTGATGCAGTTCCATTCTGGATTGAGGATTGTTATTATGCTGATGATTTAGTTCTTTTTCAAGAACTTTATCTTCAGCAGTTTGAACTGCATCATTAATATTTCCAAAAACTGACTTATTCCATTCCTTTAGCACTGTTTTAAGTCTTCTTAGTTTGAGTGAAAACTTTAGCATGCCCTGACCCTCACAGTTTAGGTTCCAGTTTTGGGAAACTGTTTGTAAAAAATTAGAATGAGTGATCCAACAGTTTTGAAACCTAAATGATTTAGGGCCAGAAGAATAGTTTAAATTAACAATTAAAACCAATAGAGGAGAGTGATCAGAAGGATGTCTTGCTTTTACTCTGATACTCGTATTTGGAAAAAGATTTAGAAAAGCCTCATTAGAAAGTCCCCTATCCAACCTTTCCCAAACATTTCCAGTCCTCACCCCACTCCAGGTAAAATGATTCCCGGAGGTTGGAAGTTCAATGAGATCATTGTTTTCTATGAATACATTAAAATCTATCATGCAGTTTAGGTTAGGTGCTGATTGTCCTAGATATTCGCTAGGTTCTCTAATACAGTTAAAATCCCCTATTAGCATTATCGGTTCATTACAGTGTTGTGAGAGACTATACCATAGTGGATATCTAGCTGACCTATCATGCCTAGCATAAGTGAATGCAGAAAACCATTTAAATGTTGATGAAGAATGTTGCAGTTCTGCTAGAACATATTGATCATGTATGGAAACAATAGAGATATTAAATGCGTCATTCCAGAAGATCCATATCTTGTCTCTAGGTTCATTGTAGTAGTTATTGAAACCAAGTTGAAAAGCTATGGATGCAATTTGATCAGATTTTAACATAGGTTCAATTAGAACAAAGAGGCTAATATCATGCTTTCTTTTTATGTTCCTAACTTTATTTTGAGCTCTATCATTCCTAAGACCTCTTACATTCCAGACACATATATTAAATGCTACCATTTTTACCTAAGTCCTGGGAACCAACTTGGGCCTTAGTCTGATCTGATTTTACTGATGTTACATAGCTCTTTTTATTCCTCTGATTCCTCTGTTTAGGTTCCATTAAAGAGAATATAAGGTCCTCATCAGATACATTATCCATTTGAAGGCTTCTAAAGCTATTGGGAGTTAATAAAGATGGTTCCAAAAATATATCTCCCTCTTTATCTATAGTTCCTTTATCTTTAGACCATATCACTCTAGGTTGTAGGTCAATATTGTCTAAAATGGTTCTATCCTCACTGTTCAATATAGCTGGAGTATGAAAGTTAGATGGCTTACCTCTACTTACCTGAATCCAGTCTTGATTTCTATCACCATTGTTCCCTTCTGAGTTGGGATGATCCTTTAAAATGTCCATTTGTTCTTGTACTGGGAGCTGGGGTGGTTCTTCTGAGTCCTGTTCCACTGAATTCCTTTGTAGTGACTCCTCCTGGACCTGATTCCCTGACCCTGCATTCTCCTTAATAAAATTATTAGAAACTTTGGTGACACTAGGAGTATTCAACTCACTAGTGTTAAAGGTAACCATTGGATTATTTGAAATTGCTATAAGCTCTTGTGAGGTATCAATGAGGTGCAAATCCTGTTCATCAGTGTCTGATACATTTTCTATTAGCACCAGTTCATTAATACCTTCTACCTGTGTGATGTTGGATGATCCCTTGAGGATACTTGGAGTCTGATTCATTTGCTGAGAGGTATCCTTGGAGACAACTTGGTTCATAGTCACTTCCTGATGTTAATTTTGATCTTGATGATGTTTTTCCTTCCATATACGTCCCTGATGTTGTCTGTGATTATACCCTACAAAACAATTGCCTTTCTTTTCCAAGGAGACTTCTTTAGCAGCAGGGTTAACATTCAAAACATCAGTTGGAATGACTTCTTTTTCCCGGGGGTTTAAACCTGATGAGGATGGTTTAGTTACTACATTATTAGGGATAGGTTTAGTTGCTGCATTATTAGGATCTGGTTTTAAAGGTCTCCATGGCATGGTATGTTTAGAGACAGATTGGCTTTGACAAGAGCCCTTTGGGTGGCCTATTCTAGAGCAGTTTGTGCAATAGTCCGGAACCCCCTCATACTCAACCCTTTGCCAAAATCCATTCTTTCTATAGCTGATCCATACTCTATCAATTAGAGGCTTTGTTATATCAATTTCTACGCATACTCTAGCAACATGAGGCCTAGTTCTATTCAGAGTAGCTTTATCTACTTTAACAGGATACCCTATGAGATTTCCAATTGACAACAAAGCATGCTCTTCAAAGAACTGATGTTTAAGACCATATAAAGCAATCCATACCAGGATAATTGGGGAGTCTGCGTTCGGATCAAAGTCTGGGCTCCATTTGGTGATTCTGATCGAGTATGCCCCAAAGTTCCAGACTTTATGCATCCAACACCTGTAATAATCATCTAAAAGGGTAAAATGAATTAAAACCTGATGATTGTCTAGAAGATAAATCTCGATATGGCCCATAAACCCTGCTGTTTGAAAATCTCGCCGGAGTTTTTCAAGTTTAGGGCGGGCTCTGGAAAACTTCCCGACTAGGGTAAGTTTCAGTGGCTCCTCGAGTTTATCACACTCTTCATCGGAGAAGTGTAATCCCGGTTCTCCCAGGTGGTCGATTCGAGGTTTTGGAGTGAAGGGTGCTCTGATTGGATCGGGTTTCACAGTTTGGGCATATGATGCTTTGATTTGTGGGATGGGTTGTTGTGTTGGGGGCTGCGCACTGGTGACGAGCTCCGCCGTCATGGCGGCGCCGGTGATCTGCAGATCAGACCGTTTGAGAATTGGCGAGAATTACGGAGCGAGATGAAGGAGAGAGAAAAACTCAAGTGATTCAACAACCATTAATTTAAGTCGTATAACGTTTTATTGTAAACATTTAATATAAATTTTATATATTATATAGGTTGCAAATGTAATAATGTTAAAATTCGTAAAAAATAAAATAAAAATTTATGTGAAAACATTGTAGTAACTGTATTTTGAAGTGAACCATTGGAGTAGATACACTGTAGCAACTGTAAAAAACACTGTAGAAGCTGAAAGATTGGGAAAAACCATTGGAGATGCCGTAACAAGTTATACTCCCTAGTCCACTTCACACAATCACTGAAATTCTAGTATTCTGACCATAATCAGAGCATCTCCAATGCTAAGAAGGTCACGAGTAAAATCCGCATCTATTTGTCAACTTTTGATGATGTAGATTTGAAAGATGTGATTGATTTTATTTTATAGACTTTACTCTCTAATGTACAAGTGTCAATTTTTACAATATTGATGTGATTAGGAATGTAAATATAATTTTGGTAAACAAACTAATTGCAATATTAATGTCAAAAGGAGAGTGAAAATAAATTTGGTAAACAAAGTAATCGACGCCCTCAACATGAGCGTCAATATATTGAAGGCCGATTTGACACCCTCACTTCACATGTGCATCCACATCAAACTGACGTCTTAATTGATGCTTGCATTGAAGATATATTTTTACCTCTTATACCAATCAATCCTACGTGTTAATCAATATTTTCAACATTGATAGTTGCATTGGAGATGTTCTCATACTCTTTGGTAATCTCACCCAGACCTTCCGTAGTCAATTACTCTAAAATGGAGGGAGTAAAAACCATTTATGAACAAGAACGGAGAAATCGAGGACTAATTTACAATAGCACATTTTCTATTTTAATTCTTTATAGGTGCCAATTACTAAGTTTGTAATAAATTGTACCTTAAGATTGGACAAACTGCACATATACTCTATGAAAACTGTGAATGTATCAAAGCTGAAATTTACAATCCAATAATATCCTTCTAATGTTGATAAAAACAAAAATCTAATAGAGAAAGATAAGAATGAAAATTCCAAAAAATGAATTAATAGAAAGGCCATTGATCCTCAACATTTGAAACGAGGACACACAGACAGTACGATAATTATAATAAGTACTAGGAAAATGGCGATGCCAATCAATTTCATCTTCATATTTTGAATCCACATCTTCCTTTTGATCTTAGTTCCCTGAGTTCTGAAATCTTGAGCCTGAAACATCAACAAAAGGAAATCTTGAGCATTCTCTTCAACTTAAATCGCATTATGGTTCAGTTTAGTTGATCTTACTTTGATGAAATTGATTCTAATTATAACGTATGCTATGCCATTTGCTTAATTTTACATCAGTTTAATTAAATCAACGGAAACAATAATTCCCGTTTGCCAAAACTTTTCTATAGACCAGTTCAGTAAAAATATAATTTAATGAAATTCAAATTAATTTAGTCATGCTGATTTTTTTTCGAATACATTAATTTTTATCTCAATTCAGTTCAATTCATTTCAGTTTATATCAGTTCAGTTCAGGAAAAATTAAGCTCCAGCAAACCGAGCTTGAATTCTGACTCACCTGAGATCTAAGATTTTCAGTCTTGTCAACTAGCAACTCAATCTTCTCCCCACGGTCAAGTACCTACAAATGAACACTTTAATAATTAGAAAAGGATGAACTAGAATTAGAAATTAAAACTACGTACCATTCAACTTGATAAAATAATGTTAATTTTCATCACTTTCAAATGTTATGCAATTATGAATATTTATATTTGTAAAAATACAATTGAGGTATAGTTGAGTATGTCGTTACCTTCTCAATATTCTCCATCATCACACCTTTGACTTCCGTTACTTGAGCTTTAACCTTGGCAACCTTGCTTATTTCTTCTGGATTCTCAACACAATATTTCATGTGCTCTTTTAATTTAGGCCTGTCATTATATCAAGAGGTAAGAAAATACAATTTGTTAATTAATAATACTTTGACAATTATATAATATGAATAATTCCAAAATTTTCTTTGCATTTCCCGTGTTAGACTTTTATGATATTCAGATTCTACACTTAACTTGAAACGTAAAATCCCCAAATTCATCGTATTTAGAAATTGCATTCCAATACAGTAAAATACGACGTGCAAATAGCAGAATAGTTTGGAAACCGGGATCTAAAAAAACATACCCATACTCTTTGTTAAGGCCCTTAGCCTTGGCTGTGGATGCTTTTCCCCCTCCATATCTTTTGTTAAAGTCTTCCTTCACCCGTTCTAAGAACGCAATCGGAAGCTGCCTGCCACCAGATTCCACCGCCACCACACAGTATGCTGCATTTAGAATCATCATCATCGCGGTTTTCATCAGAGATCAATATATGTCATGCAAACCATCAAAAATCTCGAAATATATTAGAAAACGTGGAAAATTCAGAGGCTTACTGAATCCGTTATCGACGTGGTAATTGAAGGTGTGGCCGTCGCAGTTGTAGGTGAATTTGTTGTTGGAGGACGGCAGTTTCTGGAGGCATTGCGCGGCGACGGTGGTGAAATTTCCGGTGAACTCTGTGTATTCTGCTAATATTACAGTGCCCCTTGCCACAAAGCTGTAGATCAAGGTTTGCTGCCCCATTTTTTATCTTCTGGAGATTAATTATCAAACAAATATACTGCTAATATTAATCTGTCATTTTTGTTCTAAGAATCTAAACTCTCATTGCAGCCTGAGAGCTGGGAAAATGGTGCAATTTTGGGAGGTGATGCAAATGAAAGTTTTGAGAGATGGGAGATGAATATTATTACCTAACAAAATGGTTGGATTGGAGAGAAAGTAGGGCAACACATGTGAAGAAATAGTCTTGTTGAATCTCACTATTCTTCTCTCAACCTTAAATGGTGGGACAAATATTGTGGTATTTTTGTTTGAATTACAATTTACAAGATATCCAAAATAAAAAATAAAATAAAATTAAAGGCAAAAATTGACACATTACTCAGATTCTAAATAAGTTGCAGGACAAGTACTAATCAGGAGCAAAGTTATCATGCATGTGATACTGAAATGGTCCTCAAAATGAATCACAAAAACCTGGCCTTCAACAAGAAGAACCATCTGAATTCACAAGACATTTCATACAGACTACTCTACACAAATTACAATGTTTTACATCAAGAGCTTCTACAATTTCAATCGGTACGTTAACAATCCAACCATAAACGACTCAAAAAACAGCGAAAATAAACGACCATCAAAGGATGTGGTAAAAAGCAAACACAGCTTCAGAAGAAGGATTTGAAGCTATAAAATCTGGCACTTTTTCAAAACATCAATCTTCTTCATCATGTTGCTATTTTTATTCTTCAGTGATGAAGAAACGCCGTCCAAATCCTCTGGATAAGGCAGGTTAAGCTTCCCACCAATTGTGTTATACCGAGAGCATCTCGGCAGGGTTATTTGAGAGCAACCTCAGCAGCCTGAACTTTCAGCTTCCATATTTGAGTTTTTGCAACCTGAGCTGCCTTTCTAGTCAGCCTACCAACCGCAATAGTTAGCTGTTCTGATTCCTCACTCGAATCCTTCCCGCCATTGTTGAGATTTTCGCGAAGTTATCCAATGATCTCCTCCAAAGAAACTCTAAAGTCAGTGACTTGAAGCTAATATTTCTGTCCCTTTTTCAGCAAAACACCAATCTTCTTCAGCATGTTGCCATTTTTCTTCTCCAGTGAAGAATCGTCGTCCAAATTCTCTGAATAAGTCCCACCCATTGTGCAGTACCCCATAGAGCTTGTCCTCTGAAAAATCTTCCCATTGTCGGTGGTATTTGAGAGCATCCCTGCAGTCATCTCTACAACCTTCCTCCACTGGTCTGCCTGAACTTTCAGCTTCCTTAGTTCAGCTTCCAGAGTTGAGTTTGCAGCCTGAGTTTCATCTAGCTGCTCTGTAGCATGAGCTGCCTTTCTTGTACTTTCATTAGCTTTGTCTGTAAGCTCATTGAGCTTCAATAGGGCTTCTTGCTCACTAGCTCGGGCTGCTTCTACTAAAGCAACAGCATCCTTATTCATTTTGCTTCTTTCAAGTTCCTGATTTTTCATCCTCATCTCCATCTTCAGTTTATTGTTCTCCTTTTTAAGAATCTGCAGTGCTGTTTGCTTCTCTGATAAGTCTGCTTTGAGATCCTCTAGGATTTTCTGTTCATTGAGATTCTTGAGTTGAGATTCTGCCTTCAGCTCTTCAGCCTTAGCTCTTGCGGTTTTAAGTTTTTTCTCCAATTCAGCCTCTCTCTGAGATGCTTCTGATTTTGTTTTCTCCACTTGTTTAAAAGCATTTCGAATCTGCAAAGTGCTTTGAATGTAGTCCTCTCTGTATCTTCTTTCAGATGAATCTAGTGCAGCTCTCAACCTAACAACCTCAATCTTTAGCTGTTCTGATTCCTCACTCGAATCCTTGCCACCTTTGTTGAGATTTTCGCGAAGTTCACCAATGATCTCCTCCAAAGAAACACCTCTTTCCTGTGATTCACATAACTCTAAAGCCAGTGACTTGTAAGACTCCATCTCCTCCAGCTGGATTTTAGCTTTACTCAATTCTTCCATGGCTTGAACCTCGGCCTCTTTGCTCTCATTCAACTGTGCTTTCATCTTCTCCACCATCACGAGTGTTTCAGTGAGTTCATGCCTCAAGCTCTGAATATCGGCATGGGCTGATTCAGCATGCTTAGCTAGTGATGCTTCAGATTCAGCCACCCTATCAAGCTGAGTTTTGAGCTTCTGGACTTCATTAATGGCAGAAAAGAGAGCAGCAGAGTCCATATCATGCTGCTTCTGCCTAGCGTCCAGTTCATACTCCCAGGCTCGATCGCGGTCTTTTGAGACCTTACGCAGTTCTTGGAATCGAGCATCGTCAGATTCTGAAAGCTCCTGCAACTGCTCCTCATACTCCTCTAGTTTATCAGACATTGCCAAAAGCTGCCTTTTAGCCTCCTCAGCCTCCTGCTTTGCCTTCTTTAGCTCCTCTTGGAGACGACCGAGCTGAGCTTCCTGTTCAGCGACTTTAGGTGGCCGTGTCTTCTAAAACAGAGATAACATGACAGACTCAAAAACCTCAAAAGCCAGAATATGATTGGAAAAAAACAACCTTAAATGCATACATATGTCTTTTGAATGTAAGAAAAAACCTCAAATACCTAAAAACTAAAACAGAATGTAAGAAAGGTAAAAGACATTTATACCTGAGCTGCTGGGCTCCTTGGAGAACGACGGTCAAGGACATTAGGGCTTCTGTCTTTTGACAGTTTGCTTGTAATGTAAGGGGGAGGGGGTGAAACTGAGCCAGCCTCCAAGCCAGGAATTCTGATCTTCTGATACGTTTCTGAAGGACTGGTTCTGTTTCCAGAGTTCAGATCACAAAATTAACTCAACAAAGGAGAAGGAATTTAAACAAGCAAAGAATTACAGCAAAAAGTGCAATCCAGTTTACACAAAAGATGTACACAATTACATCATCAAGCATCAAAATGAGACTTCAAGTGTCATAATGCATATTTGCACAGATAAGGACATGATCAATGGCAGTTTACCTTGCTTTTGGTGCCTGCATTTTAAAGGTGACGAGAGAAACAAAGGCAGGGTACTTCTTCAAAAGGCCCACCTAGAACAGTTCAAAGCGATACCTCGGGTCAGCAAGAAATTATAGGCAAATGATGCAGAAACCTCTTGTCATCACTAATGCACATCCAAGCTCAACCATTATCAAAAAAGAAGAAAAGAAAATACAACAAACAAACACAATTCCTTCAAAGATACTCTACCTCGACTCCCATCAACCAAACCTCCAATACAAGGATAGGTACAAATGCAAGACAAATATATGGTGGTAGAAAGTGGTAATAACAGGAAAAATAAAAAAGACACATTTTTGTTTTTTAAAAAAATGATTATGTTAGCCATGAATTAACTTGGTTTCCTCTTGATTCATTATTACTACTCCTGTTTAGACAGTGAAAATAGAGCATCATCCAAACATCAGCATACTTCGAAACGGATTCGAGTACACAAATCCTAAGATACATCAACAGAACAACAATAAGCACAGGTTTGACTAATCATATGCAGAACATTATTGTGACACCCAACAAACACAAACACAGTACTTAAACTACATAATTAGAAGAAATAGACACATATCAACCGCCATTTATTAATCAAACACCCAAACCTTAAAAACTCATCAACATCTCCTGATATAAAAACACCTAAAGATTGGAACTTTACAGCTCAACACAACAAGCACGCGCGGAAAAAACTCAACTACTTCTTGAACTCAGAAAAAACATTCAGCATCACTAAATACCAGAAATGAATGAACTTTTTTGCTGCAAACTTACTCAATAAACAATGCGCTGCCGGCGAGTGGAGAAGTCTGAAGCAGAGGAGCCCTAGCGAACACTTTATGTAGGTGTTTTGTGGGTGAAGAGGCCTGTTGTAGCTTCATCTTCAATCAGTTCTCAATCACCTTTTATTCATCGAACAATTAATGCTGAATATTGGAGCATTTTTAAAAACGCATTCGTACGCGTTCCTATGATTCGATATTAAATAGGTTTGGGTGTGTTATTGACTGTCATCTGATAATGGCTGCCTTGCAAAAAGACTCGTACGCCTGATTTCACTCTGGAGCAAATTTATGGGATCTTTTCTATTGCAGAAATTTCAAATACATTTTCTCTTCAATTCTATAAAATGGAAATGTCAATATTCTACAAAATGGAAATATCAATTTCTACAAAATGGGGATTTCAATATATAACACACCCATGTTTAGTATATTTTTTTATGGAAGCTATCACACATTTCCTTTCACATATATTCTTTTTGTCTCATAAACCACAACACACATTTCTATCTTTTTTATGTAGTATTCTATTTGTTCCCTTGATACCAACATAATAGAATACCATACTTTATATATTATAATATTCTTATATTATATTGTTATATTCTCATTTTATAAGTGCAAAGATTTTGTGGAATATAATAAAATTCATATAAGGTGGTTGCAGACTTGAAACAAAACTCTTCCAATATAGTACTAAGGTTAAAATAAAGTTCCTTTTATGTATATTATCATATCTATTCCAAATTTCCAATGCTTAAGTCTTACAGCAATCAACAGTTCGTGCATACTAGACTTTCCATTTCGATACAGTAATTTATAATTCAATTATCTGCATTTTTTAAAACATATAAATCATAATGCACGATACAAACTGATGCTATACAAAGAAACCGGAACCAGCAAAGATGTACGTGTTGATTCCAGTTCAACATTCCAAAATAAGTAAAGTGTTTTTCTTTAAAAAAATCTTCCACGGAATGCTGATTCTAGTTTCCATTCTGTCCATTCACCATATGCCATGAGTAATTAGAAAAAAGTAGTATTTTATTTGTCTCAATCGATCTCACCGTGCTTAATAGTCAAAAGATCAATCTTGAAAGTGAGAAGATTAAACATAAAAGGGAGAAGATCATGCTTAATATGTAAAAGGTCGGTATTGAAAGTGAGAATATCAACATTTGTCCCTTGGTATCACAGGAGACCTTCTCAATAAAATATCAGTATGAATCAGGTAAATCTTGAGAATGTAATGATCCCTAGACATTTCCTGCTCATTGGATAGTAAATACAAAAATAAGTAAAAATCATACACAGGCATATATTAGAACATGGCAAATGCCTTTATGTTCCATCACCTTTTTAATTAGCTAAGCAAAGGCAACATTCCTGATTACAGTTCGAATACACAACACAGATGGCTCAACTTCAAACTAAGAAGGCTAATCTATGTATAAGCATTGTCAAGAAAGAACTTAATCATTATCTAGACTGTAATTTGAAACAATATTCTCCAGCCTCGAGGGCCGGACAGTTGCTCATCTGATGCACATCTACTGACTGAAGTTACGGACAGTTGCTCATCTGATGCACATCTACTGACTGAAGTTATGTAATGCACGGTATGCACCTCTGCAGGTACATATAAGCCATATTAAAGTCAGATTTTCAAGTGAAGAGTGGAACTCTCTGCTCCCCCGAAGCAAAAGAAATTATGTTCTTCCTTAGAGGTGAAATGTAGTTGACTCCATGAAATGCAGCAACACGCAGCAGATTTAGAGGTCCAAAGTCAACCGAATATGCCTTCTGAAAACCATCCAGAACAGCCATCATTGCAATATTCGCAGCTTTCCTTTCCGTCTCATATCTTCTCAATAGAGATACCTAAAGATCGTTACATAAAAAATGTTTAATATAGCATTTGCACACTCGAATCCAATCAAGTTCTCAAAAGAATAACAGAGGAGTGTAAGGATATTCTACATACCTCTCCAATATCAGACCCTACAGCAATGCCTTCAGCAATAACCTTTGAAAGAGAAGACGCATCTCCAAAACCCATATTAACTCCTTGACCAGCTAAAGGGTGCACAGTATGAGCTGCATCACCAATTAGAGCAACCCGCCTAGATACGTAAGAGTTGGCATGCTTTAAAGACAAGGGAAACACCATTCTCTCCGAGGCCAATTTCGTAATTCTGGGAGGTACTTCAAATTGTTCGTTGGCTGATGACGTAATATCAAATTTGAGCCAAGAAAATAGTCCACCACCACCACCACTATGTTCGGACTGAGGACGGGGCCCATGTCCATCATCAAGAGCCTCATTGATTGCTTTTAGAAAGTCTACCTCATTCATTGATTTGCGTTCTGAAGCTTCGTTAGGATCCATTGTCCAAACGATATTGCTGAAGTTGTCACCAACTGGAAGAAGTGCAATGGGCCCAGAGCGCAGAAATCGTTGCCAAGCACATCTGTTTAAATCTGGATGCTCTACTGTACAGATAATTGCATTTTGAGGGTACTTCCATCCAGTTGTTTTGATTCCAGCCAAATCCCTGACATGAGATCTTGATCCATCTGCTCCCACCTGATAAAGGCATCATAAGTAGGGAGCAAACAACTTGTTTTTAGTTGAGAAATGACAGAAAATATTCAACTTAATTATGAGTATAATTTTCTTTTTATTTATATATGCTTGAACAAGCTTTGTACTTACCACCAGTTTTGCATACATACTATTGCCATTGTCTAAGTTCAGCTTAGCTAGACTTGTATGAACTTGAGAATTTACACGGTCGGATCCCGATGGAACATTTAGATCTAATGTTGATAATCTGGCAGGATGAATCGTCTGCTGCATATTTAGCTCCTGATAAATATTTTCATTATCAGCTATTTTTGGCCAAGAATAAAAACCCAGATTTAAAGAACACAACAGATTTTCTGAAACAGATATTTTTAATCAAAGCAATAAATGAAAAATAGTACTCCCTCCGTACCAGCTGGATGTGCACAGCTGACTTTTCACGGTCTTCAATACACGTGTTTGACTGCTAATATCTTTAACTCCGTATATTATAAAGATATGAAAATTTGATATTAATAAACTACATGTTACGACGATTCCAACAATATTAGATACGATAATATTTTTATTTATCTATGCATTCAAAATTTCAGTCAAAATTTAGCATAGTTGACTGAAAAAAGTCTCCTGTGCAGAAACAGGTGGTCCAGAGGGGTAATTTAATTTATCCTTTCAGACAGCTCTCTTTTGTTCCCAAATTTTGAGTTCTCCATTAGCTTTGAGGCTTCTATGAAAGGATTTTAAGAAGAAGAATTATGAAGAAACAAAGTTGCACTACTAATTTTGACAAAAGAACCAGAAAAAGAAAAAAATCAGAAGCAAGTTGCAACAAAGGGACATCCAACTCATGATGATTGTCTAGGAGAGGCTAAAGAATGTAAAGAAATAATGTACTTTAAGGGAAAAGGAGTAATCAGCAACTTCTACAGAAAAGCATCTTCCAAAATCAACTTGACTAGCCCATAAATAGCCCAGGAGATAATATAGAACAAATCACCCAAAAATAGGTCAACAGAATTCCAGTACCTCCATGCGCATTAATAAAGATCTCTGAAGCACTTTATTTTCTACGACACACCTGATTCAAAACCACAAGTATCATTTGTAAGCAATAGATGCAGGATAGGAATTAAAAAAATTGTATTTAGTAAGGGATACTACTTACCCGAGGACTTCTTTGTCTACATCTCTCGCACTGTACCTTGTAAATCCTAGACCAGTATAGTCCCAAACCTGTGGAGAAGTAGATAAACCAGCAAAATGTGATTTTTTCCACAAAGTATCTCATATTATAAAGTGTGGGAGCAGCTAAACTTATTCTTAAAAAATACTACTAAACTAAGTGATGCATCAACCATTTGTGAGAGAAAAAACTGCCTGCAGTTTTAAAAAACCTTGCAAGATCAAGAACAACTTCTGAAGCAATGCACGGCTATTCGGCTAATGATGATTTAACAACTATTTGACAAGTAATACTTATGGCAACAAGTTAATGCAACTGAATCTACTCTACTGGGAACCATAGTTATGATGTTGCAACTTCCCCTTAAAATGACGAAAGACTAATAAGAGAGTGAGAAAAATATACAGTCATAAGATCTTGATTATATGAAAAGGTTCTTATGCAGGTTTTAACTAAAAAAGCTCTACAACAAATTATCCACTTAAAAAGCTCAGAACACTGAAGATGCATGACAAGTGCAAAGATGGGATCAATTTACAGTACCTGCATTTTATCAAAGTAAGCATGCCGATGCTGCTCAATATGTTTCCATGCACCCATACCTGCACGGTAGCATTTAAATGTAAGTGGTCATGGGCATAATTAAATTAATGAAATAATTTTTTCAACAACTGAACTTCCATATAATGTCTGATGTGAGATAGCGCACGTGAAATGCAAAAGATGAAAGGAGAAATTGAAAACTCATCATGGACTCATAAATGATAAATTTTAATATGATTGCAAATAGTTTGAAACACAACTTACAATAGATTTAAGGGATCGCAAAGTGAAAAAAGAAAGTTTAGGAATTCATCAGTAGCTCTAACACAGATTTCAGATAATATATTTCTGCAAATAAATATAACAAAATTTCATTTTTCTTTCAAATCAGTGATTTTATTTCATAATTAGCACATAAGACTGGTGAAGACTCCTTTAGCTCTGATCGGACCTATACCATACCCAATACAGTATTTCATAAGGAGCAGTGGAGCACAGATCAAAGCAGGAGTAAAAACAAAGTCACACTACTCCCTTTAAAAGATAATATAACAAATAAAAAAGGATCAAATATTTAACAGTCAAGAGCAGGACATATGGCCAAATCAACAATCAGCTATTAACAATCTGTGCTAGATTTACATTCTAACTGTTGTTTTCAGTTGCAACTTACATGACAGAAATAAAATATTCAGACTAAGAATTAAGCCATATAAAAATGTGACCTTCAAAGAAAGACATAGTTGCAGGCGTCACGGTACTGACTCTTGGATCGGGAGGATCCTCCTTTTTTATGACATTTCCAGCCGTCAATGCAGGGTTGCTATCAATTATAGCTAAACTTAGATGTTTAGTCAATGGATTGCTAGCTGCAGAACATTATGAAACAACTAATGTAACCAAGATAATCCCAAAAAGGTAGCAGTAAACACAATCACACGAAATTCAACATCAATTGAGTACCCAAGGAGCATGCAAGAGCCATGCCAACCATGCCACCTCCGACAATAGCAACATCATATTGAGAAACATTATCAGTTGAATCTGGCTTCTCAAGAAGGCCCTACAATGCCAGGAGTAAAAACTCAATTCTAAAGCCCTTTAAAACAGAAACTTGGGAGAAAAAAAATACTAGCAATAAGTCATCAGGAGGATTAACTGAAAGATCCACATAAATCAATAGCAACCGGTAAATAATACATACACAAGGACATCACTAGATAGGTCCACCCCAGACTTCCATGCCTATCTTTGGCCAACTAAATGCGTTAAGACACATCAGTGTATCATAAGCAATTCATTGGGGGAAAACACCATACTCCTGATTTTAACTAGGAATGTGCATATGAGGTAAGTAAAGGCTAAACAAGATAAGAAAAAAACATCAATTACCTTAGCGGCTTGGTTGGTAGGTGGAACATTACTCGCAGCAGCACAGAAATTTCTGCAGCCAGAAGATCTCCATGTTCGCTTAAATCTCGCAACAATCACCCTACATTTAGAAGAGAGAATCCAATTATTCAACAGTAGGAACACCTAACCTCTTATACTGTTATGTCAGTTAAAAATCTTATCTTTTCTGATCATTCTACAGTAACATTTTCAACCCCCCTACACAGCCTTTACACTCTTTACTCAGCAAATTTACAAAAGAAAGATACTTAAAACAAAATTAGAGTAACCAATACATGGTTTATAGATATAGAGCAGACATCCCATAAGTAAACACAAACACACAAATCCGACGTAGCTGCGCACACACAACACACATATTGGTAGTTGATGTACATCAAAATTTATGAAAAAACTGGAAATCATACCTGTTCATTATACCGATTCTTGGTTACAGCAAAAAAAGGACAGTACTCCCTGTAAAAAAACGGAACAATATTTCTCAATCATGAAATTCAGAAATGCCCTTTCCCTCACTAAAATGGTTCTATGCAGGTACATATACGCCATATTTATCAGTGCTCATCTTTGCAACAGACCGTTTGCCTTGTGTATGAATTCAAAAACAACAAACTATATAACCAGTTTATATGCATATAGGCACGGATCAAGTAATTTGATTTGGAATTTTTTTAAAAGGGGGAAAATTAGAGCAGACATTTAATCAAACACCTGGAGTACATCAAAAGAAGAGTGAAACACGTAAATACACAACCAGTGAATAAGCATAGAAGACGAAATTTTACCAATTCAATCGTCGGCGGTGATGCTACCATCACAGTCTCGGTCCGGCGACGGCGGCGAGTAGGAGAGCTGGTGGCTATTTCGATGGAGGACCAGAGAAGCTAGAAAGAGGGAAAAGGGAATGTGAAGTTGTGACAAATGTCTATTTCCTTAACTGCCCCTTACTGGTTTAGGTAATACTATTTCTGTGCACGAAGCGCGTGACGTCTCACGAACAAAACTGGTGGCACCCATAATCGGAAAAGCGATCTCCACATAATATAAAACACCCGCCAACGCTCACCCTTGTTCCACGTGTCCCCTTAAACCACCCCATCACACTCTCTTTCCCTGCACTTCCCCCTTCGGAAGCTTCACACATTTCACATCCTTAAAAACGAAGAAAACACACACTCACACAGTCACTGATTTCACTTCACACGCATACTTACTTTCCCGATTCGGGGATTCCAGCTGATTTCCGCAATGGACGCAGCTGCCGCTGCACAGGTGGTCTGCGGCGGAATCAATCCACTCAGTCGCACCGCCGCCGCCGGGCGCCACTACGCTGCTCTCCCGGCGGCCAGCCAGCGGAGGATCCGAAGCCGGAATGGCGTCGTGCGAGCAATCGCGACTGAGCCGAAACCCGCTGGTGCTGCTAAATCTTCGACTCCGGCACCGAAATCCGTCAATGGATATAAATCCTCCACGCCCGCGCCGTCTAAGAAAGTCAACGGAACGTCAACGGTACAAATTTTTCTTTACTAAATTCTCTCAAGTTAATTTTTTTTTACTAGAAAGAAAATGTGATATGTGTTTGTAAATGAAAGTTTCGAGCTTGGGAAATTGCAGAGAATGCAAGATGTCTCGCTTGAGATTAAGAGAGTGAGGGCGGAAATGGAAGAAAATGAGCAATTGGCAGCGCTAATGAAGGGGCTTCGAGGACAAAATTTGAAGGATAATCAATTCGCTGAAGATGATGTCGAGCTCAAGCTGGTTGAGGTTGGTCAACATTACCTACTTTACTTCACGATATGTTATTTGTATAGTGGATCAAGTTCTTGATTTTATTTTTGAGGTGGTTTTCACTTGTTGGTCTATTTGATATTTCCAGGTTGATGAAAGCAGTGAGTTTTTGCCGACAGTGTACGATCCCGCTACTATCTCTGCATATTGGGGAAAACGACCTAAAGCTGTAGCGACACGAGTTGTGCAGTTATTATCGGTTGCTGGAGGCTTTCTTTCTCGTATTGCTTTGGATATAATTAACAAGAAGGTCAAAGAGGTAAAGAAATATTCAAAGATTGAAAGAATGGATTTTGATCATGCTTGATGGCCTAGTTAATTAGGATTTGTTTTTATTATTATTTTGTTTTTGTAAATTGTGTTGTTTTTGCATGATCATACTTGTATCAATTATGACACCTGGTATCCCCCCTTACCCTTTGTTGTTTACAAAATACAACTACTAGAATGAAGTTGCTCGAGCTATTGAGATAAGAGAGATTGTGACCTCGCTGGGACCAGCATACATCAAGCTCGGGCAGGCACTGAGCATTAGGCCAGATGTATTATCCCCTGCTGCTATGGTTGAACTTCAAAAACTTTGTGACAAGGTGAGGTTCATTTATTTTTCAGAATTTATTGTAGTTATTCGGAAAGTCAGAAGTTCATGGAACTTGAAGGGTGTCTGCTCATTTATTTCTGGAAAAAAGTGAATAGGGTGAAATTCTCTATCCTCAAGCTTCATTGTATCTTGCATTTAAGAAAGCTCTAGATTACCAGTGAACTGGAAGGATGGAGTGAACTTTCTAGATTCTATTTTTATTGGATACTCTCTTACAAACCCTTCCTTGGATTGGCATAGGTACCATCATTTCCTGATGATGTTGCTATGGCTCTTTTGGAGGAGGAGCTTGGACAACCATGGTATAACTTATATTCAGAACTTTCTACATCCCCAATTGCCGCTGGTAATTTCTATGGCAGTTTATTGCCTGTCAAAATTACTTGGTCATATTGGTTGCTATATACAGTATTTAATACACACACACACGGGTATTTGAGTTATTTAAATTTTTTTACACTGAAGTATTTCCTGTTGCCGTTAAAAATGTATTGCAGCATCTCTTGGACAAGTTTACAAAGGCCGGCTGATAGAAAATGGGGACTTGGTTGCTGTTAAAGTTCAGAGGCCTTATGTTCTTGAAACTGTTACAGTTGATTTATTCATTATCAGGAACTTGGGCTTGGTACTAAAGAAATTTCCTCAGGTTGGTTTACTCTATGTATTTTTTATTATTATTGACAATTTGTAATGATTAATGAAGAATAGAATTGGAAAATTGACTACTTAATTATTTTATCTTATCAGATATCATTAGACGTGGTTGGGTTAGTTGATGAATGGGCTGCACGTTTTTTTGAGGAACTTGATTATATTAATGAGGGAGAAAATGGAACTAAGTTTGCAGAGATGATGAAGAAGGATCTTCCACAGGTATATTGAATGCGGTAACCAATGATATCTTTTCTAATGCATATCTTGTGATGAAAGAAAATGTTCCGGTGAACTTCTCAAGACAGAATCACTTTAGTTTGATAATTTATGTGCGGTATGTATGTCAAATTTTGTGTAAGCTTCTAATAAGCCCAGTTTTCAGGTGGTTGTACCTAAAACTTACACAAAATATACATCAAGGAAGGTTCTTACAACAGGGTGGATTGATGGTGAGAAGCTTTCTCAAAGTACTGCCAGTGATGTTGGGGACCTGGTCAATGTTGGGGTGATATGTTACCTTAAGCAGGTAAATTCACAGTCTGCGGCCTTCTGTTTTAATTCTGTACGATAATATCTATATTGGGATATTTATCTCCATTGGTATGTTTTGTTTTTTTGAAATGGGTGCATTAGCTTGCCAAGTTAGTTCACTCTTTCCATTACTGGTGTCAAATTATCAAATGTAAAATTCTTATTGTATTCCCTGAATTTACAACTTTAGGGGGGGGGGGGGGGGGGGAATTAGAATTACACTTAACGGTGTTTGGTGTTATTTTGGCGTGCACGTGAAGTTCTTGTATGCAGTCATCCGGGCTCGTCTTTATTTGCCAAACTGTTTTCTAGAAACAACAAAAGTCTCTACCTTTGGAGCTTGTATTGTATGCGCAGGTTCAGATACTTGTCTTGCACAGAGTTCAAACAGAGATTACTCTGCTGCTTGGTTTGCTAAATTTGCTACTTTTAATATACTCTTTGGATGTGTTTCTGCAGTTGCTTGATACTGGATTCTTCCATGCTGATCCACATCCAGGGAATTTGATACGAACTCCAGACGGGAAATTAGCAATACTTGATTTTGGTAAAACTTTGTCTCATTGTATTAACATTAATTTTTTATTGCTTTTATTAGTTTTTATTTCCAGCCACGAATATACTCTTTCTTGTCAAGTGGAAGCTTTATGTTTTTTGCAGTAAATTTTGATTATTCGGATCTATCAATTTTAATTATCCATATTAACTACACGATCTGTGGTGGCTATATTGGCATCATATTCCACAGGACCTTGACATCTTTGTCTTTAAAGTAATATTCAAATTTCTAGACTTTTTAAGATTCTCCTCTCATTTTCTCTTTGTTTCTAATAAATGTCGTTACGGTGTCTAGGATCTATTATGTCCACACACCCCTCTCAACATTCTAATTTTTTAATCAGGCCAGGTTATTTTGAATTAGACACGATGGTGACTGTGTAGCATTAAATACTCTAGCATGTCGAAGTAGTTAATTACTTTGTACAATTGTACAAGTACACTTTATTGCTTTTGATTCTATTGTTGACTGAAGTATGTTGCTCTTGCAGGCTTAGTTACAAAGCTGAAAGATGATCAGAAATATGGAATGATAGAAGCTATAGCTCATCTTATTCATCGAGATTATGATGCTATTGTCAAAGACTTTGTCAAACTTGAATTCATTCCAGAAGGGGTAAACTTAGATCCCATTCTACCTGTCCTAGGGAAGGTTTTTGATCAGGCATTGGAGGGTGGTGGAGCCAAAAACTTCAACTTTCAGGAGTTAGCATCAGATCTGGCACAAATAACATTTGACTATCCCTTCAGAATTCCCCCTTATTTTGCTCTAATTATTAGAGCTATCGGGGTGCTGGAGGGCATAGCCTTAGTGGGAAATCCAGACTTTGCTCTTGTGGATGAAGCTTACCCTTACATTGCACAGGTATGGAGATATTATAATTGCTTTTTGTACCGTCAGGACTCAGGACCATGTTTTTTCTTCTTCCTGTATGTATTAATGAGTAAAAGCTTTAATAGAGTGGGAAAGCTTGTTTAAACAAGAAAAGAGAACAGTTAAAACTTAAAATTGATATAACTAGTCCTTTAGATATTCTTTAGAATAGGCAATCCATAGCCAATTTCTTGTCATTGTAAAGTTGCCCAGATTTCGGAACAAGCAAATTTCATGTATTCCCCTGTTATGGCCTACTATTTCGGGATGGTGTAGTTTATTCTCTCCAGCACTTTGCCTATTTATTGGAGGAATTATTTTGCCTCAAAAGTATAATATTTGATAAAATTTTCGTTGGTGCACTTGTTGCAGTAACATTTCATCACATTATAAGTGTCTTCTGTTTTTTGCCTTATAGCAAATTGCGACTGTGTCTGTGTTATCTAATTCTAATATTTCTGGGAATTTTCTTTTGGAGTTGTGGTGTAGGCTTTTGTAAATGTGTAATTCTTGAATGAATGCTTGATTCCGTTGTCTGTTAGGTTTTATTGAATAAAATCTAATGTCTGTAAAATTATTTTGGATACAGAGACTCTTGACTGATGAATCTCCACGACTACAAAATGCTTTACGTTACACAATATATGGAAAATCTGGAGTTTTTGATGCTGAACGATTTATTGATGTCATGCAAGCCTTTGAGACTTTCATTACAGCTGCTAAGAGTGGCGGTGGAGATAATCTAAGCGGAAGAATGGCAGAACTTGGTGTATTACAAACTCAAACAAGTTATACGCTTCCTCAATTCCCAGGAAATAGTCAGTCTGGGGAGCCAATTCAAACTAGAGCTGCACTAGCATTTTTGCTGTCTGATAAGGGGAACTTCTTCAGAGAATTTCTGTTGGATGAGGTAATGTAAACGTGCTGGCACTTACAATTATGAAATTTACTTTTAGCGTCCTCTGAATTTTTTCATGTTGCATATATGACATTCTCACTTAGTGGAAGCTTTTGATATGTTTAAGGATAAACAAGCTCCCTTCAAAAAGTTATCAGTGATACTCCACTAGAATGCAAATATTTACTGCATGCTGTGTATTACTGTCAGAAAAAGCTCCCTAGTAACTTGCTTGTGGCATGTTTGCAGATTGTGAAAGGAATTGATGCAGTCACTAGGGAACAGCTGGTGCAAGTATTGGCATTCCTTGGCGTTCAAAATGCAACTCCTGTGTTTGGCATGGTTCCTGCTCTGGGGCCTTTTAGGCCAGCCACACTGCTACCAACCATAAATGAGGAAGACAAGATCATCTTAAACAACGTCGAAAAGATCATTGAATTCTTAACAGCTGGAAGTATAGCATCATCAAATAAGGTAAATAAATCTGAAACCATCCTCGATCCCCTACATTTACCCATTATCCCCAATGATTGAAGTTCGTCTGCATTTTAAGAGTGTGTGAATGAGAATCTTTGATCTAATTTGATTAGCACTTCTGTTTTTGATCTATAGATACACGGAAAAGCTTACTCTAAAAGTCACACATAAAAAAATCTGTATACATGAAAAAGTTGCAATATCAAAAAGTTTCATCATCATTTTGTTTGCTTGAACAGGGTGTGGATGTCCCTCGAGTTATCCGGGAACTGCTTCCAGTTTTACCAGGGCTATCTGCCAAAGTGCTCCCTGATTTGCTGAGCAGGCTATCCTCAAGGGTCTTTGCACGACTGGTTCGAGACATATTTCTGTAGATAATACGAAAACTCTTCAACGGCCCACTGAAATATGAAAATGTGCATATCTGATCTGGTGAGGTGATGTAGAGGTCTCTAGAAATAGCATATGTTTTTGTTACAGCCCTTTGTATAACCTCCAGAAACTCCAGTTTATAGTTACTGGTATATATATCCATGTATATGATACGAAAACAGAACAGGAATACAAAGTAACACCATTCTTTTGGAAATGTCTAAAAGCTGCAGAAATTTTCTTTGTTGGTAAGAAATGCAGCACCAAGAATGATCCTGGTCACATAAGGCTGCATACTGAAAAAAGAAGCATTAGCAGCTGCCTCATTCTTCACCTCGTACTCTGCTGAGTATCTGACTCTGCACAAATTTTCATCTTTCTCGTTTTCTATCACTTCGACCCGAACTCGGTAGTAATTGAAACCCAGATCCAGATACCCCCCTTCTTCCAGCTTTGCCAGTTTAATCCTTTTCTCATCATCCACCATGTAGTATCTCTCTTTGCATGTTGCTTTACCTGATATTATGAAGTTCATTAAATTATAATTTCACTGTCAGTGAACTGATCTGATCTACCTATAAGTTCAAGAGAACGTGCCCTTATCCTTGCATTAAAATACAGAGAAGACATTATTATAGTTTTGGAAACTTCTCAATAATTTCACAAATCATCTCCACTTTTGGAGATTTATATTTTTTTTTCTGTGTCTTTTTTCAGTTTGGAGATGCCCAATAAAATATCCATTAACACGTGTGCAATGGATATAAAAATGAGAATGTCTCTTATTAGACCCGTCCCAATTGAGACCATAAACAAATACTGATTTTCTCACTTTCAAACCTTGACATTTTACCTATTAAGCATGATCATTCAGTATACTATAACAGATCTTTTCACTTTTATGTCTGATCTTTTCACTTTCAAAACTGATTTTTTTACGTATTAAGCGTGATCATTCGGTGAGACCAATGGAGACAGGTCAGAATTTATCAATAAAAAAATTATTTGGATTATTCTGACAAACATAAACTTTCTTAATTTTAGTTTAGCTCAACTCAGGTCGGTTGGAATCGGAAAGAAGGGCTTACCGGACGGAAGTGTGAGCTGAATGAGTGTTCCGGTGCCCCCATCTCCTTCAAGCACGACCATGGAGGTTGAAATCTCAGGGTGCTTTTCGATCATAAGCCTTGAAATCAACAGACTACCAAATACTCTCCACGCTTCATTTGCTCCAACTTTTATTTCCATCTCCACACATGCGCTTCCCAACATGATCTCAATATCTCTTTTCGTTTAACTGATTTTTTTCTTTTCTTGACAGTGCTATGCACTTATAAAACTACTTTATAGTCATGTTTACCAAGTCCACGATGTGACCAATTGAGAGAAAGTCAAAGGGAAGAAAACAAAACATAATTAAACAAGTTGATTTATTTTATATTTATGAAAACAAATGTTAATATACATATTCTCAGTTGAGAGGTCTTAAAAGTTTAATAGGTAAAAAGACCAAGCTTAAAATTGAGAAGATCAATACAGAATAGATAATTATCAGGAATGAAAGTGAGAAACAGATAATCAAATAATCATGCTAAGAGATCAGGCTATGAAAGTGAGAAAATCAACACATGAAAATGAGAAAAACAATATTTGCCCTTTGTCTCAATTTATACAGTCTTAATAAATAACATTACTAATTTCCTTTTTTTTTAAAAAAAAAAAACCAGCAATGCTGGAGGGATTTATATTAGGCTACTTGAACCATAAAAACTCCATAGATCTTACATTTTGTCCAAGAAAAACCTCAACACAAAACAATGTGGGATGAAAAAACTTAGAGGTTCAAAAAAAACCCCACCAAGTTGGGATGAAATTAAAAAACTTGGGAAAGATCATGCATCTATTATGGTTAGCAGAGTCAAATAGCTATCAACTATAACCTATCCAAGTTAGTAGTTTAGAGCCCCCAAGGTTGAACCACGAGTATGCCAAGGTGAAGATATTCATTCAAGTTACAGTTCAGTGATTTTTGGATGTAATCACTATTTAATAACTTGAATGTTACAAAATCTTGCCAACTTACAGACAGAAAAATCTCTTCTGTGATGATGCTTTAGGTGAAAGATGATTTATGTGTTGTTCCTCTTCGGTGCTAATCCATGTGTTCCATCTGGAGATCAGTCCATCTGATGGAAGCAAGTAGTTGTACAAAACATTTTTCAGCATTTGTCCAGTTTGAGTTGCTTTTGAGAGAGTAATGTGGCCGTCTTTGAGGATTTGTCATAAGACCTTGTGGTATTCCTGAGAAAAAGTGAGAGTAAGGTAGTGAAATGTCCTAGGTGTAAAGCTAGATGAATTATTAGAACTTTGAAAATTGTACACTTGATCATTCCAATGCTTCATTTTAGACTGAGCTAGATTTGTTTTCTTCCTTGCCTTGTTTCCTGTCAATAACAAAACAAAACTGCAGCAGTATCTTGGTTCTCAAGAATAAATTTTAAGCCATTCTAACATAAGGAAATTCTTGGCTATCTAAAACAATTAGACTTCTTATGTTGATTGGGAGATTTTGGTTATTGAAAATTCTAGTTACTTTGCTTTCACTAGCCATCTTAGCAAGAGCATCAGCCACATAATTTGTTTCCGTATAAGTATGTGAAAAATTAAATGAGAGCTCACCTGCTATCATATATCCGGTTATTTCTCATCAGATTGGTGTACTTCCTAGGGATTTTGAATACCCTTCTCACCATCTTTAGCAGAATCATTTTGAATTCCATTTCACATTACTAATTTCCCTATGAACTTTTTTTTTTCAAACAAATATATTATTAAACTCGAACAGAAAACATGATAGTTTTGGCCAACTGATGGGCCTGACATACATCACTTCTTGCTACTTTCTTAACTACTACATACTGAAATAAAAGTTTGACAACATTAAACTCATATACAAACGGTTGCAGTCCAATATTCCTATCGACTGAGTTTTAAGTTTTAACTCTTAGCACGCGTTTACTATGGAATTAATTAGGGTAGAGGATCAAAAAGATCATTTCAGAAATGTTATACTAAAAACTAGCTAGGGTCAAGAATAATTAGTCAATAAAGTATACGAAATTAGAAAGATGTTTGATGTGGGAATTAAGTTTAGTGCCACTTGACATTTGGAGGTTGCATCATTGTCAAGGAGACGACTAATATATGTACTCAACTATAAACAAAGGCACAAGTGACAAGGTAAAAAATCTCCATTGTCTCATAATACTTATGAAATATTAGAAATAATCAATACAGGTATTTTTTTTATGGATAAGTCTTGTAATAGACCGTCTATATTCTGATCAAAATATAAACGGGACTGATATGTTAACTATACAGACACGAAGGGACCAATTTGCAATTTCTGAAAAATTAGGATTTTCACGCGCTACAGTAACCCGCGCGTGAACAGTGCCAGTGAATAGTGCCAGACCTTCATGTTTGAACATCCAGGTTCCATGTTATAAAACTTTCATGTTTCGTGTTAAAATCTTAATGTTTCGTGTTAAAACCTTCATGTTACATGTTAAAAACTTCATGTTTTAACCTCCAGGTTCCATGTTATAAAACCTTCATGTTTCGTGTTAAAATCTTAATGTTTCGTGTTAAAACCTTCATGTTACATGTTAAAAACTTCATGTTTGAACCTCCAGGTTCCATGTTATGAAACATTTATGTTTCGTGTTAAAATCTTAATGTTTCGTTTTAAAACCTTCATGTTACATGTTAAAAACTTCATGTTTTAACCTCCAGGTTCCATGTTATAAAACCTTCATGTTTCGTGTTAAAATCTTAATGTTTCGAGTTAAAACCTTCATGTTACATGTTAAAAACTTCATGTTTTAACCTCCAGGTTCCATGTTATGAAACCTTCATGTTTCGTGTTAAAATCTTAATGTTTCGTGTTAAAACCTTCATTTTACATGTTAAACATTTCATGTTTTAACCTTCAGGTTCCATGTTATAAAATTGCATAAAGGTCCCTCCGTGTTTTTGTAAAATTGCATAAAGGTCCCTCTGTGTTTTTGTCTTATACACTATTTACAACTTAATCATTGGTTTATATTCTGTCAGAATATAGACGGTCTAGTCAGAGACCGACTCTTTTTTTATTATTAATCTCATATTTTCAGTAATTTTATTTATTCAAAAGAATTCTTTTCTTTAATGTTGCAAATTAAAAAAAATATATTAATTGTTTTTAGAAAGATTAATAAATCTTATAAATTTCTATGTAGATTATAGAGACTTCAACTTAGGCTCTGTTATCTTTAGGCTCTGTTAATCTCTAGTTTATCTATAGATAATGTTAAATTCAATTTAGTTTAATTTAGTGTTGCTGATTTTTTATTTGTTTTAGTACATTAATTTTTATTTCAGTTCAATTAAGTAAAAACTAAAAAAATAAATCTGGAGAACCATGCCTTAATAATATTTTTCTTAGGAATATTTAACCATTGACTTTGTCATTATAACAAAACTCTTAATTAAGATCTTGCATATATATATACACCACAAAGGCTCAAAATCCTATTATAAATTTCCAAGATCCTACAACCTCAAGATATTGCAAAGTATCACACATATGCCCGTATTGACTATATATATATATATATATGTATATATATATATATGTCTATTAATTGAACGATGAATTTCTTGATATTTTATCAAAAAAAATCGACCTTTTAGTTTGCAAATAATTGTATGTTGATCGTAATTTTACTTTCATGCATGCGAAATACTTAGATAGAGTAGGCATAATAATTGTGTTACATTATATCAGACCACAAAATCATGCTTTCATGTTGATACCCACACGCGTGCATGGCCATCATCTACTTTAAAGAACACTCGATTTACAATAAAAAAAGAAGAAAAGATCATATAATTAAGAGATGCAAATGATCGAGCCAGCAAAATAGCTCGTCTATACCGGTGGTGGCGGAATTAGTTTTTTTTAGGGTGAGCTGATTAAATGATTCAACGGAATGTGTTAACAAAAGAGTGTTTTTAAGTGGGCGGAAGAGATTCTCATGTAGCACGGTCCTAATTGAGACAAGAGAACAAATGTTAATTTTCTCATTTTTATATATGTCTGATCATTACTTGTTCTGTGTTGATCTTCTCACTTTCAAAACCTGATCTTTAACATATTATAAACATGATCATTCAGTGTATTACTGTTGATTTTCTCATGACTCCCATGTTTGATCATTACTTGTTCCCATGTTGATTTTCTCACTTTCAAGCCCGGTCTCTTACATATTAAACTTTTGAGGCTAAGTCATACATGATCTTCTCACTTTCAAAGTTGATCACTAGCCTGCAATTGACATCTCAATTGAGATTTTTTTTTTATATATAGATATTTTGTAATTTGAATACACACCCACAAAAATGATAATGCTATCCTTGTGTTTCTCCAATTTCACTACTTCACACTATTTCAACTGGCTAAACAATCAACAGCGAGTGTGAAAGAAAAAGTGAAAAAGGGCAAAGATGTATTGTAAATAAGTGGAGGCAAAGCATGAGAACATGATTGTCACCTACATCTTCTCCACCGCTCTTCATTTCTTCCCGTTATAACATTTTTTTTTTTTGAAAATTTTCATCACTATATATAATTATTTAGTGTAGAGTTGAAGATTCATTCCATCATCATCACCATCAAAATAAATTGGCCAAAAAAACGTAAAAACCATTTCCCACATCACATTTTCCCTCCTGGCGGTCGCCGCGCAGAAGAAGTGCAGCTCTCTGGTGTGTTCGTGCTATGTAGCAGCGAGAAGCTCCGATGGAAAGGAGGACGACGGCGGCGCTAGGATCAGAAATGCGGTGGCGATCAACAACGATGTTGTCGCGGACCAGAAATCGAGGTTTTCGGAGAAGAGAGAATTAGGGTTTTTCGAAGAACATAAACTTTGGAAGGTCAAGAAAAGTGCTAGTTGTTCTGGGCATGAGAAATCAGAATTAGCTGTGGATGAAGTTCAAATGCCATTGAAGAGTAATTTGAAGAAAGCTAAGAATTCTGAAACCCTAATTGAGTTGATGGGATCGAGAAAAGTCAGTTGGCCTGATGCTCATGGTGAAGATATTGCTCATGTTCAAGAGTTTGAGCCAAGGTACGTATACATGCTTTTAAATTGATATTAATGCTCCAAATTAATCCTTAGTGATTTTCTTCTTTTCCACACTATTAGCTAGTAATTTGTAATTCGTTGAGATTAATTCTAGATAGGGTTGTGAGACCAGTCTCAATTGATATTATGTACAAATATTGGTGTTCTCATTCTAATTATGACCTTTTACATATAAAGCATGCATGAGCTTTCAGTATAATAACGTTGATTTTTACACTTTCATGTATGATCTTCTGAATTTCAAGATTGATTTTTTACATATTAAGAATTATTATTGTTTAGTGAGACCAATTGAGACAGGTCTCAATTTAGAATTTGTTTAATTTTGTTCTAACAATTGCCACATCATATTAATTTGACATTTTAATAGGTTTTTTTTTTCATTTTTAAAACATTTTTCCGAAAGCTAAAATGTTTAACAAATTCGAGAACATTGGTCTCATTAAATAATTAATCATAATTAATATATAAAAGATATACATCTTGAAAGTAAGAAGATCAAACGTGAAAGTGAGAACATCAGTAATAATATACTAAATGATTATATTTACCATGTAAAAAGATCTGCATTGAAAGTGAGAAAATCAATCCTAATATCAATTGACACTTGTATCATTAGAGTGCTTCTCAAAATGTTTAGTTGAGTTTGACTATGTTTACACAAACCTCAAAGGATACATAAATAAATATTTAATTATGTAAAATCTTGTCAATATTCAATGTAACGAAGCGATATACGGATGTGTAAATTGGAGTTTAAAAATCTAGTGGAAGATCATATAAAGTCGTTAAATGACTATACAATATTTATTTTTTATTTAAGGAAATCAATATGCTACTGAATCTACTAACCATTATCATCTCATGGTTTTATTTTAGTGTTTCAGATGATGGTGAATTATCAAGTGTACGGAGATCATGCGTTTGTGCAATCCAGTAAATTACGATGGTAAGCCTGTGTGTATTGAAATTCATCTTTTTAACCTAGTGAGATAAAAATTAGGAGAGAATCATTTAAGAGAAAAAGAGACATGATATTTTTCAAGAATTACAGTTTTTTAGAGTATTTCTTAAATGATTTTTACAATGTGGTTGATTAGGCATGGGCATGGCAAACTCCATTTTTCCAAGTTTTGAGGTAAAAATTTAAGTATTTCATTTACAGTGTATTATCCGCCAAAATACAACGACCTTTACGTAAATAATGAATTTATCAACTTTTTCCTCGAATCACAATTCGCCTCTAGGCTTGCATCACCGCAATTGTACATCACATGATCTCCGACTGCTGATTTGCTCGATCCGTGCCTGTTCAATATGATGGTGATCGGAAACATGGTGCCACTCGGCAAAGGGTGATCGCCGATAAAAATATTTTTCGACCCAAATATGTATTTGTTGAGATAAATTTTATGAATGATTCCAGTTTGTTTTTGTTTTGCTATTGTTTTGAGAATTTAAAATTCCAGCCATTTTGGAGATTTGGGTACCGAAGATGAGGTTGGGGTTGTTGACGTTGAGATTTGAGTCCCCATCAATGATATTTGAATCGCTGGCGGTGAGGTTTGGGTTAAGAATTCGAGCACCGACTCGCACTCGCAAAGCAGGTTTGGGTTAAGAATCTGACCACCCAAATTGTTTTTAAAAAACATCTTGTTAATTGATCAAAAACGTGTATTAATTAAGTGAAATAAACTCGACTGAAATACAATAATAAATAAATAAATAATGAATTGTACTTCTTTTTTTGAAGAAAGTTACTGAGTCGATAAAAAGAAGTACAATTCATCATTATTTATTTATTATTCATTGTTGAGTCGAGATTATTTCACTTAATACACTTTTTGATCAATTTGGACAACAGAAGAAAGAACAGGATTGTGACTGTGACCAACTCTGATCCGTCCCCAGGAGAGCTAAACCCACCTGAGCTGCCCAATTCCGTCAGGGCAAACACAGTCATTTCCGGTGGAAAGAATTTCAATGCGTGTATTAAAATTAATACCCCAAGAATTACAATCTCCATTCTTTTATACCCCCACAATGTTTAACAGATTTTCATCACTACCAAATTGTAACCACAAAGATGCATACAATCAAACTAATTTTGTTTTTGGGTCCCAACCAATATGTTTTGGATTCTGAGGGGCAGTGTGCCCAAACAATACTATTTATGGTTCTTTCCCTTCTTCAATTTACTCTTTTCTTGCACTCTCTTCTTCTTCTCTTCTGCAGAGATCCATCTGTAATCCACCGGAAGTGCAAACGGATCTTGAACGTTATCTATCCTACTGCTCGACCCAACCCCGGAAGAACTCGGCCGGTTGTAAGGGGTTTTAATCCATTGGAACCAAGAAGACGACGAACTTGAGGGCTGCATCAAGGCCGGGCTCTCGTATCCGGATGTAGGGCTGCTAGGAGGAGTTGAGAACTCGTCCAGTGGCTGCAACTCTTCAAACTTTGTGAATGTAACCAGTACTCGGATTGTTGGGACCACTGGGATAGCAACCTGCAAGAAGACGAGGCTTCTTAGTTTACAAGTACAGGATATTCATATTTCTTCAGCAACTCTAGACGTTCTATAACGAGACCATGCTTAATAACTACTAGCAAAATTTCTCATGGAGAAAGGAATATTTCAAACCATTTCATATACAAGGAAATTAATTCACAGTCTTTCTTACTTAGATGGTGCAAAATCTAAGATATAAAACTGCTCATAGTGTTGAAAGCTGAAACATACACATCTTGTTCAGGCATACTGACGGTAGTTATCTCTACTACACTTATGAGCTTAACATAAGTTGACCAGATACACCAGCACATTTTAGATATATCATGAGTTCCTAAAATTGTTTAGCTAATACATATGAATTCATAGTGAAGGCAGTCTCACCCACTGAGGCAATATTTAAAATCATCCGCACCACAATAATGACTACCATTGTTCAATGACTGTATACATAACAATCAAAACTTTGATTAAAGGAACAGCTTAAGATGACTTGTATTAAGAACCAGAATGTATTAAGAATCTTCCATGTCAATTACAAGGTACTACCACATAATAACTTATCAGATACACACACCCACACACAAAAATAAATTCCTTCAATTCTCATTTAAAAACTGACCCAAGCCGGACATTATTTTGTTCAAAAAACAAATAAGACCCATATCATTGTAAAGTCTCAAAAAAGGTATATCATAAGATATGACTTCATGCCAAAAGTTACACAGCTTTTAGATTCCTAGACCATCAATAAGGTCAAAGTCATTAAAATCCCAAATTACACTAACTGAAGACCACATGCACACAAAATGGTTAATCCCACAAACAGACTTCTATAAACAATTGTCTATAAATGTCTTTTAAATGAATCACTTGACAAATTCTGTTGCATTAATCATAGAGTATGTGTTGAAAAATATATGGATATATAAATAAAATCTTGCTTTTCAACCTCACGCAAGTCTACAAGAAAAACTGAACAAATTCTTCTAGATCAGGTTCAATGATCACAGATGTACTATTTAGACAATGAGAGAGAATATAGAGCAACACAGTTTTTACGTCAAAGCATATTATAACTATGGGAATTGCAGGTTAAGGGGAAAAACGGAAAAATAAATGAATGAGAGTAAACTAGGCGCCATGTGAATAAAGAGCAAGACAATTCTAGGTAAAATGCAGAAATTGCTAAAGTGCAGAAATTCTAGGTAAAATGGCCATAAGGTAAAATGAAGGACACTACGAAGCTACACAGGATTCTCCACACAAGTTGGATATAAATCCATCCAAAATAGCATCCAAATTACATAATAGAAGACTCATTCTACTGATTCAGTCAATAACTCGAAAAGAAAGCTAATTTGCAGAAGATTTGGCTTCCACACTCCCAGGAGAATGTCCCAGATTTAAGTGCACATCCTAATTTTAAACGTGAGCACATATATCATGGATATTAGACGAAAAAGCAGCAGCAAAGAGAATGGCATGAAGCACAGGAACTCAGGTGTAAAATGCTAAGTGCTATAAGGTCAAACTACTTCAAGAAATATGAATGTCAGGTCTATAACAGACCTCAAATAAAGTTCTTAAATAACCTATTCCAAACATCAATATATTATATAAAAAAACCCATGTTCCTTAGATTGGGCAATAGCCATACCTAGAAAGCTTCATTATTTATTCATCCGGTGCAATAAAATCAAATGAGCAGTAGTGAAACATACCTTGACAGGAAATGTCCCTTTCGGAAGTTTTGTTGTCAACAGTTCTCTTAATCTCCGAATGGCTTTTACTTTATTCGCTAATATGTCAAGCAATGGAAGTAGTTCTTCAGTTTGCAAAGGGAAGTCTGGGGACAGCCAGAGAACTGGTCTCAAACCTTTCTTATACTCGTTTTCGCGGGCTGCATCTTTACGACGATTGGTACTCTCAGAACTAGTTGATGAAGAAGCTTTGCTTTCTCGAGCTCTGCGCTGTTCATTATATTCGTCCCTATTAACAGTAATTTCAACTGAACGCCGCCCAGGTTTAACCACACTATCAGACGGGGAATCTCCAAGAAGATCAACTTTCTCATCCACATAAAGGGAATTCCTTGGTGGTGTAAGCTTCCTATCAGCTTCACTTTTGTTGTCACCTTTATTGTCCCTCCTTCTCCAGCCACTAAACCATCCTTTTCTATCCTGCTTTTTCTCTCCATTAGAATAATCATTAGCATTCTCGACGATAGGAATTTCTCTTGGCTCATAACAACTATGACGGTGAGGTATTAATTCATCCCCATTTTCAACATTTGACTCAGATGAATCCATTTTAAGGGCAGCCTCAAGTTGCTTTCTTTCTTCCTCAGTCAGAATATCGTCAAGTTCCTCGTTCTCCGTTTCATTCTCATTCTCATTATTACAAGAATTGAAGAATTCGTCATCAGTCATGGCTCCAGGGACTCTCCTAGATTTAATGCTGACAACCACATTATGCATATCATACACCTTGGATTTCCAAATACCCACAGTTTCAGTCTTCTCCTGCCGCCTCCAAGTAAGCTGAGGTAAGAGAACTGCTTGGGTAACATCAATTCCAGGCCTGAATATGTTCGTTTGAGACATCGCAGTCACTTCTTGCTGGATTTCCGCTTCAGATGCAGGAGCACTAGCACCGTCCAAAGCATTCATAATTTCCTTTTCTTTGTGAGAGACCATACAAAGCGATCCCGGAGGAACTTTTCCGTCTTCAGAGCCATCGCCAAGGAATATAACACTCTGATCCGACCGCTGAATTCTGAATCCATCAAAGCCAGCTAAAGTCATATCCGCCCTCAAATTCGCACCCCTCTTCCAGATCTTGTAAGTGTCTGATGGAGCAATCCTAGATATGAAAGGGATCACAGAGCTCTCAAAGTTAAAAGTAATCTCCATGTAAAAGTCTCTCATCCTTTTCATCGTAGCTATCAACCGTGGCAGCCTTCTGCACCATTTTGCCCAAGCTAGAGGCTGGTAATGCCTCACTATACTCCTCGCAATCCCTTCCTCCCTATTACAGATAGCTTCCTGCAGGGCACTCCAGCCATGCTCATTCTGCAAGCTCCAATCTGCACCAGCCAACATAAGCATTTCAGTGGCAGCCTCATCGCCGAGCTTCACAGCGATATGCAAGGCAGTTTCTCGACTAGGAACATCACGCCGATCAATCACAGCAGAGATGGCCTCAGCCTTGGCTTCTTCGGCAACAGAAACCGACTCACTATGAATCTCAGCAGGGTCACACAGCTTCGGAAGGGCAGCAATTATACTCCTGAGACCGGCGTAATCCTTCAAGATCACAGCTTTATGGACAGGGCTGTGTGCATACTTCGCAACATCAATGTTAGCCATGTCCCAGGAGTAGAAATTTTCTTCCACTTGACCGCAAAACTAAAGTATCCTAAATCCTAACCATTCCAATAAAATAGACTAATTCAATAACACCCTTTTATCAAGATTGCCCAATTCAACCAATAAAATTCACAAAGTAAAGAGAACCCTTTTCAGATTGCAGCCCCAAATTCAAGAACTTGAAATTTACCAAAGGACAGAATCTCACCTTCAAACTGAAGCCCCACTTTCTCTCTTCTGCGCAACTGAATTATATTAATAAAAAAGAGATCTTTGTGATCCAATCCAGATCAGACAAGTCTCAAGAACATGGCCATATAGTGCTAACAACAACAAAAAAACAAACTTGCGGAAACAAAAACAAGTTTAACAGCAAGAAATTTGGGAGGGAATCTTCTGAAAAGCAAGAGAATCAGCAAACAAAGGCAACCCCACCAAAGAAGCAAAGAGCAACACCTCTTTCAGCAATCTGGCATATCCCCTACTCACGAGAGGGTGGAAAGAAAGGAAGGTTGCATTACTAGATGCGCGTTTTAATCAATTTAATTAAAGAACCTCTTAATTGGTACTATAATGAAGAAAGAATAAGAAATTGACTAGAGAATTTTCCTACTTTGTTTTAAATTGACTTAATTTGTTTTCCTTGACAATTCTTGATGGAGTGGTATTTTAAATAATTATGAACCCAATAAAAATTCTCTTGAAAAAATTTCGGAAAAATCTATGATTTTGTTGGCTGAACGTTCGGTTCGATTGTGAAAATGTAATTTGATGAAAATCAGGTTTATTTAGTCATGCTGATTCCATTTTTTAATATATTAATTTTCAGTTCAGTTCAATTTGATTTAATTCATTTTATTTAATTTAATTTAGTTCAGCTGAGTTCAGGAAGAAATAACCTCTAACAAACTGTGTCTAATTCATAATCGCTCAGATAAATTTTAATTCAAATTTCAACATGACTAGAAATTCAGCCAACGGAGTTTTTCTTTTGACCTAGTCATTTACTTCCATTATATATACACGGTGGCAATTTTTCACATGATAGAATCAATCCAAAACGATCATAAAATTACATTAAAAAAAAGATCATAAACTTGATAGATTTGAGTTCACGTGAAATACGACATATTATGTTGATATTAATTTAGATACGACTAAGTAAAAATGTCCCGTATTTCATATGTTGATATTAATTAATTTCGTTAATATGTTGTTTTACGACTAAGGTCATGTTCTCTTCACGGTATTTGAACTTATCTGAACTTATTTAAATTGATCTGAACTTAAAAAACTTTATATGAACTCATCTGAACTTAAAAAACTTTATCTGAACTTAGAAAACTTATCTGAACTGAACTCATTTGTACTTAAAAAATTTAACTGAACTCATTTGAACTTAAAAACTGAGCTGAATTGAAATATATATATAAATTGAACTAACTAAATTGAAACTAACTAAAATATATGATCATTAATTTCCAATATATTTGAAATTTATCAACCTAAATATAACATAATACATTTAATATTAAAATATACTGAACTGGGTTGCATTGATGTAGATAAACTTAACTGAATTGAATTGAAATAAATATGATCAATTTCAATATATTTGAAATTTATTAATCCAAATGTAGCATAATACATTGGATATGAAAATATTTAGAACAAAGTTGAACATCGGCTGAACTGAAATGAACTGAACAATATTGAACTGAATCGAAGTAAAAATTAATATGTTGAAAAAAATTAATATTTTAAACTGAACTAAAATACAAATAAGTTTACTGAACTTAGCTTATCTGAAAACTAAATAAGTTTACTGAATTGAAAAAAGATTATCTGAACTCATCTGAACTGAAAAAAAATCATCTGAACTAAAAATATTCAAATAAGCTCTAGAGAGCATGACCTAAGCAGGGTTGGATGTGTGCTTAAAAGAATCACTCGCAACTAAATGAATAAAAGCATGGAAAATAGAGGTGTTACCGGTGGAGAAAAGAGGGGATTTAGGGTCGGTATTTTAGAAGAAAATTAAAGCTTGTGTTAAACCTAGCTGATACTATGATAGAAAGGTAAAATTCACAGTGATGGTTCACATAAATAGAGTGATACAATTAAATAACTATATTAGCTTCAAATTATTGAATAAGAGCGGCTCACATAGTCAAAATGAATTCGCTTGATAATTTATTTTTTATATTATATGTCCAAGACACTAATTAGGAAAAGCTACTAATAATACCATACAGTTATTTGTCTTGTCACATGAAATTTCTTAAGGCACTTGAAATATATATACATATATATATATATATATATATATATATATATGCCATTGCTAGAAATGAAAATGTTTCTACCAAGCCGAGTACTCATCCATTGTAGATTCTTTGACAGTGAGCTTAACCGATGAAGGTATCACTTGCTCAAGTTTCTTGGCACGCTCTATGGACTCTTTCTCTGACAACAAGTCTCTTAGTTGTGGAAATTTCTTCAACCCACACGGGTCAATAATTAGGGTTTCAAGACTCTCTACAAAAAGCATGATGAGTTCATCTTCCGCCTCGCGACCATGATACCCACGAAACTCAACTGTCTTCATCATCATCAAAAATAGGATCCTCTGAGCTTTCATTACTTGTCTGATCAACAATCTTGTTAGGGAAAAAGGAAGCACCGGTGTGGCAATTGATTAACATATGAAATTCAAGAGTTTTCACTTTTCTCGCGAAAGCAAATTCAAGCCAATTGTACGTTGATGTCATTCGTGGATCTATAGTCCACCTCAAACCGAATCCTAAACTCGTCGATAACCTCGGATTTGTGAGATCTCAGCACGGTATTAACACGCTCGTTAAACTTTCTCTTTAGTCCACGCAAATCAACAAAGGATGTATCTATATGTCTATGAGGAAGGTTAATTAGGGTTTCAGGTTCCATGTCTTCTTCCTTTATTAGCATATATCCTCGTAATCGAAATCAAGTCGAACGCTGCTCAACCAGAGATTTCTCCACGATTTTGTCCCAACACACTCTTTCAATGTTAGAAAAGATAAGATGTGAATAACAAGGTCACACGGTAGCTCACTGATGCCATCCTCCTCACACTCTTCACATGTGAATAATAACAAAAGTATTAAAATATAGAATAATAATACATGCAAAAAAGGCTGGCTTAATTATCAATTCAACAAATAAACACTCTTTTAAAAGTTTCAATTTCATGATACAAATGTAAAAAAAAAAAAAAAAAAAAAGTGAGAAATCAAGTTAAACATTCTAAGCACCGATTGAAAATTGGACCAATTTATCACCACCATGTTGACCTAAAGGTGCCGATTAACCTTTTCAAATTAATCAATATAGGGGGGGAGGGGGGACTGAAGAACGTGATTTAGGATAAACAATGATGCGTACAGATTCTCCAAATAGAATATGAACCTTTCCATTTTCCCCCTTTCCTCATTGATAAAGGTTTAAATGTCCTAATCATACATTTTCCTTTCCTTTGTTGAGATGGAAGTCATGGAGTCCGCCGAGACCCGCCAAATGGACGACTAGTAATCATGGCGGAAAATTTTCATCGCCGCAATTGTTCGCCGTGACTTTTGGCGCTTTTTAAACGAAAACATCCAAATGACGTTGTTTTGGTGAATTTTGCAAAGTAAATTAAAATATTTGAACTAAAAAAGTTAAAATTTTACCGAATTGAAAACATAGTTAAACCTTATTAAATAGAAAGATCAATTAGTTATGGTCTACTATCTTATATCTCAATGTTAGAAACGAGTTTACTCTCATTTATTTTAAAATTAAACTTTTTTTTCTAAATTATAATATTAGCCTAAATATTTCAGTATATTTTTTAAATATGCATCCTAAATATATCTATAGTTTAATATATTAACAAAACGCCGTGAACGCCGCAACGTAAGCGCCGTAACGACTAGTCGTCCTGGCAGTCGACTAGCGCCGCGCCTTAAAAGTGCGCCGTGACTTTCTCAACTTGAGAAAGGTTAGGGGTGATTAGTTGGGAGTTTTTTTCCTTAAATAACTTTATTTCTGAAACTAATTTTCAAAATAACAATATTTCGAAACTAATTCCATGAGTAATACTTTTGGACTAGAGTTTAATTAGTCTTATAACATAATTTTCATATCTATTAGTCTATTGCTATGGCCTCGTTTGGCCCTGTCCAATAGGGTGCTGCAATTGGTAGCTAGTGCTGGAAGGTGCTGGAGGGTGCTGGAGGGTGTTGAAATTAAATTAAAATTGTATAATTATGAAACTATATATTTGAAAAATGATTAATTCATACAAAACATATTGAAACGAATTCTAAAGAAAAATCATTCCTTTTTTTTTAAAAAAAATTCAATCATTCATGTCTGTGAATAGTGACAAGCGTTGGAGGGTGCTGGAGGGTGTTGAAGGATGCTGGAGGTGCTGGAAATAAGCTGAACTGGACAGGGCCGTTGGCTATCAGCGTTTAGCCGTTAGCTGTTAGCGGATTCTATTAGATGTTTTGATTAGCGGTTTGCATATAAGTGTTTGACAAATAACAATTAGTTGATAGATGTTTCATTACGTTAAATGACTAAAATAGACATTTATACAATTTATTATTAACTATTTTTTTTGTAGTATGTTACTTGTTTATCGAAAATTATTATCACGTATATGTTTATTTAATTTTATGATGTTTAGTATTTGAATTATTATTAATTATTAGTATATCTATATTTATTTTTTTTAAAAAAATTTAACAATTAAAATACTTGAAAATTTTATTTTGATATATATTTAATGTGCATACCATTTTAATTTCAATAGGTGCGATAATTTAAAAATAAATTAAAATATTGTAAAAACACTCTTACACGCAAACATACATATTTTTTTTGTTTTTTATTTTTTTGAAGAACACAACTATGCGTACCTTAATGATTGAATTTCGTATGTATATAAATTTTTAGTTTTAAGAAAAGAATCAGATTAATTAAGAAAAGGAAAATTGTGAGGGATAAGGATAAAAAAGATATCCTCTAATATTTATTTGATTAACTTTTTACAAATGTTTCTCTTTCTAGCGTTTCAGAAATCAGAGGTTTCACTAAAAAATCTAATTAGAAAACTCTCCTCACCCAACACTAGAAAGAGCTGATTAACCAAAAAATATAAACGCTCTTCAAAACTGTCCTAAGTTTTGGCTTGCATCTGTTCTGCAGAATCAGGTCATGCACGAATCGATCTCTAAACTCCAGAAAAAGGTACCAGGAAATCCGAATCGATCTCTGAACTTCAGTAGTTTGATTCAGTTATGAATATAACCTATGACTATTGTAAATAGGAGAAGACACTGCAGGACTAAAACAACGATGGCTTATGGAAAGGCTATGGAAAACAACCATGAAAACGAAAACCAAAATTATAACTAGTTTCTGGGTAGTCTTTTGTTTCGCCATAGTTTCGGATGAATGTAGTATCTAACATCATTCATTTTTCCCCTGGTGCTGCTGGTAGGTTTTAGTTTTTACCCAAGAGAGTACACTTACGATTATTTGCAGGTTTAATGCAATAATGCCAGACATGAAATAGCGAATAAGGTTTTTTGAGATAGTAATGAGGCTTTGTTTTAATTTTGGATTAGATGAAGTTTTATAGTTTTTCGTTTTCTCGAGATTTGTAATTTAGTAGATGACGTTATATAGATTTTCAATAAAATTTGTCAGGTCGTAATTATAATTGAGACCATCACATGAGATTTTCTCTTGTTTTAATCCATTGGCATATTGAACTAATTTAATCTCATCTAAAATGTATTAAACTAAACTCAAATTTAAAAAAATCAATTTCAAATCAAACTCAATATGGCCTAAAATCTCAATTATACATTCATCCTCCATGATCTAAATGCCAGATTGCTTCATGTTTTGATTATTGACGAGTGACATACAAAAATATTTTACAATCATGAGAACAAGAAAATACTAGTATGTATCATTTGTACGTGTCAGTTTTTTTTTTTTTTTTACAAGTTATGTGTCAATTAATGCATTGTATATATCATAATTCATTCGAGACTCTAATTATGAAAACAGAGAAGGAGTAATAGTACAAATTGGAAAAACATTTTTTGCCCCATTAGTTTTTTGCCCCATACACAAAGCCAAAAATTTTGAACTTGTGGTAAAACACATTATTTTAATGAATCCCTTCTCTCTCTCTTTCTCTCTCTACCTTTTTATTCTTATTCTCTTTCTTTATTTCTCCACCGAGAACTGTAAGCTTGAGATTTTGTTTCCGGCCATCAATGGCATCTGCCTCATTTCCATTCCAACACATCAAAAAAAAAAAATTATCACTAGAGGGAAGAAGCGCGATCAAGTAGGTATACCAAGGTATGTTTAAACGGATCTTATTCAACATGAGTAGATTAAATATGAAGCAAACGGGGCTTGGTTTTACTGTCACATTTTTTGGGTAGGGTTTCACTGAAGAATTTGTATGGTATCATATGAATTTTATGTATGGTCTCACTCCATTGGCTGTATGGTGAATTCATGTCTGTGTGGTGTCGAACACAGGAATTTCATCTAACACACCTTGTTGTTTCATGTCTGTATGGTGTTTCTTGATTTTGCTGTATGTTGTCACTACACTGCATGTATGGTGTCACGTGTTATGGGCTGAAGTGTCACTGCACTCTATGCTTTGTGTTGCATGATTTGGGGCTGGAGTGTCACTACATTTGTGCTATGCGCCAGAAGGCTTACTGAACTGAAGTCAAATAAGTTTACTGAACTAAAATACAATTACTGAACTAAAATATTTTAAACTATGATGCGTACATATTCTCCAAATAGAAACTATGATCGAAACTTATAGTGATGAACCTTTCCATTTTCCCCCTTTCCTCCTTTTTTTTTGAACACAAGCTTTAATTAATATTAAGAAAAGGAACGATTACAAATTACACGGCCTAAACTAATGGCCATATTGTGTTCAGTACTGAGTACGTTTCTACAAACTTTGTTAACATTAAAAAAGGAGAAAGAGTTCCTCAGAAGCTTGATGATGCATTCTGTGATACCCTTTATCTCCCATGGCGATGACTCTAAATCGTTGAGTGCCGCCACCAATTCAGAAAAGTCTGTAAGCAAGAAAATCCCTCTTGGGTGATCCCTGGATGCTGCTTTGATTGCCCTCCAACAAGCTTCCGCTTCAGCTTGTATCAGAGAGGTTGATACAAAGAAATCAGATCCTCTTATTCTTCCTTCAGCTGATGAGATAGTCCAACCTGCAGTTCCAAGATTACATCTCCTTTGAAATGAGCCATCTACTTTGACAAGAACCACCTGGTCCTCATGGCCTTGAGAGATATTCTGTGATGTGTTTTCAGAGAAAGATTGTCCTTCTGGGCATATTAAGGAGGAGCAAGGTTGTTGTACCACTTCCTGTTTCTTGAAAAGCAGGAATTTTGCAGTGGCTATTTCTGCACAAATTCTTGAAGCCAGGTCTACATTGTCTATAGCTTTCTTGTTTCTTTGAATTCATATTTCCCAAAGGGAAAATATCAGAAGTCTTGTGTCATCTTCCAAATTATCTGATAGCAGCCATTGGTGCAGCCAAGATCTGGAGTGTAATTGACTGTGCCTAAGAGCTTTGTGACCCAGTGGGGAATTCTCCCAAAATCTTCTACTCTCCCTGCAGTTAACAAAGAGATGGAGTTCATCTTCTTCATGTGATAGGCATCTCAGAAAGGTTACTTGGTCTGATATCTTTCTTTTCTTTCTGTTCACCAGTGTTGGCAGAGCCTTTGAGAGCATTTTCCAAACGAACATATTCAGCTTATAGGGGACTTTTAAATTCCATACACAGCTTCTTCCTTCTTAAATCAACACATGATGTGGTATCCTATCTTAGTATAGTATATTCCATTTCTGTTATGAATCCATAGAGGATCATCTTCAACATATGGATCAGCACTCATCTTCATTGCCAAGATATTTGGGATGACTGTTCTGGGGAAAATGGCTCTAAATAGGGGCTTTCTCCATGAGTTAGGTCCTTGGATAAGGTGTTCCACTCTCAATTCAATATGTTGTGCTACCACATTACTGTCTCTGAGAGGGTTGTTGACAGCTGGGATCCATTGATCATGTATTCTCACCTTCTTTCCATTGTTGATTTTCCAGGCTAGATTGTCTGTAATCAGGTCTTTTGCCCATAGAATGGATTTCCAGCTCCAAGAGTCTCCTGGTTTCTGTCTGACTTCACTCATGTCACTGTTCCTGAGGTATTCAGCCTTATATACCTTTACTAGGAGAGAATCCTTATTTTTCAGAACATTCCAAGCATGTTTGGCCAGAAGGGCCTTATTCATCCCCACTGTTGATCTGAGTCCAAGTCCTCCTTCACTTTTGGATTTGGAAATGGTTTTCCATGACCTCCAGTGTATAGTTCTTCCTTCTAATTCTCCTTTCCAGATGAAGCAAGCTGTCATCCTATCTAATTTCTGAAGGATACATTTGGGAATTTTAAAAATGCTCAAAGGATAAATAGAAAGAGCACTGAGGACATGTTTAGCCAATGTAACTCTTCCTGTGAAGTTCAGCAACTTCGTTTTCCAGGATCCAAACTTTTCCTTAGCTTTCTTAATCAAGTTTTGGAAGATTTCTTTTTTCTGCTCTTGGAAGTTGATCTGTATACCCAAATATTTATCTCCAAGGCCAAGATTATGGATGTTCAAGGAATACATCAAGTACTGTTTCATTTCTTCTGAAGTATTTGGACTAAACTGTACTGAACATTTTTCCACATTCAGTCTTTGACCTGAGAACCTTGCATATAAGTCCAAGGTTTTTGCAATTTGGTTCACACTTTCATAAGTGACCATGGTAAACATGATGCAGTCATCTGCATATATAAGGTGGCTAATTCTGGGACCTCCTCTAGACAGTTGAACTCCCAGATGTCTGTTTACTGTCATTTTGTGCTCCAGCAGGAAGACATAAATTGTTGGGCTATGATGAAGAGGTATGGGAATAAGGGACAGCCCTGTCTAATTACTTTGTTTGGATGGAAAGTAGTAGATGATTTCCCATTGACAATGACTTGATAAGATACTGACCTCATACACCACATTATCAAGTTTATCCAACTTGTTGGGAAACCCATAGCCCCTAATGCCAGTTCCATAAAATTCCAAGAGATTCTATCATAAGCTTTACTCATGTCTAGCTTAATGGCAGTCATACCCACTTTTCCTTGAGTTCTGTGGTTCAGACCATGCACTGCCTCATGAGCTAGTAGAACATTCTCAGTAATATTTCTTCCATGAACAAATCCATTCTAACTCTCAGATATGAGGCTACCAATGCATTTTTTTAGTCTTCTAGCTAGCACCTTGGCTATGATCTTGTATTTGACATTGCATAGAGCAATGGGCCTAAAATCAGCTGCTTTGGATAGAGACCTCTTTTTGGGGATCATAATCAGCTGTGTCTTGTTCCATTCTGAGGGAAAAGGTTCACCATTCAAAATTCTTAGTAAGGTAGCCAAAAGATCTTCACCAATGATTTTCCAATATCTCTTATAGAAGCCAGCAGGAAGGCCATCCTCACCTGGCGCACCCCAGGGTTTCATTTCTTTGATAGCTTTCCAGATTTCAGCTGTTGTGAAATTCCTATTAAGCTTAGAGCGCTGGAGATTTGATAGGACGTTCTGATTATAGTTCATAAAGGCTGAGATGCCTATATCCCCTTCTACTCCAGGAGGATACCATTCGGGGGTAATGAAGGTGGTCTTGACATGGTTAGAGATGACTTCTACAATTTCTCTTTCTTCAGAAATCCAGTTTCCATCACTATCAAAAATTCCTTGGACCAAATTGTTGTTCTGTCTCCTTGTTGCCCATTTGTGATAGAAGGCTGTGTTCCTTTCACCCTGGATCATCCAGTTGAGCTTGGTTCTCTGCTGCCAGTAGTCTGACTCTATCTGAAGCAGTTCCTCAAGTTTTAGCTCTGCTTGTTTCAATCTTTCCTGAAAAAATGGGTTTCCAGCTTTTCCCTGGAGCTTCCACTTCCTTAAGGGATTCCTTGATTTTCTTTTCTAGGTTTCCAAAAGTGTTCCAGTGCCAGTTAGACAGGTGCTTTAAGGATATACACAAGCTTTCATCCACATAATCAGTTTGCAACTGTCCCCCATATTTTATCCTCTGAAAATTCCATACTCTTTCAATAATCTGGTCAGCTTGCTCATGTTTAGACCAGAAGCTTTCAAACCTTAGTTTTCTATCTCTTCTTCAGTCAATCTGTTTCAGCTCCAAAACTATTGGGCTATGGTCAGAGCTAACAATAGGAAGGTTGTTCACTTTGGCATTAGGAAAAATATTCTTCCAGGATTCATTGCAGAATGCTCTGTCTAACCTTTCTATGATGTTGTTTGGAGGTTCCGTTTTATTTGTCCAGGTGAACCACAATCCTTTGTTCCCAATTTTAGATAGTTCCTGTTCTGCAATAAGGTCATGAAGCTCAGTGGTGAGAGGAGATGGTACATGGTTACCTCCTTTCTTATCCTGTTGGCCAAGTACTTGATTGAAGTCACCAACCAATGCAACTGGCATGCTTGCAAAATACTGAAAAGACCTAATTTCATTCCAAACCGCATGTCTGAGTTCCTGCTCAGGGGCTCCATATATCAGCCCTAAACACCATCTGTGCTGATCAGCACTTCTTACAAAAGCAAAAATAAAATTCCTACTGGCCTGAACTACATCTAAGGCCACATTATTATTCCATACAATAGCTAAACCCCCTGATCTCCCTAATGGATCAACAGCAGCCAAATGTGAAAAACCTGAATTATCTACCCAAGCTTCCATGTTGTCTCTGCACATTTTGGTTTCAATCAGACAAAGAATATCTGGCTTATGCTGTTTCACCAGTCTGGAGACCATCTTCTTTGTAGAGACCATATTCAGGCCTCTACAGTTCCCCACTATGAGACTTATGGCCCTCCTGGGGCCTGATGTGGTTCAGCCCCCTGCGACCTCAGATTAAACTGTTGACCTCATCTTCATCGTTAATCAAGGCTTCTCTGCAAACTCTTCCCTCATCTGCAAGAGATCTCCAGCCTTCATGAACTAGGGAAACTTTTGCTTTTTTCCTCATTCCTGCTCCAGAGTCGCCAATCACATGATCATCTGAGAACCCAACAGACCTGTTTCTCTTGACCCTTGCTACCTTTGGGCATTCCTGAGATGGTTCAGAAACAGCAGGACTGGAGCGAAGGCCTCTCCAGATAACAAGAACCCTCTTTTCTCCTGGAGCTTGTTGTGTGCCTTCTTCTTTGCTGGACAGGTTCTGAGGAGAAAACCATCTTGCTCTCTTCCTTCCATATTCTGCTTCCAAGTTTACCCAACTCAAAATCCTGAAGAATTCCTTGAAACGAAAAACCGGGACTCTTTTCTTCAAAGTCTTCTTGACTCTAACCTGTGGGGGCTTCACTTTATTCACTGGTTACCTCCTGTTTCTTTTCCTCTTCTGACCACTGAGGCTAGAATTTACACTTCTAACCGAGCTATCAGCAGAAGAGGAAGACCTTTGACGAGAGAGACCCGTCTACTAGGCTCTCCAATTTCATAAGTGCTCTTTGGGAGAGTGCTTTTGGGACTCAGGCTCATTTCCGATCCTGAATGCAAGCTACCATTAATAGCAACTCCCTCTCGGAGCTTTTATCTTCTGATAAGTCATAGCCATTGAGTGGCAGTAAGAAATCTGAAAAAGGATCTGAAGCTGGCCTGACAATGCTGTCCCATACTGAATTTGAGCTCTCATCCGATGAAATTGAAATAATATGAATGTTCACTGCTGGGGGAGGGTTATCTGGACCCTCAACGGCTCCTTTTTTAATTCCTAAGGCTTCCTCAATAGGAGGAGGAGCCCAGAACTGGTCCTCAATTACCATTACTCCTTCATTGGCCAACTCTCCAGCCATAAGATTTAGAGCATTTGCGTTCATCTCTTGCTCATGCTGAAGAAAAAATTCTCCCAAGTTCATCTGGTTCTCTGGGACATCCACCAGCATGTTCTGAAGTTCTTGCTCCATTGGTCCTCCAGCCACTGCCAGCGGTTCCACTATTAGTATCTGATCATTATCATTCGATTCTTGCTCCGAGTGGATCTCATTCTGAACAGGTTCTTCTCCACCTTCCTCCATAGGTTGAACAGGAAAGCCAGCACCAAAGTAAGGATTTTTTTTTTTTTTATGCCCGAAGGCGAATCTTGAGAATTATTGACGGCTCCTCAACCCAAGCAACATAAAATAAAATACAAAGGTTGCCCGAAGGCGATGTGCCCGAAGGCTAATTCCTAGGCTATCGCCTGGAAGCATGGTGTTGCCCGAAGGCTGTGTAGCCCGAAGGCTAAATCCTAGGCTTTCGCCTGGAAGCAAGGTGTTGCCCGAAGGCAGGTAATTCCTAGGCTTTCGCCCGGAAGCAAGGTGTTGCCCGAAGGCAGTGGGTGCCCAAAGGCTTACATAAAAAAGGGGATACATCTTAAAATCTACTGTCTGAAACTACCTGACATGCGTAGCACCTTAATTTTGCATTCTAAACTATCTAATCAAAGTCTACTAGTCTAGGTACAAATGTTACCTAGTCCAGAAGCCCATGGGGTTTTCCCTCTCGCCAATTAAGGGTTAAGAGAGATATAACTAACAAATGGGCAAGGATACTCACCAAGTCTGTCAGGACAATTCCGCAAAAAAAACCAGTTCCAAATCATATCCCCTACTATGAGGTCAATACTATGTGCAAATACCAACCAATTCGGGTCTAACTAGCTAGCAAATCCCACACAGTATAGAAATTTGAAAAACAAGATATTATCTAACACGAGAAAAGCTGCAAAAGCTAGCTCCCACGGTCTACAAATCTAGTTTATATTAGAGGATATATCGCCAGAAGTAAGTATGGTTACTACTCTGACTCGGATTTCTCCTTACCCACAATATAAATAAGAGTTGAAGTCAGCTAAAGTTATTCCGAAACAGAAACGTACCCGTCCGGTAAACTAAAATTGACAGATAATACCCAGATCAAATATTCCCGACCTTATTCATAGAATATACTACATAAAAGAAAGGAAAAAACCACCTCACCCTCTAGCTGGACCAGAACCAAAAGCCAGTGTTAGGACCGGCCCCGTTGAGCCGACCCGACCCGGGAGCAGACCCGACCCGATTGTCCCTACCCGACCCGACCCGGGGATTTGGTCTGCTATAGTCGCCGTATCGTAACGCCATTACCGTCGATCCTTCTGGGCTGCTCCGGCGAGATCCGTGGGGATCCGTCGCCGTCGACGAGGATCCGTCGCCGTCGACTTGGGCTGCTGGAGGGGCGGGAGACCCTGGATCTGGGATCCGTCGGGCGGTTCCTGGCGGACTTCGGCAGCAGATCGGAGGTGCCGCTGGGTGGAGCGGCTACCAGGACCGGAGACGCGTCGCCCCGATCTGTGGGTGACTCGATCGGTGGCGCCGCCTCCGGCGATATATTGGCTGATGGCGTTTTTCGGCTCCGGCTTTGGTTCTGTAGGTGTGCGAGAGAAAAGTGGTGTACTACCTACAACATCAAAGATAAAAGGGGGTGGGGAGGTGACCGGCGCGGCGAGGGGCGCCGACGATCACCTCCCCGGAACGGATCTGTAAATTGCGGTTGGGAGAAGAAAGGTACTATTCACGCAGCTGCAGAAGAAAGGCGATTTTTTTAAACATTATGACCAAAGTAAGGATCAAAGTGCCTTTGATTAAAATGCTGTGGAGCAACATAACCACCTTGTTGTCCCACATAATTGGCCTCTTTCAGTGGCCATGGCAAAGAGGAAACCTTCTTGAACATCTTCATCAACCAACTCTCTATATCTCTGCCACTCCTCCTTGATAAAGGTTTAAATATCATAATCATACATTTTCCTTTCCTTTGTTGAGAAAGGTTAGGGGTGATTAATTAGTTGGGAGTTTTTCCTAAATAACCGTATTTCTGAAACAAATTTCCAATAGAACACTATTTCGAAAAAAACTAATTTCATGGCTAATACTTTTGGACTAAAGTTTAATTAGCATTAAAACATAATTATCATAAGAATGGATACTTCACTGTAACTGCACACAAAATTCAAAGTTCTAAAGTAATGCTCAGCAACTTACATGTGGCATTTATGAGCACTCGAATTTTGACAAAAATGAGTTCCCAAAAAATTCAAGCTGCTAAAATGGCATGTCTTTGTACATCAATTGTACGTATTTCCTGGAATATTTCTTTCATGAGGTACATCAGTTGTACATATTTTGATTAATCCCCTATTTTTTCTTGAATCTTGATTAATATTTCAAAATTTTCTTGATATTATTCCCCATTGTGACACTAGTAGTACATATATGTTTTGTTTTTGTTTTTTAAATAGGGTTGGTATCTAAGATATCAACAAAAGTTTTTTGAACATATTTGGAAGTCGGTAAGGTAAGGACAAAAGGAGAGCTCCTTCTACAAAGTATAGATTAGAGATGACAATTTCACCCGACCCGGTTCATCCACCCATTTACGAAAATCCAATATCATCAAAAACGATAATTATAACAATGATTTTTTTGTTAACATATTTAATAATAAGAGTCCTTCTAATTTGACGTAACAGTAGTATTAACTTGTATATCTTAACCATGGAAATTAGATTAGTGATAAAACAACGCTTCATATAAATTGTGAATTCATGTAGAAAAATTACTTCTTAATGGTAAGTTAAAAACTAAAGAAAACTTACGAATTATTCATGTTGACATTGTCCCGTGTGAAATTGTGAAAGCTTTTCTATTTTCCAGTGTACCACAACTCATGTTCACACAACGCATCACATTGTACAGAGTACAATTGCTTTTACTTGACAAAAAAAATGACATTGCTTTCTTGTCACATGTTATGTACGAACATTTATGTTATTTCTTTGCTATGAATTATTGGTGTTAGTCATTTTACGTTTGAGCATTCTTGTCCTCTTGTGTTATTGATGCCAATATTTTTCCATTTCTGTGATACAATATTTGTTAGCTTTCATTTCATTGGATTCTTTATTACGGAGCACATTTTTTCCATAAACTTTACTGAATTGAACAAAAAAATTGTAAAATTCAAATTAGTTTTTATTATAAATTTATTGCATATTTGTATACGATTTTGAATTCAAACATGAATCTTGCATTGGATCAGTTAAAATACCACAACTGGTATGAAAAATAAGTCATTATGTGTCCAGTTATCACAGTTAAAATTGCAATATATAAAAATATGGAAAAAAGATATATTTGAGTGCTTTAATATCCATTCATAACCCTTGCAATATATAGATATCTGCCGCCCACATGCTATTAGCCTCATTTCCATAGGAAGGATGGCATAATTCCATATATATGGTATAATGTACATGCAATTAAATTGACGTGCATTCACGAGAGTGCATTATGACAAACCAAAAGCTATTTATTTCATGTTTTTCTCAGCCCATATATTCATCTTCTCCTGCATTTATTTTCTCTCAGCAAACACATTCTTCTTCTTTTCTCTCCAACCGCTAAGATGACCAACTCAGCCGTGAAGAAATTCTTCAAGGATCTCCACAACTCTAACCAACTTCTTAATAATTACGGTGATGCTCGTACAGAGGCGAGGAAGCAAGGGATTGACCATGAGATAAAAGAGCGGTACACTACCCAACAAACCAAGATGAGAGAAAATCTGAACAGCATAGGCAACATTCTGCTACTAGATGATGACGATGTCAACCTTGCTGTTGTTCTTTTCAGCGAGAGTCCCGCAAATTGTAATCCCTTCGTACATTTCTTGGGAAGTTATGTTAATGTGCCTCAGATGAAGAGTGTGTCATCCGTACATACCCTCCATGATCTAAATGCCAGATTGCTCCATGTTTTGATTATTGACGAGTGTCATACAAAAATATCCTACAATCATAACAACAAAAAGATGGTAAAAAAACTAATTTAATGACTAGTATGTATCATACGTACGTGTTAGTTAATACATTGTATTTATCATAATTCATTTGGAACTCTAATTATGAAAACACAGAAGGAGTAATAATACAAATTCATTCCTTTTACTTGACAAAAAAAAGTGACGTACGTTGCTTTCTTGTCACATCACATGTTACGTACATTTATGTTTTGTGTTGCTTTCGTGTCGTTTGTTTTGAATTATTGATGCCAATGGTTTTCCGTTTCTGTGATACATTTGTTAGCTTTCATTGGATTCTCTATTATGGAGCACCTTTGTTCGATAAACTTTACTTAATTGAACAAAAAAATGTAAAGTTCTAATTAAAAATTTAATTTAGTGTAATTCAAATGACTATTTATTAAAAATTAATTGCATAATTGTATACGATTTTGAATTCAAACATGAATCTTGCATTGGATTAGCTAAAATACCACAACTGGTATGAAAACTCACAGTTAAAATTGCAATTTAATAAAAGTATGGAAAAGAGATATATATGAGATGCTTTAATATCCATTCGTAACCATTGCATGTAAATAGATATCTGCTGACCAAATGCTACTGGCTTCATTTCCATAGGAAGGATGACAATTATTTCTCTATATATGGTATAATGTACGTGCAAATTGACGTGTATTCATAAGAGTACATTATGATGTACCAGAAGCTCTATTTATTTCGTGTTTGCTCAACTCATTTGTTCATCTTCTCTGCACTCAAGTTTCCTACATTACTCATTTCCCAAAAAATACATTCTTCTCTCTCTCTCCAGCAGCTAAGATGACCAACTCTGTATTGAAGAAATTCTACAAGGATCTCCGCAACTCCAACCAACTTCTTAATAATTATAGAGATGCCCGTACAGAGGCGAAGAAGCAAGGGATTGATCAGGAGACAAAAGAGCGGTACACTGCCCAACAAACCAAGATGAGAGAAAATCTGAATAGCATGGGCAACATTCTGCTACAAGATGATGACGATGTCAACCTTGATGTTGCTCTTTTCAGCGAGAGTCCCGCAAATTGGAATCCCCACATATATTTCAAGGGAATGATGTTGATGTGTCTCATATGAAGCGTGTGCTCGGTGATAACCGCAAGTACCATTTCTACACGCTTTTAGATGACTGATTTTCTTGTTGCTGGTTGTCATGTTGGTTTTAGATTATTATCAGTGTGTTGGTTTTAATTAGTGTGCAACTGTGCATGTGTTTTTATTGTGTTGTGTGATGTGTGCTTACTGATGTGTGGCTGTATTGATCATCGGTTTATTAATTAGTGAAGTTGCATTTTAATTAATTAGCTCTTCACAATTCTTCCTTTCTCCCTACTCTGTGACGGAAGCTGGTAGAGGCCGCCTTGGGTTGGTCCAACCCCTCGTGTCAAGCAGTGGAGAAACCACAGAATAGGAAGGAACAAACGCGGGCCAACCAGCTAGATATGTGTTGTGTGAGATTTTAATATATCAGTTGAATGGTCTGAAAAAGTCCTCCAACCTTCATCTTCTAATCGCAATACCACCGGTGTTTCAATCGCACAATCACCGACATTTGGTATACCATTGGATATATATTCATCGAAAGAGAATTTATACATATATTTTTCCAATGTTACAGTTTGAAATGGGTAGTATTTTTACGGATTTAATTAGAATATATAAAATATTTAAAATTTATGGGCACTTGATGTTGTTTTTAGTGCTTATGTTATTTTGGAGAAATATAAAAGTCAACTTGAAGGGGTGGCCCAAGGGGACCATGCCACCACCAATACTTTTTTTATAAAAAATTACAATTTTATTCTTATACTTTTTTATGTATTAAACTTTTGTACCTATAATTTCATCATATTCTATTATGGCCTTCTAACTTTAATTTCCGGGTCCACGCCACTGACTTGAAGAATACCTGAATAAAAAATGACAGTATTTACATACTAATCCTTACACAAATAATTCAAACTAATGCCAATATTTACATACTAATCCTTAAAAACACAATTTCTTAAATGATTGAGCATTAATGTTTTAGATAAAAACGCTTATTCCAAATGTAACCAACCACACAAGCACACAACTTTAACACATAAATTTGTGATTTAGATATTCATCTATTCATGAATTAAGCACCATTGGCAGTGATTAGATCCTTTTTGGTCAAGGACACAATGACATTGAAGAAGCGAGTGTTCTCTTTAGACATGCGATCGTTGAGTATATTCTGATACCTGTAAAACACTTCTTCAATCACTTTTTCACCAAACTGACTAACCAACAACGGTTCAGCCACCGCCCTCATGCATTTGGCAACATTGTATCCACCATCTCTGACCTCATCATTCTCCTCTTCCGACGATGACATGTCACCTTCATGAGCATTCCAGGGGACCTCGGAAGCCTCGAGGTGCTCGATTTCGAAGGATCCTTCGAGTTCAACTAGGGTTTTGACTTCTCCTGGAGATGGTGTATATTGAGGGATGTTGAATGAGTCCAGTTTTTGTTCATCTACGAGGCCCTAAAATGTTGAGAACAAATTAATGTGAGTGAGGGGAAGTTGAAATCTAAACAAATTTTGTCAAGTGATGACATTGCAACTGATAGAATTAAAAAAAATTAATTTCAATTTCAAGAAGTGGCAACATATAAAAAGGCTATATTAATTCCACAGATTTTGATTTCATTTTTGAAAAAAAAATTGTATTAATGTAGATCCATTGAGGGTAAGGATATGTTGATTGGGAGCTCATATTGCTAGAGTAGTTATTAGCAGTCAGACCAATATCTTTACATTCTTCCTACTTTGCCCGATCATAAATATTGCTTCGTCCAGGGGCGGACCCAGAAATTAAATTTGAGGGGGCCATAATAGAATAAAAGTAAAATTAGGCAACTTCTATTTGCAGGACCAAATTACTACTGCAGGACCATATTTCACCTGATCAGACGCATTTGCACTCAATTAGTTTTGCCCAACTCAATTGTACGTTTGACCCACTAAGATATCAGATATTGCATTTTGAATTGGGCAAAACTAATTGGGTGCAAATGCATCTGATCAGGTGAAATATGGTCCTGCAGTAGTAATTTGGTCCTGCAAATAGTAACCCCCTAAAATTATAGCACTAAATTTTAATATATTAAAAATTACAAGGGTATAAAATGTAATTATTATTTTTTTAAAAATAATTACAAAGGTATAAAATGCAATTTTTAATTTTTTTGGGGTGGCCAGGCCACCCTGTGCCACCCCTATGTTCCGCCCTTGGCTTCGTCGACATATTAACAAAAAAACCGAATTGAAAAATATATTTAGTAGAAATCAGTAATAAATTAAGCAATAATGACTCTGAACTTAATTAATTAATCAAATTTTTGTTAACTAATGTGCTTGCTCGTTTAATTAATTATGACTACCAACGACTTTTTATTATACGATTAGAAGACAGATCCTGAGAGGTTCACATTTGTCAGGCCTTTGTAATATAAATAAAGTAAAAATACTTGAGGAAATATCAAAAAAATAAATTCTGACAAGATTATTTAGTATATAAATGAAAAATTATTTATTATATCTCACGATTTTATATTAGATATCATCAAAAGATATTACTTGACTTCATTCGGTCAATTAATATATCTAAAGGTTAAGCACGACGTTGAAGACGACTGTTTTTCATGAGCGATCGTGGTTGTTTGGGAAGCTAATTTATTACCATTATATTTTTACGTCAGCTTGGAGAAAGTCTTATGCATGTGACAACGTTTTTCTAGTGTAGTAATTTGATTAAATTTATTTTAGTTTTACAAAATTTAATTTTATAGCCGAATTTTAGAAAAGTTCTATATGAAACAATTACAACATTTTTTTTAAAAAAAATTAGATTAAATGTAGTATATTATTTGACTTAGAAATGGTACATTTTAAGGCTAAAAATCTTATACATTGAGGATAGTATATAGGTAAGAATAATTAATAAATTATCACTAAAATAAACATATAGTTCAATATACTCTAAATGCATTGTAGTGTAATTACCCTGAGATGAACATATATATGAAAATTGTTTGATTTAAAGGGTATATAACGATTTTTCTAAAATGAAGGTCAATGAATGTTGCACTTTCAGAAAACATATATACTCTATAATATGGTCATTGTTGTCCATTTTTTATTGATCTAATTAATTTGGTTTAATTCACTTCAGTCCAGTTCAACTGAATTCACTTCAGTTCAATCACACATATTATTATAACTCATTAATTAGAAGTTTTTTCCCCAATTTAATTACCTCCAAAACCATATCTCTAAGAGCCTCAGCTAAAAGCTCCCAAATGTAACAACCATCTTTGCTACAAGGATCCAAACTTTTCCTTCCCAGAATTGTGAGAACCATTCGACCACGAGTCACCATTTCTTCACTCCGGCAGTTCAAAAAGGTCAAAAAGTCCTCCTCGAACTGTTTGAAGTATGCCCTAACCACACTTGAAGGGCTTGAACTCGCCATGTAAATGTTCCCCTTATTAACCTCTTCCAATTCAGGAACCTATAAATAATTAATCTCATCAACAAAATTTTCACAAAAAATAACATGGAAGTATTTTTTTAAAAATATGTAATACTCCATTTGTACTATCACTCCGTCCCAGCCATAACTGCACACTTTTTGGTCAATTTTTTTAGAGCATGTTTGACCGTGAATAACTTTATTTTTATACATTATTATGGTCTAAAAATTTTATAGCTAAAAAATAGAGCGCATTGTGAATCTAACCATATCCCATATGATATTATTATAACACATATGCCAATTGCAATTTACGGTCAAACATGCTCAGATAAAGTTGACTAAAAAGTGTGCAGTTTCGGCTGGGACGGAGGGAGTAGTTTAAATGTACACTTTTTAGTCAACTTTTTCGGAGCATGTTTGACCGTAAATTGCAATTGCTATATGTGTTAGTATCATGTGAGATATAGTTAGATTCATAGTGTGCTCTACTTTTGAACTGTACAAACTTTATATATACACCATAATAATGCAAATAAATTTATTAACGGTCAAACATTCTTTGAAAGAATTGACTAAAAAATGTGCAGTTTAAACCGGGACGGAGTGATAAAAATTTGAAGTTATCTCACATATATTACCTGTGATAGCCATTGAAGGCTGTAGGATGAGTGAATAAAATGGAGGCTTTTGGAGGGGAAAAGCCTCTGATAGAACGAGCCAGGAACGCCGGTAACGAAGCACGGTCCGAAACCGCTTCCCATCTGCTTCTTCAAGTGCTGTTGGAAGCCATTGACAGATTTGAAGATGGTGTTGAAATCGTTGCATGGAAGATCATTCAAGAAAACTTGGTACTCAAGAGATTCATGGCCTAAACTTTCGCGCATTTTATCTGCAGTTTTGATCAGCTCGGAAACCGCAAAGAAAGTGTTTGGCCCGGAAGAGCATCCCAGATCTGCAATGTACATGCTCTTGGCGATGTGCATGCTGATGTACAGATCAGTGATGGCTCTTTCTGTAACCGCCTTTGCCATAAGTATCACTTTTTTCTGTCACAGTTTTAAACAACAAATTAGCATCAAAACATGTAAATGATCATTGATCAGAGCATCATTCATCGAGATAGGAAATGTAACCTGGACAAGTGAGTTGTTTGCGTAGCTGGTGTCGCCATTTCCACCGTTCATGCGAAGAACATCGATCACTTCCATGATATCTGATGATCTGGGTTTCTGCTAAGGTGATCTGAGTTTCTGCTAAGGTGATTTGAAGTTTTGTTTGGATGATGAATTGGTGGTTTTGGCCTCATGATGTTATCTTATTTATAGGCGCCATTTGATTATAAATATAATATGACAGTGTGAATATAACAGTACACAGGGATGATGACGTACGTTGCCCTGACGGGTGAGGAATCGGCAGAAATAATGAAGTAACGTGGTTTCTTGATTTACTTTTCTTACTTTATTGTGATTTTGTTTTGTTTGGTAGGTATATATGAAACCTGAAAACGGATCTTATATGTATAATATTACATTTTAATTTTTAAAATTTTTGGGCCTGTGAAGTGCCTATAATATAACGAATTTAAATCTGAGTGGGAGTTTTGAGTATTTTAGCATCCAACTTGCAGACATTTTAAAGTTGCGGCTTATGGATTTCAACTTGTTTAGAAGAATACGGTGTAAAAATATAAGAGTTTTGTTTACTTTGATTGCGATCGAATTTGTTCAATTAGCTAAGAGTCATAAATGGTTGGGTTGTTAGGATTTTGGTCTCACTAAATAATCATATTTAATATATAAAATATCAGTTTTAAAATTGAAAAAATCAGATATGAAAGTGAAAAAAACCAAGAATAATCCAATAAATGATCATAATTAATATGTAAAAGGTTGAGATTAAAAGTGAGAAGATTATCTTTTGTCTCGCCTCAATTGAGAACCGATTTGAAAGATACATTGTCGAATGAATTGTATAGAGCCTTCTAAGAAAAAATGATTTTCATAAATTGGAGTTTATAAACGGGTGAAAATTGGGTTAATACCATGTTAATTGGAATCGTATTGATCAGAATTAAATTTATTTAAACGTAATTGAATTCATATATATATATATATATATTTATATATATAAGTTTGGAATAAATTTTACTTGAATGAAAATAACATGAATAAAAGTCATTTCACATTCAGGTGTAGAGTAATTAATCAGTTAATTTAGTCAATTTTTCTTGTTAGAGAATAGTATTGGGGTTTGCGCCCATATTGTACTAGTTAGGGTTATCTAGGGTTTTACCCTTGTATAATCTATTTATTCTGTAATACAATCACACCTCGATTATTGAGGTTTCCCCTCTAACATGGTATCAGACAGCCGATTCTAGGACTGCTTTGATTCAGTAACATATATTTCAATCTTTGTTTCGCCGCCCCTGCCACCCTGGGTCTCCGCCGCCCTAATTCCTGTGTTTTTCAGTCAACATTGGAGCCGCCCTCAAATCCAATCGATCATCGTTACGGCTGCGTTGTTCGTTTTAGCATCATTGTTCCAGAACCGTGTCCAGCTGTGCCGGTCGTCTGTCTACGTTGGAGCGTGTCTTGCTCACGCTTTTTTGTTTGGAAGTTCTCTTCTGCCCTGCTCGGCGTAAGTGAATTGTTTTGGCTGTGTGCTTTGGTTTGGTTGCATAATTATTTAACGCATAGGTCTTCTTGGTATATTATTGGCATAATATTGCCTTTCCTGGTGGGATTTTTGGTTTTGTGCATTTTCCTGGTGTGATTAAATCATACTCCTCCGTTTCATGAACTTCGGCAGCTTGGGCAAATTGTCACTATACTGCTTGGGCCAGACAAATATTTTAAATATAAATGGTTGGCCAGGAATTAATGTTGTGGCCGTTCACACATGGGTAGCCAATGAAAGCATTGACATGATGGATTTACCTTTTTGTTGACACTGTATATGCTGCCAAAGTCCATGAAACGGAGGGAGTACTCCTTTGCTGAGTATTTATATATCTCTCGGCCTTTATTTTCTGGATTATTATGGAAAAATACAGAGGTTTGACTCGGGCGGATCTTTCTAATAGTTGGATTGAAGATAAGGCTATTGCTTGTCAACATAAATGGATAGCCGATTCTGGTGCTACAAATCACATGGCATCTACTGCCTCTGTTCTTGATTGTGCGACTCATTATTCAGGCCACATTCGTGTTGCAAATGGTTCTGCCATTCCAGTTACTCATATCGGTAATTCTCAAGTCACTGATTCTTTATCTTTGCGTGCTGTTCTAGTTGCTCCGCACATTACTAAGAATTTGCTTTCTATTAGCATATTAACTCGTGATTTGAATGCCATTATTTATTTTGATGATCGTTCCTTCACTATTAAGAACAAGCTTAGTGGGATTATTCTTGGACATTGACATTGTGATGATGGTCTATATGTGTTGGATTCTAGTGTTGTTGCATTAACTACTTTTGTCGAATCTAGTAAATCCAAAGCATCATTTGATCTGTGGCATGCTCGACTTGGTCATACATCTCGTACTGTTCTTTCTGTTTTAAATAAGAGTGGGGTTTTGTCTGTTTCTTCATCATTTCCCAAATCTCATGTATGTGGTCCATGTGTTATGGCGAAGGGCCAAAAACAGTCGTTTATTGAGAATCTAAAACGAGCATCCCATGTTCTTGATCTGGTTCATTGTGATTTATGGGGACCATCCCCAGTTTCATCTGGCAATGGATTTTTGTACTATGCTATATTCGTGGATGATTTTTCTCGTTACACCTGGTTTTACCCTCTCCGTCGTAAGTCAGACTTTATTGACGTCTACTTCCAGTTTGAAGCTCTTGTGGAGAATCAGTTTTCTGCTCGTATTAAGGTGTTTCAGAGTGATGGTGGTACAGAATTCCTTAATAATCTTCTTCGGACTCACTTTATTTCTAAGGGCATTCATCATCAGGTGTCTTGTCCATACACACCTGAGCAAAACGGGCGTGCTGAGAGGAAACATCGACATGTTGCAGAAATGGGGCTAACCATGTTGTTTCACTCGCATCTTCCATTCTCATATTGGGATGATGCATTTGGTGCTACGGTCTACACTATTAACCGCCTTCCCACACCAGTGCTTGATGGTGATACTCCTTACCGTATTCTCTTTGGTCGCTCCCCGATATACTCCAACTTCCATCCTTTTGGTTGTCGAGTGTACCCCTATGTTCAGCCATATGCTCAACACAAGTTATCTCTTCGAAGTATACCATGTGTGTTCATCGGCTACAGCTACCAGTACAAGGGATTTCGTTGTCTAAATCAGACTAATGGTCGGGTTTATATTTATCGCCATGCTCGTTTTGATGAAACTTGTTTTCCATTTGGTTCAGAGAGCAATATGGATTCAGCCTTTTCTTCCTTGGATGTCTCTGCCTTCCTTGATCCCGACTCTGCTAATATCCCATTACCCGAGCCTCCATCTTCCGTGACTTTTTCTTCTGCTCCTTGTACTGTTTGTGACGATCACTCTCCGACTCAGGTTGCTCCACCTCAGACAGCTCCTATATTGCTTCCTCCAGCTACACCGTCGATCACTCAATTGTCTTCAACACCATCTACGCCACCATCCACTCCCCCGGTCACTCCATCACCATCTGCTTCGAGTTCCTCTACCTCGTCTGGGTCTTCTTCGGATCCTGATTCCGATGCTCCACCTCAGAGAGCTCATCACATGGTTACCAGGAACCAGGATGGTACTCGTCGTCTCACGTACTGATGTGAATTTTCCACGTAGAACACTTAGTTTTAGCGGACTTGCAAAAGAAACACGAACTTGACATGATAATTATTCAACAGTCGTCAAATAATTACCTGGGATATGATAATTACCTAACATCCGTCAAATAATTACCTGGAGAACCAAGAACCACCGTCCCTGGGGCGACTGCAACCGAGTCTTAGAATTGAACACACAGTCCAAAGCTTCAATCTGATGACGAACCACCGTTCAACAATCAATGTAATTTTATTATCAAAGTCTCAAAATCTGTCTATTACAATGAAAAGAACAATATTTATAACCCTAATAGAATTCCTAATCCTACCCATAATCTAAGAAAACAATAACCAAATCCTACAACTGTAAGGAAAAGAAAATCTTGCCAGATGAAAAAACCTCTCTTTGGAGGAAAAACTTTGGTAAGAGAAAACATGTATCTAATGAATTATTTCATCATATCAATCAAATGGTCTCTCTCACTGCATCCGCATCACGTACAATCCTGATTTTGTTCGCACCAGCCTTCTAACTGCAGTTATGGATCATTCTGAGCCTCGTGACTATCGTACAGCTCTTCAGGATCCGAAATGGGTTAGTGCCATGAATGAGGAGATGGATGCACTTCGTCACCAGAACACTTGGGAGTTGGTACCTAGACCTTCAGATGCTAACATAGTGGGTTCGAAATGGGTTTTTCGGTTGAAGTATAGACCCGATGGGAGCATTGATCGCTACAAGGCTCGTTTGGTTGCCCAGGGGTATTCTCAGGTTCCTGGTTTTAACTTTGACCACACCTTCAGTCCAGTAATTAAGGCGACCACTGTTTGCACGGTCCTTGCCATTGCTACTTTAAGACGGTGGCCTCTACATCAGCTTGATGTCAAAAATGCCTTCCTCAATGGTGTTCTTGATACTCCAGTCTACATGGCACAACCAGTTGGTTACAAGGACCCTGCTCGACCTGATTATGTTTGTCGTCTTCAGAAGGCCAACTATGGACTCAAACAAACTCCTCGGGCTTGGTTTGATCATTTTAGTTTATATGCCCGTCAGCTCGGGTTTCATTGCAGCTCCTCTGATCCATCGTTATTTGTCTTCTCTCGGGGATCCACTCTTTTGTACTTGCTTGTCTATGTGGATGACATGATTCTGACAGGCAATGACCCGGGTGCGATTAGTCAGTTCATCGCTAGGACTGATCAAGAGTTCTCGATTAAGGACTTGGGTTTTGTGAACTACTTTCTTGGCCTCAAGGTCTCCACCACTTCATCCGGTCTCTTTCTTGGACAAACTAAGTATGCTAAGGACATACTTAGTCGAGCGGGTATGACTGATGCTTCTCCAGTGACCACTCCGTTTGTACCGCTGTCGCAGCTTCACAGCACCACTAGTAAACCGTTCAGTAATCCAACTCTGTATCGGTCTTTGGTTGGTACGCTTCAGTATTTGACTGTCACTCGCCCCGATCTAGCATTTGCAGGTAATTCAGTTAGTCAATATCTTCAGGACCCTCGCGAGGATCACTTTGCTGCGGTTACCAGGATTCTTCGGTATGTAGCTGGCGCCCCACATCACAGTCTCACATTTCGCTCCGGAGGTTCTTCTGATGTTTGTGCTTACTCGGATGCGGATTGGGCACGCTGCTTGGAGACTCGGCGATCAACTTATGGCTATGCAGTGTTCCTAGGCGGTAACTTGGTGTCGTGGAGTGCCAAGAAACAACCTACAGTGTCTCGCTCGAGTTCAAAGTCTAAGTATCGTGCTCTTGCTAACACAGCTGCAGAGGTTGTTTGGCTTTCTCATCTTCTCCGAGACTTACACTTTCCTCTAGATGGATCTTCATTGCTGTTATGTGACAACAACAGTGCAATTTTCTTGGCCGAGAACCCAGTGGCCCATAAGCGGGCTAAGCACATCGACATCGACTATCACTTTGTTCGGGAGTTGGTTGCCTCGTCTAAGCTCCGTGTTAGTCATGTTCCTACTTTGTTGCAGCTGGCGGATATCTTTACCAAGGGCCTACCTAAGCCCTTATTTGAGTTTTTCAGATCCAAGCTTTGCGTCTCGATTAATCTGACGCTTAGCTTGAGGGGGGTGTTAGAGATTAGTATTGGGCTTTGAGCCCATATTATACTAGTTAGGGTTATCTAGGGTTTTACCCTTGTACAGTCTATTTATTCTGTAATACAATCACACCTCGATTATTGAGGTTTCCCCTCTAACATTTCTCGTGTTCGTTTGGTCTAGAAAATTATTGCCTAGAAAATCCTTTTTTTTTCTCTTTGTGGATGCTTTTTCTGAGAAGACTGTCTACTGCTGATACACTGAAACAGAAAAACATCTATATATCTCAAGAAGATTGTCCTTTTTGTGGTCATGTTCTAGAAAATGTGGGCATGTGGTCCATATTTTTGTTCGTTGTCAGTTTACTCAGGAGCTGCCCAGATTTTTGAATCTCCCTCAATTTTCATCCTTCTCGGAGCTGCGCAGATTTCTGTTTAACTGGTAGAAGAAGATCCAAAGTTTTCAGCATGCTAGGGGCTGCTCTGTATCAACTTTGGCGGGAACGGAATAGGCGCGTGTTCGATCACAGTAAGTTGAAGGAGTAGGAACTCAAGCAACTTATTTTGACAGAGTTAGACCTTAGAGTGAGCCTATAGTGTTTCTTAGGCTGCACAACTTTGTAATAAAAAAATATTGTTCTTTTGTTTCAGTTTACTTGTAAGGTGAAAAAAAGTCCAAAAAATTTGTATGGGTGGTAACCTTTGAAATTAATACAAAAAATGGTTACCATTAATTTAGTCAATATTGTTAAATATTTATTTTAATATATATTTGAATTTTAGTTTTAAAAACAATATAGTTAAATTGTCTTTTAAAATGTTCAGATTTCTTTCAATAATGACATTATCGAAGCTAAGTTTTGGAAAAGTTCATATTTCTTGGACTTTTGAAATTAACACTATAAATGGGCTTGAAATTATAGAGTTCCATCACGGGCATTATTGTAAGACAAATTCTTGGGTGATGCAGCCTCACCCAAGAGGCATGACCAATTAAACACTGTTTTTGATGAGCTTTGATGAACGGACACAAATGTTTTGATAAGGTGACATGTTTGATGAACTGACACCGATGTTTGATGAGGTGGCGTCGAGATTTGATAAGGTGGTAGTGAGTTATGATGGGGTGGCAGCAGTTAAATTTTTCTTATTTGGCCTTGGCTCATGGGTGAGTCTGCCTCACAAGAGAATTACTCTTATTGTAAAATATGAATCTGCAATAGAAAAATGTACCTACATATAAAAATTGCCTTTAATTACCTGCCCAGGAGTTAGGTCATCATGAGCCAACTATGGAACAACGTCATTAATACCAAACACTATATACCTAAACTCATCAGCCAGAGTTGATATATACCTAAACTCATAATTACAGACATTTTGGTTTTCGGATATTCGATTTGAAAGTTAACAAACTATTCGGTCATTTTTAGGCTCGGAGTGTGGTAAATCCTTATATATACCATGCAAGTACCTAATTTCGTTTGTATCAACTAGGAATGAATTCACATGACCTTCAACCCTTATTTGAATGGTTAAATTAATCTTATATATTCATAATTAGGACTAAAAAAACGACTTGAATAGTTTATCTTCGATTTGTTTGTCATAGTGAATGTCTTTAGTGTTTTTATTGGAATTTTTCCTTGATTTTTTCAAAATGTTTAACTTGAATGAAGTATTACATTTTTCAAAAAATTAATTTTTTATTACTTTCTTAGTAAAAAAAAAAACCTCTTAGCAATTTATAGGCATGGTGGGATCACTAAGGCCCTGCTTGTCAGAGATAATTTGTAGATCAGTTCAATTCAGTTAAGTTCAGTTCAGCGAAAATGTAATTTGATGAAATTCTGGATAATTCAATTATGCTTATTTTTTTGAATACATTAATTTTCACTTTAGTTTAGTTTAGTGTAAAACCATTTTGGCCGAGGTTGTGTTGGAGTAATGATTGAAGAGCATGAGACATACTTACTGAGTGCAAAACCATTTTGGCCCAACATTCTTCTAGAATAACATTCGACTGGGCCCTCAAAAATAAATTCCATGCACTTTCTCATACTTACCCGTGTTGCAACATCATGATCAGCCATTAATTGTGCATCCAGAATTACATCATGTTGCAACGTCAAGATACTTCACTTCTGTCACTCAACTCACATCCAAATCTTCATTCAGAACATAGGTGGCTCCCCTGACTTCTACCCCAGAATCCTCTCTATTTCTCATCTCTAATGATCCAGTAACATCCCGGAAATAAACAGTACAGTAGAGAATTCTCCAACAAACTAGAATAATCTTGCCACACAGGCACAGATCCACAGAAATTCAAATAACTGATTCTCAAAAAAAATTCAAACCCAAAGAATACCAAGAGTTTGTAGAGCAGACGTCCACCGAAACATCAATCAAGATTAATCTTCAACAAATACCTGATGTATTCGGTGTGGGATGTGATTCTAAACAATGTGACTTAGTTGTAGTCAAAATAGACACATCAACTTCAATCTCCATGAACATACCTTGAGTTGTAGACACATCACCTTCAATCTCCTTGAGAATACCTTGAGCTGATTCACTCTCTGTGCACAATCTGATGTTTCAACGTCACCAGGTACAGAACTGGTTGTTCTGATGTTCCAACATGAACAACCTCACCCCTGGTTGAATGCAGATTTGAATAGTCTTAGAGACCTCGTTGCAAATCTTGTTTCACGAACATCAGTTGTGCTTGTGATCCATGACCAGAGTATCTGATACGAGAGGACTATGAGTGGTAGCTGCTGATGTTTCAACATGATGCAGTGTGGTGGACGTCGTTTTACCACACAAAATATTCTGCAAACTCAACACAAAGATTAGTATAGTCGTAAGCAGATTCGATCCCACGAGGAACAGTGCAATTTCTATCAATTCAACCTACCAAACAATTTTGATTTAGCAATCACGCCTTAAACTTTGATTTTGTTTTGTTTTATAGCTATGAAAAACTTGTAAATTATAATCCTAAAAATTCAGAATAATGAATGCAAGAAAGAGAATGAAATCACGAAAGTTTATATATTAAGAAAGCAATCGGCTTAAATTAATCAGTTGGTTCAATCCTTGATTAACTACCTATATTCCACTAAATCCTATGAATCATCCAGTTATAAGAGAGCAAGTATTCGCTAAACCCTCTAAATTCCCCCTTAATTTATCGCTAGCGAACTAGTATTTGCTTTATTCGCTAGACCCTAATTAAAGTACCCCTAGGCAGTATTCGCACACCCAGATACACACTTTAATCGTATTAAAGCTAGGGAAACCTGAAACAGATAATCAAGCACGTATTCGCATGCAAATATCATCTACCCAATTGTTCATCATCTTGTTATTACAGTCTTAAGCGTTATCTGTTTTTCACAAGATTTTCGCTACTTATTTAGCACTAGCCTAACAGAATTTAGGGTGATCAATCCTAAACTAGCAAGCATAGATGAAGAACATGAACAATCAAAAACTCACAAGATCAAGTTTCATGCAACAGTATCTCAATTCATGAACCACTTAATTAACCTAAGCCGATTAAATTAAATTTAGCTACTCATGACTGAATTAAACACAAAATCAAATAAGAATAAATTAAACATAATAACAATGAGAAGAATCAAAGAAGAAAATACCAATGATGAATTACTGAATAAATCGAGCTGCTGTCATAAGTTTCTGAGTTCTGGCCAGAAGAAAAGCTACGGGGAACTAATTCTGCGATGCAAAAAGTCTCCTCTAACTCCTACGGAATTATCCTATATATATTCTATTCCCCAAAAGAATTCCCCTTTATTCTAGGAAAATCAATCAAATCCTCACTAATTTTGGAAGAGGTAGAATTCTTGTCAAGCAAATATTCTGGCGGCAGCTTTCTTTGAGACTGAATCCTGTGCAGAAACGGATTTATTTCATTCTTGCCTTGGCCGCCAACTTTTTCTTCTTGGGCTGAAATTCTTCTTTTTGGCCCAATTATTTTGGCTGAAATTAGCCTTCTTTAATGGACAGCAGCTTCATCAACTCCCTAGATGAGGGATCAGACCATTACCTCATTAAAAACTCTCTCGGGAAAAAAGAGTATAATGACCCCCTTTCATCAGCTTCACCTCAGCCGGGTCATTTCCATGGAGCAACTTAGGAATCGTAAACGAAACACAACTCTGCCACATGGAGGATTATTCCGGGATAAGGCTCAACTGGAATAGTGTCCTTCGGCTCCAAATAGCTTAAAATCAGCTCCAAAACAGGACTTCTTGCTCCAAGTGTTCATCTCCAGGTATATGTGTAATCTGAGCATCAAATACAATGCATAAGTACTAAAATCCATAGAAATCAGCCATAATATTACTCAGAAAAACACAACAAATATCAACACATCAAATATCCTCACACTTGATTCATGCTTGCCCTCAAGTATGATATGAACTTATTTCACAAGAGCATTCATGCACATTTACTCCTCTAACTCAAACCAGAAAAATAAAAAGAAAGGAATAAAAGGAACAAGCAAACCAAACAAAAACCTGACAACTAAAAACTTAAACACACTACACACAAACTTTGGTCAAACAATCCAGCATTTCAAGTGTTCATTTCATCGGTTCATCAACAAATGTCTCCTTGCCAAGTTCAAGTTTCAATTCACAAACAAATGTTGGTATCATCCCCCTTTAGTACTCAAATCAATCCCCCCTACATTGCTCTTTATCTGGTTATCAACTGATCAAAAGGAAACAAGCACAAATTTCTCACGGTTTTCACTCAGCACACATGATGAAGGGACATTCACTCAATAATATTCATGCGGTAGCCTCAGTCAATACATAACAAGCCAAGAAGGTCTTTAAGGGTTGTAACGGGGCTGGGGGTTGTAATGTTGGTTAGACCCTAGGGGCTCTAAGTTTACACAAATCATGCACATATGCTCAAGAACAATTAGGAGAAAAATTCCAGCAAAGACATATTATTTACAAGACAAAATCTGGACTGATCAAACACTATTCAGGATCTGGACTTTTTTTTTTTTTTTTTCAGAATATATTTTTTTTTCCTTTTTTTTTTTTTTTTCAAACTTTTTTTTTTCTTTGGCAAACAACACCCTTTTCTTTTCTTTTCTGTTTTTTTTTTCTCTTTTTTTTTTTTTTTTTTTTCCAGACCCGAAATTACAGAATACATGCTCAAATTACAACTACAATGCCATAGAACAAATAAGTCATAAAGACTATTTTTTTTTTTTTTAATGGAAACAGGGCACTCGAAATCAAATTCACGACCATCAAGAGCTGAATTTTAAGTTCAAAAGCATACATGCATGGGGTGAAGAACAGGATAAACAACAAGGCTAAAGGGTTTCATATCAGTGGGTAATCAAAGAAAAGGTCAGGCTCAGCGGGGCTAACTAGGGGATATAAAAGGGTAGGCTATATACGATGTGTGGCTTATCCTAATTTTGCCTTCCTTTAACCTATCATGCATCGACCTTAGCTACCACACCACTCAGAAAGAAAGATTGATGTAGAGAGTGCTCTACTCTAGGCTCTGATCCTCACATTTTACTTGGCTTTTTCATGCAAGTCTTGTTCGTCATCCCAGTATCATTTAACCAAGTTCAGATTAATTTCAAGGTTTTATCATTAAGCATTTCAAAGGGGATATCAAGCAACAAAAGTTTGCTAATATGATTCTTTTACCGGCAAGGGTAATCCATATCAACACCCAATTCCCTTACTAACTATCATGCTGAAAATTTGACCGACTCTACACACAAAAACACACATATTTTTTTGATTTTTCAGAATTTTTAAGACTCATTAAACACACAAAACAGCACTCAAAACACACAAATATATACATCTAAATCTCCTCACACTTAAACCTTGCTTGCCCTCAAGCAAGCTTAGTTTAAAAGCAAGAAGAACCTAATAAAATTGTACAGAAAATAAAAGAATGGAAAATAAAAATAAAAATAAAACAGGAGAAGGGATTAGGGAAACTCAGGGAGGGAGGGCTGCTCCAGCTTATTGCATGTTGTATTCTGGTTGCCTCGAAGTGGCATAGAGCGGCGACGGTGCGGTAGCTGGAACGGTGAATGGTGGCCTGGAATCGGCATAGAAAGTCGGCAATCAGCAACGCCGGCGCCGATTATTCAGAAGGTGGCTGCTTCTTCGCTTGCTGCCCGCGGTCTCCATTCCTAATCCCTGTACAATAAAAACAAATTAAATACTCTATAAAAAAATATTTTTGTGTGTTTTTTTTTTTTTTTTTTTTTTTTTTTTTTTTTTTTTAAATGAAATCAAGAACAAATCAAGAAAAACGAAAAGAAAAATCTGGGTTGCCTCCCAGTAGCGCCTTTGTTTATAGTCTTCGGCTAGACTTTCCGATGCGATCAATGGCGATGTTGAGGAAACATCCCTCCTCTATCCTTGTACCACATGGCTTGATCAAATGTATTCCAATGGATCTCATTGTATTCTTCAAGCTGGTACATTTTCTCTTCCTCACACTTGGATATTTGCATATCCCAAGGAGGATTGTAATCCACGGAAAGTGTCTCATCACAGTCGTACTCTGGATTGAGGGACAGTGAACTCCACTCCGAATTCTGAGGCTTCACCTCTTCTGGCGACCTTTGTTTGGCCAAACAGAGGTTGATATCAGTACTGTACACTTTTTCTTGCAGGTTCATAAAGTATCTCGGTTCTTGTATCTCTACTTCGTTCACTCCCTGAACATGCATCTCTGATGGACCTGTAGGACTTATAATTTCCATATTGTCCTGCACAATTTGGGTCTCAAGATAATCTTGGACTTTGGGGTTAGTAGCAATGGCACTAACATCTTTTGAATTCATGGACTGTTCAACAGTTTCATCCATTTTAATTGTTAATTCTTCTCCAAAATAATCTAAAGAGATTGTGCCTTTTCCAACACTAATTGTCGCATTAGACGTTCTTAAGAAAGGACGACCTAACAATACCCCTGTAGTGTTATTACCCTTTGTATGCATATTCACTACATAAAAATCAGCTGGGTAAACAAAATCATGAATTTTAACTAGCACATTCTCCAAAATACCTTCAGGATGCACACAGGATTTATCAGCCAATTGGAGTACAGTATTAGTTCCTACCATTTTAACTCCCTTTAAAGATTTATACACAGACAATGGCATCACATTCACAGAAGCTCCTAAATCACACATTGCAGAATCAATTTTCATATCACCTATAGAACAAGGCAATGCAAACATACCAGGATCCTTGCACTTGGGTGGTAACTTCTTTTGTATCACCGCAGAGACGGACTCACCCATGATGATTTTGCTTGAATCCTTCGGTTTTCCTGCAATAAAATCCTTCAAGAATTTGCTAATAGGAGGAATCCTTATAGCCTGCAAGAAGGGGAGATTAATTTCCATGTTTCCAAACATAGAGAGAAAATCAAGTGAATCAATTTTCCTTTTAGCCAACCTACGAGGAAAAGGTGGAAGGATTTTGATAGTAGGGTCGTTCAAACTTGGTTTTTCACTTACCTCCCTGGTCTGATTGAAATCACCTTTGTTCTCCTCTTCGGCTTCTGTCTCCGGGCTCTGTTTGGCCAAATAGGGGTCTGTGGCAGGTTGGTTCTGCTGCGTCTTTGCACCTTTAGCTGCAGGTTTAGGGAGCAGTGGCTCGAGCTCCTTTCCACTTCTCAGAGTCACCATGTTGATTGTCTCCCTTGGATTCAATTGAACTTGAGAGGGAAGCCCTGGTTGCTTCATTCGGAGCTCGTTCATCGAGTTCGCCAACTGGGCTATTTGTCGGGTATGCTCCTCTAAGGTTGCCTCCGCCTTCTTATTGCTATTCTTCTGTTCCTGAAGCATACTCATGATCACATCTAGTTTATCGTCACTAGATTTTGCTTGAGGTGGTGGCTGATTTTGGGGGTACCGAGGTTGAGTTCCTTGATTTTGCGGAACGTAAGGTTGTTGAGGTTGTTGAGGTGGATCTCTCCATCGGAGGTTGGGATGATCTCTCCACCCTGGATTGTAAGTGGCTGAATAAGGATCCCTCATTGGTTGCCTCTCGTTCCAATTCCCCATGGCATTCACTTGTTCATCCATAACATTGTTTGCAACTGCAACTTTATCCACCACCTTTGACAGTAACCTTTCCATCCTATTCATCATATCTTTGAATTCGTCTTGATTGGAGGGTTCTGCTTGTGCTACCTTCTTCAAGATCCTTACTTCCTCGGTATCATATTCCTTCTTGGAGTTGATCAACTTCTTCACAATTTCCTTAGCATCATTAACTCTGATATCGGAAAATCCTCCATTGCTCGCTGTATTGAGCAAATCCTTGTTTACTGCCGTTAATCCTCCATAAAAGTACTGAAGTAGCTGCCCCTCTGGAAATCGGTGATTCGGGCAACTATCCACCAAACGCTTAAATCTCAGCCAAAAGGCACTAAGAGGCTCGTCATATTCTTGCTTCACACTCGAGATATCCTTTTTCAACGCCTCTGTTTTGGTGGATGGGAAGTAGTACTCCAAAAACAGCTTCTTCAGGGCATTCCATGTGGTGATGGAATTTGGCGGCAAGCTCGAAAACCACTGATTTGCTGCTCCAGTCATGCTGAATGGGAATGCCACCAGCTTGAATTGCTCCTCCGTCACGTTTGTTGGCCTCTTCTGCACCTTACAAATCTTGATAAATTCGTTCAAGAAATTGTAAGGATCTTCAGTGCTTCTCCCCTGAAACTTAGGAAGCACATTAAGCAACGCCAGCTTGATTTCAATTGGACCAGCTGTCGCAGGCAGTTGAATGGGAGTTGGGGGGTCCTCATCACTGTGACCTGTGAGCTCCCACATGTACGGGTTGTTGGCATTCGGATCAATGCGTTGGTCACCCATTTCGGATTCAGAAGATGCAGATTCGGACTCAGCTTCAAATTCAGCTCCAGAAACAACCTCCGTTTGGCCAAACAGAGCGTCTGCGGCAGATTGTAACTCCTGTTCCTTGGCTAACTTCCGATTCAACCTAGCTTGCCTTTCAATCTCAGGAACAAATAACAGTTCTGTGCTCTCAGATCTGGTCATAAACCAGCACTAACACACAATCAGTAGGAAAAAAAAAATATAACAGAAATTAACAAACCGCTCCCCGGCAGCGGCGCCAATTTGGTGGACGTCGTTTTACCACACAAAATATTCTGCAAACTCAACACAAAGATTAGTATAGTCGTAAGCAGATTCGATCCCACGAGGAATAGTGCAATTTCTATCAATTCAACCTACCAAACAATTTTGATTTAGCAATCACGCCTTAAACTTTGATTTTGTTTTGTTTTATAGCTATGAAAAACTTGTAAATTATAATCCTAAAAATTCAGAATAATGAATGCAAGAAAGAGAATGAAATCACGAAAGTTTATATATTAAGAAAGCAATCGGCTTAAATTAATCAGTTGGTTCAATCCTTGATCAACTACCTATATTCCACTAAATCCTATGAATCATCCAGTTATAAGAGAGCAAGTATTCGCTAAACCCTCTAAATTCCCCCTTAATTTATCGCTAGCGAACTAGTATTTGCTTTATTCGCTAGACCCTAATTAAAGTACCCCTAGGCAGTATTCGCACACCCAGATACACACTTTAATCGTATTAAAGCTAGGGAAACCTGAAACAGATAATCAAGCACGTATTCGCATGCAAATATCATCTACCCAATTGTTCATCATCTTGTTATTACAGTCTTAAGCGTTATCTGTTTTTCACAAGATTTTCGCTACTTATTTAGCACTAGCCTAACAGAATTTAGGGTGATCAATCCTAAACTAGCAAGCATAGATGAAGAACATGAACAATCAAAAACTCACAAGATCAAGTTTCATGCAACAGTATCTCAATTCATGAACCACTTAATTAACCTAAGCCGATTAAATTAAATTTAGCTACTCATGACTGAATTAAACACAAAATCAAATAAGAATAAATTAAACATAATAACAATGAGAAGAATCAAAGAAGAAAATACCAATGATGAATTACTGAATAAATCGAGCTGCTGTCATAAGTTTCTGAGTTCTGGCCAGAAGAAAAGCTACGGGGAACTAATTCTGCGATGCAAAAAGTCTCCTCTAACTCCTACGGAATTATCCTATATATATTCTATTCCCCAAAAGAATTCCCCTTTATTCTAGGAAAATCAATCAAATCCTCACTAATTTTGGAAGAGGTAGAATTCTTGTCAAGCAAATATTCTGGCGGCAGCTTTCTTTGAGACTGAATCCTGTGCAGAAACGGATTTATTTCATTCTTGCCTTGGCCGCCAACTTTTTCTTCTTGGGCTGAAATTCTTCTTTTTGGCCCAATTATTTTGGCTGAAATTAGCCTTCTTTAATGGACAGCAGCTTCATCAACTCCCTAGATGAGGGATCAGACCATTACCTCATTAAAAACCCTCTCGGGAAAAAAGAGTATAATGACCCCCTTTCATCAGCTTCACCTCAGCCGGGTCATTTCCATGGAGCAACTTAGGAATCGTAAACGAAACACAACTCTGCCACATGGAGGATTATTCCGGGATAAGGCTCAACTGGAATAGTGTCCTTCGGCTCCAAATAGCTTAAAATCAGCTCCAAAACAGGACTTCTTGCTCCAAGTGTTCATCTCCAGGTATATGTGTAATCTGAGCATCAAATACAATCCATAAGTACTAAAATCCATAGAAATCAGCCATAATATTACTCAGAAAAACACAACAAATATCAACACATCACAGTGCCTGGCCACCAACCTATCATTAAGTTGTTCTGACGTTGGTACATGACCTACTTCAGCGTTAACCTCAAAAAGTAACATCTTCTTTGAAACATTGAACGAATTAGCTGGTTCATGTATACCATATCTGTAACGCCTTTCTCTGCCAAAGCACAATCTTCTCAAAAACAATATATTCCATTACTTCATCACTATCACAAAGCACAGAAACTGTCGGGGGAAAACTTATGAGTTTCTTGCTAATCACACACATAAGGCCATGACACCTTAGAGGACACAGGTTAGAGACCAGATTCCTCAACCTTCTATAAGCTATCACACCGCTCCGCAATCATGTTCCTTTAGAAATCCTCAGTGTATAACTTAGAACTTGAATATACAATTCACCTCTCAGTCTGGCCTTAAATCCCTGATCTGATCTTCTTTCTCATCATTTGTTGTCTAGAAGTGCTTTGTACAGATATAAGTATAGAAACTTCCTCATCAATACTCCTTAAATTTCCAGCACCTCCAGGTTGTTCTGACGTTGCAACATCAGCATCAACACTCAAGTCAATACCAACTCCTAGCTTGTTACTTCAACTCAGAGTTCTTACCATGATCATCACTCAAATACACTCTGAACAGAACATATAGGGCCGACGCATCGGGATTTGAACAGTGAATCCAAAGAAAATCATATCCATGCCCATGCACAACCCGCAACAATTTAATTAAACCCTCATAGAACAAAGCTTAGCATTTAGGCTATTGAAATCCTTGTTGTCACTGTCAATCCTCTTACCTCAGACTCAAACATCTTCACAGAATACAATACAATCGAGCCCCAAAATAACTCCAATCATCTCCAGTACTCACTCATGTTGCAACATTAGTAAAACCATGCATCCAGAACTCAAACATGTTGCAACATTGAGGACCAATACTACTATTTTTGTGTTTTTATTTTTATGAGAAATAAATAACAACTATACAGATTATAAGGGTATGTACCTCAAGTACGAGCACCGACAAAAGCGCAGTGTACTCCCCCTCGATGATAGCCCTGTTTGACAAGAGAGTGCCTGAGTCGCATAGTCCAAGCTTTCGGTGATTGTTTCGGACTACGTAGATTCTTATACCCCTTAGAATGGTGGAAATCAGCCCTTGATATTGTATCGCCATATAGGGAACCTTCTTCACAAAAGATTGTAGCGTCCGAAACATCCTGTTTTGAAGCATCTTGAGCCACTGAAACCTCCACTGAATCAACATGTTCTCTAACATGTAAGTTTGTAGCACTAGGTGTGTACGCTGGTTCCATCAAATCCATGTGCAATAATTCCAGATTACGCGATGTTGCAACATCATGTACAGCTGATTGTGAACTTCTGGTCTGCTTTCGCTGTTGACGAGGGCTGCACGTAATATCCTTCTGATACATCAGTTCTGGTATTCCACTTACACCCTGAATTCTTGATAATTTGGCTAAGGTTTTCATGTTGGCATGTCCAAGTTTCCTATGCCATAAATCTGACTCATCCATCTTTGTGATTCGACACTGAACATCCTGTTGTAAGACATGTCAATTATCTGATGATCTCACTCCAGTAAATACTTCCTTGAACCCTTGTTGGACAGTGCACTCTTTATCATTAAAGTGCACAGTAAGCTTGTTATCACAGAGATGACTAATACTGATTTTGTTTGCCTTTAGATCCTCAACCAGCAAGACATCATGAAAAATAGGGAGATTTTGAATCTGTAAATCACCTTTCCCTACAACCTTACTGATCTTACCATCACCAAATTTGACCATACCATGATAAGGAACAACATTGCTCAAAAACTCCCGAGACCCAGTCATATGTCTAGAGCATCCAGAGTCAAAGTACCATGTATCTCTAGAGTATGCACTAAAACATGTATGCACACCAAAACATTTAAGTGAGGTTTTCGGAACCCATACCTTTTTGGTCAACTTGGTTCTCATTTTCGGCTCCATGTTGAAACATGAGGAAAATTGTTTTCCGAACATTATATCCCTGAGAAGTTTTCTGCATTGATAGTCAGAGTGCCCTTGCATCATACAGTACTCACAACACTTTGGGGGGCTCTTCTGACTTCCTTCCATTCCTCAGTTTGATCATGCTGGATTTTCTGAATTGATGTTCCCTTTGGCACAAACATTAGTTTCTTCTCACTTCCCTTAACCAAAGAGCTTTTTGTGATCAGTGGTTGCTTCAGTTTGGCCTTTTGATCATACCCCAATCCAAATCTGTTTCCAGCACTTTTCCCCATACCAAGTAGATCATCCAACTTTGCAGTACCTTTGTTCAGTTTCTGGAGAGTAGCTTTAGCTACTTCCGCTTTCTTTGTCATAATTTCCAACTTCTTACTCATGACCTCAAGTGAAATCTCTGCATTTTTGGCTCTTGTTGACATATCAGACCACTTCTTCTTAAGTGTTTCATTCACGGTTATAGATCTGATCTCAACAACCTCGCAAGAGGATTAAACAAGGTGACTCAGCTCTGATACCAATTGAAATTCTATCTACTTAAATTAATCAATTTTTTTTACTAAGTTCTGCCTATCATGATGTTCCAACATGAAATATAATAAAGTGCAAAAAAGTAAATGACACCGGCAATTGATTACGCAGTTCGATGCATCGCATCTACGTCTGCGGGGCCAAAGCCCAGTAATGTAATCATCCAAGAACTTATACAAGAACTTATCTTTACTACTCTATCTGTGGATTTGCAACTCCCTTGCTGCCAATCCGCCTTAACCGATTCCCACCGGTCTCAACTCCCGTTAACGCTGGATCAGCTCCTCCCGAGATTTTATGGCGTGTGATTACACTACTAAACATTCATGTCGCAGAGTAGGTTTCATGAAGTTTGTTTGGACCTTGCTGCCTTGCTTTGCTATGTACAATTCTGGATGCAGAATTGTTCGTCAATAAAATCGTTAGCTTGAGTGTTGCAGTTGTTGTCCTCTTTATAGCGCAGAGCCGTGTGTTCCATCAGTTAGCACGGCTGAAGAATTCTCTTTCCATAATAACTCTCAATCAGATCGCACAAAGCTTGGAAAGTAGAATCCTGAATATCTCCAACTCTCTAAATATGGCAGAATTTCCTTTTCTTAATACAAGTAAATCTCTGCAAATATTCCAAGAATAATTCCGAATTGGAGATGGATATGGACTGTATTTATTTCATAAATAACGTTGGACATGGACTGTATTTATTCCATAAATAATACACGCATAAATACTCCGCCATATCCATATACCATAATTAAACCCTGTGTTGTCATCAATCTGTCCGCAACTTCTGTTCTGTGCTGATACAAATCGATGTTCCAAACATGACTCCGTCTGTTGATGTTGGAACATCACTTTCCACAAATTAGCCAATTAAGTCTACGAACTTTACCGTTCAGAGTTTAGGTGGAGATGGAAAAGATGGTGGAGAGCAGATGCTCTCTGCAGCCATTGAAAAGGTGTTAGCTGGGGAGAATGTAAGTGAAAAGCTGCAAAAGTTCATGGATCCTCAGCTTGGAAACGGGTACCCCTTGGACTTGGCATATCCAGTAGCAGAGCTTGCTAACAACTGCGTGGCTGGTGATCTCAATGCCCGGCCACCAATGTCTGAGGTTTATCTCACCTTATCCAAAATACTTTCATCATCACTGGACTGGTATCCTTCGGAGTAACCTGGACATTCGAGATACCTATGCCCTCGAAGATTGCATAAAGTCAGCTCAAACCGAACATCAATGTGCAGTGTTTTTCTCCCCGTTTGTAAGCCTGAGTATGTAGAGTAGGAAAACCATAAATAATGTATAGTTGAAATAGCTGCAGCCAGGTCAAATTGGATTGCTGATTACCTCTTCCTTAATTTCGGAGTGTTTAAGATTAGCATTGATCTTTGATCATAATAGTACTTTGCTAATTTCACAACTTTTTCTTTCTTGCTGAGGTAAGAACATGACATTCAAATGAAGAGATGGTCTTTGCTTGTGAGTAAAACCAACACTTATGGAGTACAAAGTGAGGGGATGGAAAAAGAGCAAAAAAATTATAGTGAAAAGTAGTTATACTTATACCTGTCAACAATTCATACAATATCTACACTGATGCAGATTACAATTTGTGTGATATTTTGTGTGGTTCAACTAACAGATACTAATCAGTCAGTGTCAGGAAAATTCCAATGTAGATTATGGCCAGTGGACTTGACTTCAGAACATTTTGATTTCCACTTGCAGAAAATTGTGGTAGCACAGGCTAATCACATCCACATTATTCAGTTTCCAGTCCCCATTTTATTTGTTCAAAGATTCTTACTCAGCATATTTTATCTGTTACATAATGGGTAGAGGGTATGAGAGCTGGGAAAGGCTTGTCACTGCTGTTCTGCGAGATGAGGATCTTCGCCTAACTGCTCTTAGGACCCCCAGTGATATTTCTTCCTCCTCCTCATCATCATCACAGTTGCAGTTATTTACAGAAAATTTGCAGTCATTTACTTACCATCAAATTCTCCAAGCCACAGATGGTTTAAATCCTTCCAATCTCATCAAGCATGGCCTATCTGGGGATCTCTTTTCGGGTATTTTAGATAACGGAACACCAGTAGTAGTTAAGAGAGTTGATAGCTCAGAATCCCTTTTCATATCCGAACTGGAAATTGCTGGGAAAGCTTTCCATTCTAGATTGGTCCCTTTGCTAGGCCACTGCTTGGAATTGATGAATAATAATAAGTTCTTGGTTTACGATGATATGTATAGCAAGGACTTATCTTTGTTTGGAGGATCATCTTTGCTGGACTGGAAAACGAGGTTGGAGACTGCAATTGGAGTGGCAGAATCTTTGTGTTATCTACACCATGAATGTGTCCCTCCCCTAGTTCATAGGTATTCTAAGAGTTCCATAAGTTAGGCTTTGTGCCACATTAAATTTTCGAATATAATGGTTTTCACCTGACTCTACAGGAATATCGAAGCTAGAAGTATACTTCTCGATGACAGACTTGAAGCACGGTTGGGAAGCCTTTGTAACCTCTGCGTTGAAGACAAAGAGATATACCAAAATGCAGTATCGAAAGAAGAGATCAGAAGCTTGCAAAACTCATATCAGATGTTTTCCATGAGGCCAGCACTTACCATACTCTTCTGATTATATATCAAATAATATATTGCTTCATTAAAAAAAAAAACAAATAATGGAAAAATTTCAAGTCGATTTTGTCAAATAGAAACATCTGTATACTGAGTACTGATCAGTAAAGAACATTGTCTGGAATAACTTTAGCTTTGCACAGTACTTCAAAATATGTTTGAGATTTGCTGACTCGATTCATAGCAACATGCTGACATCTTTCATATTCATCACAGGGGCTCTAAAGAAGACACTTCTGGTATGCAAATTATGGCTTAAGGCTTGGTCTGCTATTATGCTATTATGCAACATGCTGACATCTTTCTATAATTATGCAAATTATTGCCAACACACACATTTACATATATGGCTTGGTCTGCTGTTTTGTTATTTTCGTTGCTAACTAACTTAGAGCTCCCAAACTTATAAACTTCTGCCTATGATTGATTATAGTCCAATCATCTGATGCCTAAATGATAAATGTGTAAAATTCTTTCTAAGGTCCTCTCTCTTCTCTCTCTCTCCTTGCCAATGCATAAGGTACACTGAAAAATACAACGCGTGGCTTTGATGTTTACTGCTTCGGAAAGGTTTTGCTCGAGCTTATTACTGGCAAGCTGGGTTCGAGCGCTGCCAGTCAGCCTACCGTCACAGAATGGATGGTCCACTTGTTGGCATTTATAGTTCCAGACAATTACAACCTAATGCTAGACATAATGGACCAATCTTTGATCTTAGATATCCATGGTTTGAAAGAAATATGGGGAGTTGCTTTGGTTGCTAAGGCCTGTCTCAGTCTCAAGTCCTCTAAGCAACCCCAAATGTCAAATGTACTGTTAGCCTTAAGATATACTGCAACCGCAAGGTTCAGAAAGGATCCCTGCACACAGCCTGCAGGAGTACATGTCTCAGTTAATCCGGATATGATTACCAAATTACTTAAGGTCAAGAAGATGATCAGTGAGTGACTTTCTATCTTTAGTAACCTTAACAAAGTACCAGATTCTTTTACCAATATGACTATCTATTGGCAGGTAGTTCAAGGAACCTGAACAGTGAAGACGGATGTCTGATCGATTCTGAGGCTTTTGCATTCAAGAATGGTGGTGGATTGCTAAATACCATGAGGACATACTTTTATAAAAGTGTGCACTGGTTGAAGGTAATGGAACTATACCTTTAGCTTGCTTTAGTTAGTGTTGGTGCAGTAAAATTCTTTTGTTCTAAAGGTTTCATGGATTTTCGTATCCAGCCTCAGGCAGACATACTTCGAAGACTCTCTCACCCTAACCTAATTAAGCTGTTTATCTATTCTTCCAAATACAAAAGGCTACTCGTTGTCCATGAAACAGTGCAAAATGGACGCTTGAACGATCATCTCTTTAAAGGTGAGTTGTATTCCATTACCAAGTTATACTGACTAATGTAGAAATATGTGATATGCTGGTTATCTTTTGAAGACTCTGCTGCTCAAATGCTTTCCATGGAAATAAGGCTAAAGATATTAGTTGGAGCAGCTCGTGGCATGGCTTTCTTGCATGGAAACAGAAGGCAGGGATTCTATGAATTTCTTGATACCTCTGAGATATTTCTTGACAATGTAAGATTTCGATTATCGTTGACCAGTATGTGTTTGATAGACAGATCATGTGAAGTTATCCCATTGTTGCAACATTTTTTTTTCAGTCTTACAATGCGAAGATACGTGGATTTACATTATCTCGCGATCCCTATGCACCTGCTTCAGGGAGAAGATGTGAGTATACTATACAAGGCTCTTCCTGTGAACAAATGGTAAAATATAACTGCTTCTAACAAATGAAACTCATTTGACAGCCGTCCTTCACATGGAGAAGGATGTGTATGGATTTGGCGTGGTAATGTTTGACATGTTAACGGGTATGTCGACTCATGAAAAATTAGCTGCATTGAGCGAGGTAATTGTGAACGGAGAGGTAGGTAAAATTATGGATGGCAGATTACAAGGAAAATACAATGCAAGAGGTGCTAAGCAATTAGCCGCGCTTGCTCTTAAGTGTACCGAAAGTGATCTCACAGCAAGACCAACAATGAGACAAGTTGTAGAGGAACTAGAACACATTGAATCTGCTATGCAACACCAAAAAGTCTAGGTACTGAAGTGGTAAGTATGTATGGTGGGCGTCGTTTGACACACCAAAATAATCTGCACTCTAGAACACAATATTAGTATAATTGTAAGCAGAGACAATCCCAATATCTATTAATTTAACCTACCAAAGATTTTTCGGTTTAGCAACCACGCCTTAATTTTCAAGATTGTTTTTAACTAACTAAGAAACTATCAAACTAATTGCTAAAAATGCAAAAGACAAGAGAATGAAATTATGAGAAAAATAAAACCAAGAATCCAATTCGCCCAGACTTACTCCGTTAATTCACTTACTTCACTTACTGGTCCTCGGCTTATTGGTACAACAATCTCTGCAAATCAGTCATTTATAAGAAAGCATGTATTCGTTGAACTCTCCAAATCCCCTCTTACTTTTTCGATTATGTTTATCACATAAATTTAAGGCTCCTGTTATTGCCAGAGCAATAATTAGCTGCCACTGCCAGAGCAAAAATAACATTTTATTCCATAAGTACCCTTTTTTAATTTTAGCAAGTATTTGTTTTTTTTTTTTTTTGTTAAAACCACCAAAAGGTGGAGGGATTTTAATTGGCTCCCTAAACCCATGAAATGGGTACTTAGACCCCTTGACCAAAGCATCAAGTTTATAGTGCAGAATTAGCGCTAGACAAAAAACACCGCTAGTGTCCGGGTATTACAGGTGCCACAAAAGAATATGAGAGTAAGCCTATAGAAATGAACGTTTAAAAGACACCACTCATTTCCGTTAGCATTTCAACCTTGTAAGCCTCACCCCCATATCAATGAATCGACACTGTCGAGACACAAAGCTGGTTATGAGTGACAAGGTCAAAATAGCTTAGGAAACCACCCTGGTTGTTCTATCCTTTGACTTTTCTCCAAGTAAAGAGCTCATTCTTGGTGAGTTGTATCTTGAAATCAATGTGTTCTTCCAGTGAGCTAAAGCAAATGGATTGTTGTTCCTTCTAAGCTAATTTGGCAAGCCAATTAGCTGGAGCATTGAGTTCTCTGAAAATGTGTGAGACTGTCACTGGCATCTGATCCTTAAGAGTTCTGATCTTCCTGACCAATTGCATGCTGGACCATGGGATATTTCTAGTGCCATTAATGATTTCAACTGCCACCTTGTTGTCCATTTCGAGTATCAAAGGTTGAAACTCCCTCTGCATTGCCAGTTCCATACCTTCCAAGGTTGCTGTCAGTTCAGCCTGCAAAGGAGAAGATGCTGAAATTAGTTTGGAGAAAGCAAGGTAGAAGGATCCTCTTATTCCCCTGATCACTCCCCCAACTGAGGAGGATGCGTCAGTGTAGGATCCATCTACATTAAGTTTAAACTCCTTATCAGGAGGTTTCCATTTCAGTGGGATTAGTTTCAAAGGTTGGGGAGGTCTGAGATTGGATATCAACTGTTTTTGGACCCATAAGTGATCCAAATGGTGTGTGATAGCTATTGGTGATACCACTGATTGCAACCTACTAGCAGCAAGTATAATATGCCAAAGCTCAGATGGTGTTTTTCTTATCCCTTCGTATAAGTATAAACATCCATATTTCCACAACTCCCAAAGAATGAGAAGTGGCAGGGATTGGCATAAATAAGCATGTAATTTGGTGACACCATTTTTTTTGAAAACTGTAATAATTTCATTCAACTTCAAGGTTCTGGAAATCGTCCAGAAACGAATGATAAGAAACACGGGGGTGAAACCCAAGAATCATACAGAAGGGGGTTCGACTTAGCATAGTTTGCCAGAGAATGAGCTATAAAGTTCTGACTACGGGGGACCCAATAAGGACCCAACCAGGTGCTATTCTCTAACAGACTTCGAATCCGAAGGACTGTTTCCAGGCAGTTCACCGAGCAATCTACTTCTTGGTGCACCATCTGGACAACATGAAGGGCGTCTCCCACCAGTTTCACCACTGGCTGGTTCATATCTCCTACCAACACTAGCGCTTCCTCCAGGGCCAAGCATTCCGCCAAGGTCGGATCACTGATGTGCGGTATCCTCCGTGCTACGGCTCGCAGGAAGTATCCGGACTCGTCCATTACCACAACTCCTACCCATGCATCCCCATTCAGGATTCCAGCATCAAAGTTAATTTGAATACCTGGATCCGGTGGCCTCCACAAATTCTACGGCAACAGCGAGCTGGATAATTCTTCCCTCCAATTCTGAGCTTTCCTATAGTTCCTCAGATTGGCCACCACCCCTGCAACAATGACGTTGGCTGCCAACTGAGTCTGCTCAAATATCCTCTTGTTCCGCTGAAACCATATCCCATCACATACCATCACCACAAGGCAGCAGAATTCCTCATCCTCATCCTTCAGAAGCTTTCTAAACCATGCATCTCCCCTCGGCTCCATAGCCTCATCGACCTTATGCATCAGGTTGACTGTTCCTCACACGGCTCTGGCATATTCACATTCAAAGAATAAGTGAGCTGTCGAATCCTCCTCCTCCATACAGAACAGACAGGTCGAAGACACATCCACTCCCCGCCGCCTCAAGTTCGAGACTGTCGGAAGAGAGTCTCTGCACAGTCTCCATGCAAAATGTAGCGCCTGTTTCGGAATCCTGAACTTCCAGAAACGGCCCCAAAATGCCGGTCTCTCTGCATGTAAGGCTGGCGGTGCAGTCTGAGCCAGTTGCCTCGCTTCCACCACAGCGTGATATGCAGAACGAACTGTATACTTCCCCTGACTTGAAAAGTGCCATATCCACTTATCCGATGAACTTAAGTTGCGAAGCGGCATTCCCCTAATCAGCTCCGCATCCTCCCTCGTAAATACCTCCTCCACCAGCCCCATCTTCCACCACCTTGTGTCCTCATCAATCAGATCAGCCACCCTAATCAAATGTCCCGGGATATGCAATGGATCCTGGATCATGAAGCCCTCCTCCCTTGGAATCCATGGATCATTACATATCGATGTTTGCCTTCCTGAGCCTATCGATCTCCTCACCCCTTTCCGAATCAGCTCCAATGATCCATGGATGCTCCTCCATGCCCAGGATGGTCTCGATCCCAAGGCCGACGCTAAGAGGTCTCCATCGCGATAATACTTCGCCTTCATCACCCTAGCAAGCACCCTGGTTCTGTTAGTAGCCTTCACGCCTGTTTCCCCAGAAGAGCCTGATTAAAAGCGCCGATATCCCTGAAACCCAATCCTCCCCTTCCTTTCGAACGAGCCATCTTTTTCCATCCGACCCATGGAATCTTTCTTTCCGATGAAGAGCCACCCCACCAGAAGTTGCTTAGCAGGCCATGTATCTCCTCCACCACGTAACCTGGCAGCTGGAAGCAGCTCATGGTGTAGCTCGGAATAGCCTGAAACACCGATTTAATCATGATTTCCTTCCCTGCCTTTGATAAGTTCTGCTCGTTCCATTCATCTATCTTCTGTCTGGTTCGATCTTTAATCGACTGAAAGATCTCTCCCTTTCTCCTCCCTATGACTGTAGGCAGCCCCAAATACTTCTCGTGAGACTCCACTTCAGGGATTTTCAACACCTCGCGGATCCTAGGTCTGAGCTCCCTAGGCGTGTTCGGACTAAACAACACCCCCGATTTGTCCACGTTGATCTTTTGGCCGAAACCACCTCATAAAGGGTCAGTGCCCATTGTATCCTGCTTGCCTCCTCCACTGATGCCTCCCCGAACAGTAGTGTATCATCTGCAAAGAACAAGTGAGAAATTCTTGGCCCATAAGGTGATGCACAAGCTCCTTTGATCCGTCCTGCATCTGCCAGATCCGAAAGTAGCATAGACAGCACCTCCGAGCATATGATAAACAAGTACGGGGATAGGGGATCCCCCTGTCTGATTCCCCTCTGCGGCGAGAGCTTCCCGAACTCCTCCCCATTCAGGATAAAAGAAAACTGGACCGATGACAGGCACTGATGGATGGTAGCTATGAAGGATGGTGGGAAACCCATCTTCTCCAACGTCCTCGTCACAAAGCTCCATTCAATTCTGTCAAAAGCCTTACTCATGTCCAGCTTGATACTCATCTCTCCCCTTCGTCCACTCGTCTTCACCTTCATCGCATGGTGAACCTCATGTGCCACCAGGATATTATCCGTAATCAGCCTTCCGGGGATGAAGGCCGATTGTGATGGCGAAATAACACTCCCTATGATCGTTCTGACCCGATTCGGTACTACCTTCGAAGCCAATCTATACACCACATTGCACAAACTTACGGGCCTGAACTGGGTAATGAGTTTCGGCTGCTGTACTTTTGGCAAGAGGACAATGTGGGTATAGTTCATCCTCGGGTTCCAATCACCTTTATTCAAAAAATCCAGCACACAAGCAACTACATCTTTCTTAACTATATGCCAGAACTTCTGAAAAAAGATAGGACTCATACCGTCTGGCCAGGGGCCTTGAGTGGATGCATTTGTTTCACCGCCTTTGATACCTCCGCCTCCATGTAAGGCCTCGAGAGGCTGTCCTCCATATCTTGAGAGACCTTCCTCGGCATTCGATCCAACACCTGTGCCATCTGTCTCTCATCCGGGTTGGAAGAAGAGAAAAGTCCTCCAAAATAGTCCACTATGATCCTCTCCATGCTATCCACGTCTGTTCTAAGAGTCTGTGATGCATCCTTGAGGCCTGCTATCTGATTCTTCGCCCTACGGTTGCTTGCAAAACGATGGAAGAATCTGGTATTGCGATCCCCTTCGCGGTACCAATGTTGTTTCGCTCGTTGCCTCCATTTGATGCCTTCCGCCTCCCGTAAAAAACTTTATTCCTGACGTAGGGAAAATAGCTCATCATAGTCCAACACTGCTGAATCCCCATTTTCTAGCGCATGGATCAACTTCTTCAGTTCCTCTATCCTCTTGGCACTAGCTGGAAAAGACCTTCGACTCCAATCCATAAGCCCCACCACACACTGTTCCAACTTATCCGCCAGATGGATGTTCGCATCACTCCATGATACTCTGATTTGAACCTCACACTCCTCCGACTTTACCCAAAATGCCTCAAATCTGTATCGCCTCTTCTTTCTGTTCCTGTTTGTTGAGGGGTCTCTCTGCCTAAGCTGGATTAACAGAGCCATATGGTCTGAAGTCGGCATAGGTAGCGTGCTGCTGGATGACCACGGAAAAGCATTCAGCAGCTCCTGGTTTCCCGTGGCCCTGTCTAGCTTTGACTTCACTGTCGGTTCTCCCCTCCGGATTCTGACATAGGTAAATCGTGAGTGCTCATAACCTTCATCCCTAACTTCCATCAAGCCGCAGTGTCTCAAGGCCTCCCGAAAATTTTTGATTAGCCTTTCAAACCGCGGCGCTCTCCCATCAAACTCCTCCTGAGCCAGCACCTCGTTGAAGTCTCCCATGCAGAGCCATGGAACATCCTCCCCTCCTGCCAGCTCGCGGAACCGGATCCAAGCCTGTTGTCTTATACTTGGATTCGGTTCACAGTACACTCCAGTGATCCGCAACTTTACATTAGAAATATGAGCAAAGACATCAATGTAATAAAAAGAAGAAGACTGCCATTCTATTTTTATTTGTTTTTTCCACAGCATAGCTAAGCCGCCGGACTGACCTTGGGCATCTACTGCTACACCATCATAATTCAACTGAACTTTTAAACTATTAATGAAAGAACTAGAGCATTTTGTTTCGCACTAGAGCGCGCAGTTCCTGAACTGTCTTAGACGCCGAGTCCCTCAGGTCCCCCTCGACAGTTACAGCTGAGTAGACTCATAGCTCTTGGCGGGACTGGGCTTCTCCAGTCTCCGCCTGAATAGTGGTAACAGTCTCCTCCAAGGAAGCGCACACCTCGCTTGCCTTAAGTTTCTTGTTTCCCTGGCTCCCGCCGTCCTCTGCCTCATTTTCCATCTCCAGCTTTCTTTTTGCCGAACCCAGCTCAACATAGCCCTCCCCCATCGGAGCTCCCCCGAAACCATCTCGTGCCTCCACACTAATCCTTCCTCTCCCTCGACCGCGGCTTTTACCTCTCGCTCCTTTACTTGGACCCTCCTTGTTCTTAATGATTTTTTCCTTCTGTTTCTCCAGCATGCGCCCTGGAGTATCCAATCCAACTGGAACCTGTACTAAAAATGGGCTCAGCGGGCTGATCGGGACCACCCTATTTGCTTCCTTCGGCGGTGTCACAGTGGCTGCCCCCGCCGTGAACACTATTCCCGGATCACCGTCCCTGCCTACTTCCTCTCCCCGCAAGTCCCTGTCTGGCTCCTCATGCAGCTGCACGTGCACGCCCCCCTTCCGTACCAAATCTGCATCCCGCCCATCCGACTGAGACTCGTCGCGCGGAAATTCGACTATCATCACCGTTTCGACGTCGCCCATCTCCTCGTTCGCCAGCCGCTGCGTAGGGTTTGCTGCGCCCAAAGCCGTGTCCACAGCCTCCCTCTCGCTGACCTTCAACTTCCCCCGCCGCTTCTCCTCAGCCAAATTAAACACCCAATCCGGGTCCGGTGTTGGGAGCTCCCTGAACTTCACCGGACCTGGCTTCTTCAACGCCGGAGCCGTGTCAACCATCTGCTCCTCGTACCTCTCTTCCTCCTGGCGAGGGCGATCAAAACCTGGTGGCGCGCCCAAACCCCTCGGCGCCCACCCCGGACCCTTATCCCTCGCATTAAAACCTGTCGCCCTCCCCTCGCCATAGCTAGGGTTACGTTGCTCTTTGGAAAACGGCGACAGATTAGCCCCGACACGGAAAAAGACCGGATAATTTACCTGATCCCGCTCCGTTCGCGGCGCACGCAACCTGGACGCACAGTCCCCTGGGCCATGGCCAATTATTCCACAATACGTGCAATAGTTCGGAAGCTTCTCGTATTGTAGTGGCAAAAGCTCCTCCACCCCCTGAAGGGCCTGCACTTGCTTGATCGGACGTGTGAGATTGATTTCGCAGCAAATGCGAAGGTATTGTCCCATACGCCTTCCCCATCGATCCTTCCCCACACCTAAAAACCTTCATACTTCATCCCCAATTTGCCTCGCCGTAGCTTCATTCCTTCTCTCAAACGGTACCCTGTGCGCGTGGATCCACAAGGGAACTTTGGTGAATTCATACCCTAGCCCCTCCGATCCCGGATTGGGTTCAATCAACACCATGAGATGCCTCTCTTGGGCATCGAAAAGCCATGGTTCTTTCTCCAGAACTCGTTCTTTATCCACTGGATCAGAAAACTCGAACAAAGTGACGTTCTCTTCCAACGGCGAGCATGTCACGTTTCCAGCCACTGCCCACCTGTTGCCGAAAACCGCCGCCACACTACCGTGAGGGATTCTCCTGGGTGCCAATATTTTCCCGACAAGGAGCTGGGAGAGGTCGTTTAGTTCTACAGGCGCCGCCGGTGGTGGAGCGGCCGCCTTCTCGTCTTCACGCAAGGAGAGTCCTGCGTAAAGCTTGGTGAACTCATCCATGTCGATCGCGCGTGCGGTGCTGTCGAGATGGATACGATATTGCCGTCGGAGACCGGATTTGTCGCCGTCGCTGTGATACTTGCGGAGCAAGAGGTTTTCTCCTTAAACCCTAGGTTTTAAGAGGTCTATTAGATTCATAATTTGGTGACACCATTAATGTTCCAGTAAGAAGATAGCCTATCCCATAAAGTGATAAAATGTACATTTGACAGTTCAAGCACAACATGCATATTTAGACAAATTAATAATCCCAAAATCCTGGAGTATGTCATCAAAAGGCAATAGGTTATTAAGAACCCTCCGGTTGAAAAAACTTACCTTGGCAGGGAATTTAAGTGCACTAACCTTTGTTATTGATCTGGAGGTTGGCTTTTTCTGTCTTAGACACTCGTATGCACTCTTGATTGAAAACTTACCTTCTCTGCTTGGTTTCCATATCATAATGTCTCTTTCCCCTTCTTGAAGAGGTATAGTCTTGTGAAGCTCCTGCATGATTAAATTAGAAACAAATGGAGCAATAAAAGAGATAGTGGATGTTTTGTCCTCCTGGAATTCTTCAACTGTCAGAAATGGATTGGGAGGGTGTGTTCCATTTAGATAATCAATGTGAAGACCCTTTCCTGTCCAGTTAGAGTTCCAAGTATTTGTTTGTTGATTAATTGTCATTCACGGTAGATTCACCATTTTTCCAGCCACCTCCACCTATCAATCAAAATAACCAACCACCCCACCTACAAGGCTACAACTAACTCCTTTCTCACCGCCTCCTGCATCTTTCTTCATTGCCATCCTGTCAAATTCCCAATTTCTATGAAATCCCTAGTTCCCGTCAAATTTCTTCCTGCTACCAGAGAATCGGTGAAGAAGACATGAGCCGTATCAGCAAAAGACACGAGCATAGTGAAGAAAGTTACCACTTTCAAAATCCCCGTCGATTCACCATGAGTCTCGAGGATAAAACAGAAAATTTCGAACACCATTGATAAGCTTCGAACACAGCCCGGAGCTCCACCTTCGAGATTAGGAACCAAAAATTGACGGGAAAATCAATTTTTTTTTTGGTAAATTCCTCTGACATTACTCGCTTGCCGGAGGAGAGCTTCGAGGACAAGTCTGCCATCGAAGAGAGTTGAGTTTCTTGGAATGGACTCATTTCTGGATATGTCAGGAACGAGATGGTGAATGAAGCGAAAATGGTGCTCGACGAAATGCCTGAAAGAAACGTTGTTTCCTGGACTGCTTTGGTCAGAGGATACATGGATGTAGGCCTGGTTTCGCAAGGCGATGCGCTCTTCTGGAAAATGCCTGACAAGAATGTGGTCTCCTGGACTGTGATGCTCGGCGGATTGATTAATTATGCACACCAACTGTTTGAGAATATGCTCATGTGAGAAGAGTAATTTTTTTGAGAAATATTTACTACATTTACTTTTTGATTTAAAAGGTTTAATTTTTAATTTAAAAGATTAGAGTTTTAAGTTGAAAGAATAAAGATACCTTTTTAATTAAAAGATGAAGGCCCTGTTTGCTAGAGCTTATTTCCACCATGTATTGAACTGAACTGAACTGAACTGAACTGAAGTAAAAATGATGTATTGAAAAATGGAATCAGCATAACTGAATTAACCTGAATTTCATCAATTGCATTTTTACGGAACCGAACTGAACTGAACTGAACTGATCTACAGATAAGCTCTAGTAAACAGGGCCGAACTTGAGAGTTTAATTTAAAAGGTGTGATTTTTAATTTACAAGGTTGGAGTTTTAGTTTAAAAGGTACTTAGGATTTATTTAAAGAGTTATTAAGAAAAGGTTACCTTTTTAATATAAAAGATCCATAATGAATTGATTGATTTGAATTGATTTGCTGAGTGATTTGAATTGATTTGTTGTTGTTTTTGTCTGTTTGAAAGATTGCTATTTAACTATGGAAGTTTGACATTTAAGAGTTAAAGGTTGTCAGTTAACAACTCACGAGATACCTAACCACCAAAGAAAGTTAACAACCGCTTAACAAGAGATATTTATACAATCATAATTTACCTAGTTAATTAGGGTTTTGCACCCTTTGCAACACTACAAACACGTTAACATGTGTTGTTCAACTTATGTCAATTAGGAGTTTCAATTTGAAGGATCGAGCCGGAAAAAAAAAACTACTAATTAAAATCTCTGGATTAAAATTGGATTAAACTTTTAGGAGTATTGCGTGAAATATTAATTATTATACGAATGCCATTTTTTAAATACCCAATTGCTATATGCAGGACCGATTTTCTCATGCAGGACCGATTTTTTACCATAATACCCCCAAGTGTACCTTTGCATTATGAGTAGCTTTTTTTACCTTCACAATAAAAGGGGCATTTTGGTAAAAAATCGGTGCTGCATGAGAAAAATGGTCCTGCATGTAGCAAACCCCTTTAAATATGGAATTAAACAGTGGACATTGCATGACTGGAGCGAACATATACTAAAAGTAAAAGATGTAATCTAAAACCGTAACCACGTTTCATGTGTAGTTAATTATTGCAGGTCAACATAACCATATGTAATCACAAATTGGAACAACAATCAGAACAAATGTTAGGTTGTTGGTTTGGTTTTATAACTTTTGTCACTAACTGCCAAATACGGTTCATTAACAAAAGTAATGTCCACTGTTGACTTTATTTACGAGTTACAAGTATGGTGGATAACGACGGTGAGGTTATATATGTGATAGGGTAAAGTTGGTAGTTTTTTAAAAATATGATCCACATAATTCATTTTTTAATAATTTTATAACTGGTTGAAAGAGAACTGGGTTTGACTAAAAATAGGTTTTTTTTAGCTGGGTAGAAGAGGCTTGGTTATAATTAACATAAATCCATATTTAATTGATTAAACCACAAATCTAGAACCTTAGTAATTACTAACATAACTCTATACTTAATTGATTAAGCCGCTAATCCAGAACCTTACATCAGAAACTTTAACCGTTTGATTACACCATCAGAAACTAACATAACTCTATACTTAGGGCTCGTTTGGCTATCAGCGTTTAGCTGTTAGCGGATTTTATTAGCGGTTGGATATTAGCGGATTCTATTAGTTGTTTTGACTAGCGGTTTGACTAGCATTTTGTAAATGAGTGTTTGGCAAGTAACAATTAGCTGATAGATGTTTCATTACGTTAAATGACAGAAATAGACATTACTACAATTTATTATTAATTATTTTTTGTCGTGTGTTAATTGTTCATCGAAAATTATAATCACTTATATATATTTCATGATGTTTATTATTTGACTTATTATTCTTTATTAATATATTTACATTTATTTAAAAAATTATTTTTAGAATTAAAATACTTAAATTTTTTAGTTTAGTATATATTGTGTAATACTACAAAAATAGATTAAAAATAATGTGAAAAATCTTATTTGTACGTACGCAAATATGCTTACGTTAAATTTACTGAACAGTTGAATTGTAAAATTGTGTATGTATAAATTATTTAAGGAATTCGATTAATTATAGAAAAAGAAATTTGTGAGGAATAAGGATAAAAAAGATATTTTGTAATATTTCTTTGATTAACTTTTTACAAACGCCGCTCTTTCTAGCGTTTCAGAAATCAGAGGTTTCACCAAAAAAGCTAATTAGAAAACTCTCTTCACCAAACACTAGAAAGAGCTGTTTAACAAGTCAACTATACATATTTAACCAAAAAGCTAAACGCTCTTCAAAACTCTCGTCACCAAACGAGGCCTTAATTGATAAACTACAGCTGAGACAGTGAAGTGAAACATAAAGCTGGCAATAGCAGTACTCAAGATCTGGATGGACTAGTAACCACGACAAGATGCCTGGTGATCGCTTACCTCCTCGGTCGTTGACAATGGATGATTGCAAATCCGACACATAAGGCCTCCTCCCAAACTCACCCTCCAGTCCACTCACCCTTCACAGCAATCCACCGCCGATCAATCATGAAAGGTTCGCGCGCGAGGCACGAGAAGAAGCTTGCTAGTGAAGCGAGAATGGAGGATCGCGCGGTCAGGAGGGAAGAATCTGCTCGAGCCTGGAGGGGAGATCTAACGCTTGTGTTGTCTTCAACGTGATCCGGTATCAAGAAAGTGAAGTGTAAGGTCTGCAAGCCCGATGGGAAAACTAAAAAAAGATTTTAGGAGAATGAGTTCGAGCTTATGATGGAGCGCACATTTGATGACCACATGGATTTGATTCAAAATGAGAAGATGTTGTGCTCCAAATGTGGTGTGCTCTACCTGAACTCAAAGAAAAAGGCAACCCATGAGAACAAGTGTAAAGGATATGGTGTATTCAAGCTGTACTCAATCGACTTTTCTGGATCAAGCGACTCCTCCTCCTAGAGACTTTGTTCAAGAACTTTTTGTTTTATAGACTATTATGAGAGACTATGAGAGAGACTTTGTAGTTATTATGTGTTCGAAACGATTTTTATTTCCTGTTTCATCTCTTGTTCGACTTCTGTTTTTGTTGGCTTTGTCCGTAGACTTAATATTAATCTCTAGGAGTTTGATGATCTAGGATTTTATTTTTTTACATTTGAAGGGAACAATTTGTATTATGATCTGCCAAAAAAAAAGGCAAATCTGACACATACGTTTTTTCTTCATCTGCTGTGTCTAAACCCAAGGGAGGTGAGCCTGAAGAACATAGATCATCATCTGATCCTTAGAGAAAACAATCCCACAGAAAAAACAGGCAATATCCTTGCAGTTGGGGATAGGGATGGCACCCGGCGGGTATTTGGTGGATACCCGCCCGCCAACCGCCCCAACGGGGCGGGTATGGATATGAGTTTTTTTAAATGGGGCGGGTATGGATATTGGATTCAAACCCACCATGGGTAAATGGGTGGGTATGGATATTGATTTTATACCCGCCCCATACCCGCCCGTATAATACTTGTATAATATTCGTTATATATAATATTAATAGTATTTATATCAATAATATTATTAATTTTAGCGTTTTTTAAGCATGTTTGGTCTATTTTGAAACATAAAAGAATTTTATATGTTAATGATTAACATATTATAAATTATTTTGTTCTATTAATATAATATATTGAATTATTAGTGCTTTTAATTAAATTTTTATGATAATTAATAGATTTTAGGTTAATTTTTGATAAACATGGATTAATAAGTTGGATGGGAATGTGGGTATAACATGGGCATGGATATCCACGGATACCCAGATGAGATGGATATCCAGCTGGATGGACATGGATATTAACTTTGTACCCATCATGGGTAAATGAGCGGGGATAGATAGTAAAATTTTAGATGAGGATGTGCATGGATATATAGTCTATTATCCACGCCCAGTTCGCTCAATGCCATCCCTAGTTGGGGATAGGGTGAAATTCAAGTTGCATCACTGGAGGGGGGAGGCGGAGTAGCCACCTCAAGAGGAATCTTCCAGTGGTTTTGCCCTAAAACGAAAGATCATCAATAAAAATAGGTTCTTTTGCTATTTTATAAGATAGATATGAGAATTTCAATTTATTCGGAGTTCTATCAATTTCTTAGATGATTGAGCATTAATGTTTCACAATCCATATGTACAGAACTATGATTCCCTAAATGCAGATCTCGTGAGTATGAATTTACTGAAAATAAATCCTCTAACAAATAGGAAATTATCTAAAACATGTTTTGTAAAAGTTATTTTTGTAAATTTACAATTGATGAAATATTCAAATATGTATTGTAGATCTGCATATATGTATGTAAAAACGTCTAATTCAAATGAACCAACCCCTAAAAGGTTAGATTCACAAATATGTATTTAGATTTTATTTCATAAGTAGTACACAACATTCAACACATAGATATGTGGTTTAGTTTTTCATCAATTCAATTAAGCACCATTGGAAGTGATTATATCCTTTTTGGTCAGGGACACGATGACATTGAAGAAGCGAGTGTTCTCTTTGGACATGCGATCACTTAGTATATTCTGGTATCTATAAAACACCTCTTCAATCACTTTTTCACCAAATTGACTGGCTAGCAATGGTTCAGCCACCGCCCTCATGCATTTGGCAACATTGTAACCACCATCTTTAACTTCATCATTCTCCTCTTCTGATGATGATGTATCACCATCGTGAGCATCCCAAGGGACCTCAGAAGCCTCGAGGTGATCGATTTTGAAGGTTCCTTCGAGATCGACTAAGGTTTTGACTTCTTCTGGAGAAGGTGTGTATTGAGGGATGTTGAATGAATCTAGCTTTTCTTCATCGATAAGACCCTAAAATGTTGAGTACGAAGGTAAGGGAGGGCAAAAGTAGAAATCTACATAGCGGAAATATTTAATATTTGTCTTGTCGTAATCTTACCTCCAAAGCCATGTCTCTGAGGGCAGTGGCTAAAAGCTCCCAAATGTAACAGCCGTCTTTGCTACAAGGATCATTACTTTTCCTTCCCAAAATTGTGAGAACCATTCGACCATGAGTTACCATTTCTTCACCCCGACATTTCAGAAAGGTCATAAAATCCTTCTCAAACTGTTTGAAATATGCCCTAACCACACTTGGAGGACTTGAACTCGCCATGTAAATGTTCCCCTTATTCACCTCTTCTAGTTCAGGAACCTATATATATATTCATCCATCAATAATTTGTTTTTAAAAAAAATACATGAAATTGTTTGTATATATTTTAAAGAAAAATATGAGTCATTTACAACCATCATCTCTTAAAAAACATCAGTCTAATAGTTGATTTCAACTGGTTCTTCAAATCAGTTTTATTCAACAAAAATATTTTTTGAAAAGTTTAGCTTAATGTAGTTTTACTGTTCCAAAATTCATCAAATTTATTTTTAAACTGTCCTAAATCAAACTTAAGCTAATTCAACTGAAAAATGAGTGGTGTTCAATTAGAAAAATGATATTTCAAAGGAAAAAAGAAGGGTATAAATGACATTTCCTTAGATCAAGATGCCCTTTAACAAGAACTATAAAACTGTTAAGCCCGGTTTGACAGATGGTTTCTGTAGATTAGATCAGTTCAGTTTAATTCAGTTCAATAAAAATTTAAGCTATATTAATTAGACACACTTTACCTGTGATAGCCATTGAAGGCTGTAGGATGAGTGAATGAAATGGAGACTTTTGGAGGGGAAAAGCCTCTGATAAAAGGAGCCAGGAACTCCGGTAACGAAGCACGGTCCAAAACCGCTCCCAATCTGTTCCTTCAAGTGCTGCTGGAAGCCATGGACAGATCTGAAGATGGTGTTGAAATCATTACACGGAAGATCATTCAAGAAAACTTGGTACTCAAGAGACTTATGGCCTAAGCTCCTGCGCTTTTCGTCCGCGGTTTTGATCAGCTCAGAAACCGCAAAGAAAGTGTTCGGCCCGGAAGAGCATCCCAGGTCGGCAATGTTGATGCTCTTGGGATGCATGCTGATGTACAGATCAGTGATGGCTCGTTCTGTCACCGACTTCGTCATAAGTATCACTTTTTTCTGTCACAATTTCAAAACAACAAATTAGCATTAAATGATCATTGATCAGAGCATCATTCATCGAGATAGGAAATGTAACCTGGACAAGTGAGTTGTTTGCGTAGCTGGTGTCGCCATTTCCGCCGTTCATGCGAAGAACATCGATCACTTCCATGATATCTGATGAATGATGATCTGAGTTTCTGCTGACAAATATTGGACTAGGTTTTGTTTGGATAAGGAATTTGTGGTTTTGGTTTCATGAAATGGCATCTTATTTATAAGAACCGTATAACGTGAAACATGATTCAGTAACCTGCCGACTGCCGAGGAATTGGCTTAATTATTGTACTACCTAGTAACATGTTTTTCTTGACGTTCTCATCTTTCACTATCGCTCACCATTTAGATTCTGTTTTATTTGTGGTGGGTATTTTATGGAACTTGAAAATTGGATCTTGTACTGCATTTTTCTTAGTTTTTGGAGTTGTGTGCATATTATATATGCTTTCATGCATATATAAGATCTGAATAATTTTTTATTTTTTTTTGACAATAGATTTGAATATTTTGAGTATCCAACTTTCATAGCTACAGCTATATATTATTTCCAAAAAAATAATAATATTATAGATATATATTTTGAACCTTTTATTATAATTTTAAAATTAGAAAATGTATAAATAATTTCAAATTTTAACTTTTTGAAATATAACTTTGACACTGTAACTTTCTACTTAAAAACTATATATGTATTTTAAATATGATTTATTAAAATTTACATGAAAATATATTTTCTTACATATTTATATTAAAATATTCAATATTCAAATTAAAAATATAATACTTAATCAAAATAAATCGAACCGTATAATAAAATGGGGCCATATACATAAACCTGAAAGAACCATAAAATTTGCCATAGGCTAAGAAATGGGGCCTTTCACAGATAGATCTTTCTCAAACTTTCAATCACAATAACGACCGATCTTCCATTAGATAAGATAGATGATGCACACAGATATATATTGACCACCGGCCACATGCAGTTCACATAATTAGGATGCCCCATGATCTGATTTCGACTTCTGAAAATTGTTATGTTTCCATAAAATGTAGAATGAGTAGCGACATAGCCAGCGAAATTAATAAATTATCTCCTTGAAATTAAGATGTGGAAGTTTAATAGGTTTTCACTTCTATAAGTTTTCATATTTTTAAATGCAAAAACAATTGTTAGAGAACGTCTTCTGCCGTGAGACCAGTCTCAATTGAGATTATAGACAAATGTTGATCATCTCATTTTCAAACACGATCTTTTATATTTTAAGAACGATTATTTAGTGTATTATTGTTGATTTTCTCACTTTCACGACAGATCTTTTCACTTTTAAAATAGATCTTTTACATATTAAACATGATTATTAAGTGATAACAATTTAAACGAATATGATTATGAGACTTTGTCGATATTGCCTTCCATTAAGAAATTGTTTAGGTATAATAAGTGTGCCATGCGTAAACTATGTATAAATTCGTGGGTGAGATTGTCCTACCATAAGTTTAGGGGGTTGCTCCATGCAGGTCCATTTTTCTCTTGCAGGTCCATATTTTTACCATAATACCCCTAATATTGTTAAGACAAAAAATGGTCTTGAAATCATAGGGTTCCATCAGGGGGCATTATGGTAAAAATACGGACCTGCAAGAGAAAAATGGACCTGCATGGAGAAATTGCTTAAGTTTATGATATGACGAATCATAGTTCATGTATTTATTAGGTTTGTTTGTGTGTTTGTAAGATTTATTTATGTGAGATATGTTCATGTGTTTATTATATTTGTTTGTGTGTTTCTAAGTTTTATTTTTGTTATAAATTGTGTTATGTGTAAAATGCAAACAAAGGTTACAAACATAATAAACACGTAAACTATAATCCAAGACCTTCTCAAAACTATGACTACACAAAATTGTGTGACAAACGTTGTTTTTTAACTCGACATGCATGTGAACGTATTATTTTTAAAATACATAAAACGTCAGATTGTTATTTAATTACCATTCTCTTAGAATATACACGAAACACGATTGTTAGTATTCATACGCAATCGATCATTGATCGCGTTTTACAAATCCAAACAACCAACATACAAACTTATTATTGATAATAATGATAATCACGTTTTTTGTGTTGAATTTATGCGCAAAAAGGCATAAAGAGCAATTTCAACGTCGTTAATAATTGTTGCAGGTCAACATCACCGCTGGTAAGCACAAATTAGAGCACCAAATAAAACAAATGCTCGGTTGTTAAGTGGTTTTGTAACTTTTAATTTGTTGCTGAATTACCTTTTCCTCCTTAATTAACCTAGGTGATTCCAAATGCGACAAAGAGTTTTTGGGTGAAACTTGTTCTTGTGGACACCAAGAGCAAAGGAAATAATTAATTACTGTATTTGCTTGATCTTTTAGTCAGTTTAATTGATTTTTCAATCAGTTCCCTTGACCATTCCTTTTTTACCTTGATGTTTCATTCATTTTGCTGGATCTTACAGTAAATTTCCTTGATTATTTCTAATCCTTGGTACAATATTGTTATTTCGTACAAATTAATTCACACTGAAACTCGATCTCGAGTCGGTCTATGTGAGACGGATGAGCTCTGGGGTCACCAGTAACCTAAAATCTAACAACGGTGGTGGGGTTGAAACTCACCAACGGCAACTTCAACCGATAACGGTCCTTTATTGTATTTGGTCTCTGTAGAGATAGGTCTCAAATGAGAATTTGTATTATGGTTTTTATAGATTGTCAAATTAAATGAATTGGTGATTTTGGATGTCTAATATTTTCATCATTCATAATAAGAAGTTACGTTCAGCCAACTGATAAGGTTTACAGACGAAAGTCTAATATGAGAGCATCTACAATGATTGCGTTTTGGAGTTGTTTGGCAATTTTTGTAAGATATGTGGCATATAACTTACCATTGTTGCATGTCACGTCATGTAGCTTTCTCAAGGTATGTAGCTCCACCAAACTACTAACTTGAAGTTAATTTGGTGGATCTCACACAGTTAATTCAATGTATTTTAGTAAGAATTAGAGTTATGCATGACCATTTGCTATTTCTATCTCATTAATTTAAGTTATTATTTGTTGTAGTTTACCATTGTAGTTGTATGTAGCTTGCCAACTCATTAGGTTGAAAATGGGTCAAGTTACATGTGATACTGTAACTTACCATTGTGGATGCTCTGATCCAATTGATTTCACTATAAAAGTATGCACTGAAATTTACAGCTGGAAATTCCTAAGCTCTTATGCCACAAACAAAATAACAAAATTAATGAAATCAAATTTTAAAAAAAGGTGGTGGTGTTTTGTATACATACAAATAAAAAAATGTTGTTTTAATTCTCGGACTAAACCACACAAAACATTTTTATAAAAATATTGTTCTATATGTATATTGCATGTAGTTCTTAGATATCAACTTTTTATATACTTGTATTGTATACATCCTATACTAATTTTCAATTGAGACCTGTCTCCATTGAGACCAGAGACTTTAGGCCCAGTTTAAAGTAGAAGGGGTTTTTACCAGTTTTAGCCAAAAGTTTAGGGACTAGATTCTAAATATGTATAATTAGGCGTTATAAACAAGAGTGAAACGGCAATTTCTTCATTCGCCACTTTCCCAAATCCGAACTGCATCGTGTTCATCGTCTTCCAGAGCTTCGATACGGATTTCCTCCGGCGATATCCATCATTTTCGGGCGCGCATCAGGTATTCTCCATCTCTTCGTTTTATTTTGATTTTTAATCGTTTTCTGTGGATTTTAATCGTTCTCCATGTCCGACCTAGGGATTCGCCGGCGATATATTGTTGAGATTTCGTCTTTTGAATTCAGGTGCGATTATCGTTGTTTGCGATCGATTTTGTTAGCCTTCAGTGATTTTGTAGAGTTTTGATTGAGGTTTTTCCTCGCGTTGTTGTACGTGTTTGCTGTAGGTTTTCGTCTCGGAATCCAGTGAGTTTTAATCGGTTTTCGGCGACGATCGGCGGCGGATCTCCAGTAATCAGGTATGTTTCGGTCGATTTGTGTGTTTCGTGTTTGTTAGGGTTTCTGCAAAGTATTTGCCTCGGTGTGCTAGTGTTTTTGATGTGTTGCTACTTGATTTTTATATGTGTTTTGCCTGAGTGTTTATGTTCTTTGCATATTCTGCTATGTTGCCTGATTTTTTTGTGTGTTTTGGCTGAAATTTTATGTTCTTTATGTTACCTGATGTTTTAAGTGTTGTTCCTGAGTTTTTATTTTCTTTGCACGATCTCTTTTGTTTAATGATCTTTTTATGTTTTTGCATGATGAATTGTTGCCTGAATTTTTATGTTCTTGGAATGATTTTTATATTGCCTGAAACTTTTTCATGTGATTTGCCTGAGTTTTTATATTCTTTGCATGATCTGTTCTGTTGCCTGATTTATTTATATTTTTGCCTGATTTATTCAGGTAGGCGGCTCCTCTCTGTTTTGATGCAGTTCTTTTGCGGTTGATTTTGTTTGCTTAAGTGCGCGGTAGGGTTTTATTGATTGATGTTCTGTGTTGCGGAATGCAAAAGCTCCTTGAAAGTAATGCTATTTCGTGCACTTGTGAGCGGAGGAAAGTTCCAGCTTCGAAAATGGGAGGTTCATCGAAGATTGAGAATCGGAAACGGACTCAAGGTATTTTGTTGCGTTTTGGTTTCATATTAAATGTATGTTTGGATTTTTTTATAAATTATACTGATCTTCTTTGTATATTACTTGATGATATTTGATTATGAAATGCTTTTGATGCTCTTTGGTTTTGGCTTGAGCATTCATGCTTTTACTTTGATCATGTTTTGTGTTTCACTTGATCTGAAGAATGAGAGCATCTTTGTTAAATTTAGACTGTTTATTACATTCGCAAATGATGAAGCATGTGGACAACGTCGGCGATGGGAGGGTCAATTTCAAGGAGTTCTGTCAGATGATGAAGCATTGTGGATATTGGATTTGCTAGGGATTTTTCTGTCAGTTTTGTGAGCTTTATCATTCATCTATCGTCGTTGTGGCTGAAGCGGATGAGTTACAGAAACCATTTGCTGAGACAAGCAAGAAAGAGGAAGCGTACTAATGTGTTGAAGAACTTCAAGAGGAAGAAATTGGCTTTCAGTGGCAGCTGTAGTGTATTCTAAATGTGATAAAAACAAATTATGAGTCCATTGATACTCGTTTTGTAAATTTCAACATTGTATGCACGTATATAACTAGTGTGATTCTTTTCAATTCCACTTGATCTTTTCTTTTTATGGTTTTCTTTCTCATCCTAACTTGTTTATTCAAACACATATTTAATTATAAATTTAACTGAGAGATCAAGCAAATTGACAAAATGATCAAAACAAAACAGTAAATGCTCAAGCATAGTGAATAAAAGATCATGATAACACAATAAATGCTCAAGCACAATGACACAATAAAAGATCATGATAACACAATAAATTGTTTATGCTGCTTGATTCTTATATGTGTTTTCTTGAGTTTTTATGTTCTTTGCATGATCTGTTATTTTGCCTGAGTTTTTATGATCTTTGCATGATGTTTTATGTTTGCCTGATTGTTTTTGTTTTTGTCTGAGTTGTTATGATCTTTGGATAATGTTTTATGTTGCCTAATTTTTTGGTTTTGTTTTTGCTTGAGTTTTTATGATCTTTGCATGATGTTTTAGGTTGCCTGATCTTTTTTATAATGTTGCATAATTTTTTATGCTGCTTGATCCTTATATGTGTTTGCTTGAGTTGTTATGTTCTTTGCATGATCTTTTTATTTTGCCTGATTTTTTTGTGTGTTTTGCCAGGGTTTTTATGATCTTTGCATGATTTTTATGTTACCTGATTTTGTTTGTGTTGTGCCTGAGTTGTTATATTTTTTGCATGATCTTTTATGTTGCCGGATTCTTTTATGTTTTTGCATGATTTTTTATGCTGCTTGATCTTGAATTTGCAGAGCAGGTCCCTGAGCTTTGTTTAATTATGAAATGGCACCGAGTTTTTTGTAATTACATCTTGACCCCCGTTTTTATGTTGCTAGTTTTGTAGGATGCCTTTGGCCCTTGGTCTCCACAAGGACAGGTCTCACCGGAGATTTTCTCTACATGCATCCTATCATACTTGTATTTTTAAACCCTCTTCGCAACCACTCGAATAAACTTTCCATCTTCATCATACGCCACGACTCCTCGACTCCATCTCTAATGCCCTCGTCGAAGTGAATTTTGGTCATTTGATGGGATTCAATTCCTTATTTAGAGCAAGTCCAACAGATTCTCCAAAAGTTTTTCTAAAATAGAGAATGGAAATCCTATATTTTCCAAATATTTTTTACTCAAATCCAACAGTATCTCTACTTTAGAGATTTTATTAATAACTTTTTTCCTTTTTTCTTTTTTTGCATTAAGAAATTTGCCAAAAATAACTTTTTTTCTTTCGCAATGCATGAATTCCGTTCCTCAAAATTTATTTGTCATTCTGCATATTTAGCAAAGCAAATCTTCTCTCTCATCAATTTTGGTATAATAGCAAATGAGATAGCAAATCTGGTGGAGTGGAAAAATACATAAAATCTCTAAAAATTGAAAAAATCTCTATTATAGCAAATCTGTTGGACTTGCTCTTAGTTATATTATTATTCCTTTTCTTATTCTAATTAGACTAGTTAATTATAATAATAGTTGTAACCTATTTCCTTTTCATATATGTCTATATAAAGAGACATATTCTATGTAATCATGAATTTAATATTTAATATAATCATTAATTTAATAGAAGATGTTTCTTCAAGGTGGGTGAATACCTAATCAAAAGGTTCAATAGGTTGAACGACCACAAATCAAAGGTCATATACCCATTGAGGTATCGAACCTCATCATCCTTCCTGTTGTGGTTTCAATATCATGTCTGCATTGAGAATTTTTTAGAGCCGTTATGACCAAGGTTGTCCCTGACATTTTGGAGGCCATGTGCAAAATAAAAAAATGAGACCCCTTATATATTAGTATAAAAATATAAAGACTTTCTAAAAAAAAGTATAAGCACAATTATTTTTGGAATGTATTTTTAGAGATGATTGAGAGAGACAACTTGATATAAATATGTTAAAATTAGACCTTTTTAAACTATAACGTTAATTTCATTCTTGTGTTGTTTGGGAATTGAACAAATAATGAATGATTTAATTAGTTGGAAAAAAATCATAAATACAAGGAAAGATAAGAAGATGACGTAGACGGCAGAGACTGATGTCTAAAATTTAAATTAAAAGGAAAAAAATTGATTATGAAAAAATAGAATTTCATTTTCCTTTTAAAAATAAATAAATATGCTATATATAAAATATCTTATAATTAAATTTTGGGCCCTGTTCAAACGGTTTGTTCAACCGAACCGGTTGAATATGTCCAGGGCCGGCCCTGGTTATGACCAAAGGTTTGCATAATGAACGCTGGCCAAATTTGCATTAACAGAAGCAGCCAGTAGTTCAGACCCAATGTGCTTGTCCTAGAAAGTTTGTTGATTCCGTTGAAACCAAATCCCCATCGCATAACATGATTATAAGCTTAGCAATCGGTGCCTCGTTCTCTGTCATAAGGGCTTTGAACCACCCATCTCCTCGTCCTCGCCAACGGTTCTCCACACATTTTTTGGCCTCTATTGCACTAAGTTTATGGTTGGATGAATGATACATCATGTGTTATTATATTTGTTTGTATTTTTATGGTTTGTTCGCCGTAACTTGTCTTCATTTGTAAATGAAATGATTAAGTTAGAAAGGTTAACAAATCTTAAAAACTCAAACAAATCAACTAAATACATGAACTATTATCTGTTTTACCATAAAATTATGGTAGGACGATCTCACCTAAGACCTTCTCTTATTTAAAATAATTAAAAATTAGTTATGAGTTTTGTATATTCACAATATAGTAAAGCCACTATCTAGTGTAGAGAATTCTATTAACGGTGCTAAACAATATCGGCCCATAAAAATCATTGTCCATACAAGGCCCCAAATTTGAACAAATTCATTTCTGTTAGACCAACGGTGCTTAATTCATGATCTATACATTTGTTATTTTATTTGTTTAACTCCAATTCTTCATTCTTTTTTACTCCTTTATAATCCTCCATTTCACTGTCTTTTAAACATTTCTAATTGGAGCGCGTTGAATGTTTGAGATTTTTACCAAGAAAAATGTAATTGATAGAATTTAAAAGAAAAACACATTTTATCATTCATTATTTTTCATTTAAAATAAATGCTCATTTATCATTTTATCATTATTAAATTTTATCATTTATCATTTTATCATTTTATCATTGTTGTGTTAATGAATTTTATCATTTATCATTCACATTTTATCATTCATCAATTGATAAATGCTCATTCATTTAAAAACAGTAAATGTTCATGAATTTTTCATTTAAAAGAAAAATGTAATTGATAGAATTCTCATGAAGAATTCATGCAAAAGAAAGAAAAAAATCACTAAAAACACATTTTATCATACTTCTTTCAGTTTTCTAACAATAACCTGCTTTAATTCAATGAGCAAGTGAGCTTTATCAGATAATTGTAAAAGTGGAAAAAACATCACATATATAAAAGAACAACAAAGAGGAAATGTATTCATAAACACATAAATTCATTCCAACATCACTGTTTAAACAAACACAGCTTACATGATATTCATTTCTTCATTCAACTCCCAATACATCATCGTCACCAAAATATATAAAACTTACTACTAATTAATCAATAAAAACACATAAAAGTACATTCTTCAATATAATACCACATAATTAAACTTATTAATGCAGAGCGGCGGCGGTGTATATTAATATTACTCAAACCGCCACACTATGAAGCACCACCGTCTCCACCGTGAGCCCCGGCCCGAACCCGAACAGAACGCCCCACTCGAGCCCTTCTCCGGTGGTGTTGCAGCCGTCTTTCGCCGACGCCTTCCTCATCTCGTCCAGGATGAACAGAACGCAGGCGCTCGACATGTTGCCGTACTCGCTCAGCACGTGCCTCGTCGCCCTCATCTTCTCCGGCTTCAGGGCCAGCTTCTCCTCCACCTGGTCCAGGATCGCCGGACCGCCGGGATGAGCGATCCAGAACAGCGAGTTCCAGTCGGAGATGCCCAGCGGCTCGAACGCTTCGGTCAAGCTCTTCTCTATGTTCTTCGAGATCAGGCCGGGAACGTCTTTCAGGAGGTGGAACGTTAAGCCGACCTCGCGGAGGTGGCCGTCGATGGCGCCGTGGCTGTCCGGGAGGAGGGTTTGCGCCGCCGTGACGAGCTCGAACAGCGGCCGCTCGACGCCGGGGATGGGGTCGGAGCCGATGATCATCGCGCCGGCGCCGTCGCCGAACAGCGCCTGGCCGACGAGGCTGTCGAGGTGGGAGGCGCTCGGGCCGCGGAAGGTGACGGCGGTGATCTCCGAGCAGACGACGAGGACTCTGGCGCCGCGGTTGTTCTCGGCGAGGTCCTTTGCCAGCCGGAGAACCGTGCCGCCGGCGAAGCAGCCCTGCTGGTACATCATGAGGCGCTTCACCGACGGCCGGAGGCCGAGCAGCTTGGTGAGCTGGTAGTCGGCGCCGGGCATGTCGACGCCGCTGGTGGTGCAGAAGACCACGTGGGTGATCTTTGACTTGGGTTGACCCCATTCTTTGATCGCTTTCTGAGCTGCTTCTTTTCCGAGCTTCGGAACTTCGACGACGACGATGTCTTGCCTGGCGTCCAGAGAAGGAGCCTCGTAAGCACACATATCTGGATTTTCCTTCAGTATTTCTTCATTCAAGTACATGTAACGTTTCTTGATCATTGATTTTTCACCTGAAAAAATGTTTTACTGAATTGAGCTGACGTATAAATAACTAATTCAAATTAAATCAGTAATAACTTGCATGTTTGAATTAGGTTGAACTTCATTAAACCATATTTATCAACCATGACTCTAAATTTGATATCTATTCCTATAGTATGGGAAAAGAAGGGCTAAATCTAAGGAATTATTTTCTATTATTGGATTTAAATTATTGTAATTAGTGGTGTGTCGGCTCCAAATGATATATGTCATCAAAGGGTCCGTGTGTGTCCACGTTGCAAATATGTGTAATCTGAACCGCACAATAGGTTATACCAACAACGTTGTACCTAGTGAAGTGTTATTTTCAAAGACTATAATATCAATGCAAAGTCAAAATTTAATGAAACTAAGAAAAATAATAACAATATAAATAGATGAGACTGCCAAACTATACTAAAAGGGTCCCCATAAGACTGCCAAATTCTTCAGAACTGTAGAAAATGCATCCTTAAAAGGATTAAAACACACGGAAAAGAAACAGGCCATTTACGGAATCGTTTATTAGTCAAGAAATACGTATAAATACAAAGGCCAAACCCAAGAAATACGTATAAATACAAAGGACCTAGTTTGTCTATTCAAAAAAAAAAATCTAATTTGTTAAATTTTATCGGAACAAAATTATACAAATATAAATTAAGTCAAAGCACGGGGCCAAAGTTTTACTAAAAATTATTTGTCCGGTTCGATTTCAAAGATTCAGTTCATCTTACATTAGGTCCCAACTAAACACGAACTCCAAAATCATTTTAGTTAACTTTCTGGTGATAATTACTAAACTGAATCCGCAAGTTCTCCAAGTGGCAAGTTTTAACCCTTTTCCTTCTAAATAATACTTTTAAAAAAAGTTTTTAGGCCCTTCCCGCCGATCGAATAAAATGGTTTTTCGTTTTCTACCAAATTACAAATTCTCAATAATTGATCTCAATAATAATACACTGAAATATCATGTTTAATATATCAAAAGATTATGTTTGAAACCAACATGTACAAAATCAATCAAAACACTAAATGATTGTAAAAGATCAGACTTGAAAAATGAGAATATCAGTACAAAATACATTTGCGTTCTTTCTCAATTAAAGAGGCCGCTCTCAACCACAATACATGCATGTAAATTGAGGGTAAGGAAATAACAAAAGTAATATTATTTTTTTACTTGATATATGAATTATGGGTATGATCTATGCTTGCGACAAATATTTGATCACTACCATCTATTATTTGTGTATAAGCTACTTCAAATTGTAAGAAATTAATTTTCAAAAAACATTATTATGAAATCTTTTTTTAACCGGAGAGAGGCAGTAATTTTTAAAGCTTACACATGCGGTGAAATTTGGTCTTGAGGTCGGTCATGTGCTCGCTGTTGGTGATGCGAAAGTAGAAGTCGGGATAAGTGCTCTGATCCACGCAGTTGGACGGCGTCGCCGTGCCGATAGCCATGATAGTCGCCGGCCCTTCGGCTCTCTGAGCTCGCCGGATTTCCTCGACGGTCACCATTTTCTCCGCCGGAAAAAGTTGCAGAAGAGTAATATGAAAGAGAGAGAGAGAAGGTGGCAGATATAAAAATGGCTGGTGTGGTGGTGGAAATGAACTTTTAGCAACGGGTATATATAGGGGGAAATGGGGAATTGGGAGAGTATCTAACGATAGATTATTTGAGTTTTCATTAATTAATCATTTTAATTTACTAATAAATGTCTAAATATGGAATCTCTCACTTTATCTTTCTAGCATTTTCTCACTTGTCATCTACTTGATTCAAATTCAAGTACTATATCAATCATCAGTTAATTAATAAAGTCGATTATCTTACAAGTTACGAACGTTTATTTGGGTATTTAGGACTAAAATGCACAATTTAGTTGTACACTATGACAAATTACATATCTCAATTGATCTCTATGAATAATCATACTTAATTTGTAAATAACCAGAGATGAAAGTGTAAAAATTATCAATATGATACACTAAATAATCATAATTAATAGGTAAAGAGGTGGAATTAAAAGTGGGAAGACCATCACTTGTCCATGGTCTTATCTGATGTAAACTAGCTAATTCAAGTTAATACTCATTCAAGTACAATCAAGGTTTAACGATCTCTAGAATAGACCTGCTAGTTGCGTTTTTATTAATTTTTTTAAAATATCAAACAACACCCAATGATTTACCCTAATCTCAAAACTCCAATGCATAAGTACACAAGAATGTTTGTCAAAAAAAAAAAAAAAAAAGTACACAAGAATAAAATTAAATTTGACATCGATCGATATCTCTCGCATTTAATTAAGAGTTTAATTTCAATGAAGCAAAAATTATTAAGGGTTTAATTTGTAGGTCCTTACAAGCATGGACGGAACTGGGGAGCGCGGAACTGCGGCCACTCCCCCAGATTTCATATAACAGGCTATATTATTGTAGCAATTAGAAGTTTAACATTCAAATTTTTTGAAAAATAGGCTTATATAGTGCAATCTCGCTCCCCTGTTCGATTTCGCTCCTCAAAAATTTGGATTTAGTTCCGTCATTGCTTACAAGAGTTTAATACTAATACATACATATTTACAAATGTGAATCCAGAATATATCAAATGATGCACTTTCAAGTGTGGTAGGATGAAAAGGACGAAACAGAGCGTACGTTTAATGAAGAGAAGCACGAGTCTGAGTTGATTCACGGTGGTTGAAAATCACATGCCCGATGTTTCAGCAGCCGGTATAGGTTTTGGCAGCATTTTTAATTTCTTAATAAATTAATTTTGATTTTAATTCTTACAATTATAGTGTGCAGCAAACCAATTATATTTTATTGTATAAATTAAATTTTAGTTTTATCTTTCATAATTTTCTTTGGTAATTGATAGTAGTATAATTTGTTATAATTTTTCAATAGTTTCGTAAGGTACTAAAATCGAAATTCGTCGAGCGGTTGGGTTTTGGCGGTTGTCGTCAGCAGGGTGGAATGGTGGGTACCGGCTTTTGCATGAATCTGGTGTATGCCACGTTTCCCAAGTTTTGCATGGATTGGAGCCTTTTCATGTTCTCGTATTAATGTTCCCTTACGCCCTGTTTGCCAGAGTTTATCTGTAGTCAGTTCAATGAAAATGTAATTTGATGAAATTCAGATTAATTCAGTCATGCTGATTCTATTTTTCAATACATCAATTTTACTTCAGTTCTAAATCAGTTCAGTTCAGTTCCATCAAGAAATAAACTGTATCAAACAGGGTATTAAAAATAACTGAGCTAAAAAAAAAATTAATTACGTGACCACTGATAAAACCCATTTCCATGATTTAAACACATTCTCGTATAACTGACACATTACTCCACGTCCATTTGACATTGAAAAATATTGGAAACTTAAATTCTGCATGTTGATAAAATATTTCATCATAATTTATATAACGTTATATTTAAAATCACTAATAATTAAAATACAATTAGTATTTATAATAAATATAAAATTAGGCATATATGCTCTTTTTCTGGTAACTTCAAAGCTACATCATGCCATGTGTGATGTGTGCAGGGACAAAAGATTCACCCTTACCTAAACCTAAAAATGAATGAGCAGAAACAAATGAAACTAAACAGCAAACGTGATGGCTGTAAAAATACATTAATGGGGAAAATTTATGGTTCATGTGCTCATCACCTGCAATTTCATTTCCATGGACAAGTGGAGTGCCATATACGTCAATGTTGTTTATATATATATATATATATATATATATATATATATATATATATATGGTTTACAAAACTATAGATCGCGTATTCACGTCTATATAGTATCAAATAATTTTATAAATAGAAGTTTGCAATTCTAATAAACATATATTTAGTATTCCAGATATGCGAAAACCATAAAATAGTACAATATTGAACCTAATGCATAAAAGAAGGTGTAATATAAAATGTATCAAAAAAAAGTTCATGTTATAATGGTAATTTTCGTATTTATTTAGTGAAAGTTGATATCAACAAGACTACCAAGCGTGTTAACTGAGTCCATTGAATTTAGTCCATTTTAATATAACGTGTTGATATTTGATTTGACGAATTAGATCACACACATAAAGTATTTTATGTATATAAAATTTTATCTTTATTAATCACTCATTCTAATAACATTTTTCTCCTTGTTGTCAAGAGTAGGTGTACACGTTCCCCCTTGGTGATTGGTTGCATCGACATATATGGCTTCTTGGTAAGGAAACTTCAAGGCCCCCAAGTAATTGAGCAAGAACTCCAAAGAAATTGGATCCTTTCTGAAAATAGAATGAAAAGGATCCTTGAAAATGTTTGTACGATTTCCATAATTAATGTAGTTGCATTTGCAGGGTAGTTTATTCGTGTGGATACGAGTTTAAAGGTGAGTTTGTATTCTGGTATAACAAAGGGTCGAAAATGGAGAGACTTGGCGAAAGGAACATCCATCTTTGGACATGCAATGCAACTACCTACTTCGCACACGCACTCACCACTTTCCACCGCAAACACCATCAACTTCGACCCTGCCTTTTGTTTTCCCAAAACACTAAAGATTCTGCTCTCTAGACTTTGGCACTGTCCAGTTGAGCTGAAAAAGACCCGATTGATACTGATTGGACCTGATTGAAACTGATTATAGCTGTTTAGTGCTGATTGGTGCGGATTGAAGTTGATTGGTGCGGATTGGAATAAGATGATCTGGATAGGGCCTTTATCGGTATATCAATTGATATATTAGTTGATGAATTCCATTTGGTTTAGTTTTAGTATCTATATTTTTAGTTTCATATAGTTTAACCAGTTCGGCAAAATATATATAATCTAAAGAAAGCATGGCTTTAATGTAGTATGTAACTTTACTTCAATATTTCAAAATATTCTATAACATTACTATCCCCTCTAAGCAGTAAGAATTCTCCTAAATTAAAATAATAACGAACATTTTTATACATTCATATAATATTTTGGACTAGACGACGGAATGCCTTTATTTTTTGAATCGTCTATTTTAGAAAAAGAAAAACAGATAATGTTGTTGGATGGTTTATTTCCCTACTAAAAAAGACATCAATATTGACAAAAAGGAAGTAAATGCTGACTGAAACTTCACATAAAATAAATTATGACTTAAGAATTCAGTTATCATTATAATCACTAGATCTAATCTCAGAAAAAGATAGGACATCTTTTAATTTAATTTATATATAGTAATGTATGACTGAACTTCAACTAATGTATGACTGAACTTCAACTAAACCCTAAACCCTGATCGAGGAACTGGGCTAGCTCAGGAGTGCTCGATCAAGGGCATCAAATCCGGTGTAAGTGGGATCTTCACCCCACTCTAAGCAGTACGGTGAGGACCTCAGCCACTCGACGTACAAAATCGATAGAGCAGATTAGGTTTAGAGTCTGGTGTAAGTGGGATATCCACCCCACTCTAAATAGCACGGTGAGGACCTCGTCCACTCGACGTGGGATCTTCACCCCACTCTAAGTAGCATGGTGATGATCTCGGCCACTCGACGTACGGGATCGATAGATTAGAGGAAAACAAAGAAGATTATCATCAACCATTAAGAACAAGTCCAACATGTTAGCTACCATATTCTACAATAATTCAAAATTCCAACAACACTTCTCCATATTAAGGAATGAAATTAAATTCAGTGTTTTATTTTTTTATGTTTGTTTTATTTCCTTTATTTCATTTTCAAAGATGATATTCAAATTTTAATATATTAAATTACGTATGATAAAAAAAATATGTGAAATATAAATTATTAAAAAATGCATTGAAACGAATGTAACAAGAGCTCACACAATAATATTTAAATTTATATAATCATATAATATTCGTCATAATATTAAAATTTAGAATATATAATTTAATATTTTTAATTTTATATAATTAAAAATATTCACATTTGAAATAAATATGTAAATAGTAAAATAATAAATACAAATATTGAAGAGGTAAATATCAAACATAAATGCAAGAAAGCACTACAATTTTCTTCCCCATACTTTTTCTTCTCCCTCGAGCAAATCTTCTCTCTTCATCTGTTAGAGGTGAAAATGTGATAATATTGCCTAAATTTATTGGAAATTCCCAGAAGGTGTTAGACTTGCTCAACATGATAATCAGAATTAATTATCCACATGGTTATATTTTGGGAAAATTGGGATTAAAGGCAGTGGAACATTAAAAATTGGAAAGTGGGGTAAAACTTTTACGTAATTTCTGTAAAGGGCGGTGAATAATTAAACTTAATTTTATTTACAACAATTATTGATACAAAGACACTAATACCCCTATTTCAATTATTTTTGTTTAGATCATTTGTGTTTAGTTAAATACAATTTAGATTTAATAAGTTTACTCCAATCTAAACAAAATTTATTTGTAATCAAATTAAATCAAGTTTATCTTAGTTCAATTTAGCTCATTTTAATATTCAATTTAGTTCATTTTCATAAAATTATATTAATTCACTCAAATTTAGTTCATTTCCTTTCACTTTTTCATAGTTTAATTTAATTTAATTTTGTTCAGACCATTCAAATTTGGATGAATTCAATTCAATTCAGTTCACCTTTGTTCAGCTTAATTCGGTTTTGCTTCATAAAAATCAATCAAAAGTTAAAATTCAATCAAGTTCAGTTCATATCCTTCTAAAAAAATAGATTTACATTTATTTAGTTCAATTCAATTCAATTTGGTTCACTAATTTCATTTAGATTTGGCTAAATTTCATTTAATTATGTCCATTTTTTTAAAGATTTTTTAATCTAGTTTAGTTTACCGTGTTTGTAATCAGTTCATTTAAGTTTCATAAAGTTCATATGAACTTGACTATTTTGAGCTGAATTACATTAATTTGATTAGAAATAAATTTCATTTGAATTGAAGTAAATAAAATAAAGCTAAATTAAATTTAACTAAACACAAGTGATCTAAATAAAAATAATAGAAATAAGGGTAATAGTGTCTTTATATCAATAATAATATTAACTAAAATTAAGTTAAACTATTCATTGGCCTTTTCAGAAATTATGTAAAAGTTACACCCTACTTTCCAATTTTTAATGTTCCACTGCATTTAATCCCAATTTTCCCTTATATTTTCATATGTCTAGTAGTACCAATATCTAAGGTCATATATCTTCGAGTTTACTTATTTATTCATTGCCAAACTTAATTAAGTTAAATTGAAAATAATGTATTGAAAATAGAAATAGTATAAGGCCTTGTTTACTAGAGATTATCTGTTGATCAATTCAGTTTAGTTCAATTCAGTTCAGTTCAGTGAAAATGCAATTTGATGAAATTCGGGTTAATTCAGTCATACTGATTCCATTTTTCAATACATCAATTTTTACTTCAGTTCAGTTCAGTTTAGTACAACAAGAAATGAGCTCTAGAAAACAGGGTCAGGGAAAATCAGTTCAATTCAATTCAATTCAGTTTAATTCAGTGAAAATGTAATTTGATGAAATTTAGGTTGATTCAGTATGCTGATTCATTTTTCAATACATTAATTTTTTAATTTAGTTCAGTTCATTTTAATTCAGTTCAATTCCGTTTCGTACATCAAGAAATAAGCTTTAACAAACAAGGACTAAATCACACTAAATGTTATTGAGTCATCTTGAGTCACCGAATACAGCCAAAATCCATCTTTGGCCATGCAATCGTGTGGTTAACTTCGCACACGCACTCACCACTTTCCACCGCAAACACCATCAACTTCGACCCTGCCTTTTGTTTTCCCAAAAGACTTAAAATATTCGGCTCTCTTGACTTTAGCACTAGCACTATTCAGTTGAGGCGAAAAGGAGATGATTGGATCTGATTGAAGCTGATTATAGTTGTTTGGTGCGGATTGAAGTTGATTGGTGTTGATTGGAATAAGCTGAACTGGACAGAGCCTTTATCGGTATATCAATTGATATATTAGTTGATGAATTCCATTTGGTTTAGTTTTAGTATCTATATTTTTAGTTTCATATAGTTTAACCAGTTCGGCAAAATATATATAATCTAAAGAAAACATGGCTTTAATCTAGTATGTAACTTTACTTCAATATTTCAAAATATTCTATAACATTACTATCTCCTCTAAGCACTAAGAATTCTCCTAAATTAAAATAATAACGAACATTTTTATACATGCATATAATATTTTGGACTAGACGAACAAAATACAGAATGCCTTTATATTTTGAATCGTCCATTTTAGAAAAAAAAAACAGATAATGTTGTTGGATGGTTTATTTCCCTACTAAGAAAGACACCAATATTGACAAAAAGGAAGTAAATGCTGACTGAAACTTAACATAAAATAAATTATGACTTAAGAATTTAGTTATTATTATAATCACTAGATCTAATCTTAGAAAAAGATAGGGCATCTTTTAATTTATATATAGTAATGTATGACTAAACTTCAACTAATAGGCCCTGTTTACCAGAGCTTATCTGTAGATCAGTTCAGTTCAATTCAGTTCAGTTCAGTTTAGTTCAGTTCAGTTCAGTTCAGTTCAGTGAAAATACAATTTGATGAAATTCAGGTTAATTCAGTCATGCTGATTCCATTTTTCAATACATCAATTTTCACTTCAGTTCAGTTCAGTTCAGTTCAGTACATCAAGAAATAACCTCTAGTAAACAGGGCCATAGTAGATTTTTCAATAAATAGAGGAACCAACTGGACTAGCTCAGTTGGCAAGGGACCTAGTCCCGCCTAGGGAAGGGCAGGGGTTCGAAACCCTTAGGTGCAAACATTTCACGCAATTTCTACCTGACCCCTGGGTCAAGTCTCCAGGAGTGCTTGATCAAGAGACAGGAGATGCATCGACGGTGTCAAGAGCAGGGGCATCAAAGCTGGTGTAAGTGGGGTACGGTGTCAAGAGCAGGGGGCATCAAAGCTGGTGTAAGTGGGATCTTCACCCCACTCTAAGCAGCACAGTTAGGACCTCGGCCACTCGACGTACGAGATCGATAGAGTAGAGTAGGTTTAGAGTAGGATAGTTGTAGGATCTTTGTACTAGATTAGGTCGTTGTAGAATGATAAATATATACAGTAGTTTCGGGTTCTGAGTTTGCTCCACGCGGCCTTCCACGTGTAGGTTCTACAAACATTTTTACTACCACGCGTCATTCTCTTGTTTCAGTTCTCCACTTTAGTTGCTCCTATATATTTAGTCCTTTCCGTTCTTTTGAAAACAAAGCTCACAAATTCAGGCGGGCCGTCCCATTAATTAGGGTTTCTGATGGAGGCGGCGTTGGCGGAGTTGCTGCGGATGATGGGAAAGAGCAACCCAACTCTTACTACGGTTGCTGCCTTACTGGAAGGATATATTTTGGTGTTGCTGCTCACCAACGCCGTCCCCCACTGTACTAAACAGAGTATAAAAATGTCTTAATAGTTTCTTTTCGAAGTTGTACTGCACCGATCATGTTTGTATGTTGTGGTTTCATTTTAAATATTATGAATATGATTTGTTTGCAGGCAAGGTGTTTATTTGTTTTTATGAGATGGCATAATCTATGCGGTTGCATGTGTCATCGTCAAAGTTTTTGTTTGTGTTTTGATTGTGATTTGTAGTGATATCTATTCAAGGTTTTCAGATATCATGCAATGGTTCCAATAGTTTTCTTTTAATTTGATTCACGCTCCACGCATCATTCCTTCCTCTTTTCTCCTTCATGCAGTTTCTCATACTTCCACGCGTCCCCCCACCTAACAATTTCTAAACCATGTTTTCCGTTTAGTTTCCTCCTACTATATATATATATATATATATATATATATTGGGTGTATTTTTCGATGGATGAGTTTTTTGCAGGATTGGTTTGGGATTTGGAATGCTGTGCTCGATGCCGTTGGAGTGGAAGAGTGGCCGATCACAAATCTGCGGGTATGATGATTCCTCGAAATTCCCCTATTAAACCCTACATCCTCTTTTGGGACTTATTTTCAACTTTCTGTGATCTTAGTCTATGATGTGAAATTGTGTTCTTTAGGGTATGTTACAAACGTTGGCTGGGTATGTTGTTGAGTTCTCAAAGCATTTTTTTCATTGATATGTTTTGTTTTAGCTCAATGGCCTTGTTTCAACTTTTGTTTTATAAAGTTCAGTTTTTCTTTTCTTTCATGCAAGGTGTTCGATGTTTTGCTTATGAGGTCGTGAAACGTGTGGACGAACGTGCCCATAGAAAGTGAACCCACTTTTCGTTCAATTGGAAAGAATATTATCCCAAATTTGCTGACAATTTCAAGATTTCTAGGGTTTTGATTTTTTTGCTTGCTTTTAGCTATGTTGCCTTTTAGGGTGGTGCCATCTGAAAACGGAGGAGAAGCAACAACATTTTGTCATGGTTCTTGGTCCACTGACCAGGTAGTTAATTAATAATGTGATGATTTTAATTCTAAACTTGATTGGAATGTGGTTTTGTGTGTTTTGTAGGTGCACCAGTGTGCTATTTCTTAAATAGTTGTATATTCTCATTGGATTTTCTTGGTTGAATTGCTAAATCTTTTGTAACAATGTTGTCACAAAAGAAAGGTGAGACTTTCCTATTCCACTGCTCGTTGTATTTCAATTTTTGGATTCATTGAATGAATTATATTCCGTTTTGCCTTTTGCAGGTACAACAATGGTTAAAACTTTTGAAGGTTAATATGTCTTTCAAATGTAGTTTATAAAATTTGTGTTTCCAAGTGCATAGGATAGTTGTTTTTACCCTGCAAGTATGCTTCTTGATTTATATGCATTTCTTTCCACTTGTGTAAATGGCGAGTTAAATGTGATTGCATAATTGCATGTATTAGCATAGTTAGAAGTTACTGATGCAACTTGGTATTTTAAAGTTATTGGATTTTGTCATAACTTTGTATGGTAATTCTACGAACAAGTCTCTGAAACTGAACAAGGATATGCAGCCCGGGTGACTCTGGATGTTATTTACTTTTAGTTGTGCCCTTTTCCAGTGAAATTTTTTTACTTTCAAGTATTTGCTGGTCATGATCAATTAGGATAATTTATTCCACATGACTCAATTGTGCTGAGAAGAAATGGTCTGTTTTGTTCACAATTTGTTCACAATACAATTTCGCACTGGTAAAGATTATGGCTCACTTGATAGATCAGTGTTTGTTTACACTACACATGAACTGCAGGTTTGTTTACAACTGCACATGAACTGCATGTTTGATCTTCCTGCTGTAGAAAGCCCGGATTGGAATGGCCTGCGAAGCCTGATTAAGCTGTAATAACCGTGAAGAAATCTTGAAGCTTGAAGTTTAGGTGAAAATCTGATTGAAGCAGCTTGACGTTTGTAAGGAAGCTGAGATAACCTCGTGTTCCAGTTAACAGCTCCAGTTAACAGCTCTATTTGAGCAAAGAAACCAAAAGGAAGTGGGGACAAATGGGCTGAATAAATTGACTCGAGGGTTTTGTTGAATAAATAGCCTGAATTCTCTAAATTCTGGGATGCATTTGCTTCTCAACTTGTTGTTGAATGCATCTATTGAGTACATTGCTGCTGGGGGATCATGGAAGTGTAGGTATTTATCTGTGATGATGCTCTCATTCTACAAGAATATTTCTCCCGTTGTTTTATAAAACTAATACAAGGATAGATCATTGATGGATTTGACCTCCCTCGAATTTCTACTTGATGAAATGCTCCTTCAATCAGAGGAGAAAATTCTCTACGACTCAATCATTATTTAGCTACAACAACCTCTTGCTGCTTCTTTGTACGCTATGGGTGATTATGTTGTGCAGTTATCATAAGTCGTTACAAATTTGCAATCAAGTATAGATATGTTTGTTAAATAATTTTCTTTTGACTGCCATAAACAGTATATAGCACTATGGTTAATTCAAATGCGATATCTTCGTATTTGACAGAGAAGGGATACATCTATGACAATATTAGTCATAGCACTATGATTAATTCAAATGTGATATCTACTTCTGTTTCACATATTTGATTCACAATAAAGTCACACTTTACTAATTTTGACAACCCGCGCGTAGCACCGGTAAAGAAACACTAGTATAGAAGAAAACAAAGAAGATTAGCATCAACCATTTAGAACAAGTCCAACATGTTATCTACCATATTCTACAAGGTAAAGAATGAAAATTCAATAATTCAAAAAATTCCAACAACTTCTCCATATTAAGGAATGAAATTAAATTCAGTGTTTTCTTTTTTATGTTTGTTTTATTTCCGTTTTTTTTTAAAACCACCAACGGTGGGGGTGATTTATTTGGCTCCCCAAACCATAATAAGCTCAAACTTTTTTCTTGTAGCTACAATGAGTTCAAGAAAAATCCTATCACTTAGGATGAAAAAACTTGAAATGACCAAGAAAAACCCTAACCGATAGGATGAAAAAACTTGAATAGTACAAGGTATTTCGAGCCTATAATCAAGGAATTCTAATCGATATCTACTCAGCTGATCCAGGTTAGTATTCAACAAGTATAACATTTGTCGAACACAAGTTTGCCTCAGCGAGGATAACATTGCAGGGGCAGTTCGGTAATCACCAAGCCAAGCAAGGAGAAAAGCCATTTAGCCCCTTGAATGTGATTAGGAATCATTAACTATGTAGACATGCCTAGTAGTTTGATGAAGATTCCAGCAGTTAAGAAGTGTGCTATGGTCTCCCTTGTGTTGAGGCCAGCTGCATTGAGATATTTTGATGTTTCCTTTTGAGTAACCACAAGGCCAATAGGCCTTATGGCACATTCCTGCAAATAAGGATACATTAGTGATGATCTGAAGATAGAAGTATGTGTTAAGTAATTTGGAGAAGAAACACCTGAGCATTCCTTGAGAACCAATACTTTCAATTGTCAAACCTGCAAACCAGAACCATAAACCAGTAAATTATTCCAAATATCATTTAACTCTTAGGTATGGAAACTCTCTGCTATCAAGTCCAACCAAACCTTTAATCTCCCTGGGGAGACTAAGGTGATTGAACTCATGATTTACCCGCGTGGTACTAGCTAACTCTGCTAGGGCATCCGCCACAGAATTTGCTTCCCTAAATATATGTGAAAAAGAGATAGTAATCTCACTTTGCAGGTCCCATATAATTCTTATGAAATCAATGAGTTTCCATGGGACCTTGTACTGCTTCTTGATCATCTGCAATAAGACCAGGGAGTCTACTTCTACCTCAAGGTTGGTTACATCTATGCAGTAGGCCATTTCAAGCCCTTTAATGAGGGAAAGTACCTCTGCTTGCAGGCTGTTTTTTGTCTAATGAAAATGGCTCTTGCCTTGATAACTCTTCCCTCCCTGTTTCTTAGAACCATCCCAGCCCCAGCCTGCCTGGAAACACCAAGACTAGAGCCATCTGTGTTGAGCTTGTATTCAGCCTTTGGTAGTTTCCAGTTGACCTGCATGATATGTTGAGAATGTATGAAACTATTCAAAGGTGCCAAAGAGATAGTTCCCACAGGAAGTAAGTTTGCATCAGATAAGTTCCATCTCAAGTTATGAACATACAATATAGCCTGTAAAATATTCACGATCCTCGTTCTCATCCTAGAAATCGTTGGGTGTATTCTATCACGGAGATAAGAGTTTCTTTTACACCATACTACCCGGACCACTATGACAGGGATCAACCTAGAACAGATCCTATGCATTTTTGATGTCAAAGTGAGGTTCCAGTAATGAAAAAACCTATTCCAAAGGTTATCAAAAGTCACAGGAACAATTACAAAACTTAGATCAATGTAATTCCACAGGTTTTGAATTACAGTGCATTCATTGAAAATATGTTGCAGTTCATATTCTTCATTAAAGCAGAAACAACATCTAGATGCCAATTGAACATGATTATCTTGAAGAACATCAGACATAGGGATTAATCTATTCATGAGTCTCCAGCAGAAAACTGAGATTTGCCTATGCAAATATTTAGACCATAAGTGTTGGAAGGAGTTCACCTAAGTTCTCTTTGGTCTGATAAGTTCGTAGGCAGAATCAATTGTGATTCTCCCATTGACTTGTGGCTTCCAGATGAGTGTGTCCTGATAGTCATCTGAGACGATGAAATCGTTAGCAATAACAACATAAATATCAGGAATAAAACCTTGAGAAAGAGGGGGTAGAAGATTCTCTTGATCATAGAAAAAATCCTTAACTGTCATATCAGGATTAATGATATTACAGTCATCATCCCATAGTTCAATTAGAGATCCATTCCTAGTCCAGTTAGCTAACCATAAAGAGACTTCCCCTGACTCCTATTTAATCATGGAGTTTTCTGTAGCAATCTCATTGATTGCTCTATATCGTCTCCATATTTTTGAGTGCCTTTTAGAGCCAGGTAAGGACCATATGAAGTCAGACCAGAGGCTACCCCCTTGTTAGATTTTCCACAAGATTTTGATAGAGAAGGTCTGTGTGGTGTTGTGGAGGTTTTTAACAGCTAGGCCATTTTCAATGAAAGGATAAGACATGTTGATCCAGGACCTCCATATCTTATTTTGGCCGTATTCCGATGTTCCCCAAAAGAACTTAGCAAAGAGTACATGTAGCTTATCAATTACCCCATCAGTTGGTTGTATAACTGTCAAGATATGTAATGGGATAACAGATAATACATGTTTTATAAGTACTAGTCTACCAGTTTGATTAAGCCATTTATTTTGCTATAAGACAAGTTTAGAGGCTATAGAATCAAAGATGGATTGAAAGTAACAGTGTTGAACTCTGCCTGTGAAAATTGGGGAGCTCAGGTATTTGAAAGGAAATGAGCCTTGTGTCATAGAGGTGATCTGGGCAATCATATTGTGATAAGATTGTGGGGCTGATTCAGACAAATAGTATGATGATTTTTTTAGATTGATTTTCTGACCAGAAACTGTTTCATAGCTTTCTAGAAAAGTCATGAAATTACTAAGGCCTCTATTAGTTGCTCTCATAAAGACGACGGTATCATCAACAAACCCTAAATGTGTTATATTTCTAGTTCCATGTGGCACCTTATAGTACTATATTCTTGATTGCTCGAATAAGTAACCTAGAATCTTTGTAAAAACTTCTGTCATCAATATAAACAGGTAAGGGGACAAAGGATCCCCCTGTTTAAGACCTTGTGAAGCCTTAAAAAAACCATGTGGTTTACCATTCACAAGAACTAAAAAACTTGGTGCTTTGATGTTGCCCATTATATTCCTCACTAATCCTGAATTAAATCCCATTTTAGTTAAGATTTTTTCCAGAAACCCCCATGCAACTCTATCAAAAGCCTTCATCATGTCCAGTTTTAAAAATACATTAAAACCACCTCTTTTAATGTTCAAAAACTCTGTTAGTTCATGCATAAGTTAGACACTATCTGCTAGTTCTCTTCCCTGAACAAATGCAGACTGTTCAGGGGAGATAATCATTGTCATCATGGGCTTCATCCTATCAGTGATTATACAGGAAAAGATTTTATTTACAAAGTTTGAAAGACTAATTATAGCCTGTAGTCTGAAAATTTAGTGTTGGCCTCTCTTTTAGGAATTAGAACTATGAAAGTTGCAGATATAGCTCTAGGGATGGGTACACCAGACATATATTCATGAACATCCTGTAGTAAATCTGTGGCAATAAAATCTCAACAGTGCTTATAGAAGGTTCCAGAGAAACCATCAGGCCTGGTGCAGAGTCACAGTCCATTTGAAACACTATTTGTTTCAACTCATCTGTGGTTACAACCTTCATCAAGGTGTAATTCATCTGATCAGTGACTAAGGGTTGTATTTTTGAAAGCATTTCATTTTCCAGCACCCCATTATGGTCAGAGTGGTCATCAGTTAATAATTTATGAAAACAATTAACCGCCTCTGTACCAATTTCTTCTGGATTTGTGATCCACTGTTCATTATCATTTTTGATGGTTGCGATTCTTTGTCTGGAGTGTTTGGCTTTAACAGAAGCATGAAAGAATTTTGTATTTAAGTCCCCTTCTTTAAGCCATTTAACCCTGGATTTTTGCTTCCAAAATGTTTCTTCCCTAGACAGAGCTTGTGCTAGCTCAGTCTGCGCTAGATGCAGAGAGGTCCTGCTATGATCATTATTAAGGTTCTAATGATCTTGTTCTTTAGCTAGGACTTTATCTTATGCTAACTTAACATTGTCAAGCACATTACCAAATACATCTCTATTCCAAACTTTCAAAGCCATTTTAAGTCTTCTAAGTTTTAAAGAAAAATTTAGCATGCCATAGGTATTAGTGCTCTCTGACCATGTTATTCACTGTGTGCATAAAGTCAGGGTGTGATATCCAACAATTTTGGAATTTGAAGGATTTTGGACTTGTTTTATTTCTTTTATTTCATTTTCAAAGATGATATTCAAATTTTAATAGATTAAATTACACTATTCAATTTAACCTGCAATTCCATTTTCAAAGTTATTTCATTTTGATTCTTCTTATGCAGGGTGATATGATCAGTGACATAACGAAGTGATCCACTAGGATAACCTGCAGTCAGTTTGGATTCTTCTTATGCAGGGTGATATGATCAGTGACATAACGAAGTGATCCACTGGGATTCTCATCTGATCAGTGACTACCCCATAAAATGGGAATTGATTCTGATTGCTGAGATTTGGACGAGAAGAAGGGAACCTCGTGAGGAAAAAGGAAAATAGTTAAAATAATAATTAATTTACTGCAATAACATCCTAGGTGGAAGAGTTTGATTATATTAATCAGAATTAAGTCATATTTTTATTGAACTTAATTGATTTGCTAGTAAAACAGGCCTAACGAACCCGGCGAAGAACGCTTAAACTACGTTTCAAAAGTCTAAATATACGTTTTTGTAAGTGTGCTTAAACTATTTTATAAGTGTGCATTTTTGTTTCTCTTTTACAAGAATGAAAAGGTTGGTGATGTTCACCAATGAAGCAGCAAGAAAAGTCATACTGTTTCAACTGTGCACTAGATTTTGTGCTGCTACAAAATAAAACAGAGTTTACTTGCACTAGATTTAAGGCACCCCATAATTGTAATCGTGCCTACATGGGGCATGGGACGAGATCGAGTCAGGTAGCATAATATCGTACTCATGGATTAGATAAGTCATTTTGGAAGGCTCATGCCATTTTCCGTGATCCAAATAGGTAGTTTCCTCTTGTATTATGGAGTTAGCTTAGAGCAAGTCCAATAGATACTACATAATAATCTCCAAAATGTAGTATAAAATGCTAAAATCTTCAAAATATTTTTGCTCAACTCCAAGAGATACTACACTTTGCATACTTTTTCATTTATGAACACTATTATTTTATATTTTCTTACCTCTTTTATAGGAAAAAAGCAAGAAAATTTATGATAATATGAAGAAAGAGAATAAATTTTGTCTTTAAAGATGAAAGAATACCTTGATTAATGTGTAGGCATTTAATTTTCCATACTACAAATTAATTTTCTCTTTCTACACATATAGATGATGAGTTTCTCTTACTACACTAATTTTACATGTTGTAGTACCATTTGTAGTATCTCTTGGAGCTCAAAAATTGGATAAAATCTCCAATTTCCTCCAAAAGTTACAAAATGTAGTATCTCTTGGACTTGCTCTTATGCCAATTAGGTTTTTTTCACTAACCGAAAGTGCAGCACAAACCCGCGTAATTCAAGCACGTAACTCCATAATCTTAACTTAATGAGAATGAGGAACACTTCGTTATCCAAAAAAAAAGTGTGTACTTTACGTGATCCATTAATATTCAATAGCATTTCCATATTAGTGAAACATTATTTAACACTTTCTACTGTCAAGTTAAAAACACCCAATTTTCGAAACAAATATACAAATCTTATACCAGTCTACTTGTGTCCAGATCATTGATGATAACTTCATACTCCTTAAGTACAAATATCAAAACCGTTAGCTGTGATCAATTTGAATGGCCACCGCCGGCGCCAAACCACATTGCGCGGTCCAAGAGCTTTTGTAGTGTTCACTGTTAGTGTTCACTGTCCAACCATTACCTAATTTTTGTATAAGTTTAGAGAAAAGGTTTCCAATTAATCGAAAATGGGGGATTAGTGTGTAATTATGAAGGTTAATCAATCAGATTTTAGCCCACATTGAAAATGCTGTAAATTCCCACGTCTTATCCCCTGACTAAACCCCGATACCTCTTCATTCGCCACCAGTCCCGCCGCCAAAACCTCCTCCGCCGCCGCAACCATGCAAGCCACCGCCTTTATCCAACCGACATTCCCGGGAAAAACCCATGTCCCCAAAATCCACCTTTCATCCCAGAGGCCCTCCAAGCTCACCATCCGGGCTCGCGCCGCACCGCCGCAAGAATCTCCGGCCGCGGCGGGGACCGATGCCGCCGTGAAGCTGAACAAGTTCAGTTCAAGAATCACTGAGCCCAAATCGCAGGGCGGCTCGCAGGCCATTCTGTACGGCGTGGGGCTCTCCGATGAGGACCTGACGAAGCCCCAGATTGGCATTTCCTCGGTGTGGTACGAAGGGAACACCTGCAATATGCATTTGCTGAAGCTCGCGGAGGCGGTGAAAGAAGGAGTTGTAGGTTCCGGGATGGTGGGGTTCAGGTTCAACACCATTGGCGTTAGTGATGCAATTTCGATGGGGACGAGGGGAATGTGCTATAGTTTGCAGTCCAGGGATTTGATTGCTGATAGTATTGAGACTGTGATGGCTGCTCAGTGGTATGATGGCAACATCTCCATTCCAGGGTGTGACAAAAATGTGAGTCCCCTTCTTTAAAATTGTGTGCTTGGTGTTTTTGGTCAAATGTTTTGTACTGGATTGAGATTGAGCTAACATCATAAGGATTATAGTTTCTTGTAGCAAAGTTCTGATTGTTATGTGATTCTGCTCTTACACTTGTTGGGATGTATGCCTTTGCTTGTTTCACTTTTATTTCAATGCTTTTTCGCTAGTTCTTTTGGTGGAATATTCAAAGTAAATTTATCACGAGTTTAATTTAATTGTTTACGTGGATTCCAAAAATTGAATCATCATTTGAAGGGTTTTGCTAAACTTTTCAAGTTCTTATGTAATGATACAGTTAACAAAACAATTAGTAACTTCTGACTATTGAGGATCCCTTCACCAAAATTGGGGTTTAATACATCCAGTCCAGTACCTATGCTGTGTTGCTGTTAACAATGCATTGGTATCATATCATAGATTGGGATGGAAGTTTGAACTTGTTTTAATTATCATTGTCCAACACGATCGATCTGAAGGAAGCATAGTTTGAGAATTTTAAATTCTAGCTGAAGTAATAAAATAATAAGCTTCAACACTGAACTAGTTTGTGCTGGTCGCTTGCCCTAAGAGTGACAAAAAAATAATTCCAATGGAGAGTTTGAGTTCTTAAACCATATAAAATTCTGGACCTTTTAATAGTTTAATCAGCTATATTGTTTTGTGCTCTTGAGATTGTTTTGCACGATTGAGTGGAGCTGTATTTTAATAGATAACTTATGCTATCTTTATATTTAAAATATTGCAACATGATTCATTAGCATTTTGATTTCATGGTGGCAGATGCCTGGAACTATCATGGCAATGGGGCGGTTAAATCGACCAAGTATAATGGTATATGGTGGAACCATCAAGGTTAGACTCATTATAATTTTTTTTATCTGAATTTTGTTTGTTCTATGACTAATGAAACAACTTGACAACTGTGATAAGTCTATTTAACCATCACCCTTTTTTTCTTAGGACCCATTTTTCTTAGGATTGTTTATATTTATAGTTATATTTTTAGCTAAAAAATCTGTAATTTGTGTCCCTTCTTCCTTGAATTGATTAGCTTTGTCTAAGAACAAGCTGTTTTGACATTTTTCAGGGATTGCCGGGTGGTAAAAGTACTTGAGCTTTTTGTTTATGTAGAAAATAACCTTACCTTGTTCAAAATATCATTTTGATAGGCACTGATCTTTTGTTCAAATTCTTTCAGAACATTTTTTGTTTGTCCCCTAAAATACCAAACACTCACAATAGAACCACCGCCTCTAATGAATAAAAAGTCCCTTATTTTAATATTTTATGTCTTGTTTGATTGTTATCTGCTAGAACTAAAGGAATCTACATGTTATTCTTTTGCTTCCTTTTTATTGTTTGCTTGTTAGATGTATAGGGAGTCTTATGCTGTTCTTATTACTGTTATATCATTATGATGTTGAATCAGTTGTTTTATCTAGTCCGTTGTTGATATGAATTTAAGTTCCTGAACTGTTGTAAAGACTTAAAAGGTATTACTTATGATCAGCATAGCTATGAGTAATTTATTTTTCTTCTATTGCTTATAAATACCATTAAAGTTTGTTGCTGACTGGTACATTTCTGATTCTTCTGCAGCCTGGCCACTTTGAAGGGCATACATTTGATATAGTGTCTGCCTTTCAGGTACTTAACATCTCTCTCTCTCTCTGATTTTCTTTTTTCCCACTATTTGTTTCTTATGATTAGCATACCCCACAAACTATTATTGACGGGATTACATTTGCTTGCATCACTAAGTTAAATCATTGAAGAAATCTCTCTGATTTCGTCAGGCTATTTGGATTTTTGCCATGGGTCATGATATTTGAATATTACCGTATTCGAGAGAGGCAGATAATACTTTTTACCTATATGTTTGTGAGAATATTGACTTCATCATTTATGGAGCACCACCACCATAATAAACAGGCAAGCAAGTTTAAAAAATAAATTAACCAGTAAGATGACAAATTGATGTTAAACAAACAATTTTACTAGCTGGACTTCCTCAGCAATGAATTCTGCTTCCCAATTGTGATGGTTGATGGATTTCACTATATACTGCTAGAGTGTGGGCTTCTGATATCTGAAGTCAATGTTTTGGATGTTTTCCTATTTGTGCTTTGTGGCTTATATCTTTAAGCTTCTCCTAGAGCTGTCAATGCAGTATAACAATGGAAAACACTACACAGCTCACATACATTTTTATGTTTCTGGCCAGTTGGCAAAAGCCCAGGCAACATAATGCATTTACACTTGTGTTAAACCATTTATTGGATATAGTTGTTTGTACTTGACCCGAGCCATTAGAATTTGTCATGTGTGTTAGTGATCTTATCAGATTAAATTACACCATTCCATTGAGTCTTATCTTGTGAATAAACAAAATTCAGCTACCTTTTGGATTTAGTTTACTTTTTGGTTATTGGTGATCGATCTCCTCTCAATCTGATTCCTGCTACAGGTTTATGGAGAGTATGTGAGTGGTTCGGTGACTGATAAACACAGGATGGATGTGGTTCGTAATTCATGTCCAGGAGCTGGTGCTTGTGGTGGAATGTATACTGCAAATACCATGGCTTCTGCTATAGAGGCTTTAGGAATGTCTCTTCCGTACAGGTAAGAAATGCAGTCAAATGCTGTGTGATCTCCCTTTTTGGTTGTTTAGCTATGTATCCCTATATCATAACTTTAACCTTTGTCGGGTTGCTTTCTTCCGCCAACCAGCTCTTCAACCCCTGCAGAAGACCCACTAAAGTTGGATGAATGTCGCCTTGCTGGAAAATATCTTCTTGATTTGATTAAAATGGATCTGAAACCACGTGATATAATCACACCAAAGTCGCTGCGGAATGCTATGGTTATAGTTATGGCATTAGGGGGATCAACCAATGCTGTATTACATTTAATTGCTATTGCCAGGTGAGGTATGCACATGTCAATTCTTTCCTTTCCTTGGGACTACTGAAATTAACATGTACAAATATGATGTCAGGTCTGTTGGTTTGGAATTAACTCTGGATGACTTCCAAAAGGTTAGCGACCAGGTACCATTTCTGGCAGATCTGAAGCCAAGTGGAAAATATGTAATGGAGGATGTGCACAAGGTATATTATGTTCTTTGTGCAACTTTGTTGGCTGTCATTGAACTCCTTACATTGCTATAGTGGCTTACAATTATGTCAATGGACACTGTTTTGTAGATTGGAGGAACACCTGCCGTTATACGCTACTTATTAGAGCTGGGGTATATGGATGGTGATTGTCTTACTGGTATGTCCTCGTACTTTACTTTGTGTTTAACTGGCATGTGGAGAAGTCTTTCAATTTCTTCACGAAAGCTTTCTTACCACTTGACACTTTCTTTTGTACTGCTTGATGAATGCTCTCATTTTAAGGATTCAGTTCACGTGCTCTTAAACTCAAATGCATCTTTTAAACAGTTACTGGGAAGACTTTGGCTGAGAATGCAAAACTATTCCCACCTCTCTCTGAGGGTCAGGTAAATTTCTGCAACCTATTTGTTGTAGTGTTTCTCTAGCCCGTCATAGATACGTCTCTTTATTGTGTGAGATAATTAGAAAGAATATAACAATTGTCCATCTTGTATGTAGCAAATTATAAGACCAGTATCAAACCCTATCAAAAAAACTGGTCACCTCCAGATCTTGTATGGAAATCTGGCTCCAGAAGGATCTGTGGCAAAAATTACCGGAAAAGAAGGGCTATACTTTTCAGGTAGATACCTTGCAATCATAATTCTGGTTGTGTAAAAGTATTCTTTGCTTCATAACTCGCATGGCATTTTAAAAACATACTATGTGCCCATATGTCCTCTCTAGGCCCCGCCCTCGTTTTCGAAGGTGAAGAATCTATGCTTCAAGCTATCTCAGATGATCCTTCAAGTTTCAAGGTGAGTTTCCTAATTGCTCCACTTTCCTTTTGACTTGTGTTTGTTTAACCTTTCAGTGTAGAAATTTAATAACTGGCTGGCTTGTATATGCATTTCTCATTTTTCAGGGGAAAGTAGTAGTAATTCGAGGAGAAGGTCCTAAAGGAGGACCAGGTATGCCTGAAATGCTTACGCCAACCAGTGCAATAATGGGAGCAGGTCTTGGAAAGGTATGTGATGGTCTATGATTTTCCAGTGATGAATTTCTTGTATTTCTCCCTTAATACCTGCTAGCTACTCCAAGACATGCAATAAAGTAAGTTAGCAGGTAATTAGTTTTTTCGGGATGTTTTTTCAAAGTTATCCCAATCACACTTATAGCTGCCGCTGACACCTTTGTGGCATGAATTTGTTTTGTTAATAGTGGGGCACACAATAAGACAATATTTTCAAATTTCCACGATTATTGCAGGAAACAGCGCTGCTAACTGATGGAAGATTTTCCGGTGGCTCGCATGGATATGTCGTAGGTCACATCTGTCCGGAGGCACAGGTACATTTTCAGGCAGATGATTTTTGATGAGAATAATATGTTGGTCAAGTGTATTGAGAGAATCATCATATGCCGAAAAACATCTAATGGTTTTTTCTGAAATGGGTGCATTCCATATTTCAGGAAGGTGGTCCTATTGGTCTCCTAGAGAATGGAGACGTCATCACCATAGACATTGAGAAGAGGAGCATAGATGTCCAATTAACAGAGGCTGAATTCGAAGAGCGGAGAAGGAAGTGGTCTGCCCCTCCATACAAAGCTGGTCAAGGAGTTCTATTCAAGGTTTTTGAAACTTCCCTGGGCATACTACTTGAGTCATTTATTATCGAGCAAACTATCGATTTTGATTTTGATTTTGTCTGCTTTTGTGCTCGTGGCAGTACATCAAGAACGTGTCTTCAGCCTCAAGGGGATGTGTGACTGATGAGTAGAGAGAGAGAGAGTATGTGTGCGTTACCAATGCATAGAGTGGTGAATAAGCGATTCCCGGTTCATTGGAATGGTACAGTGTTGAATTAATCGGCTCTTTTCAATTTTCAGACATTCGTAGGAGAGATTGTTCCTGGAGAATGAATCAAGTACTAGGTCCAACATTTTGTCCCTGTAGCTTAGTACTTTGTTGTATAAGTATGAGTGTTTATGTTTTTGTTTCTTGTTATATGTTAGTTTTCATGTTGTAAGCTACAGGCCTACAATTGTTCAATGGTCAAGAAAACTTTCACTATTTGTCTCGTTTAATTTTGTTTTATACTTGCGTTGTTGTCGTTGAAAACAAGCAAAACATCGAAATTAGGTGAGATCCATATCAGAATTCATTTTCACCTTTGATCTAGATCCACATTTGTCAGATTTTTAAAATGAGATCCACATTTGTCAGATTTTTAAAATGAGATCCATTTCAAACCCATTTCACTTTGAATTCAAACTCAACCCTGAGTCAAAAATATAGAACACGAATCCAAACTCATATAAATATATTGATATTCAACCAAACCTCAAAACATAATTCATTTTCTTTTTTTGATGTAACATTATACATTTTCATTTTAATACATTTATGTGTTTTTTTAAATAATTGGGTAATAATTCAAGTGAGTCAAAATTTATTTAATTTTCTTTCTCAAATTTTTTTATTTAGTTGCCATATAAATGGCATTTCATATATTATAAAAAGTTGTAATATTGACTATATTATATTCATGTATATTTATTTTGGGACTGATATATTTTGTGTATAATCATTTCCTTGATCACATTTTATGTGATAATATTAGATTTTTCCCTTAAATCTAATTAATCAAATGAGGCGCTGAGCGCCGACCACTTGACTAGTTATTTATAAAGTCAAAATTACTTAATTATTGTTTGAACATAATTAAAATCAAATCATTAATGACCAGATATTTTTCTAAATCAAAGTATGAAAAACAGCTGAGAGAGAGTGACTATTTAAAATATTAAATCAAGCAATCCAAATTCTTCATCACTTAAAAGTTTCTTTATCTACTTCTATAAGTTGGGTAGTCATGTTAGTTGATCATGACTAACAAAAACAAAAAAATTAAAAATGGTCAAATTGCCATAGTACTATGCTCCAAAAAAAAAGTCAAGAATTGCTAACCTACTTTTTAGCACAGCTGCACAGAAAATAACTTATTTGTCAAATTGCCATACTCAGACTTGAATAATAACATAACATTATTGAAATCAGATTATTGAATAACAACATAACATTATTTGTAGTAATTATTGAAATCTCCATAGTTGTAATTTGTTGTTACCATTTCGATTTGATTGCACGACGGAGAGATCTAGGACAAATGAAGCATAGCTGTCAAATGCGTGCTCAGTCTGCCTCGCCACATGTGGAAATATACTTAATTTTTTTGGATACTCTCACTGTTTAAATAAATAATCAACTCCAACTTCTATAAAATACACACTCTCCCATCCCACCACCACCATCCTCACCAACGCTCCACACTCTGCTCCACACTCTCCCCTGCCTCCTCCTCTTCTTGAGGTAAAATGCTCCTGATTTGAACTTTTTTTTTTCTGCTAAATTGCTGGGATTGATGTGGTATGAATGTATGTATCTGGGATTTTCATGCCATTTTTTTACTGTGGTTTGTTTGGTTTTGTTTAGTCTGGCATGTAGATGTTAGATCTGAATGAGTACTTCAGTTTTGTAGTTTATCTGGTTTCTTTGAGCCACTACTTGGTTTTTTTTTTTGTGTTCTGAGTCTGCTTGCTGATATCTACTTGATTTGGTAGGGACAAGTTGTTCTGATGTCTTCATTTTAGGCTGTTGGTGTGATTTTGCAAGTTCCTCTTATTAGGCTTTTATTTTGGCTGTGCTGAACTGAAAAGTAAACTAAAGATGAAAATCTAAGTTCAATTTTCAATGAATCAAATTTTCTGAACTGAAATGTAGTTGGGTTGAGAAGAACAGGGCTTTAGTGTTGTTAGAGGGTCCTCTTCAACCTAGTTTAACATGTGGCTGGTTTTGTTTAGCTGTCTAAGATCCCACCTGTCTAGTTTGTCCGGGGTTTATTTCACTTGTTCATTTTCCAAGTTATAACCTTTTATTATTAACTATTGATATGACTGAGAAAACAGTGGTTTTTGTACATGTTAAGTCCTGAGTTTGTTTGATCTTATACTAAAATGAACCCACAACATCAACTTGAAGAGTAAGAATTTGTTAATTGATGGATGTGAAATGATTCGTAACTTAGACAACTGCTTTCATGATTCGTTATGTGCGATGTGGTTTTGAAACAGTATGGATCTTAATCTATTCTTGTAGACATCAAAGTGGTGTGAGTTTTTTTAGTTGCAAAAGACCCTTAATTTTTTTTCACTTGGTTACATCACTAGCAGCTTTGTTTTCTTTTTTGCTCACTTTTTCATAAGAGTGTATCTGGTATGTGAATAAATGTTTCAGAAAATGTCATTTTGCAGTGCATGATAAATCGTTTGCTTTGTCCTTGCTATTATTCAAGTACATAATTTACCCTGATCTGTGGACTAAATTGACTTCATATGTCCTTGTAGGCTTGTAGGGAACCATAATGTCGGACCTTGAGGCTCCACTCCGTCCAAAGAGGAAGAAGGTGTGGGTGGACTACTTTGTCCAGTTCCGATGGATTCTTGTCATCTTTGTTGTATTGCCAATCTCATCCTTGATGTACTTCTTCACTTATCTCGGGGATGTGAAATCTGAGAGAAAGTCCTTCAAGCAGCGCCAGAAGGAGCATGGTGAAAATGTCAAGAAAGTCGTGAAGCGGCTCAAGGAGAGGAATGCAGCAAAGGATGGTCTCGTTTGCACTGCTCGAAAGCCATGGATTGCTGTAGGAATGCGCAATGTTGACTACAAGCGCGCACGCCATTTTGAAGTTGACCTTTCTGCTTTCAGGAATGTGCTTGACATTGACAGGGAGAGAATGGTTGCCCGAGTGGAGCCTCTGGTCAATATGGGTCAGATAACTAGGGTCACCGTCCCAATGAATCTGTCCCTTGCAGTTGTAGCCGAGCTTGATGATCTAACCGTTGGAGGCTTGATCAATGGTTATGGGATTGAAGGGAGCTCCCACATTTATGGCTTGTTCTCTGATACCGTCGTAGCTTATGAAATCGTGCTCTCTGATGGGCAGGTTGTTAGAGCTACAAAGGACAATGAATACTCTGACCTTTTCTATGCCATCCCATGGTCTCAGGGAACTCTCGGGCTTCTTGTATCTGCTGAGATTAAGCTCATTCCTGTCAAGGAGTACATGAAGCTGACCTACACACCTGTCATTGGAAACATTCAAGATCTTGCTCAAGGGTACACTGATTCCTTCTGTCCTAGAGATGGTGATCAGGATAATCCAGAGAAGGTTCCTGATTTTGTAGAAGGCATGGTTTACACTCCTACAGAAGGTGTTTTCATGACCGGTAAATATGCCTCGAAGGAAGAAGCCAAGCAGAAGGGAAACAAGATCAACAATGTTGGTTGGTGGTTCAAGCCGTGGTTTTATCAGCATGCACAAACGGCACTCAAGAAAGGTGAATTTGTGGAGTATATCCCGACTAGGGAGTATTACCACAGGCACACCAGGTGTTTGTATTGGGAAGGAAAGCTTATTCTTCCATTCGGTGATCAGTTTTGGTTCAGGTTTCTTCTCGGCTGGCTGATGCCTCCAAAGGTTTCCCTGCTCAAAGCCACTCAAGGTGATGCTATCAGAAACTATTATCATCAAATGCATGTCATTCAGGATTTGCTTGTTCCTGTTTACAAGGTTGGAGCTGCACTCGAGTGGGTTGACCGCGAGATGGAGGTATATTCTATATCCATTTGCTTCCTCATTACTCTTATAATTTGATATGCTTGATGAAAAAACTTAAGTGTACCAATCTGGGTTGTATTAGGGTATTATGGTTTATTTCACACACACACACATGCGTATTCGTATTCTTGAGTTCATAGCTGACAGTAGTATGTATATGTATGTAGGTGTATCCAATTTGGTTGTGCCCACACAGACTGTTCAAATTGCCGGTGAAAACCATGATCTATCCTGAGCCAGGATTTGAGCATCAAAACAGACAAGGTGACACACATTATGCTCAAATGTATACCGACATCGGTGTGTACTATGCACCAGGAGCTGTGTTCAGGGGCGAGGTGTTTGACGGGGAGGAGGCCGTGCGTCGTTTGGAGGACTGGCTGATCGATAACCATGGTTTCCAGCCACAGTATGCAGTGTCTGAGCTGAGTGAGAAGAACTTCTGGAGGATGTTTGATGCTGACTTGTACGAGCAGTGCCGGAGGAAGTACAAAGCCATCGGCACGTTCATGAGTGTGTACTACAAGTCGAAGAAGGGGAGGAAGACTGAGAAGGAAGTGCAGGAGGCTGAGCAAGCTATCCTTGATGTTCCCTATGCTGAAGCTGATTAACTTGCATTGTGTTTTAGTCAGCTTTTCCTCTGGTGTAGTTGAGTTCTTACTTTCTGGGAAGATTCTGCTTTTGTTATGACTTTGGTTTAGACTAATTGTTTGTGATCTCAACTTTTTGAGAAAAAGTACTTCCAGGCCTAGTTTGTGGAACATTTTACCTTTTATTTAAATAATAATAACAGGTTTTTTGCCTTATGAGTGACTTTTTTTTTAAGATTACACATGGCTATGTGAATCTTGGATACTTGGGTAGGTCATAGGTGTGAATGTGATACATGGATGGTTAACTGGCTAGGCATAAAAATTCAGATGTTTATATTTTAATCTCAAAACTTACCAAAGAGGCTTGTTTCAACTTTCAATACTATGGCTGCAATTGGTAGCTAGTGCTGGAGGTTGTTGAAATTAAATTAAAATTGTATAATTATGATGTACATAATTATGTATCGTGATTAATAAAATAATGTCAATGTTACATTTTGAAATACATTTACTAATTTTTTTTATTAGTTGAACATAAGTTTAATTAGTCATAAGTGTATCATAAAATAATATCCAATACAATAACTGTAACAAAAAATGAATTAATTTTATGTATACTCCGGCCCTGTTTACCAGAGCTTATCTGTAGATCAGTTCAGTTCAGTTCAGTTCAGTGAAATGTAATTTGATGAAATTCAGGTTAATTCAGTCATGCTGATTCCATTTTTCAATACATCAATTTTACTTCAGTTCAGTTCAGTTCAGTACCATCAAGAAATAAGCTCTAGTAAACAGGGCCTCCATCTACATACTATTAATATTAATTTATAATTTTAAAAAATTTATATTAATCCTACAATTTTACTTTTAAAACATGTAATTTTATTATTTGGTAGATCCAAACACCAATTTAATCTTTTATTAAAACAAAATAAAAATTGAGGGGTTTAAGTACAATGTCACTGGTGACGTTAACAGCTTATTCAGCCCGCTAAGGTGACGAGGTTTGGCCCAAATAAGTCGGTAAGACGGCCCCAAAAACCACACGTTTCAAATCCATCCACAGTCTAAGGTGGCGCGTGAAAGCAAGTTTCCCGTGGTTTGCATATAAAACAAAACCTATGTGCGATTTCTAAGCTTACAGATTTTTGAATTTTTCTGAGTCTCCGTGGATACAAATTATACAATTCAAGGTATGATTTTTCGCCATCGCAGTCCTGTATTCAGTTTAATTCTTAGTTTCTGCGCCTTCTGATTCGTACGAACTTTCTTGTTCTTGTTAAATTGGGAATCGGAAGTTTGAATTTTGAGTATTTGTGGAGTTTTATCTGGAGTCCACGTATGTAATTCGATGAACAGTATATTCGTTTCTTGGGATTTCGTACTGGGTTTGTGATTTTATTGATTTTATTGATTTTATGTGATTTTGGGTACTTTTTGTTTTACTCGAAATTGATCAGAACTCTGCACATTGTTAATTTGGATGTGTATACTGTAAGATGTTAGAAAGGTTATTGCTTTTTATTGTTTTATGGTACAGAATGAGTTCTTCAATGATAATTGTATTTGTTCAACTGATCTATATATTGTGCTGGAAATGTTAGAGTTTTTGCCTGCCTATTGTGAAATCGGTGGAATATTGGTAGCAACTGTGGTGATCAGATTGATTGTTGGATTCCAAACCTAGTTTATGGACTCGTATTTACATGTATATATATGTTATAGAATGTGGATGATTTTTATGTTGTTTCCTAGGTTACCGACTCGTACAAGTTGTAATTTGCATCATGCACCGTCGTTGTATTTTTCTTAAAATATCCGTTAAAAATTCTTTAAAATGTATTGCTACTTGACCTCCATGTAGCTTTTGTTTCCATACCATTGAGCTCTGTAAAATTATTTTCTGTCAACAGACTTTTCAGATGTCTGATCTTGATATCGTGTATCAACTATTTTTTCAGTAATTGTTTCCTAAGTCTGCCAAATTGATCTAATTAGGGCGTTTTATGCAGACTATGGATGACATGGATATCGATCATATAGAAGTTGTTCCTGAGACCCCTCCTGATAGACTAACTGGAAGGAATGCGGACAGGCGGAGCCGTTTATCTGTATCTGGTCTTCCAGGAAACCGCAACAATCGCGAAGGAGCACCTAAGATTCTGTTCGAGGCTAAAAATAATGGGTTTGGAAAATTCTCTGGACCACCTGTTCCAAAGAGTTTCACATCATCCAGTGTATCTGATCAGAATAATCTATCAAACTCTCTCTTAGGAAGCTCAAGAACAGTCTATCAAGGTACTCTTGATCATGACTGCTATGCTATTGAACCCACTAAGAATACTGAAAAAACTTGTGCTCAATCATCTGCTTTTGAAGGTGTCCCTACTGTTGATACAAAAGAACGAGGTTTCAGAGCACACAAAAATATTTTGCCTTGTGCAGTGCCAGGAAATATTATATCTGAGCATGCTAGGAAAAGAGTGCCCTCTTCTTCAACATATAGCAATGCAGGTTCTCCAACAATGTCAGAATTTGCAAATAAAGGTAAAGAATCTGAAAATTCAATGTCAGGGCCGGATAAAAACAATATGGATTCTTCTGCTGATTATACTCATCTCAAGAATGGGAATGCTGAGAATGAGATTGCTCCGACATCCTTAAGATTGAATGGCATGCCTAGAGTTAGTGGCCAGAAGAGGCTGGTAAGAAATGGTTGTATTTCCCCACATAATATAGCACGGACAAGAGAGTCAGTTGGGAAGGAGAAGGTGGAGCCTGATGTTCAACTTAATTGTACCTTTCCCATCACTTCCAATTCTTCACATAATAGAATTTCTGGAAGGGAGTGGATCAGCAATGACTTTGCTACCTTAAATTCTAAGGGTAAACAAGTTATGAATTCACCAACGACAGTCAAAGAGCAAGAGGCCCGAAGTTCTAATTTATCCAGAAGGTATATCTATCTTTACTACACTAGACTGGTCTCTGTGTTTTATCCCCTTGGAGACAATTGGTCTCTGATGAAGATGAAATCATAGAGGAGCAGTTTCTGTTCAGTAAGCATTCCTGATGTTGAACTGCTAGTTAATCTCTTCCTTTCTTGCTTAGTGACAGTGGATAGTTCTTCACCTCTCTATCTGCAGAAGTATGTTCCCTTTATAGACTCACCTAAAAGAAAAGTTTTGACATACGGATATGTCACCTAAACTTATGTCCTTGTTTTTCTCTAGTTGACTTTTCACCATCAGTAGTTGTGATGTGATGAAAATCTTGAATACATTACATGAACATGAACCTTTCCCTACTAAAAAAACCTAATTTGGTGCATCAAACCAGTTCAGTTAAGTGAAGCTATGAGTGTTTGATTCCTCTTTTTGTGTTCATGTAGTAACCTTTGATGGATAGTTCTGTACGTGACCTGCTTGTGGCTATGGTTTACAATGTAGAAGTGTGTCTTTTATTTTTTTTATTTTTTAACTCTTAACCATAATTTCTTGGTGCTTTACCTGTTTAGCTCATCCGTGTTATTAATTATTGTTGTATATGAAGGCTTCAGGTATCAACTTTCATAACTATATTCACAAAATCTTTTTTCATCATCAGGAACTCAGTTAGCATCAGTGATATAGTCAAAGAAGATGTTACCACTGGTAGGGTGTCAATTAGAAGGGCTGAAGAAAACTCAGGTTGGATAAATACACACAATCGAAGTATAAATCTAGCAAGTTTTCCTTCCCCTCATGAGAATTGGCATAAATCTAGCAAAAATGAAGCTTGTTTGATCAGTGAGTCTCCTACAAATGTCTTGAAGACCGGAGAAGGAAGGGGTCCTGGAATCAGTGACCGGCATCCTATAAATCTTGATGAAACCTTAACTCGGAATCCTCCTGTCCCATCTGATAATCAAAAGGCGACCCATTGTAGGCCTGAACCTGGGCACCATGCTGCTGCAAATGGGCTAACTAAAAGACCAAAGCAGCAGTTCACATCAAGTAGGAATGGCGAGTCTTCTAGATCAGCCTCAGATAGTCCAGATGTTTTGGTTATTGGCTCCTCTGGGAATTCCCGACGGAGTAGGACCCGCTTAAATTCTGAAGTGCCAGTAATTGATGTTGATGATAGTAGTCCTGCTACTAGAGGAGGTGATTCTCGCAATCAAGGTAGCAATGATACAGATGCTTATGCTTTGGCACAACAGATGGAAGCTGATGAAATCCTGGCCAGGGAACTTCAAGAGCAACTTTATAATGAAGGGTCTAATATCGATACGAGTGAGGTAATACCACCTTTTAAACAGTGAATCCTTATTTAATGTATCTGATTTATATCCGTACTCTTAACTGTTCAATTTGATGACAGATGCATGAACGCTTGGAGATGGCCTTGCAGCAAGATTATGACTTACCACAAAGTTTCTCCCGGAGAACTGGTAGAAACAGTTCTAACGCTGTAAGTCACTGTGGTACTTTCTGACCTTATTGAGACTAAACTGGGGTAACATATTTTTCTTTGGGTGGTGACTTAATTTGTTCTCTTGTATGTAACTGATGATATAAAATATGTATATCTGAGTGATATATTTCCTAATAAATTTACATGGCTGCTGTTTTGCAGAGAAGATCATCTGCAGCAAGCTCGTCTGGACAGCCAATTACAAGCTCATCTCCACGCAGAGTCTCTCAATCTCGAGCTCCTAATGTCAACAGAATGAGCAGATGGAGAAATCGATTCCCTGGACGTCCTCGTGCATTAGCTTCCACAGGAGAGAGAGGTTCCGTATTTCCAGAAGATATGGATGTCGAATTGGTATGCCCTGTGCTTTCTCTATATAATATAATTTGTCGTTGCATGGTGCATAGTAAACTCATGCACAACTTGCATAGGATACACTCATTGTTTCCTATGTGTTACTCTAGAATCTGGAGGATTGTATGAATAATGAAGCTAATGCAAAGAAAATAAAGAAAATCAATCTTATTTGAAAGAAATCTTGAGAGTTGAGACAAATGTATGAAAAATCCTCATGGTTCTATTTTTATGAGAAATTGTAAAGGAAGAGCATGGTTTTAGAGAATATGGCAGCCAAAAAAAAAAAGCAATCTTAGATTTTATTTTTCTATATCTGCAATTTGTTTTTACATTGGTTCCAAATCCCTGATGCAATTTGTATAATCATTATTTTCCAAAATATATTTTGCTCCGGCATTATTTAGTTTATATAAGTAAAGCACTCATTCTTACATCTCACTTTATGCAATGCAGAGGATGCACATTTTGGAGGCGTTGGAGGCTATCAATAATACAGGAATGAATAATAGCTTGCTTCAGACCCAGCGCGACTTTAATGAGTAAGATATATAATAAAAGCTTTCAGAATTGTTTGCCCTTGAATGGCTTCCTTAAATGGTACTAATTTATAAACTAATACTCATATGGTAAAATATGATGGAGACCAATTTTTCTGTGCAGTTTCTTTGTATTTCTCTTCTTTTCTTTTAATTATTTATTTAATGTAGTCAATTTTAGGAGAGTCTTGGTTGCTGCCATGTGATTTGGAAATCACTAGTGTGAGCCTTGGAACTTGAAAGTAGCCTCTTGCAAATGCAAAGGTTATTTCTGCCAGGCTTACGTGGGCCATTATTTTTATGGACTCCATGAATAGTGGGAGCTCTTGTAGCACCAGGTTGCCCTTTTTATCAGTGTTTTGCCATCATTGAATTAAATATTCTGGGGCAAAGTGAGTTGAATTTTTGTTAGTGTTGTATTGTTTCATCCTTTTACTCTCCTTTCATGGAACCGTTTCGGGATGTACGTTGGTATTATATTTCAATCTACAGTGCAACATTAAAAACATGTTCTCTCTAGAACTTTGCTAAAATATTCATGAAATCAGATCTTACGTACCAAACACTTTCTGAATCCACCTTCTGCTCTAATTTTGGTGCTCTATTGGGCCCAGGAATGACTATGAGATGTTACTGGCTCTTGATGAGAATAACAACCATGGTGGTGCATCTGCCTCTCGCATAAATGGTTTGCCCCAGTCAACCGTGCAGGTAATCACATATAACTGTCACATAATCATTTTTTGCGAAAATGCATAGCAGTAGAGTATTTATGACCATTATGGTGCTTCGTTTTTGCAGAGTGAAACCTTCGACGAAGCTTGTGCTGTATGTCTTGACACACCCACTATAGGGGACGTTATACGCCATCTTCCTTGCCTTCACAAGTTTCACAAAGATGTAAGTGCATCACTTTCCAAGTTTCACAAAGATCTCTGGTTCAAATGTTTGATAGTATGAACGGCTTAACCAATATGAATCTTTGATTGAAATCTGCAGTGCATCGATCCATGGCTGAGGAGGAAAACATCTTGCCCAATTTGCAAGTCATCAATAACTTGAGTAAATGTCCAGTTAGATTTCTGGAGTGGGAAGAGATATGGTTGCAGGAAGGAGCTGAGTAGGCTTTTCGCAGTTGTACCCGACCTGGCCAGTTCATAACATAGGGATCTTTCATATACTGGATTATGTCAAGATCCAACATCTGTGTCAATGCATAATTCTTGAGCTCAATCTAGCTTAGGTGTTGTAACTTTCATCTTGCAGATTGAACCTGCAGGTGCTTAGTTAATTGATACTGCTATTAGATTCTATGCCCTGTTCACAATAATGATTTAGTAGTTGCGCTGTTGCTTTTTATGCACAAGTTCCATCGTCAATTTTGTCAAAATTCAGTATTCATTGTTTCTTATGAACGCATGGGCACGTTGTATATTCAAGAAAATGTAAAATCTTATCATCTATCAACATAAATCACTAATTTTGGCACCTTTTATCCCCTTGTAATTGTAAATACTATCAGCCTCATTCTGTAATTGAGGTGGAAGATTAAGCCTTAAATTGGCAGTTAAGGGAATCATAAGCAGCCAATATGATGTTACAACTACTAAATAGTATCTTCAGACAATTGATTGTTGGTGTCTATGCCCAGAAAGGAATTCCCTCGCTGCAGCCTTTGTTCCCATGCCTGCAGATGCAATTCATTCTCTGCCTTAAGCATGTGATTCTACAACGTGCCCATGCGTTCCAAGAGAATTCCTGCTTATTCTTCCAAGAGGTTCTATACGCATCGTTGTAACTTATAACCCCAAAGCGGAAATCTTCTCCACACACTTCATCATCGAACGATGTAGTGAAACTCTTGGGTAGAAAATCCCTTCTCATACCTACACCAAGATTAGAAGATTCAGAGTACTTATAATTAGGCAATACAAGGAAAAAATGCACAAAACAAAACGAAGATCCTATTCATAAGTATTGGTTAATAATTACCATCGATGTAGCAATGCATCAGTTGAAACTGGGCTCCTCACAGGGTATGCATTGATTTGAAACCTTCTGTTAGAGCAACTACTTTTGCTGAGACCTTTGGCTGCAATTTCAATACACCTTGACGAATGTCCTGATTGTAAATAAAACCATCACCAAGGAGCATTTGCATCATACTAGGCAACTTTATTACTCTCAGTACCACTTTATTTCAGTTTAGAAACAGGAAACAGAGGGAGCATTTATTAAATATGTTTTTGTTCACTTTTTCTTTTATCTAAACAGCATAAGATCCATCGCTCTTAGAACAAAATAGCAATACTTGATAAAGACACCGAACAGAAAATGCCAGTAACAGAGCTAAGGTACCAAAAGCAGCAGGGAGACAAAGGGGAATGCCAGAAGAAAAGAGAACATAAGAGAAACAAACAGTCACTTGACAATGGAATCTGATATACATTGCATTTTATTGATCTTGGGAACACTATCATTTCACAATTTACCTCAATGCTGTAGCGGGGAGAGAAGTGCGTCAATAGAATAGTTTTGTTCCGAATCCACTGAGCATGCTCCATAATCTGGACAAATGATAAGCATTATCATTAACTAACAAAACAGAAACGGCAACCTTTCCTAGATGGAAAAGATTAGACTTGTCTATGTGCTTTCCTGTATTTCTTATGAGCAACATCACTATTCTTGTCTGGATTAGACAATGTAACGCGGATAACATGTAATACCTTTTGTACTATAAATATATAATTCTAACTTCCATTACCTCAAATAGATGAGTATGCCCATGATCTCGTGCATGTTCGACAGAGACATTTTCATCTAAAAATGTCGCCTGGTAGAAAATTAAAATAAGTATAACTCAAAGAAAATATCAATGGGAAAAAAAAAAAAAAAAAGAAGAATGCACTAATTATTTGAACAAACGTAAATAGTTTAGAGGCTTAAAGTTGTATGAAGTGTAGTATTGTAGTAAATTCATCATAATGTGACAGATGAGGGAATGCATTATGCATCCAACCAAATAAAACCTCTAAAATAGCAACAGTACCCTAATCAAACAGTAATCAGTAGTGTTGGGTCATACCGACCATGTGCCTATCTAATTCTTGATAATTGTCATATACATACTGGTAATGCCTTTGGTAAATTTAATGTTATTAATTTCTACGATTCTCACCACATTGCTAAGATAGCAACCTCCTCAGAATCGAAGAAATGTCAGCAATTAGAAAACAACTGAGAGCTTGTAAATTTTCTATAATTAATTTCCCCAGGCACAATGAATTGAGTAACTTTTAGAAATAGACAGACGAATCTTAACCTTGAAAACTAGATTAATAGCCAAAGCCTAAGAAACATGCTTATCATCTTGACATCAAACATAGAATGACTCAAAAATGACATCATGTATCAATTATCATACCCCCAAACAATATTAAAAAATGTAGCAGCAGATGCATCACATTTAGTAGAATGAAATATCTTACTTCAGTAATAAGAATCTTTGCCCGTAAAGCATCAGCATTTCGTGGATCAAGATAAAAATCAGATCTCGTGTCTCCAGTAAATGCCAACTCAGGGCACAAGACAGTATCAGTAATCTGTATGGAAGTTTTACATATAAAATACAGGTGAAGAAAATTTAAAAAGAAATGTATATAGTTATTTTCAGCAAACAAACCTCAACACCTGATTTCTTCAGTTTCTCAATTTGCGGTCCTTTTAGGTGTGAGTACTGCTTCCTTAGCTTTTTCCTAACAGAATAAACGACATAACCCTGCGCTCATTAAGAAAAATGCAGTTATGCTCCAAACAAATCTCTGACTGTTGCTATTTCAATTTTATTTCTTGTATCCAAAAAGAACATGAACAAGGCTATTGCTACAACAAAAATAACAACTGAAAGAAAGTTTCAATTCCTTAAAACAATTATGTCATGGATAAAAATTACATAATACTACTGATGAACTCTAATATAAAGAGCGTGATACCTGGCTAGGAATAACATGATCAGTTTTAAAAGGCCGGACAACAAGATCATTCCGCATCTCATAAGTTTCACCTGATAGTATGATACGAGTTATGCATGGATCAACAGAAAACAGCAAAAAACTCTACAAATAATGGGAGGTGCATACCTATATCTAGAGCAACCAAATCTACATTGAGCTCTACATCACCCATGGACCTGTGGATGTCAAGCAACTTCTCCACATCCTCTTTAATACAAGGTGGAACAAAAACCGTAGGAGGCTTTAAGTTGTAAAGACCACGCGTAGCAACATACATAGGAAGTCCACCCTGAATCAATGAAAATGCCATCTTGTCAACAATTAAGGATCAGGAAACAGAAAAATCTCAACCTGAAATACTACATCGAACAGTCATCTAGAAAAAAATCCATACTGATAACTACTCTTAGCCACTATCAACATAACTTTACAATTAAGTTCCTAAATTCAGCTGTCATTGGTGATAAAATTCAAACATTTTACTCATATTTGTTCATACAAGTAGTGAGGCTTACAATGTGATCGAGGTGGGCATGAGTGATGAACAAGAAATTCTGGTGAACGGCTCGAGAAGGGCACCTCCCGATATCGAAAGCGGCCTTAATCTGCGGCACGACGATGCAGGTTTCATGGCCGCCGATGGAGACACCTTCAACAGCGTACCCCTCCGCACTCACACTCTTCTTCTGCACCTCCGCCCGAGCCCTTCGGTACTCTTCTTCTTCCTCAATTGCCTTGCCAATTGCTGACAGCATTCCTGAAGAGCCCTTTGCAGCAGCAGCGCTCAGGGAGGGGGTAGTGGAGCTTGACCCGCCATGGAAAGGGAGGTTCGATTTTTGAGGTGGGTTTTGGTGGAGAGGGAAGAAACTGAGACTTGGGGTTAAGAGAGGTTTTTGAAGATAGCAGCTCATTGTATTACTGATTGAGTTCATCTCCAAACCTTTCCATTTTATGTTGGGTAAAATGATGGTGTACGGTATACAACATACTCCTTTAGTCCTTTTTGATTAAGTGCTCATGTACACTTAGGTCCTGTTCTCTAGAGATTATTTGAATATTTTTTAATTCAGATAAAGTTTTTTTAGTTCAGATAAACATTTTTTAGTTCAGATAAATGTTTTTTAGTTCAGATAAGTTCAGATAAACTTTTTTTAGTTCAGATAAAGTTTTTTTAGTTCAGATAAATATTTTTTAGTTCAGATGAGTTCAGATAATCTTTTTTCAGTTCAGATGAGTTCAGATAATTGTTTTTCAGTTCAGATGAGTTCAGTTCAGCAAAGATTTTTAGCTTTCATATAAGTTAAGTTCAGTTAACTTATTTGTATTTTAGTTCAGTTCAGTTTAAATCAGTTCAATCTTTTGAGCTTAATTGTTCATATCAGTTCTGTTCAATTCCATTCAGTTTACTTCAGTTTCAATGTGATTTGATGAAATTTAGATTAATTTAGTCATACCGATTCTTTTTTTTCAATACATTAAGTTCAGTTCAGTTCAGTTTAGCTCAACAACAATATAATTTGGTGCAATTAATTAATGTTAATTTATTCATACCGTTTATTTTCATCACACTTATTTATTTTCAATTCAGTTCAGTTCAGTTATCTATACGCTTCAGCTCAACTCAAATCAATATGTTTAGCTAGCAAACATGATCATATTTTTTAACATTAAGGCCCTGTGTGGCAGAACTTTTATATATCAGTTCAGTTCAATTCAATCCAGTTCAGTTCAGTAAATTGAAGTGAAAAGTAATTTGATGAAATTCATGTTAATTCAGTCATGTTGATTCTTTTTTCAGTACATTAATTTTCACTTCATTTCAATTCAATCCAATTCAGTTCAGTTGAACAAGAAATAAACTCTATCAAACTCTAAGTTATACTCAAATTATTAAATTTCAAATGTTTTGAAAATGTCATATTTATTTCATTTCAGTTCAGTTGATCTATATATTCCAATTCAACTTTGTTCTACATATTTTCATATTAAATGTATTATGCTAAGATTAATAAATTTCAAATATATTGAAATTGATCATATTATTTTTAATTCAATTCAGTTCAGTTTATCTACATCAGTGCAACTCAGTTCAGTAAATTTTAATATTAAATGTATTATGTTATATTTAGATTAATGAATTTCAAATATATTGGAAATGATCATATATTTTTTAGTTAGTTTCAATTTAGTTCAATCCAAATTATCTAAATATTTCAATTCAGCTCAGTTTTTAAGTTCAAATAAGTTCAGCTAAATTTTTGAAGTACAAATGAGTTCAGTTCAGATGAGTTCAGATAAAGTTTTTTAAGTTCAGATGAGTTCAGATAAAGTTTTTTAAGTTCAGATTAGTTCAGATAAAGTTTTTTAAGTTCATATTAGTTCAGATAAACTTTTTTAAGTTCAGATAAACTTTTTTTAGTTCAGATAAACTTTTTTAAGTTCAGATGAGTTCAGATAAAGTTTTTTAAGTTCAGATAAACTTTTTTTAGTTCAGATAAACTTTTTTAAGTTCAGATAAGTTCAAATACCGTGAAGAGAACAGGACCTTAACAAATATACTCAAATTTGCTCTTTGGTAACATTGATGGTAAAATTGCCCCGTTAGGTTAGAAATTTGTGTTAACTAATTGTTTTCCAGTTCTATATTATTTAAAAACATATATAAATACTTTATAGTTCGGTACCCCTAAAAACAACCACCATTTTGCGGCTAGTTTTCTTGGCATTATCAACAAATTTATCATTCCCGACTTGCAGATTCCAACCAGCAATTCTACAACTATGCGATGATGAAGAACCAAATACATAAATTCAGGGTTTCCTTGGTAGGAATAGGTTTTTCAATTGTGTCCATCTTTGGAATTTACAGTTCAGTAATGCGGGAAATGCACCTGGTGATTTTTCTGATGAGAACAATTTGATCAAGTTTGGAAAATCTAATATATATTTTCATATTCAACCAACGGTAATACTGTCTTTAGACTTTCCAATGGTGTTGACCAACGTTGAATTTAGGGGTTCACTAGTAATACTGTCTTTAAACTTTTCAAAATTGCCTTTAAAGAGGCACGCCAACACTTTTTCCAGAACTCGAGAAGCACTTTTTCATAACTCGAGAGTGTACCTGAGTGATAAACAACTCAATAGTTCCTCAACACCTTTTCCTTACTTGTACCACCAAAAACTTGAAAAAAGATTATACACTAATATAGTAGATTTCTTTTTAAAATTGACGTCTGGTAAGAAACCCAACACTTCATAACCTACAAATTTTCTAAACTGTAGTTTGGCAATTTGTATATTGTACACTTGGGTACCTTATTTACTCGTCAAAACATTAGGAATTATAATTAGCACCCAAACAGAATCGACACAAAAAAAATTTACGAGTCGTTTTGCTCATTTAAACTTCGTGACTTTGATTTGATTCATATGAAGGATAAGAGAAATATAAATTGATGTAATTGAAGTACTTATAGCATCTACAATGATGCTTCTTAAGTGCACTTTTCTTATAAGGAGCACTCCTTATTTAATAAGATCTATTGTTGAGTTTTAAGAACCACTCCTTAATAAGGACTTGCTCCTTATTTAGGGAGTGGTTGTCTCTTTATTTGTGTATTACTAACCAATAAAGAAAAGACATCTCATATTTATATTTTTACAATTCAAATAAGAAGTGTTTCTTAATTTTTCTTCTATTGTTAGTTGTTATTTTTACCTAGTTTATAGCAAACTCAAGAAGTGCTCCTTAATCACAAAACCATGGTGGATGCTCTTACCTTGCGGCAACTCTGTCTCATTCAAGTTTAGTTCGAACCGATTGGAGAATCATAAAAAATATATATACAACTCAATTATTCATACACCATAATAATCATTGCAAATAAAAAATAGAATATTTCCTCCAAAATAAAAGTAAAAATGGCTATTAAAGATAGATTCCCAAATCCTAACTACTCTCTATACCAATTTGTGTGTAGTTAGGCCCTGTTTACCAGAACTTATCTGTAGATCAGTTCAGTTCAGTTCAGTTCAGTTCAGTTCAATTCAGTTCAGTTCAGTTCAGTTCAGTTCAGTTCAGTTCAGTGAAAATACAATTTGATGAAATTCAGGTTAATTCAGTCATGCTGATTCCATTTTTCAATACATCAATTTTCACTTCAGTTCAGTTCAGTTCAGTTCAATTCAGTTCAGTTCAATTCAATTCAATTCAATTCAATTCAGTACATCAAGAAATAAGCTCTAGTAAACAGGGCCTTATTGATATTATGAAAATACATGCTACAACGAATCTAACAATATGAGTATCTCATATGATCATATATGATTAATAATGCTACTTCAATTTAAACTTTAAAATTACTCAATTTTAACTAAATGAACTGAATCATATGCAGTTTGAGCGGGTACATAGTGAAAAGTATAGTTGTCATATAGGGTTTCACTTCAATGATTAAAATAAAATTGTAATTAAAAATGAATTGAGACATATCACAAAAGTCAAACCATACACTATATTAAAAATACCAAGGATGCGATGAGTGCTTCGGAGCTGCCGCATGATGTTGAAATCAATATTCTTGCAAGACTGCCGGTGAAAAACCTCCTCCGGTTCAAGGCTGTCTGTTCATTATGGCGCGACACCATCGAAAGCCCGCAATTTATCCGACAGCACCTCTCCCACAGCACCGAGCATGCAGAGAGACTCTTGTTGCAAGACTTCTCCTCTGAAACCGCCAGTTTCTTCATCGCCGGCCGGAAAGTTGAGCCTCCGGTGTCTGCAAAAAGTCTCCTCGTCTATCCATGTAATGGTGTTTTGTTGCTTGTTCGTCCTTCGCTTAAAATAATGAGGCTATGGAATCCTAGTACGGGAAGATCCAGGGAAATCCCATTTCCCCCTCTCAATGCCGGATCTCATAATCAGCCCATATGGGGATACAGATTCTTGTACGACCCTGTCACCGGCGGATTCAGAATTTTCGGTTTGCTGTACGGCGGTTACCCCGCCGTGAAAGTTCTGGTGTTCGATTCAGCTTCCGGTTCCGATTCCTGGGACACCATTCATGTCCCCAAAAGCTCCGGTTTCGTTCCAATCCTTCAAACCATGGAAACCTTAGCCGGCGCTAGGCCTTCGGCTTTCATCCACGGCGGTTTCCACTTCGTAACAGGCTGGTGGATAGTGAGTTTGAGCCCTCTGACGTTTGCTCGCCTCCGGCGCCGGTTGGCGGCGCCTGCTGAAATCAGGCCTATTTTGGGGAGGATGAACAGAAGGTTTGTGCTGACGGTTTCCGGCGGCAAACTGTGTCTGAAGGTGATCACAGACCTGAGTTACGAGGTTTGGGTGATGGAAGAATACGGGAACGATGAATCGTGGAATCGGGTTTCGTCGGTTCCCTTGACCGATCTGTTAGAAGACGACGATGACCACCGCTGTAGTAAAAAGAGGAGAAGCGGAGTAAGTACGGAATTCCAACTGCCGCCGGAGTTTGAGGTGGCGGGGAATGGTTGGCAGGTTAGGGTTCGGAGGAATGGCACTTGTAGTTGTGCTTGTGTGTATGTGCGTGACATTCCATCTCTACCTCCACAAGACGTGCCCATGTCCAATGGCTACACCATCCAATATTTTACCGAAACTCTTGTCACTCCGTGACATTTATTTTTATTTTTATTTTACTAAAACTCTCTCCATTTATGAGAATGTCTCTTGTAATACAATCTTATTGTAAACTAGTGTTGGTTATAAGTTTTGCTGATGTTTTATTTTAATTGTTATTCGAATGCCTATGCCAAGAAGAAACACAATTCTTTATTTTTTCTTTTAATTAAAATTGAATATCATCATCTGATATTCGTAACAACTAAGGGTTTATTTTGACTAAAACTATATAAAAAGAAATGGAAGTTAATTAGTGCGGTGCCGCAGCGGCTGCCGCTATGCTATGGAGATAATGCGTATTTTCGAAAGCACATTACTAGTTATCCCATGAAAATAATGTAGATTTCCGTTTTAAATGGTCACACGCAGTAAGACGGTGCCTTAAACGCCTCAAAACGCTAAATAGTGTAATTTTTGCTATTTCCTTTTTAAAGACCTATAACTAGTGCCATTAAAATAAATTTAAAAATTGGGATTTATTTTTAAAATAAATTATAGAAGAACTAAATTCTATATTTTGGATTTTCTACGAATTAAATACTAAACTGTATCAAAATAAATGTGAATATATATACTTTATATGTCTTAGTCCAATATGCACATTTGACGGAGGAAGTACATATATTGGAGAGATCACAAGGTGTTTGATAAAGAGTTGATTGAAGCAAACTAGTAGCAAATTAGTTGTTTAACCGGATAAAGATCAGTCAACATTTCTCAAGTGAGTTTTGGTTGTTTGACCGGATTGGTAGCAAATTAGTTGTTTGACCAGATAAAGATCACCTAGTTCAAATATAAATAATCAAACCAAATATTATATATGAACCACAAAAGTCCACAACGGACCTCCAAAGGTGGAGGCCCTGGAAAGAAATGTTGAATCAAATAATAATACAAGACGTTAAAAACAAAGTGTATCAAGTTTTTATCACTAAGTTCTAATTTCAAGCTTATGCTTTTATTGGTATACAGATGCTTCCGTTACGATATTCCATCTTTATGGTGGAATGCAGTGTCTAAAGAGCATCCTTAGACAACTGATTGTGGGTTCCTATCTTCCGAGCATTGCTCAGCTCGTCACAGGAATCGCCTCTTTCAAAAACAGCAGCAGCCCCCATTCCGGTACCTGCATTTGCAGTTCAATTCGACGTGTGAGCATATAATTTTACAATAGCTTCACATACTCCTCAATGGTATCTCGGGATCATGGATCAAACATACCTATACACATTGATACAACCCCAAAACGGCAATCCTTTCCACGGCGCTTCATTTCATGCAATAATGTGGCAACACATCGAGCACCTGTAATAAATTCCAACGATGTCTCAATACATGCTTCCCACAATGCACGAGAGTAATAGCTAGAAAGAAATTATCACAATATACTTCAAGCATAATACTATCACTAGAGGTCACAGTTACTGATGCAAAGTAAAATAAGATTAAAATGAAACAAATTGCAATTGTTCTATTCTTATACCAGTTGCACCCAAAGGATGTCCAATTGCCATTGCTCCTCCATTTACGTTAATTTTCTGTGGATCAAGTTCAAGCTTCTTTTGGCAGTACATAAATTGTGATGCAAAAGCCTGCACATAATATACAAACAAGACTTGCATTTGTAAGTCAAAGTATCGAGCAGAAATGCATGAATTATCTCTAAATAAGAACAACTAAGACCTCATTTATCTCAAATAGATCAATGTCTTCAAGTTGAAGCCCGGCAGACTTGACAGCAGCAGGAATTGCAACAGCAGGACCAACTCCCATTATAGCAGGATCTACACCAACAGCAGCAAAGGTCCTGCACAAAGACAATGATGTTTTTTAACTCTCAAAATCCTCTTTCCAATCAAATTTAAAATAAAGCAGACCCATAAGAAACACAGCAGCCCAGATATAGCCCGAAAATCCCCCAACTCGTGTCTCTAAACTACTTCAATAATGCAACACACTAACCATATAGATCACAAGACACAAGAAAACCATCCTGAATCCTCAGTAGGCTGACTATGAAAATTATACAAAAAAGTGTAACACTTAGTAGATCTTATATCTTTCCTTCTTTATAAATATCCTTAACAGAAGGAAGAAAAACCAAGGAACTGAATTTAACACTATCTTATAACTTAACATGTACCTAAAGACGCCAAGAATTGGAAGCCCTTTCTGCACTGCAATACTTCTCTTCATCAGCAGTACAGCTCCAGCACCATCACTCACTTGACTAGAATTTCCTACAGACCAAGCAACAATGATGTTGGCAAAGGAAATCTTTAAATAAATCCAATTAACAAGCATATATGAACCAACCTACCTGCAGTGGTTGTACCGTCCTTTTTGAATACAGGCCTCAGTTTTGCAAGGTCAGCAGTTGTTGCATTTGGCCTAATACCATCGTCTACTGAGATTGTGACAGGTGTCTCATCTCCAGTTTTTGGGTCAACAATCTTCATCATTGGAGGATCAACAAACGCATGTCAAGTCTACTTCATAAACATGTTCATGAATCATAATGAATGCATACATGCTTAAATGGAATTTTTTCCCATTTTTAGACTATTGCTGATATAACTTCATTAAGCAATTACTACCTTGGTATGAACAGGAATGATCTCATCCTTAAATCTTCCAGAAGCAGTAGCAGCTGCAGCTTTCTTATGCGAATCAACCTACGAATACAATCCAAGCACATTACAATAGGAAATAGAAACCCTTTGCGAGACAAACATAGACAAAGAAGCAACGCACCGCAGCTTGATCTTGCTCCTTCCTTGTCACACTAAAACGATGTGCAACATTTTCTGAGGTAATACCCATTGGAAGAAGGCAATTTTGTGCATCTGCAATTGTTTTCACCTGCAAATTTTTTTATTTTTTTTAAATGTATATGTAGCATTCACATCACGATTAATGATGCATAAATAAGAAACATACTCTCGGATTGACTGAGCCTTCCCAGGCCATTGGGTTAGTGGTCATTGACTCCAACCCAGCTCCAATTCCTAATCAAAGGTGAAAGTTTCAGTAATGTTACAATTCAGATGCTTATAAGTTTCAAAGCTCCATATACAACAAGGCTATGCATATGGTTACCTATATCATAGAAACCAGCTTTAATTGCCGCAGCTACATCAGCTACGGCTTGAAGGCCAGATGAACATTGCCTATTCACTGTTCTGACAGGCACAGTTTCTACAAGAAAAAAAAAAACAGCCAACCTGTCAAAATACACCAGCCAAGAAGACAATCGCGCATAACAACCAACTTTCAAAAATACCTACCAGGAAAACCAGCATAAAATGCAGCCATCCTACACTCACTGGCCCTCTGAGAACCGGGAGCCAGGACTGTTCCTACCACAATATCCCCTACTTCACTTGGGTTCAGCTTCGTCTTCTCCAACACTGCCTATAAGGGATCATTTGCATCAAAATAAATGCAACTTATCCCAACTCTAACCATGACCGTGAGCAAATAATGACAGGTAGAAAACTCACTTTCAAAACTGGTGCAAGCAAATCATCTGGATAAGTGTCCTTAAATCCACCCCTTTTGGACTTGCACAAAGGAGTTCGATACGCACTGCAAATGATGCGAGTCAACAAGTGTCACCAACAACAACAACAAATCAAAGGAGTGCAATCAATATTTACAATCACAATTCGAGATTCAATAACTTACGCTACTATAACCACATCATCCCCAAACACAGATCCCCTGTGGTATGCAGCACTATCCCCTGCAGCACACGCCGAAGCCTGATCGTGTTCAAAACAAAATCCCATTTTTATTCAGCAATCATCCAATGCAAAACTAGCTAATTCCATACTCAATTTATATTGAAATAGGGAATCAAAAACAAATTGCAGGCGATGCTAATATTCAAAATTCCACAAGATAAAGGAGAGAAAATCACGTGAAGCTACGAAACAGGCTCTGAGAAATAAAGCATAATCACATAAGCAACAGAAACATCAACGATCATAAGTTTCAATCTAGCTATACAAAACGGACAGAAATGAAATTTTGAAGAAAAAGAAAACAACTCACGGAAATAGCAGAATCGAGATTCTCGACGGAAGAAGCTGCGAACGATGGCTTCAGGTGCTGAAGAACAACTCTCTGCCTTTCAATCGCTCTATCCATTACTGTCTGTTGATGAATTGGTTTCTGCTCGATCGTGATACAGAAGATGAAGATGGTGATCAGCGATATTTATTCACACGCGAAAACGAACTTTGTGTTGGGATCCGTGAGAAAAGATAAGCAAATTTATATACTGCTGCTATGGAAAAGTCAAAAATGGAAATATTGTTAGTTAGGCTGAAAAAATAAAACAAAGAAAGGCATTTTATTGGATAATACTCATTTTTTGGGAGTAAAAAACTTCTAGAATTTCATTTTCGGATAACGTCTGAATCGGATTTGGTTGGATTGTTTTGGCGGAACTTGCAATTCTTTGTTTGGGAGAGTTCAGTCCAACACGCTTCCTGGATTTGGACTATTTAAGGCCTCAATACCAATTGCCACAATTGATAATCCTCATGCATATGTCGTGATTGGGCCAAATATGAGGGTACAATGGTAACTTCAGCACTTAGCCAGCAGAAGACTGAGGCCGATGGCTCATAACCGTCGTTCTGTTACAGCCACCACACAACTGCGGTTGAAAATTGAAAAAAAAAGTCAATTTTATTACTTCTCAGCCACCACACAACTGCGGTTGTAAATAAACCTTCACACTGGAGACAATTTAAGAGGATACGATGAATTCTATTGATATAATATTGAAGTACATTCTCAGCATTTCAAGTAAAGTCAAATTGGTTTAAAGTAAATAATGAAAATCATAATCTGTATTGGGTACAAATATTGGATTAACGCCTCTACGAATAATCACTTTCTCGTCAATATCATTAGACAAATATGGTTCTCCCCTCAGAGCTAGTAAGTCTAAATCAAGGGCATGAGAGAGATCGATATGTGGGGAATGTCTATATGACGTTATCTTGATGGCTAAAAGGAATGAAGTTGTTCAGGATAACAACTGTGTTGCTGCTTGGACCAAATCAACACACATTCATTAACTACACAATCTCAAGACAAATCAACACCCATTCGTTAACTACACAATTTCAAGAACAAATCAACACCAATTGAACAAATAACTGCAAATTAAATCTAATTAAATCAATAAAATTAACCAATTATTTGAGAAATTCCAATCGAGTAGAGAGGAGAAGTCATATATAGGAGATTAGGGGAATGTAATTTGTAGATTTGGGTAGTACAAAGATTTGAGATTTGGGTGGAGAAAAGAAGAAAGGGGGGGTTTAGCTTCGGGTATAGGATCAAGAGATGAGTAAAAATAAGGAAGAATGAGATTTTAGATCTCAAATCATAGGAGAAAAGGTTGGGATAAGGTTGAAACACACTATTTACTATAGTTCCGGTATTAGGATAAATATGGAATTAATGTGAATATAGTGGATTGATTTGCAATTTTAATGTAGTTAAACTAATTAAGGGTATATATGGTAGATTAGGTATAAATATGGACTGCAAAAAGTAATTTCGGACTGCATATAGTAAAGGCCTTCAATTATTAGGTTCTGATGATATGATATATATATGAAGAATAGTGAAAGACTTATGGAAAATTATTTTCACTCATCTAATCTTTTGTTAAGATTCATAATAAATCATATTGTATCTCGAGGAAAAAGAAGAAAAAAGTTGGCTTCTCTCACTAGAAATTACGCTCTGCCTTCTCTCTAGCACTGTTATCTTTCCGATTTAACTTTTCATTTTTTTATACCATTATTTCTACTATTCCCCACCAACAACGGATCTAAAACGGCTCTGTAACGGACAAACCCATGGCGGAGCCACCGCTCCCCCAGGGCTCCCCCGCCGTTGAAAGATCTTTTCTGCAAGTTCTTGCTACCAAACATCAACCACTCTATTCGACCCTTCCCAACACCCCAGATCTACATCCGATTACAGAATATAAAGGGAAGATCGCATACATACTGCCACCGGAGGAGGGAGCTGTTCTAGCCTCGTACTACCACAATGCTTTGGTTGGAAAATTCAGCAGGGGAAAACCATCCATGGAGTCTCTGTCAGCGTCGTTCAAATCAATTGGGTTTTCTGGCAGATATCAACTGGGTTCTTTGGACTTTAGGCATGTGCTCATCCGATTCCAGGAAAAGGATGATTATCAGCGTTGCTGGATGAAGGGGCTATGGAGTTTTGGCAAGGCTGTTATGAGAGTTCAGAAATGGACCCCAGATTTCACTCCAGAGCAAGAATCCCCTATCATTCCAGCTTGGGTAACCGTACATAAACTCCCCGTGCTTTTTCTATAATGTTTCTGCCATAGCTAGTATTAGCACTCAGATAGGAAATTTTTTGAAAATGGATGCTGCTACCATGGCTTTAACAAGACCCTCTGCTATAAAAGTGTGTGTTGAAATAGATCTATTATCCAAACTCCCTTATAGTATTGTTGCTGGTGTTGGTACAAAAGTGGCTGAATATGACATTGAATATGAAGACTTGCCACAGTACTGTAAGCATTGTAAAATAATTGGACATGGGGAAAATGACTGTGGTTTCTTACACCCAGAGCTGAAAAGGCCTAGAAGACCTGACAATGTTATCAACCTTGAAAAGCCACTTCAAGAGAAAGCTAAAGAGGATGTTGCTGGTGGTTCTGGTTTATCTACTCAGGAAAGGATGCAAATCCCTAAGCCTCACCCCTCACAGAAAACCAAACAAAAAGGAAAGTTTAAACAGGGTTACAAGTACAAGGCTGGCAGATTTGGGCAGAGACTGATGAGCAAATATATCCCAAAGCCCATACAAAATCTCAGCATTGATACCCCAAAGGTCTCCACTCTAACCCCAAGCCATGGAATCATCACTCCTCTGAACCAGTAGCCACACCTGAACTTTTAGCTCTATCTCCTCTGGAACCACTAGCTACAGCTGAACTGATGAACTCAGTTATATTAGAACCAGCAGCCAAAATTTGCTCCCTTGTAGCTAAGACACCAAGGGTGGCCACTGCTCAGGTTCTCAGGTTATCAGAAACCGGTAGCAAAGAGAGCTCAAACTACTCCCCTGCCCTATCCAAGGATTCCTCATCTGTCAAAGCTTCAAAACCTAGGAATACCCCTCCGGGTTTCAAAGCTATTCATGCAGTTTCACTCTCCTCACCTCAGTCACACAAACCACTGGCAAATGATGACATCAGTATCCAAGGTTAGCAAAGAAATAGGAATTTCTCCCCTTTTATGTCTAATAAAGCTGCTTATCACTCTCAGGAAAAGTACATGAACAGTTTCCAACCACTACAAAATCTACCACAGTCCTTAAATGACTTAATAAAAGGGCTCAATATCAAAGATGGAAATCTCTCACATGTAGATTTTAAAGAGCCCAATGAGGGTTTGGAGTCTACTCAGGTAAGCACATCCAAGGTATTAACCCCTACTATACTCAAAAGAACTAAAAGAAAGACTAGGAAAAATGCATATGTTGATCAGTTGCATAAAGTTGCTTACCTGCTTAGATCATCAACTAAATGCTCCAACAGTAGTCATATATGATTAGTACAACCTTAAAAATCAAAATGCTTGTCTGGAACATTAGAGGCATGGAGACTTCTATGGTTAGATTAAATAGATTACTTATCTCATATATGCCTGGTTTACTGTGCATCATTGAGCCTTTACATCTTGCAAATGAATGTATATCTTATATGCATACTCTTCATTTTGATAACTACATGCACTCCACTACTGGTCAAATTTGGTTGTTTTGGAAAAATAATATTTCGCTGTCTATGATATGAGAACCTTAGGTCTGTCTAATGCTTTTTATGCTGGAGATTTTAATGCTTACAAGTCAGTGTCTGAGTATAATGGTCCAGGTCATCCAAAACTAGGCACCATCAAAGATTTTAATCATTTCATTCCATCCATGAAATTAGATGAAATCCATACAGTGGGAAACCTATTTACTTGGACCAATGCTAGGATTAATCCTACAATAGAAAGGTTGGACAGGTCTGGCCTCTTTTATGTGGAAATCAAAATTCCCCACATCCTCCATCCTCGTTTTAAATAAAGAAACCTCGGACCATTGTCCATTACTGATAACCATAGGCAGTGCTTCTCCTTCTACCTCTAGATCCTTTAGATTCCTTAACACTTGGTTTAAAAGACCTGAATTTATAGAGGTGATAAGAAATAACTGGAGTCCAAACATCACTGAATCAGGTATGCTAGGTTTCTTCCTGAAACTTAACAGACTCAAACAATTCCTGAAATATTGGAATAGAGAGGTTTTTGGAAACATTACTAATAATGTTTCTAATGCTGAAGAATTTTTAAGGCTTCAAGAAATCAGCTATGACCTAAATCAGTGTGATTTTGAACTAACTAAACTAAAAGATGAAAAATCTAGACTGATTAGAGCTTTACTAGAGGAAAAGCATTTCTGGAAACAACAAGCAAAAATCAAATGGTTAAAGGAGGAAGATGAGAATACTCAATACTTCCATAATTCTGTCAAAGAGAAAAAGAGTAGACTCACAAAAATCCAAAACTCCAATGGAGTTTGGATAGATGACATTACAGAAATTGAGCAAAGGCTGTCACTTTCTATAAGACCCTCCTTACTTCTGATAGCCTCTCCTCCTTTTCTCTCACATTTTCTCAGCCAAATTCCCTCCCTCATTACCCAAGAAGACAACAACACTTTGTGTAGGTCTCTCTCCATGGAGGAACTGAAATTGGTGGTTTTTAGTATAAATAAATCAAGTTCCCCAGGGCCTGATGGGTATACAACACAGTTCTACATAAAATCATGGGATATTATAAAAGATGACTTACTGAGTGCAGCATGATTTTATGCTCAATCCAGTTATCCCTCAAGGTATCTCCAGTACTTGGATAACCATTATTCCAAAGAAAGAGATACCTTCATCTTTCAATGATTACAGACCTATCAGCCTCTCAAATGTTTCCAATAAGATCTTTTCTAAGATCTTAATGGAGAGATTGAAACCTCTAATGCCTAAATTAATTTCTCATCATCAATCTGCCTTTTTAGCTAATAGAGACATTACTGATAATGTTCTCTATTTAAAGGAAATGATGATATTTATTAATAACAAAGGTAGAGGCACAAATTGTAGTCTTAAACTTGATTTACAGAAAGCTTTCGATAGAGTTAGCTGGGGATTTCTAAGTGTAGTTCTATTCAAGTGTGGTTTTAATGGTTCTTTTGTTCATGCTGTGTTGAAGAATTTGTCACAGGCTTGCTTCTCAGTTCTCATAAATGAAAAACCAGTGGGATTTTTTACACCATCCAGAGGAATCAAACAGGGAGATCCCATCTCACCCTTTCTTTTTAATATTTTTTCTGAGGCTTTTACTAGATCACTTGCATATGTGTATGAGCTAGGAAAAATAGATTATTTTAGGATCCCACTAAACTCTGTGCCCATTTCACATCTTTCATATGCAGATGATACAATCATCTTTTTAAATGCCAATAAAGCCAACCTTACAATTCTGAAAGCATTTTTAGTAGTCTTTGAAGAAACTTCTGGACAAAAAATAAATTTTCAGAAAAGTGAGGTTTTCTATAGTAGATATGCATCAGTACATTCTATTAATCTGATAAAATCCATTTTAGAAATGAAGATTGGATCTTATCCTTTTCGTTACCTTGGCTGCCTTATTTTTTATGGTAAAATGCTAAATAGTCATTTCCAACCTGTTTTGGAAGTGATTAACACCAGGCTGGATAGTTGGAAAAATAAATGGTTGTCGGCAGGGGGTAAATTGACTCTAATCAAGTCATGTATTTACTCTATACCACAACACATATGGGCAGTTTTTGACCCTCCAAAAACCATCATAAAATCCCTTGAAAAAACTATTTCTTCCTTTTTCTGGGGTAAACATGATCAGAAAGACAAGAAAAAGTGGAGGAAATGGAAGAAACTGTGTTTTCTTGTGGATGAAAATGGAATAGGGGTTAGAAATATCTCCACCATAGTGAATACTTTTTCAGTTAAACTGTGGTGGAAATACCAAATTGCACAGGCTCCATGGACACACTTTCTAGCCTCTCTCCCTGCTTCTGCGAAATCATCTCAAACATGGAAAAGAATATGTTCAGTAGATGAATTTGCTACTTCTCACATTAGAGTTTTGATTGGAAAAGGAAGTTGTGATTTTTGGAATTCAATATGGTCTAGTAACTCACCAATTAGTGATATTATTGATCCATCTCACACAAACATTCCTACATCATGTACTGTAGCTGATTTCATTATTAACAGGGAAGACTACCTTCCATCTATCTCCTCTTTAATCCAAAATCCTGATTTAATCTCTGTTTTGCAGGAAACAAAACTCTTCCCACATCTGGATGATAGCATCATTTGGAAATCAGAGCTTAAAGGTCATTTCACTTTTAAATCAGCCTACCAGGAGCTCAGGGACAAAAGGAGCAAAATTCAAGTCATGGGAAAAATATGGTCAGTGAGAACTCCTAAAAAAGTTTCAGTCTTTATGTGGAGACTGTACAATACCATGTTACCTTTGATGATGTGCTTGCATGGTCAAGTTTTCATTTGCCATCTAAATGTCCTTTTTGTGATAACATGGATAGTATAGATCACCTTTTTAATAGTTGTACCATAGCTGCTCAAATTTGGAAAGAAATATACATGGTTTTTTATGTATAGGAAACCCAGTTTTCCTTACTTTTTGGTCTAGATTGGCATGCTACTGGTCTTTTTAAGGTCTTACTTCACTTCACACCCAATTAGTAAATTCAGTGCCTTCTCTGGTTTGCTGGTGGTTATGGAAATCCAGAAACAAGAAATTGTTTGAGGAAATTCCTCCATCCCCCCAGTATATCATAAAGGAGGTCAAAGAAATGATTTTCAACTCTTATGTTGTTAAGTCTTTCTATCTGTCCAACTCTCATGATATAGACATTGCAAGCTCTGGAGTATTGCCAAAATGGCTCAAACCTCCAAAGCCTAACATAGTCAAAATTCAGTGGGAGAGGCCTTCTAGTGGTGTGAAAGTAAATACTGATGCTGCCTGGGATGCTCTTTCAAAAAATGCAGGCATTGGTATTATTTTTAGAAATAGCAGGGGGGTCTTTTGCATGCTAGATGTTTTCATATTCAGGCACTATCTCCTTTAGATGCTGAACTTCATGCTATCAAACTTGCCCTCTACTGTGCACATTCTCTCAATTTATATACTTTTTGGTTAGAGTCTGACTGTTTAAATGCTGTAAACATGATTTCAGACCCTTCAAAATCCCACTGGAAAGTATATCACCTAGCACACCACATTCATTGTAATCTTTTCCCTGCTAGACTTAGTCATACTCTTAGACAAGGTAACATAGCTGCTGATATCCTGGCTAAGCATGCACTGATTAACCAGCTTAACAGTGTTATGGATATGACTATTTGCCACAAAAAGTTGTAGGTGCTATCTGTCTTGATAAACAAGGACTCCACTCCCTTAGAATTAGACATAGATGCTACTGACATTTATTTCACTTTGCAGGTACTACAAGGAGAATAAGACTCTCCCCCCAAGGAAGGAAACACACAACTACAACCTGAACAGAACCAAATTTTGATCAACCAGGATGTTTCAACTCTTTCTGGCCACTCCAGAGATTTGTTTTTTGTAAACTAGATTTGCTCCATAGGCTGATTTGTGTCTCAGTTGCCTTGCGCTCCTGATTTGCTAACAAGCAAGTGGAATCCAAATCTTTTTCCCTCAAAGCATCTCAACTCTTTGTACTTTTTGCAATCTAAAATGAGTATATATTTAGGCTAACTCATTCTTTTTGGAAGTTATGCTTAGCTTCAAGTAGGGTTTCTATTATAAACACTACTCAAATAGAAACCTTATTTTAGGAATTCTATTACAACTGCTAGAAAGTTTTTTTAGATCCTTAGAAGCGGTTTCTTGTAACCTTTTTCTCTTTTGTTATTTAAAAGGCATGGGGAAGCCAATATAAATCCCTCCACCTATGGTGGCAGGGCTGGGCCACCCCCAAAAAATTAAAAATTGCATTTTATACCTTTGTAATTTTTTTTAAAAAAATAAAAATTACATTTTATACCCTTGTAATTTTTAATATATTAAAATTTAGTGTTATAATTTTACTTTTATTCTATTATGGTCCCCCTTGACTTTAATTTCTGGGTCCGCCCCTGTATGGTGGTTTACCTTAAAAAAAAGATTCATAATAAATATAACTTTGTTAAGACCTATTAATACAATTTCAAACAATTTTTTTTTATTGTAGTTAAAATTTTCCATTTCAGATGAAAACCACCTAATCTGAATCACCATTTCATTTGCAGATGATTGAGAGAAATATACATGCACAAACATCAAGTTGGTTGCATTCAATAAGGTAGGTTTCCAGCATTTCAATATTCTAATGCAGGCATTGAAATCAGGTTTCTAAATTTAGTAAGTTGATTACAGAAGCCATGCGATGGGAACATGCGAGACCCTTAAGTTGTGTGCCGAATCTGCTCAGAACCTTTGATTTCCCGGTCAAGGAAATCGAACGGGCGCGTATTACCGATGCTGCCAGAAATAGTAAGTGCAGGTTGGACGTGGAAGCCATGCACGAGGGTTTTTAGGCGGTGGTACTGATTTCTGGATTATTTTAGAAAGCACGTACTAATCTGGTAAGATTCCGTTTACATGATGCCTTTAATTATTTCATTATCACATTTATTTTCCTGCATATTTGCACGTCATTTGCACATAAATTGTACGTCAGTGTAATGGGATTCAATTGGTTGCACGTCACTTGCACCTTAACAGTAAAAATACAATTTGATGAAATTCATGTTAATTTAGTTATGTTGGTTCTTTTTTTCAATACATTAATTTTCACTTTACTTCAATTCAGTTCAGTTCAGTGAAAATACAATTTGATGAAATTCATGTTAATTTAGTTATGTTAATTCTTTTTTTCAATACATTAATTTTCACTTCATTTCAGTTCAGTTCGATTTAGGTCAATCTTGTTCGATTCAGTTCAATTCAGTAAGAAATAAACTTTAGCAAACATAGCCTTAATATGACATGAAAATGAGATGATCAACATCCGTCTTTAGTTTCAATTAAGACTGATCTCACAGGAAATCTCCTCTTTCGATGTTTAGCATAAAAAATCTTAATATAACATGTATGTAATCGGTACTCCAACAGATAAACTATTTTTAAGAACTAACTAGATAGTACAAATTGTTCCAGGATCTTCAAATTTATTTTGACAACTTACCAAATAGAACACGCAACTCCTAAATCACCGACGATGATGATGCATGAGCTGAAGATCCTTTATTGGACTAAGGTCCTCTGATAAGAAGAATCCAGAGTCAATTAATCTCTGAAGATAGTTATGCATCAATCCCTCAGCTTTAGGATTTTGCATGTAGGTACATATATTTTGATAGCAAAACTTATTAAGTTTGACTTAATGATAAAAAACTTTTGATTATTCTACAACTTCAATTATATTTGGATTAAGTTCTATTATGACTAATGACCACTAAAACTTACAAGCATTTTTAAATAATTAATATTTATTTGGATGAGATTTTTGGTTTAAAAAATAAAATAAACAAATTGTGTTAGTGGTGATATTTATTTCAATCTTCTATTTAGCTTGTATGAACGTAATGAAATAGACAACTAATAAATAATTTCAATTTGTATACTAAGTAATAACTAGAATTGTTTTATAATTAACATACTTTAATAAAAATATGCATAATCAAAATTGTTATAGATAAAATCATTCTATACGACCATGACTTCTAATCTTATTCGATTATGAATTAAATTGAATTATATAGTAATTATATTTTTTATTACAAAAATTCAGCAGGGTAGTAATATTGTTTATTTATATATATATTATTGTAGATGTAAATACTTATTTTAAAATGAAAATATAGATTTATTGTTTATAATGGGAGAATTCCTCCTATGGGCTATGGGTGGCCCATCTTCTGGAGTGGATGGTTTAATTTTATTTTTGACACTCTCCAAAATTTAAATTACCTTCCTATTTATTTATTTATTTAATTTTTATTTTTTAAAATTTATTTACAACTATTATCCACCAACTACTAGCATCAATATGTTGTGACATAAATGTAGGGGATTAGGTTAATAGATGAGTGACATGGTAATAAAACAGGAAGTAAAAGTAAAACATCATCTCTGTTTAATTTACGATCAGGGTACGTGTCGTTAGCTGTTCAACACGTGTTTGGTGAATCAAACTATATATATCGCCTCATTCTTTCTGTCAATTCACCAACTTCTTCAACCCTCTTTTCTTCTACCAGGTACTGGTCTATCATTCCTCCCCTCTACCAAATACTGCTAGTCTATCATTTTTTGATTAGATCTTCTTCATCTTGTGTATAAACGATAATTTTAGCCTATTCTAATACACATATATGTTTCATATTCATGTTGTTAATCCATCTATTACACACAGGTATGTCTGAATCCCCAGAATTGTTAGAGGCCTACCAGGATTGGATGAAGAAATTAGTATGTCTATTCCAACAACTCTTGCATCTACTATCATTATATCCTTCCCTTTCTTATACAGAATTGGAGGGTAAGGAAAACAGATGTGATGCACTTGTCAATAAAGTTTTAAATCACTACAAACAGTTTTACAAAGTTATAGATAAAGCTGCTGATGATCCTTTGTCTATTTTGTCTCCACCGTGGATTACCCCGTCTGAAAAAATTCGGTATTGGTTTGGCTTGTTTAAACCAACAGAAATTTTAAAAATGGCTCCCAACAGCTTTTCGAGTGATCAAAAATATAAATTTGAAGTTTTAGTGGCTGATACAAAGGGTATGGAAGATGATGTAGAAAAAGAATTGGATGAAGTTCAAAAAAGAATAGCTTTACCATTCGTGTGTGATTTGATAATAAAGAATAAAACTCAGGTAGATGCTGAAATCTCACCGCTGGAAGAAAAATCTCTCAGAAATTATTACGACGGTGTAAACACTGTTCTGGATATTGCTCATACCCTGCGATTATCCTCCATTCTAAAATTATTAGAGATCTTACCATCATCCAGTGAACGGGTAAAATTCTTGGCGGCTATGGTAAAATACCATTTATCCATAAGAAGGATAGGAGCGGAGTCTGTCGAGAATAATAGTAGAGATAGAACAAATGAAGCTTCCACCTCCCACCATTGAGAAGTTACAATGGCAACAACCGTGTTTGTTAATGTGTTTTTTTATCCGGTTGTACTTTAATCTTGTTTGTATAATGATGTAATGAAATGTTCCAGTAATGTAATGAACTATCTAATAAAGTATTTTTATATGTTTTCTGTGCTTAACTACCTTCTTAATACAAACAAACAAATAATTAATTTCGGTGATTATAATAAAGTATTTTTATAATCATGATTATCTTAATTTCGAAGATGTCTCAGCTCGACTCCATAGAATTTTATTTACTCTAATTCCATCACCCTAATATTGTTCATTTACATTTACTCTAATATTACATCCGCCTATATTGTCCATTTCATCAAAATAAAACAGATTTCAGTCATTTCAAACTTATTAATTAAGACTTGGTCTTCCTCTATACGTTTAGTAGAGCAACGAAAACTTAAGAGTTAGGAAATCTTCCAAAATTAGAAAATAAAATCCCAACAGACTGATCCATATAATAAATTCAGTGCCATTGAAAAGCCATGTGAAATGTAACAGAATATGATATAGAGAACATCGTGAAAACTTAAATCACGGATTCCACAAAATATACTTTCAATTTATTTTAAGCGAAGGAAAGGTCGAAAAATCCAGTATAAATACTAGTACATCCCGATCATCTTCTGTACATCGTTTCGAAACATCAATATGTACAGATAAACATCAACACAAATAAACATAAAACTCCATCTATAATGTCTCAAACAAACATGCCTGCAGATTAGCCCACAACATTCACAACACTTGATTTCTACTCGAACTGGTTAGCAAAGCTATGCACCTTTCTGGTACCCCTGCAAGCACTTTTCGCCACCGCACCGCTGCCATAAAACCTAGGAGCAGTAGCGGATCACGACAAAAAATGTCTAACTTTGGTGGACACCATACTAGACCACTTCGTCGTCTTCCTGGAAGAGAAATCCAAGGCATGCCACCAGAATTACTGCCACGTGCTCAACTCGCCATGGCTGACGTCATACGAGAAAATCCTATCCTGGGCTGACGTCATACGAGAAAATCCTATCCTGGTTCAGCTGGTTCAAGCCCACCGTCGTCTTCACCCTTGCAAAGAAGGCTCTGGGGAAGAGTTCGAACTGGAGAAAATCGAGGATATGAGAGCCAGAACAAGGACTCAGGAGATGGAGATCGAGTAGGCCATGGACGCCGTCAAAGATAACTTCTTAACCGCCCGGCAGCCGCTGTCCGTGTTGATGAGCCGAGGCCGGAAACAGCGGCCGGCCGGCGAGAGGGCGCTCTGGTTGCGCATGGTCCTGAGGTGGATAAGAAACATGGTGCAGAATCTGATCGCAGTGAATGTTCTCAGGGAAAGAACAACGACGAAGCTGCTGGAGATTATGAGTCCTGTCGAAACCGTGAAGTTCTTTATCTGCGTAATTGAGTACATCATGCAGAACAGAGAGCTCGGCCTCGACGGCGACCGCATCTACGCCATGGCCAGGACCGCGGCCGCGGGAGGCATGCTTGGCTACTGGTGACGCGAATTTATGGAGCTAGGAAGCGGCTCTTCGAGGCGTCGGAAGGCCGTGTGCTACGTGTCCTTCTTCTGGTGAATGAGTTGTGATGACTGTTGTTTCCGAGAGATTTTTTTTTTGTAAAATTTGGCATATTTAATTTATGCTTCTACATATGTATAATTAAATATATTTGCATAGCTATACGTGAATACATTTATGAGTTTTCAAACAATGGGTTCGAAAAAAGAAACCTTTGTACTCTCAAGTAGAGAATACAACAATATATATCAAAGCGAGCCACTGCCTCTCTACCCTCAACTACGGGCGGAATCAATCGCTGTGCATAATTTTTTCGGCATATGCTATTTGCTCACGATGGCTGAAAAGTGTTATTAAGATTCTGTATGTACTTCTTCCGTCCCAGTTTAAACTGAAAACCTTTTTTTAGCCACTTTTACTTTAGCAAGGACAAATACATTCATATACATTTTAAGTCAAAATTACCTCAACTCATCTCTTTCTATCGAAAAGCCCTCTCTCATCTTCAACATGGTGTCACCAGATTCACCATCAGCCTCCTTCATCAATGGCATTCTCCTTTTGTTCGTTCCAATCTATTCCATTAATGATATTTGAACTTATTCTATTTAAAAATAGTAATAGTCCTTATTGAATTCGATTTGGTCATTATTGAAATTGACTGAATCCATGTTGAATTCTCGACTGAGTCTGATATTTGTTGGTCGTTGATTTTTACTGGAGTTTTGGTTAGGGAAGTGCTGGCGGTGGTGGGTTTTTGGTGGGAATGAAGGTTTGGCCGTGGTGGGCTTTTGGTGGCGGCGAAGTGCTTGTGGGGTTTTTGGTGGTGATGGCGCGCAGTCAATGGTGGGGAAAAACTGGTGTGGGTATATAGTGGTGGTGGGAAGTGTGGGTTTGGTGGGGGTGGAGTAGCGGGTATAGAGTGGCAGAGCGTGTAACAGGGTGGCGGAGGATAAGGATTAGGGCATTGGGTGGAAATCCGATGAAATTACAAAAATATAAGGAATAAAATGCCTTTTTACAAAATAGTGAAAAAGAAACTTGAATTTTTACCTATGCAACATGAGGCAATTTTTTTGTTGGGGAGCTTCATATATTTCACTTAGATTGCTTTTGATTATGATTCAAGAAGTGTTTTGGGACTTCATCAATGCATTGTCTGAAGCTTGATTACTGCGATACGGATAATATCTTTAGTTTTTAGTTGGTCGGATGACAACTGTGTTGTTTTGTACTCAGTTTAATAATCAGTTATACATGAACATTGAACCCATATCATCAATGACTATACTATATTCATATATTTTACATATCACACCATAAGCTTTAGATTAAATTGTTAAATTAATGTTCCTAGGGCTTATGTGAATGATGATTCACCATTACTCAAGGGCATGTAAGTAAATTCGTTGCTCTCCTTTTCTAATCTTATTCATTCTAATATAAACTCTGATAAGGGCAAACCAAAATAAATATTTATGGGAGGACGATTGGATTTGGTGGCGGGATTTCAGTAGAGCAATAGTTGGCTCGACCTCATAGATGGATTCTCAACTCTGTTCATTCTCAGATGCGGGGAAAACAGGGAGTCATATATACTTGATGATACCTGAATCCTGAAGGTCAGAGCATCTCGAATAGTGGTATGACAATGGGCTCGAAGCCCAAGTCTCGAGTATATTTACGGACAGGTCCATTGCCCATCCGGGTATGTGGTAACGTGATTCCAACATGCATGGAAACTAATACCGAATAAACTAATATACATGAATACCATTTCTTCACCACCAAGAAATGTTCCAAACCCTAGAAGAAATCGGGGATCTACTCCCCAGTAAATACACATGTTCATTGTATTTTTAATTCATTCATAAATACACAATACTCTCTACCAGAGTAACTAGACTTATCTATCTAATCTATCTAATGTAAGCATCGAAGAGTTTACCCCAGCTAAATGAGGGCTTGAACAGACAAGGCATCACACATCGGTGTCTTAAGATACTTCAATACTCATACCAAATCAACGTTGTTCCATTTAAGTAAAGGCAAAAATTTTTTTTAAAAAAAATCAAAACATAAAGTTACTTATATGACATCGTTTTGGGTGGGTAAATACATAAGGAACATAGCAGAAGGTCGAAACTTCTTCTCTGGCAATTTTGAAAGGGAAACATAACTTGGCAGAACGCTAAAATTTGGCAGCGCATTACTATTTTATCATCAAATGTTAAGGAATGATTTCAGCATGCCTACAAAGATTTCATACCAAATACTCTCATGCATAGATCAATACCTCTAAACACACAAAATTTATTGCACAAAAAATATATAAATAGACAAATTAATGATATAGTGACAATTTACACATAACTCTTGGAAAAACATAACTTCATTTATAGAATTTAAAAATACCAAAAAACTGAATTTATGGCTGACCATGCTTGCTAAAACAAGCATCCATAACTTCTTCCCAAAGCAAGTCCATAACTTAACCTTGCATAGCATTATTCAAGGCATAGTAAAGCAAGTAAATCTCATTTTCTGTGCATTCCCTCTGACAGGATCTGGTGAAAAGAACTCTTTTCTACTAGAAAATGGACTTGTGCCATTCCTTAAAAGGAAAAGGCCAAGACCATCCAAAGTGGTGAAATGGTTCCCACCAGATATAGGATTTAAGATAAATGTAGATGCCTCATTTCATGTAGATGCTAATCATACAAAAACTGGGATAGGAATTATAGTAAGGAATAGTCATGGAGTTGCATGCAGGATGACTATGCTATACCTTGATGCTAAATCCCCATTACATGCTGAATTACTTGCCATACAACATGGATATCTTATAGGCCTGCAAATGCAACTCCACTATTTCACTATAGAATCAGACTGTTCTGTAGCAGTTCATGGTGTTCTGAATCCCAGCTCCATTGACTGGAGTTTTTTCTCAATGTGTTCTGACTTACAAAAAAGGAGTACTTTCAATAGTATTCATCATGTTCTCAGGGAAGGAAATGCAGCTGCTGATTTCCTTGCCACTATGTGTAGTCAGCTAAAGAAATCTGATGAGTTATCTATTGATGATGCACCCAGGAAACTGAAGGGCATTATTCACTTAGATAAACAAGGAGTTCCAAGTCTTAGAATGTCTTAAGCTTAATCCTTGGACTTTTTACTGCTATTGTTTATTTCTTGCAGAGATGGCGCCAGGCCAGAAAAGGAAGATGGATTGTAGAACTGGAATTCAGCAACTGAAGTGAATGTAATCAACTGCACAGGAGCTGTGCAACCACACTGAGCAGCACCCGAATGTATACATAATGGTGCTTACACATCTCACTCTTTTTGTAGTTGATCCTCGGCAGACTTGGGTCTCATTCTGGGTTCTTGACTTGGATTGATTCGCAGACATGCTTGGGAGTCTAACTGTAATTTGAGAAGTGTGCTTTTTCTCTTTCTCTGATGGAGTTTTTTATCAAACAAACATTTCCATAGTTATTCATTGGGTTAAAGATTTCCACTTGGAGTCTTTTCCTACCATTCTTTTGGAAGCAATCTCTATTGCTTCGGGAGCTTTTGTAAAGCTTCATAATCTAGGTCATTGTTGGCTATTAGATTGTAATATATGTAACTCAGAATCTTACCTCAAACCTATGTAATATTTTTGATTCTATAGGGCTTGGGATCCCTTTAAAGACTCCTACCACATGAGTGGTTTTAACTTAAAAAAAAAAAACAAAGCAAGTCCAACTCTTCTGAAATCTTGACCAACAAAAAGTTACTGCATGAGATTTCATACCCAAAAAGGTGTTAGGCCTTATTGCTAGAGATTATATTTTTTTGTTTTACTAAACTGAACCGAACTGAATTATATTGATTTATTACGTGTTTTACGCTAATAATGTAGAAGGTGTAACATCATTCCATGATTTATTATTAAGCACTCCAAAATTAGTAAAGCCTAAGCCAAATTGGAGTATACGTTGAACCTTGTTGTTTGAATTTTTTGAATTTTTTTTTGAATTGGTAACACAGAGTTGTGGGTTTTTGCTTAAAATATGTGCATTTTTAGTTCCGCACGTAACTTGCACAAATTTGTCTGAGGCATGTTTAACTACTAATATCTATGGCGTGTGTATGAAATTAATGTTTAATATACTAGTTTTCATAGTTAAATTTTAAAATAGTAATTAAAGAGTGTTACCATTAAACTAATAATGTAGAAGGTGCAACATAATTCCATGATTTATTATTAAGCACTCCAAAATTAGTAAAGCCTAAGCCAAATTGGAGTACACGTTGAACAATTGCACCTAGTTGTTTGAATTGGTAACACGGAGTTATGGGTTTTGCTTAATTCCGCGGTGGAACATGTTTTATCCTTGTAAAATATGATAGTTCATGTATTCAATATCTCGTAAGCAAGTAAGAGCATCCAAAATAGTTTGAAGATAAAGAGCACTTGTCAAGTGCCACATAATCAATTTTGAGCAAACCTAAGGAAAAATCCAACACTAACAATGGAACAATACTTAAGAAACACTTCTTTTCTTTATTTTTATTTTTAAACTTATAATTAAAAAAAAACTCAATGGCAAGAGTAATGTTTTTATTGGCTAGTCAAGCACAATAAAAGAGGTAATCACTCTCTAAATAAGGAGTTGTTCTTAAAACACCACAATGGACCTTCTTAATTAAGGAGTACTCCTTATTAAGAAAAGTGCACTTAAGGAGCACCATTGTGGATGCTCTAATAACCTTGTATTGTTCGTTGCCTTGTTCTGTTCGTTGTAGACGGATCACGAGTCTTCGAACACACCAATTCTTTGTTCACAAATACAAAGCTTTATGGCATTCACTAGTGATTACCCGACCCTGAATATATAGGTATTGCCCCTTTATTTATATAGTCTTCCGACTCGGCCCTTTAAAATTGAGTACCCCTTTCCTGCTAGGTTTCCGAAAAAATATAGTCATGTATTTTAGGTTAACGTATTTTCAAAAAAAAAATTAAATTTAGTTCCGAATCTGGAACTAATAGGGATTGGAAATTATATTCACTTCCGATCCCGGAACCTAAAAATGTACTAGAATAAGGTTCCGATCTCGGAACTATGATGAGATTCTACGTAAAATATGTCGAAACAGTAAAATATTTACTCCGGTCAAACTTTAAAAAAGTCAAAATTTAGCTCCGATTACTACATTAACCGGGATCAGGAACTTATTAGTACTTCCGAATTCGGAACCTAAAAATATATATTAGAATTAGTCCTAGATATCGGAAATATGCTTATTTTTCCGGTTAATCGCTAACTTCTTTACTTCCAACTTCGGAACCCAAAAATTATTTACTAGAATATTGATTCCCATCTCGGAACTGGGCTTCCGTTATCGGAAACTACTTTGTTTCAACAGCGTTTCTAAAAAAACGCCGTCTTTTATTACATTGGACAGCTGATATTATAAAACGCCGTTTATGAAAAATTTTAGACAGCGGTTCAGATTTGACCGCTTTCTAAAAATTTTCAAAAGTTGTCTAATGATAGAGCTCCTAGAATTACATGCTTCCGATATCGGAAATATTGTTACACAACATTTTTTTGAATTTTTCAACGAACAGCCTTCCATTGAAAGCCTTTAATCAAGCTTTCTGCACTAGTGAATAGCGCTGCTATGCGATTTTTTCCTGGTAGTGTATTAATCTGGTAAGATTCCGTTTACATGATGCCTTTAATTATTTCATTATCACTTTTATTTTTATTTTCTTGCTTATTTGCACGTCATTTGCACATAAATTGTTCGTCAGTGTAATGGGATTCAATTGGTTGCACTAAGACTCTTATTTGGTCTTATGTGTATTATGTTCTGTTTTTTATTTTGGTTGAGGAGCCATGAATAATCCTCCTATCTCTGATGGTTTTAGCTTAAAAAAAATAAAATTGGTTGCACGTCTTTTTTTTTTTTAAGGTGAAACCACCAATGGTGGTAGGAGTCTTATTTATGGGATCCCAAGCCCAAAAAAAAGGGTGGGAGGGGTACAACACGAGGACTTCCCAGGGGGTCACCCATCCTAGTACTGCTCTCGCCCAAACACGCTTAACTTCGGAGTTCTAATGGGATCCGGTGCGTTAGTGCTGGTTGCACGTCAATTCAGTAAAAATACAATTTGATGAAATTCATGTTAATTTAGTTATGTTGATTCTTTTTTTCAATACATTAATTTTCACTTTATTAGATCAATCTTGTTCGATTCAGTTCAATTCAGTAAGAAATAAACTTTAGCAAATATAGCCTTAATATAACTTGAAAATGAGATGATCAACATTCTTCTTTAGTTTCAATTAATTAAGACTGATCTCAAGGAGATGTCCTCTTTCGAATAATAATTTTTTTTAATATAATATGTATATACTCGGTACTCATAAACAATTTTTAAGAACTAGCTAGATAGTACAAATTGTTCCAGGATCTTCAAATTTATTTCGACAACTTACCAAATAGAACACGCAACTCCTAAATCACCGATGATGATGCATGAGCATCCTTTATTGGACTAAGGTCCTATGGTAAGAAGAATCCAGACTCAATTAATCTTTGAAGATAGTTGTGCATCAATCCTCAGCTTTAGGATTTTGCATGTAGGTATATATATTTGATAGCAAAACTTATTAAGTTATAGATAAAATTCTATACGACCATGACTTATAATCTTATTCGATTATGAATTAAATTGAATTATATAGTAATCATATTTTTTATTACAAAAATTCAGTAGGGTAGTAATATTATTTATTTTTATATATTATTGTAGATGTAAATACTTATTTTAAAATGAAAATATAGATTTATTGTTTATAATAGGAGCATTCCTCCTATTGGCTATGGGTGGCCCATCTTCTGGAGTGGATGGTTTAATTTTATTTTTGACACCCTCCAAAATTTAAATTACTTTCATATTTATTTATTTATTTAATTTTTATTTTATAAAATTTATTTACAACTATTATCCACCAACTACTAGCATCTATATGTTGTGACTTAAATGTAGGGTGTTAGGTTAGTTAATAGATGAGTAACAGGACGTAAAAGTAAAACATCATCTCTGTTTAATTCACGATCAACGTACGTGTCATTTGCTGCTCAACAGTGTTAGGTGAATCAACTGTATATATAGCCTCGTTCCTTCTGTCAATTCACCAACTTCTTCAACCACTTTTCTTCTACCAGGTACTGCTGGTCTATCATTCCTCCCCTCTACCAAGTACTGCTAGTCTATCATTCTTTGATTAGATCTTCTTCATCGTGTGTATGTAATAATCAGTTGTACATGAACATTGAACCCATATCATCAATGACTATACTATATTCATATATTTTACATCTCACACCATAAGCTTTAGATTAGATTGTTAAATTAATGTTCCTAGGGCTTATGTGAATGATGATTCACCATTACTCAAGGGCATGTAAGTAAATTCGTTGCTCTCCTTTTCTAATCTTATTCATTCTAATAAAAACTCTGATAGGGGAAAACCAAAATAAATATTTATGGGAGGACGATTGGATTTGGCGGCGGGGTTTCAGTTGAGCAATAGTTGGCTTGGCCTCATAGATGGATTCTCTACTTTGTTCATTCTCAGATGTGGGGGAAACACGGAGTCATATATACTTGATGATACCTGAATCCTGAAGGTCAGAGCATCTCGAATAGTGGTATGACAATGGGCTCGAAGCCCAAGTCTCGAGTATATTTACGGACAGGTCCATTGCCCATCCGGGTATGTGGTAACGTGATTCCAACATGCATGGAAACTAATACCGAGTAAACTAATATACATGAATACTATTTCTTCACCATCAAGAAATGTTCCAAACCCTAGAAGAAATCGGGGATCTACTCCCCTGTAAATACACATGTTCATTGTATTTTTAATTCATTCATCAATACACAATACTCTCTACCAGAGTAACTAGACTTATCTATCTAATCTATCTAATGTAAGCATCGAAGAGTTTACCCACCTAACTGAGGGCTTGAACAGACAAGGCATTACACATCGGTGTCTCAAGATACTTCAATACTCATACCAAATCAACGTTGTTCCACTTAAGTAAAGGCAAAAAAAAAAAAAAAATCAAAACATAAAGTTACTTATATGACATCGTTTTGGGTGGGTAAATACAAAGGAACATAGCAGAAGGTCGAACGCTAACTTGGCAGATTTTGAAAGGGAAACATAACTTGGCAGAACGCTAAAATTTGCAGCGCATTACTATTTTATCATCAAATGTTAAGGAATGATTTCAGCATGCCTACAAAGATTTCATACCAAATACTCTCATGCATAGATCAATACCTCTAAACACACAAAATTTATTGCACAAAAAATATACAAATAGACAAATTAATGATATAGTGACAATTTACACATAACTCTTGGAAAAACATAACTTCATTTATAGAATTTAAAAATACCAAAAAACTGAATTTATGGCTGACCACTGCTTGCTAAAACAAGCATCCATAACTTCTTCCCAAAGCAAGTCCAACTCATCTGAAATCTTGACCAACAAAAAGTTACTGCATGAGATTTCATACCCAAAAAGGTGTTAGGCCTTATTGCTAGAGATTATATTTTTTTGTTTTACTAAACTGAACCGAACTGAATTATATTGATTTATTACGTGTTTTACGCTAATAATGTAGAAGGTGTAACATTATTCCATGATTTATTATTAAGCACTCCAAAATTAGTAAAGCCTAAGCCAAATTGGAGTATACGTTGAACCTTGTTGTTTGAATTTTTTAAATTTTTTTTTGAATTGGTAACACATAGTTGTGGGTTTTTGCTTAAAATATGTGCATTTTTAGTTCCGCACGTAACTTGCACAAATTTGTCTGAGGCATGTTTAACTACTAATATCTATGGCGTGTGTATGAAATTAATGTTTAATATACTAGTTTTCATAGTTAAATTTTAAAATAGTAATTAAAGAGTGTTACCATTAAACTAATAATGTAGAAGGTGCAACATAATTCCATGATTTATTATTAAGCACTCCAAAATTAGTAAAGCCTAAGCCAAATTGGAGTACACGTTGAACACTTGCACCTAGTTGTTTGAATTGGTAACACGGAGTTATGGGTTTTGCTTAATTCCGCGGTGGAATCCTTGTTTTATGTTTCATTTATGGCAAATTCTCATTTGACACCTGTCTCAAATGAAACCAAAGATTATATGAGACTGTTATTGATTGAATTTGTCGTTGGTGATTTTTAAACTCGCCGATTTCCTTGATTGAATTTGTCGTTGGTGAAATTGACCAAGGAAATGATCAAGAAAATTGACCGAAAGATCAAGCAAATTGAACGAAAGATCAAATTAACTGAAAAATCAAGGCAAAACAAAAATATTCAAGGACATTGATTGAAAGATCAGACAAACAGACTAAAAGATCAAGCAGAAACAGTAAATGCTCATTCCCCTGCTCTTGGTCTCCACAAAGACATGTCTCACCCAATACTTTCTCTTCATTTATTTAGCAATATCATGTTTCTTCTATCTCTTCATTTTCCTAATTTAGACACATCTATTTCATACCCATGTATTTTTTTAATGATTGTCTCTACCGAACAAAAATTGATGTACGTGTATACATTCTTAACGAAGTATTTCTATTTATTAACAATTAAATATTATTATTTTTTTCCGTATTTTACTAAGTTATACACGATATATTTTATAACTAATTATTTTTAAAATGAATGTCTCTTTACCCAATTTTTTATTTAATAAAGTACCTTATAATTTTTTATTTAGTATCATATCATGTTTATTTCCTTCTCCTTATTTTTCTAAGGAGACATTCGAGAAAAGAGTACATGTTTATAATAACTTAGAAGGAATTTTATAATGCACGAATGAAAACAAGGAATTTACATTCATTAATATATTTAAATGCACGACCATGAACAATCAGTTGGGATAGATGTGTGCACGTATTAAAAATTCATTTGAGAAAGAGAATAAACTAATTTGCCTACTAATTTGTTTCTTTAAGATGTTCACCAATTAACTTTTGATTCATGTTTTGCATATTTTAACTAATGATAATTATAAATAAAAAAGCTAAAAATGTAGTAGTCTCTGTTGCATGCAATTATCCACGTGGCAGCAAATCCTTGCGACGGCGAAGCATGAATAGGCTACGTGTCTCGACCCGGTTTTTAATATAGAGGGACCCAAGAGAGTATGGGTTTTAGCTTGTCGTAAAGCAAGCGTCTAGTGGAACATGTGACGGGCCATCTGCTTTTCTTTGCAACTTGCTGTGAGTTTGACCGGAGCAAACAAACAAACAAAAATACTCCCATTTTATTTACGTCCCTAAACACTTGTTTAACTAATAAAATCTTTTATTTCGTATATTATTAATATTGATAAAATTTTGATGTTAATTACGTGCATCTTATAATTTTGAGATGAGCTTTGTTTATGTTTTGATATTTATTTTTTTGTTTAGATTTGATGGGGTTCCTCGTTTAGATTTCAAAATCTGTTTGATTAGGTTTATTATTTTGATTCAGAGTTTTGTTTGAGGTTTTTTTTTTTTTGAAAGGGAAAATTTTATATCACTTCAAGTTAATGGAAATCGTCAAGCATCTGTTGACAAGAAAAGTATTTAGTTGACACTTTTATAATGCACAAATGAAAACAAGGAATTTTATAATGCACGAATGAAAACAAGGAATTTACATTCATTAATATTTAAATGCACGACCATAAAAAAAAAATAATAATAAAATAAAAATAAAAATAAAAATGCACGACCATGAACAATCAGTTGGGATAGATGTATGCATGTATTATAAATTCATTTGAGAAAGAGAATAAACTAATTTGTCTACTAATTTGTTTCTTTAAAATGTTCACCAATTAACTTTTGATTCATGTTTTGCATATTTTAATTAATGATAATTATAAATAAAAAACTAAAAATGTAGTGGTCTCTGTTGCATGCAATGATCCACGTGGCAGCAAATCTTTGCGACGGCGAAGCAAAGAAGTGAAACGTGTCTGCATGAATAGGCTACGTGTCATGACCCGGTTTTTAATATAGAGGATGGGTTTCAGCTTGTCGTTAAGCGAGCATAAGTGATTCGGGGCGGATCCGCACTAGTAAATCGAGGTCTCGCATAGTTGATATATCCGAGTGCTCCTGTATGAATTGATGATTAAATTTGCAAGATGCTCGCTAATTAATCCAACCTATCCGAGCTTTTCAGCCTCAAATAGGACTGACTTGGAACTTGTTCTCCGATGCATGTAAAATAAACCCCGTGTTTGAGTTCAAGTTCGAGTTCGTTTTGCATGTTCGTGATCGAGTTCTACGTCGTACGAGTTGAGACATTTTAGTTCGAGCTCGGTTCGTCTGACTTTTAGAAAGTTCGAACTCGAGTCGTGAGTTCGATAAGAAATTGAGTCCAAACTCGAACTCGAGCTAGTTCGAGAACATGAAGCATTAATGAATAAAATTTAATTTATTTCTATATTTAAATTATATTCGAGTTGTTCGACGAGTTTATCGAGCTGGTTCTTATGAGCTCAAGTTCGAGTTCGAACTGGTCAAACCGAGCTCGAAAACGAATTTTGACCGAGTTGTTCACCAACGGTTCAGTTCATTTACAACCCTAATCCAAACTGCTTTAAATTTTGCTTCTAGAATATAGAGGGGCATCATATAAATCACCACAAGCAATTTAAAATTTTGTATGTTTTTAAAGTTAGTAGGTGTCGGCGAGGGACCAATTAGTGTCATGTATTCAAATTCCAGTCAATTAACACAACATCTGAATTTGTTTTTTAAAAAAATAAAGCAATGACAATGTTATAACCTAGGTTTGGAACTCTTTGTTAGAGTCTTGAATTTAAATAAATTCTAATATATTTAACTGGACTGAATTGAACTGAAATAATTTTGAGCGGTGGAGATTCAATACAAGAAAACAAGGAATTCAATACAACCTGAAATTCATGGATGTCTAAGTACAAAGTTCGTAATGAGCGGTGGAGATTGTTTTCCGTCTATGTTAAACATGTGTAGAATGCCCGATAGCACGCCTTATTGAATGTTATGATGGTTTTTGTTTGTTAGTCGAATTTACACCCTTAATTATATTTGCACCCTTTTTGTACCTTATAAAGTGGATAAATAAAATTCTGATTGGTCAGACAAGGTTGTTGTTATCATTATCAGTGTGATACTTACGTTTACAAGATGGTTTACCCTTTTACTTTCTGGTATTTAGAATTACCCTTTTTAAATTACGTGCATCTTTAGTTCTGCACGTAACTTGCTCAGTTTTCATAATATACATTGTGCTGATTATCGATTTAATATACAAAATTAATTGATTTAATACGTTCAAAAGTTAATCAAAAACTGTGCTGATTATGCATGCACAAAGAGATAGGATATAGTTCAATTTATACATAGTCCTTTAGTTCTCCAATCTAGTTACTTTCGGATCAGTGCAAACATCCCATCTACGTTTTTATTGAATGTTATGATGATTGTTGTTTGTTGTTTGTTGGTCGAATTTAAAATATGTTCATTTTTAGTTTTGCACGTAACTTGCACAAATTTTTATGAGACATGTTTAACTACTGATAACTATGGTGTGAGTATGAAATTAATATTTAAAATATACATATCAGTTAGATATTAGTTTTCATAGTTAAGTTTGTAAATATCTAGTAATTAAAATATGTTATGTGTTTTACACTAATAATGTAGAAGGTGTAACATTATTCCATAATTTATTAATAAGCACTCCAAAATTAGTAAAGCCTAAGCCAAATTGGAGTATACGTTGAACCTTGTTGTTCAAATTTTTTGTTTTTTTTTTGAAATGGTAACACAGAGTTGTGGGTTTTTGCTTAAAATATGTGCATTTTTAGTTCCGCACGTAACTTGCACAAATTTGTAGGCATGTTTAGCTACTAATATCTATGGCGTGTGTATGAAATTAATATTTAAAATATACATATCAATTCGATACTAGTTTTCATAGTTAAATTTTAAAATAGTAATTAAAGAGTGTTACCATTTAAACTAATAATGTAGTAGTTAACAGAACACTTGAACCTTGTTGTTTGAATTGGTAACACGGATTTATGGGTTTTGCTTAATTCCGCGGCAATATATATTTGTCATGTACAGAAACAAAATTCAAAGGGCAATATTTCATTACATTTGCAGCATCTTGGAATCCCTGTTTTATGTTTTATGTTTCATTTATTTAGCAATATCATGTTTCTTCTATCTCTTCATTTTCCTAATTTAGACCATCTATTTCATACCCATGTATTTTTTTTAATGATTGTCTCTACAGAACAAAAATTGATGTACGTGTATACAATCTTAACGAAATATTTCTATCTATTAACAATTAAGTATTATAGATTTTTTTTCTCCGTATTTTACTAAGTTATACACGATATATTTTATAACTAATTATTTTTAAAATGAATGTCTCTTTACCCAATTTTTTATTTAATGAAGTACCTTATAATTTTTTATTTAGTATCATATCATGTTTATTTCCTTCTCCTTATTTTTCTAAGGAGACATTCGATAAAAGAGTACATGTTTATAATAACTTAGAAGGAATTTTATAATGCACGAATGAAAACAAGGAATTTACATTCATTAATATTTAAATGCACGACCATGAACAATCAGTTGGGATAGATGTATGCATGTATTATAAATTCATTTGAGAAAGAGAATAAACTAATTTGTCTACTAATTTGTTTCTTTAAAATGTTCACCAATTAACGTTTGATTCATGTTTTGCATATTTTAACTAATGATAATTATAAATAAAAAACTAAAAATGTAGCGGTCTCTGTTGCATGCAATGATCCACGTGGCAGCAAATCTTTGTGACGGCGAAGCAAAGAAGTGAAACGTGTCTGCATGAATAGGCTACATGTCACGACCCGGTCTTTAATAGAGGATGGGTTTCAGCTTGTCGTTAAGCGAGCATAAGTGATGCGGGGCGAATCCGCACTAGTAAATCGGGGTCTCGGATAGTTGATATATCCGAGTGCTCCTGGATGAATTGATGATTAAATTTGCAAGATGCTCGCTAATTAATCCAACCTATCCGAGCTCCTCATCCTCGGATAGGACTGACTTGGGACTTGTTCTCCGATGCCTGCAAAATAAATTCCGTGTTTGAGTTCAAGTTCGAGTTCGTTTTGCATGTTCGTGATCGAGTTCTACGTCGTACGAGTTGAGACATTTTAGTTCGAGCTCGATTCGTCTGACTTTTAGAAAGTTCGAACTTGAGTCGTGAGTTCGATAAGAAATTGAGTCCGAACTCGAACTCGAGCTAGTTCGAGAACATGAAGCATTAATGAATAAAATTTAATTTATTTCTATATATAAATTATATTCGAGTTCGACGAGTTTATCGAGCTGGTTCTTATGAGCTCGAGTTCGAGTTCGAACTGGTCAAACCGAGCTTGAAAACGAACTTTGACCGAGTTGTTCACCAACGGTTCAGTTCATTTACAACCCTAATCCAAACGACTTGTGAAATAAAGTTCAATTGCTTTAAATTTTGCTTCTAGAATATAGAGGGGCATCATATAAATCACCACAAGCAATTTAAAATTTTGCATGTTTTCAAAGTTAGTAGGTGTCGGCGAGGGACCAATTAGTGTCATGTTTTCAAATTCCAGTCAATTAACACAGCATCTGTGGCCCTGTTTGCTAGAGCTTATTTCCACCATGTACTGAACTGAACTGAACTGAATTGAACTGAACTGAACTGAACTGAATTGAACTGAACTGAAGTAAAAATGATGTATTGAAAAATGGAATCAGCATAACTGAATTAACCTGAATTTCATCAATTACATTTTCACTGAACTGAACTGAACTGAACTGAATTGAACTGAACTGAATTGAACTGAACTGAACTGAACTGATCTACAGATAAGCTCCGGTAAACAGGGCCTGTATCTTTTTTTTAAAAAAATAAAGCAATGACAATGTTATAACCTAGGTTTGGAACTCTTTGTTAGAGTCTTGAATTTAATTGAATTTAAATAAATTTTAATATATTTAACTGAACTGAAATAATTTTGAAATATATCATATCCTTGTAATCTATAGTAAAAAAGTAACATTTAATAAATAAATGATTGAATTGAACAGAGAAGAACTTAACTGGAAAAAAAATTTTATCTGAACTGAAAAAAATTAAACATACTAAACTAAACTGAAAAAGTATAAATATATTGGACTGAACTGATCTACAGAAAACCTCTAGTTAACAAAGCCTTATTGTATATGCATGATCAATATTAATTTACACTTTTATAGCAAAAGTAATACTTACGTGGAAGTAGTTTTCATAGAAGAAATATTAATGAATTTATAAGTGTTTAATATTATAGTTTACAATGCTCATTTGAAAGTTTCGTTTAACAAGCAATATAATTTTTTTTTGATTTTAGAAATAGCGATCCAAAATTAAAAGAAGAGTCAAGTGCATATTGATCAAACATCAAACTTTTGCGGAAATACCAATTTTAGTTACTGATTTTTTTTAACCACTATTGATCATCAAATTTATTAAATTAATCAATTTTGGAGCTTTTTTATAAAGTTCATAAAATATAATTGTGTGATCAAAAGTAATAAATTTTAAAAACGTACCATGTCAAATATGAATTTTACTCATTAAAATAAGACATCTTAGGGGTCGTTTGGTTCATGTGGGAATTAAATTCCCACGGATTTGTTAATTACTCGGAAATAAATTTCTCCATCAAAATACTCAGAATTTGGAAAAATTGTTTGGTTGCACCTTCGTATTTTGTAATTCTTAGAATTTTATTTATTACATGTTGTTTGGTTGACTTCTTGTGTTTCTTTATTTATTACGTTATTACGGCCTGAGGTAGGGAAATAACGTTATGGTTGGGAGAAAATGGTAATCTCGTATAAAATTAACGCGTATTTCAATTCGACCTAGGTAGAGCTAGGTAACAAATTTCCCACGTTACGTGGGAAATTGAATTTCCGCGGAATCATCATTTCCGGCGTTTTAACCATTATACGTCAACCAAACAACCATCCAAAATGTTAAATACGCAGATTTTGTAATTACTGCGTTGTGTACGCGAACCAAACGACCTCTTAGTGTACATTAATTTGGATAGGTAGTTTCTATTCCACATAATTTAGCAAAACAAGTCTACGTTGTACTCTTTATCATCTTATTAATAATTTGTTTATTGAACCCAAAAAAAAAAAAAAAGGACCTAAACAGCCAGAATTCGTGCATGCATAGATGAAAGTTTTTGATCAGATGTGGTGATTGTTTTTGGCATTAAAAAATTTCATCAAACTCTTGGCCATCATATAACCAACAAGTTAATAAACTTTCACTTTATAATTCTTCAACAAAAGATTGAATTTTACTCAAAATGTTTGTTCATCAGCGCGCGTATTTAAAATGTTCATGTGGTTGTTGTTTGAATTGGTAACACGGAGTTATGGGTTTTGCTTAATTCCGTGGCAATATATATTTGTCACGTACAGAAACAAAATTTAAAGGGCAATATTTCATTACATTTGCAGCATCTTGGAATCCTTGTTTTATGTTTTCTGTTTCATTTATTTAGCAATATCATGTTTCTTCTATCTCTTTATTTTCCTAATTTAGACACATCTATTTCATACCCATGTATTTTTTTAATGATTGTCTCTACCGAACAAAAATTGATGTACGTTTATACATTCTTAACGAAGTATTTCTATCTATTAACAATTAAGTATTATTTTTTTTCTTTTTTCTCCGTATTTTACTAAGTTATACACGATATATTTTATAACTAATTACTTTTAAAATGAATGTCTCTTTACCCAATTTTTAATTTTGGAAATTTAAATCATCTTCCAAGATTAACTCCACTTCTATTTCCAAAATTACATCTATCATTTCCAAGATTAAATTCAATCATCTTTAATACACTCTCAATCATGAACCTGGACATTCGCGTTTGCGAGATAATTTTGATTAATTAGTTTCCATAAAAAATACTATTCCAAATATTTCTTTTACTTTCTCATTGAACTTTTACCATCTAAATTATCTCAATTTAGCATCTAAATAAGCATTGACCACGTGTTCATCGGCGATGGCCATCGAACATTCAAAATCCAGACATTCATGCTAAAGAACACCAGTCATTCATACTGAAGAACATGGTTGGTGCCCGGTTGCTAAAGAACACACCAAAAAAATACAAGATATTCTTAAATTCACCCTTTATCCGGAAATTTAAAATTTTGAAGAAAAGAGGTAATAGAAAGATATGGATTATTGGCAATATGGATGGGACGTATGAATCGAATTTACCTAAATCTTGAAGAACAATGTTTGATTGAAAAGATGGAAAAAAGAGTGATGGAAGGAAGAACAATGTTTGATGAATCGAATTTACCGAAAACTTGAAAAACAATGTTTGATCAAAAAGATGGAAAAAAGAGTGATGGAAGGAAGAAGAATGTTTGATCGATCGAAAAAAAGTTGGAATAAAAATTCTAAAATTGCAGAAGAACTTCAGGGATTTGATTGAAAATACAATGAAGAGAGTGGGATTAAAATGGTAAATTAAGTTTGTGTAACTAATTAGGGGTATTTAAGGTAGTTTATGTACAAATACGGATTGCAAAAAGTAATGTCGGAACGCATATAGTAAAGTCCTTTTTCTAAGGAGACATTCGATAAAAGAGTACATGTTTATAAAATAGATTGTATATAACTTAGAAGGAATTTTATAATGCACAAATGAAAACAAAGAATTTTATAATGCACGAATGAAAACAAGGAATTGACATTCATTAATATTTAAATGCACGACCTTGAACAATCAATTGGGATAGATGTATGCATGTATTATAAATTAATTTGAGAAAGAGAATAAACTAATTTGTCTACTAATTTGTTTCTTTAAAATGTTCACCAATTAACTTTTGATTCATGTTTTGCATATTTTAACTAATGATAATTATAAATAAAAAACTAAAAATGTAGTGGTCTCTGTTGCATGCAATGATCCACGTGGCAGCAAATCTTTGCGACGGCGAAGCAAAGAAGTGAAACGTGTCTGCATGAATAGGCTACGTGTCACGACCCGGTTTTTAATATACAGGATGGGTTTCAGCTTGTCGTTAAGCGAGCATCCAATAGAAGTGATGCACGGCGAATCCGCACTAGTAAATCGGAGTCTCGGATAATTGATGTATCCGAGTACTCCTGGATGAATTGATGATGAAATATGCAAACTGCTCGCTAATTACTCATACCTATACGAGCTTCTCAGCCTCGGATAGGACTGACTTGAGACTTGTTCTCCGATGCCACGGCGAATCCGCACTAGTAAATCGGAGTCTCGGATAGTTGATGTATCCGAGTACTCCTGGATGAATTGATGATGAAATATGCAAACTGCTCGCTAATTACTCATACCTATACGAGATTCTCAGCCTCGGATAGGACTGACTTGAGACTTGTTCTCCGATGCCTGCAAAACAAACCACCCGGCGCTATCCGATGGTGGTAGCTCCGGTGTGATGATGAGATTCCAGTGTGATGATGGTGGTAGCTCCGGTGCTCCGGTGCACTAGTAAAATATGTATTTAGGAGTTAGATAACTTACCTGATTGATTGTGGCCTCTTTTTATAGGCGCTTTGTATCTTAACATGTGCCTTCTCATCACACGTCATCTTCTTGAACCTCGCTGTGGTCCTGGTCACGTGACTGTACCAGCCGAACCTTCTTCTTAGCTGTCCATCACGTGCATTGGAAATTACCAGAAAAGTTACCTTTGCCAGTCACCTTCAGATATATCACAAGCCCCCCAAGACAAAGGCTTTAGGCTTCCGAGGCTGGAGACTTCAGTCTTGTCACCCTTTTTCCTTGCTTTCCGACGTCTCCACTCCACGCGTGTTTGTCGCTATTCTAGTAGGTGGGCCCCTGGGCCGTAATTAGCTATTTTTCTCGAGCGTTTGGCAACTACACACTTCTCTTTTCCCCAAATTCTTCCTCTTTCCTCGCGTACCATCATTACTCATGTCCCCGATGCGCGAGCTTTAAATATTCCCCCAATTTACTTCTATAAATAGATCTGTATGGCTCCCTTGTTTCTCCTCTCTTGCCGCCCTCCAATATCTTCTGCCTATATCTTACTTCCTGGTGAGTTGCCTCTACTCCTAGTTTTTCTGCTCATCTTTTACTCGAATCTTTACCTTATTTCTGTCATGGATTCCACCGACCAATCTATGGGTTTGGCGCACTCTGATAGCCTGAAAGTTCAGGCCTCTAACCCTGTGTCTCCTCCTATCCCTGATCCCGGTTTTGAATCTTCCTCTTCGGAATCCATAGTTGTCGCCAATGGGAAAAAGCGGTCTCGTCGATCTTTCGTCCGTGTGCCTTGGGTTAATCCTATTGGTTTCCATTGTGATTCTGATCCTCGTCCTGAGTGGGTTACCCAGGACGTTATTAACCTTTGCAATAATAGCTTTGTCCCTATCCCCGAGGACGTGGAGTTGGAGCTCCTGGAAGTTGTTCAAGTCCAATCCGGTTTCTCGTGCTTACCTGTTCGCCATATACATTTTGTCTTATCTCTTCCATTCCCTCCTCTATTTTCTAAATTTCTCGGTCACTTTCGTATGTCTCCTGCTTAATTCCATCCTAACAGAATGACTGTGGTTTTGGAATTCATCACTCTATGCCGTAGACATGGCATTGTCGAATCCTTGGGTTTTTTTTGTTCCTTTTATCGCCTCTAAGCTTCTCATGCGAAAACTCCAGGGATTTTTACATTTTACCCCCGAGGTCCATCTCTCGTTCTTGGCAAGAATGACAGTGTCAAAAAATGGAAGGAGACTGGTCATTACTCCTTTAACCAGGTTGAGTACCCTGCCCCCAATTGGAATGATAGCATTGAGGCTGAGGCCGCGGGGGCTCTCACCCTCCCGTCTGTAGCTTCTGACTACGAAATCAGTTCTGGTCAATCCTTGAATGTCCTTAAATATTGGTTGAAAGGAAACGGCAGCTTCTACTGGCCTTGTTCGATTTATCCTGCATCTGCCTTTACTTGCCGTCGACTCTATGCCCAATGGCCTAAAGAAGGTCTTTACCTTCTGTTCTAGGATGCCTGTCTTTATTTTGCTGCTCTTCTTTATTTTATTTTTTTGTATGTCTCATTCCTTTACCTTATTCTAACGCCGTTTCCTCTATTTTGCTGCAGTGGTTCGTGATCTCCCTGATGATCCTGCTCTTTATCCTTCTTCAAAGATGACTGGAACTCTCCGCCAAAAAGCCTCCAAGTCCACCTCTGATGTGATCTCTGATCCCAGCCTTCAGACAGAGAAAATCCCTGCCCTGAATATGGGAGAACGCCCTGCTTCTCCTGTTGCCAAGAAGGCCCGTTCTGAGGCTCTAGGTAAAGGATCTGAGCCCCTACTAAAAAGAAAGTCCTTGGGAAAGGATCCGAGGCATCTCCGAGCAAGAAAGCTACTGGGAATGGTTCCGATCCTCCCGTTAAGAAGGCTCTTGGGAAGGTATCCGAGACTAAGAATCTCGAGAAGATGACCTCGGAGGACCTTGTGGTGCAAACCGAGGACCCTCCCTCTCCGAGGAATCTTGGTTTCTTAAGCCCAACTCATCGGAGGGATGATGTCTTTAATCTAAAGGCTCTTGACTATGACCCCTTTGCCCGCGTTGACCAGCCAACTGACTCTGAATCTCCTCCTCCTGAAATACAACCTGTTCCTGTCTCCGTACAGGCTCTTGCTCAGCCGATGGTTGTTGTTCCTGCCATCAAGAATCCAGCAATTGTGGTTCCAACAGCTGAGGAATCCGTTCCTGCGACCACCCTGGTGGGCAGCCACCCTGTCTCCTCCCTCTTTTCCCCTGTAAGCCTCATGTTACCTTACTTTCCATTTCCTCTTTTTCCTCTCTACTTTTTTTTCATTTTTTCTTTATCGATATGCCTGCTTTTATGCAGCAATCTGATGCGGGGCGAATCCGCACTAGTAATCTGGGCCTCGAATAGTTGAAGTATCTGAGGGCTTCTCGGTGGTGTTGATTGCTGATGAAGTACGCAGACTGCTTGCTAATGGCTCCTGGCTATCCGAGCTCCTTGGCCTCAGATAGAACTTGCTTGGGACCTGTTCTCCGAAGCCTGCAAAACAAGCCCCCTCCGCGCTACCCCGGGGGTGGTAGCTCCGGTGTGATGATGAGATTTCGTGCCTTGAAAGATAAAACTCTGTATTCAAGAGTTAGAGAACTTACCTGGAGTGGTTGATTGTGACCTCTATTTATAAGCGTCTTGGATCTAGTCATGTGACTTCTCATCACCCGTCACCTTCTTGTAACTCGCAGTGGTCCTGGTCACATGACTGTACCAGCCGAACCTCCCATTTTGTTGTCCATCACGTGTATCGTAAATTTCCTGGAAAGTTACCTTTGCCATTATCACAATCCCTAGATTTTGTGAAGGGTTTTAGCGATTCTCCCAACTTCCAGTCTTTATTGGCTGAGAAGTGGGAGTAGTTCTCGGGTAACCTGCTCCGCGACCTTCAGCAGGAGAGGCAAGCTCGGGAAGCCTGCCAACGGGCCTTGGATGAGGAGAAAACGCGCTCAGCTTTTCTCCGAGAAAAACTCAAGCCCCTCGAAGAAGGATCCCTGCTCCATGAGTTTGGAGAGGTCATCACCAAAGAAGTAGTTAGCTCCGAGGCCTGTGATCAGGCCTTACCCGAGCTTTTGGGGGAGTCAAATGACTACCAGACCACAACCTTCTATGAAAAAATTCGAGGATGGCTTCCTGGGCAACTTCATCTGACTGTGCAGAAAAGTTAATGTCATCCTGGAGCCTTGGCCCGTTATGAACAACATCTTAGAGCCTTCCGCCTGAGCACTCTCCAAACTCTAGCCCCCAAGATTTGGGTTGCTTTGTGCTCTTCTTCTCCGCCCACTTTCGCAGCCGACCTTTTGAAGATCGAAGAGAAGAAAGCTAAGGTACATGTGGGGAAAGTCGTACCGGTGGCTGACTTCCGCAATCCTCATGGGGTCTGTCCTGAGCCCCCATCTGATGAGGTGTATTTATACATCTAATTTATATGGTTTTATACAATTATTTTTCCACTTGATGTGCTCGAATGTGTGCTTTTGTGCAGGAAAACATAGAAACCATGGAGGAGAAGATTAAATGAAGTATTGCTGGAAAGAGAGCAATTTGATGTTGTTTTGAAGACAAAGGGGAGCTATACACTACACTCTTTTTTCCTACGGATTTTTAATGAGGTAGTGTGCTCCAACGGAGATGATAGACCATCATTATTCTATTATACCGGCACTGAGGAGGCGAGGAGCAAGAAGCGACAAGCTGAATTAATGGACAAATCTTATTACAGGTTTCTTCTACAGGCGGCTAGTTGTGTTCCGTGGGTGGATCACTAATCAGCTATACGTATTGAAAGAAATCAGTGAGGGGCAACAATAAAGTTCCATTATTTCGGCGCATGAAGAAAAGAAGCAAGAAGGATGTCATCAATTTAAGAAGCTGGCTTCTGGACTAAATTCCTCTCAAGCCCAAATCAATTAAAGAAATAAATAAAAGCCTAATTAATTATATGCAAGGCATTAATGCCACTTAGACTAATTAGGTTTAGGGGTTAAGTATATAAACCATGTTTTGGTGATAGACACGGAGGCTCCAAACTTTCGCCGCGACTTTGTTGGACGAATGAAAGCTAGAGTTTTTGGAATTACTTCAATTCGGTGATTTCTTTTCTCTCATGTTTAATTATTATTATTGTGTTTGTGTTCATTGTAATATGAGTAACTAATTCTATAATTCGGCAAGAATGATGAAGCACTAGTCATAAAAATCTGTGAGATCTAATTGTGCATGAAAATTAATTGCTGTGAATTTTGGTTTGTTCTCTGTGCATCCTATTATGTCTGATTAATTTAAGCATGCGCAACTTAGATTGAATAGGGTTACAACCAATTAGTACCACAAATCAGTAATTGTTGGAAAGGGCTAATTAGTGGTAAATCTATCGTTTAGATAGTGAGAATACACTGGTAGACATGTTAATACTTGCGTTCTTGGTTAATTTGTCTAAATCTGGTTCCATAAGATCTTAATGCTATCAAACAACTTAGAACTGGCGTTACCAACTAGGTTTGATTTGATAAGAGAAATAGTTAGTTTAAGCGTCTCTTGCTAGCTATCGATAAATTAAGTAGGAACTGGGGTATGTCCGATGCATTCACGGTACCCTATAACTGGTTGGTTCATAGTTGTTAATTAAATATTTGCATCAATGATCAGAACATATGACTAGTGTGGAATTTTTTGAGCCGGATTTCTTCATAACTTGATCTTTTCGAGTCTCTTTCCATTTAGTTAATTTCTCTTTGTTTCCTTTCATTGATAATTATACAATAATTAGTAGTTAATCTCAATCTCTTAAGTAAAAAGTGTGGTGCTAGACACCAAAATTGATCTTTAGAAATATTAAATTGTTAATTTATTCTTTGTGAATTCGACCCTAATTGCTGCTATATTATCTAATATTCTTACCATTGTAGGAATATTTTGGTGGTATTCGACGCCCACCACTATCTCATCGCTATTCTGTTAGCAATAAAGGGTATGTGGAGTGGTGTGCCGAGCCAAAATCTTTCGATCTCAAATAATAGGACAAAAGGTTGAGATTAGGTTGAGACATGATTTACTATAGTTCCGGTATTTAGAACTACCCTAGTCTCAACCAAAAGAATATAGTTCCTCCTTTGGAAATCATTTTGAACACATAATTTCATAAATTCAATGTTCAGTTTACCGTTCGGTGGCACGTACTCCTATAATGTATGGTTTTCTCTTTTCTTAGTTGAATTTTGTTTTTTTAAAATCAACTTCACATGTTCCAATAGCGGAACTGTGATAAGTCATGGCGGCTCTTCCGAAACCGCCCTGATAAGTTTTGGAACCGCCATAATAAAATTGATTAAATGGTATTTGATGGCCCCAAAAAGTATGAAAAAGAAGATTTATGGCCCCTAAAAAATGTGCAGCATCTATGACCCCTAAAAATGAAAATACATCATTTGTGGCCCCAAAATCAATTCCGTTAAAATTATAAATTCCATTAGAGGTAATTTTGTAATTTTCATACTTTATTTAATAAAGAAATAAAAAATTTCTAATGATGTCACCATCTTCGTCGATCAGAACGCGGCCCCACCACCAACGTGTACCACCGCGCTGCCGCCACTCCACCGTTGTGTCGCCTCCCTAGTGCCCTCAGTTCGCCGCTGCTGCAGCTACCAAGAAGGAATAACCGTCGAGACCTCAAAAATCATTGCCGGAAGAGCAGATCGCAGTGACAGCAACTGGAGAAATTAGATTCGGGCGGAAAGTCGGAGCCCATCCCAATTTGGATGGAAACCTGGAGCCAGAGGCGGAGATACGTACGTGCATGGCAGGTCACAGGACCTGCCATTTTCAAAAAACAAATTTAATGCCATAGGGAATAGATTTTTTCGCAGGAAATATTGGTATTAAAAATTTGCCGAAGAAGTTGCAGTTTACCTTTGAGATGAAAAGACGATCAGATAATATATCATTTAACTAATTTCCTTATAAATAGGCGCTGGACTACGTGTTTCATTGCTTGAAAATTTCTTTTTGCAGTTTAGATTTTCCTTATTTTAGCTTTCACATTTAGGATTTCTTTCCTTATTTGATGATTTTTTTTCTAGCAGGAATATTTTTTAAAATTTCTATTCCATATTTACCATAAATATCAAATCTTGCATTATTTTTCCAAAAGTCATTGCAATTTTTTTGAAAAGTGATCAAACGAAAAAAATTACCTTAAATAGTGACCTAGCAAATTTAAAATCCTATCTCCGCCTCTGCCTGGAGCCCACTGCGCCTTCGATCTGGAAGAAAGGGTCGTCGTCGTTGAGCATAGTCTATGCCGTGCGGACCGTCGCCAAATCAGGAACCTGGAGCCTGTGAGATCTGGACAGTGACTGAGTGAAGATGGTGATGACATTATGATGATATCATCATGATTTTAGTATATATATTTATATATATATATATATATATATATATATATATATATTGAACTGGATTTATTTTTTTTAAATTTGTTTAAACCATAAAATATGGAAATTATAAAATTAGTCCTGACAGAATTTAGAATTTTAACGGAATTGATTTTGGAACTACAAAATGATGCATTTTCTTTTTTAGGGACCACAAATTCTGCACTTCTTTTTTAAGGGCCGTAAATCTTCTTTTTCATACTTTTAGGAGCCATCAACTATCATTTAATCTAAATTTTTGTACCACCATGATATATTTTGTACGAATTCCACGTCGGAACTCGATTAAGGGACTATGGTTCCACAAAAATATCACGGTAAATTGGAACCTTGAATGGCCTCTCATGCAATAGTGCTAGTTTAGCTCTAGAACAATATAGATTATACTCCCTCCGTCCCAAAGAGATTTATCCAATTTATCTTTTGGTCTGTCCCAGAGAAATTTACTCATTTCCTATTTTGGCAAAAAATTATAATATAAATTATTAACCTTCTCTCACATACTTCACCAACCATACCACCCACATCAGCGCCACATCATATTTCTTAAAAACTGTGCCAAAAAGAATTGGGTACAACATAGTGGGACGGAGGGAGTACTTAACACAAATGGTTGGTAACCTTCCCTAAATTAATTAATAAATAGTAATTAATGATACACCTAAATTATAATAAACAAAATTTTAGTAGTCTGAAATTAGGTCAACCTGAGTAAAGTGCATTGCAATTAAGTTAAAAATGTACTTATGCACTATTTGCTAGAGATTTTCTGTAAATCAGTTAACTTCGGTTCAATTTAATTTAATTCAGTTCAGTTTAGTTCATTTAATTGAAAATGTAATTTTATGAAATTCAGGTTAATTTAGTCGTGCTGGTTCCATATTTCAATGCATTAATTTTCACTTTAGTTCACTTCAGTCAATATAGCAAATAATAAACTCTAGCAAACAGGGTGTTAATTTAGTTGCATTTGAATCAAAGCTAGCTATTTTAGAGTTTTTTAAAAAAGGTTAAAGCCATAAGCGATGGCACTTTGAACCATAAATGGTGATGCAGGGATAATCCGCACTAGTAAATGGATGCCTCGGAGACTTGTTATGTCCGAGGGCTTAGAAATGTGAATCACTAGACTGCTTGCTGAGATATTTGACTGTCCGAACCCCAAGGCTTCGGATGGAGACGTGTTCTGTATCATCAAATGGGTTCAAAATAGCTCACACACGTCGGGTGGGGGAAAAAAATCTAAAAACCGAAAACGCAACTCGAAAACCGAATTACAAATATGGTTTTTGGTTTGGTTTTGGTTTTTGAAACTCAAATCGAAACCGAACCAAAAACCGAATTTCAACTAATTAAATAATTAATTATTAATAAATATATAAATTAAATAAATTTAGATGAATATAAAAATATTAAAATCAGGTTTTACTATGAATATTATAGTCACTTAGTTTAATATATGAAACCTAGTCTAGAATATGGTTTTATTTGATTTTTAATTGGAATAATAATAGTTTCATTTATTATTAGAATTTTTGAGATTTAAATTATAATTAAAAAAATATTGAATTCGGGTTATTTGCTTTGTTCGGTTTAAAACCAAAAACTGAATTCTGAATTCTGAAAAAATTATTTTCACTCATCTAATCTTTTGTTAAGATTCATAACAAATATAACTTTGTTAAGACCTATTAATACAATTTCAAACAATTTTTTTATTGTAGTTTAAAATTTTCATTTCATGAGCTGAAAACCCCCTAATCTGAACCAATTCATTTGCAGATGATTGAGAGAAATATGCATGCAAATCAAACATCAAGTTGGTTGCATTCAATATGGTAGGTTTCCAGCATTTCAATATTCTAATGCAGGCATTGAAATCAGATTTCTAAATTTGGTAAACGAATTACAGAAGCCATGCGATGGGAACATGCGAGGCACTTAAGTTGTGTGCCGAATCTGCTTAGAGCCTTTTGATTTCTTGGTCAAGGAAATCAAACGGGCGCGTATTACCGATGCTGCCAGCAATAGTAAGTGCAGGTTGGACGTAGAAGCCATGCACCAGGGTTCTTGGGCGGTGGTACTGATTTCTGGATTATTTTAGGGAGCACGTATCACTACCAGAAGAAGTCAGTATTCTGGCGGTTTTTACTCTCCATTTCAGCGGTTTTTATGTTTTGGATAACCACTGCAATAACTAACGCATCTATAGTTTCAGTGGTTATTGCATTGTGGGGCCGGATCAACAAGTCACCCAAATGACTGGACATTCCACCGAGCCGTCTTGTTTTGACTTTGGTCCATTTATTGTTTCAGCGGTTAGGAATTTTGAGACAACAGCTGAAATGTAATTTTATGGGCCAAATTAAACGTCATAGGCCCATTTTGTGTTTCAACTTTTGTGTAGTAATCGCTGAAATGTAAATTTGTGAAAAATGAAAATTTTGAATTAGCCGCCCAAATTTTGGCCAAAATTTTGAATTCCCTCCTAAATTGCAAAGCGCTGAAACGTTATTTTACTGTTACCGGTGTAATTTTTATTATTTTTCCATAAAATTCGGGAATTTAGCAAAACCAATAAATACACATTTAAAATGGGCAATAGTATGATTATCCAAACATTGTTTGATAAACAAAAAATCACAATAAATTCTCAAAATATCCAAAAAGTTGTAGATAACTACTCATCCCCGCCTCAAGAACATTCTTCTAGGATCATTCCGCCATCATTTTTGAATCCATTGATCCACCACAATTAACCATCCGTAGGAAGAATATAGGCATAAGAATAACATTCATCACTCCTTTCATGAATATGAGAAGATAAGAATTGTATGTATGCTCACAATGCACAAAAAGACAAGCAAGTAATTATATTAAATCCCATAGGTTGATTTGGTAGAGAGACGAACGTGAATGATCAGCTGGACATTATCTATGTCCAGCCCTCTTGCTGCCACATTTGTTGCAACTAATGTCTTGAACTTCCCAGTTCTAAATCCTTTAAGGGTAACCTACACACAAGTAAGGTAAGACAATAACCTCTCATCAGTAAAAACTATACTGCTGGTTCAACCTTGCAACCAAGAAAAAATGGTCTTTACCAACACACTTTTTAAAACACTTTTTAATCGGTGTAGTCATAAAGAGATATTAGCACACTATGTTTATTACTAGAACTGACTTCCACAAAATTATGTTGGTATAGGTACATATGAAGACAATATAAATATTATGTCCACAAAAGATCATATTGAGACACTTTATAAAAAGCACATTCCAACAATATATATTTGTGTATGGATATTTACACTATAATGACAATCATTTATGTAGCACAATTAAATTCCAATTAATATTTTATAGTAAGATGGGCAGAAGCTAATTAATAATGTTGTAAAAAAACACAATCACCACATATTTGTAACATTTGCATAATTATTCTTGAAAAATTAGAGAGTTGCTATGAACATAAATTTAGTTTCTTAGAAATTAAATTTAGCTGCACACCTGGGAATGATCTGGGAATTGCTATGACCCATTGTAGCGCTAATGGAGTCTCCAAATCGCTTCCAACTGCACATAGTCATAAAAAGATTAAAAAAATATGCAAAAATGGCTTAAATAATCACAATTGCTATGACCAGCACCCTTCGCCACCGCTAGCAAGGAGAAGGACAAGGAGAAGAAGAGGCCCGTGTCTAGGTCGTCTCGGGTGCTGGTCTACAGTTCCTAAATGGTCGTATTCACCGCCAGCTGAAGTCGAGGACCTCATCTCATGGAAGAGTTGGTGCAACTGCTGCAGTTTACTCCGCTACCATCCTTGAGTACCTGACCACAGAGGTTGTGGAGCTGGCTGGAAACGCTAGCAAGAAATCTCTAAGAGCAATATGCAGAAAATAACAACCTAAATTAATAGAACGATTAATGAAACAGGATTCTGAAAGCCTACTCATAAATATAGAAGAGTATATATATGCTTGCATAGAGTTGCCTGTGATTAATACTATAAACATTTTGTTATATATCAGCCATTATGCCAGTTGTAATTTACAGTGAAATCCTAGATGACCATGGAAGTTGAGTATATTCAAGAGCTAAAGAAAGTTCAAACAATATAGAACCAAGCCCAAATCTTTAAGAGTATAAAAACTCACACTGCCCCTTCTCGATAGAACCAAGCCGAACATGACTCTTTGTAGAAGAAATACTTATCAAGCATCAGAATTTCCCGATGAAGAAAACGAATTAAAATTGAGCATCAGAATTTCCCGTAGATGTATATTACATAAAAATCAAACAACCACATTGAGAAACATAATAATAACCAAAATCAGAGAGGAAGGAAAAAACACAAAATTTTCCAATGCACAAAACAGAGAACAAGCACAACACCACACAAAATTCAGTACACACTATTTAGATTAATTGTATCTGGGATCTACTGATCCAAAGTATCAGCACCCTTTTCCATTGCTCTCTTCTTCTTCATCCACTTTTCCTTTGCAATAACCCATTAAAAAATTACAACAAACAAATTTAAATAAAAAATAATTCTTACACCATTTGAATGAAAAAATAATGAACCTTTACCATTTGAGGCTACTATTGATGTCCGTCGACTGGTTCATCGCCGACTAGAGAGTTTGAAGGAATGGTGGTTCTTTTCTCTGTTGTGCCTGTCTTGGGACTTTTTCCTCAATCCCCAATTTGATTTCCAGCCTAATAATCCGCGTCTTAACCGAAAGATATTGATAGAATTACTTCTTAAAAGATTACAGTGAAATCCTAGATGACCATGGAAGTTGAGTATATTCAAGAGCTAAAGAGTTAAAACATAAACAAATACAAAAAACGGTACCGAGATCTCAATCAGGATTGGCGGAGCTACAATCAATGAGTGGCGAGCAATCGGCAGCGACGGCGCTCGAGGGGAGTGACGAGCAATCGGGCGGCGACAGCGTCGGGCACAGTGGCGAGCAATCAGACGGCGACGGTGCGGGCAGAGTGGGAGCAATCTGGCGGCAATTTTGTTTATATACCATGAAAAAAAAAAAAAAAAATTCCTATTATTGCATAAACTTGTTTTCCTAATTTTGTTTACCTACAATGAGAGTATTTCGTTTGTATGTGCAAAAACATGATTGATATTATTATGGCTAATTAAAATTATTTTTGTTAAAACATTATATAAAAAACAAATATATACCATTTTAATATCACTATATACCTTTTTAATATCGTGAATGGTTGAGATTCAGTTGATGAAAACTATTGGCGGTTTAGATCAATTCATTGAATCAATGTGGGTTTAAGGTGTTAGTGGATTTAGGGTTTTAGTTTTTGACATTTACACGTATGCCCCGAATATTTTATAATATTAATAAAGAGACTAAATATTTTTTGAAATCATCAATTTCACTCAAATTCTAAGTTTTCTAATCTTCAGGCGCATTTTATAGTTTTATCTTTATGATTCATGAAAATGGAAATGAAAAGAATTACATTTAAAACCATCAATCTAACTTTTGATAAATTCTAAGTTGACCCCAATAAATTTTGAGAAATTTTAAAATTAATTTTATGAATGTATAACGAGCATGAGATGAGTTATATACACTATATCATTGTAACAAACAATGATAATAATATTTAGCATATACAATCGAATTATTCCAATAAAATTTTGTGTTAGTTTTTTATTATGAATTTTTGTCAATGATTCGATCATTGCTTATATACGATTTAGATGGTTTGGAATGTAAAATAATGTAGGATAAAAGTTATTTTATTTGAAGTTTGTACAAATTAATCATAATTCATAAGTATTCATTACAAACATAGTGTGCATGTTTAAGTAATGAGGTCATGTATTAGTAGTGAACATTCATTCAGACATCAACTTTCTTACTGCAAGTATCCTCAAATGTTTGTTTTTTGTTTCTAAAATTGTATAAATAGTCTCTCATATATGTAAAATGAATATTATGATCTAAAATTTCAATTATTTTGTTTTAAAAAATGAAATTATTGCTAATTTTGTAAAGTTCATATGTATTACGTGTTCGCATGTCCTGGCGACACATCTCACCCATGAGATTGTGCCACGTCATTTCCAGTCATTTTGTGTATGTGGGGAGAAGACGCGTGTTAAATGTGGATCTATCAATAAAAAAAAAAATTTATTAAAAATGTTGCAGCGCTTATGAAATTACAAGATAGCAATTGGTTTATGTTGCTTTTACTCATTAAACGCTGCAATGGAATTTTGCTTAGCTGGCGGTAGGTGGAGCATTTATTACGGCCCCATCATAGTTGAATTAATAATCATTATTCATAACTGCGGTTGACAAAACCCCTATCCCAGCAACCGAAATCCATTGCCTTAACGACATCTCAAGTCAAACTACGGTCAAACCGTTGAAACGCATGATTGGGCCGTTTGGTTTGTTTGTACAGTGTTTATTCTATTTCAGCCCAATATCATACCCGTAAAGATTTCTCAGCCCAGTCAACATATTCCACACATGAAAAGTTACCGAGTCCTCCGTTTCAGCGGTTTTTGTTTGTACCGCTGAAACATTTTTCATCCATCTATATTATTTTAATGGCGGAGTTGAATTTTCAACATTTGACCCATATCATTTTAGCGGTAGGTTTGCAAACCGCTACAATGGATATTAATATTGTATTCGTCCCGTTGAATTTTCCGCAAAAGCTGACGTGACTTAAGGCAAATGGTTTAACTATTTGACCCATCAACAGTTTAAACCGCTGAAATACCTGTTTCAACGGTTTTTATTTTTGGATTGCGGCGGTTAATTGTTATAACCGCTGGAACATTAATAGCGCTGCTATGCGATTTTTTCCTGGTAGTGTATTAATCTGGTAAGATTCCGTTTACATGATGCCTTTAATTATTTCATTATCACTTTTATTTTTATTTTCTTGCTTATTTGCACGTCATTTGCACATAAATTGTTCGTCAGTGTAATGGGATTCAATTGGTTGCACTAAGACTCTTATTTGGTCTTATGTGTATTATGTTCTGTTTTTTATTTTGGTTGAGGAGCCATGAATAATCCTCCCATCTCTGATGGTTTTAGCTTAAAAAAAATAAAATTGGTTGCACGTCTTTTTTTTTTTTAAGGTGAAACCACCAATGGTGGTAGGAGTCTTATTTATGGGATCCCAAGCCCAAAAAAAAAGGGTGGGAGGGGTACAACACGAGGACTTCCCAGGGGGTCACCCATCCTAGTACTGCTCTCGCCCAAACACGCTTAACTTCGGAGTTCTAATGGGATCCGGTGCGTTAGTGCTGGTTGCACGTCAATTCAGTAAAAATACAATTTGATGAAATTCATGTTAATTTAGTTATGTTGATTCTTTTTTTCAATACATTAATTTTCACTTTATTAGATCAATCTTGTTCGATTCAGTTCAATTCAGTAAGAAATAAACTTTAGCAAATATAGCCTTAATATAACTTGAAAATGAGATGATCAACATTCTTCTTTAGTTTCAATTAATTAAGACTGATCTCAAGGAGATGTCCTCTTTCGAATAATAATTTTTTTTAATATAATATGTATATACTCGGTACTCATAAACAATTTTTAAGAACTAGCTAGATAGTACAAATTGTTCCAGGATCTTCAAATTTATTTCGACAACTTACCAAATAGAACACGCAACTCCTAAATCACCGATGATGATGCATGAGCATCCTTTATTGGACTAAGGTCCTATGGTAAGAAGAATCCAGACTCAATTAATCTTTGAAGATAGTTGTGCATCAATCCTCAGCTTTAGGATTTTGCATGTAGGTATATATATTTGATAGCAAAACTTATTAAGTTATAGATAAAATTCTATACGACCATGACTTATAATCTTATTCGATTATGAATTAAATTGAATTATATAGTAATCATATTTTTTATTACAAAAATTCAGTAGGGTAGTAATATTATTTATTTTTATATATTATTGTAGATGTAAATACTTATTTTAAAATGAAAATATAGATTTATTGTTTATAATAGGAGCATTCCTCCTATTGGCTATGGGTGGCCCATCTTCTGGAGTGGATGGTTTAATTTTATTTTTGACACCCTCCAAAATTTAAATTACTTTCATATTTATTTATTTATTTAATTTTTATTTTATAAAATTTATTTACAACTATTATCCACCAACTACTAGCATCTATATGTTGTGACTTAAATGTAGGGTGTTAGGTTAGTTAATAGATGAGTAACAGGACGTAAAAGTAAAACATCATCTCTGTTTAATACGTGTCATTTGCTGCTCAACAGTGTTAGGTGAATCAACTGTATATATAGCCTCGTTCCTTCTGTCAATTCACCAACTTCTTCAACCACTTTTCTTCTACCAGGTACTGCTGGTCTATCATTCCTCCCCTCTACCAAGTACTGCTAGTCTATCATTCTTTGATTAGATCTTCTTCATCGTGTGTATGTAATAATCAGTTGTACATGAACATTGAACCCATATCATCAATGACTATACTATATTCATATATTTTACATCTCACACCATAAGCTTTAGATTAGATTGTTAAATTAATGTTCCTAGGGCTTATGTGAATGATGATTCACCATTACTCAAGGGCATGTAAGTAAATTCGTTGCTCTCCTTTTCTAATCTTATTCATTCTAATAAAAACTCTGATAGGGGAAAACCAAAATAAATATTTATGGGAGGACGATTGGATTTGGCGGCGGGGTTTCAGTTGAGCAATAGTTGGCTTGGCCTCATAGATGGATTCTCTACTTTGTTCATTCTCAGATGTGGGGGAAACACGGAGTCATATATACTTGATGATACCTGAATCCTGAAGGTCAGAGCATCTCGAATAGTGGTATGACAATGGGCTCGAAGCCCAAGTCTCGAGTATATTTACGGACAGGTCCATTGCCCATCCGGGTATGTGGTAACGTGATTCCAACATGCATGGAAACTAATACCGAGTAAACTAATATACATGAATACTATTTCTTCACCATCAAGAAATGTTCCAAACCCTAGAAGAAATCGGGGATCTACTCCCCTGTAAATACACATGTTCATTGTATTTTTAATTCATTCATCAATACACAATACTCTCTACCAGAGTAACTAGACTTATCTATCTAATCTATCTAATGTAAGCATCGAAGAGTTTACCCACCTAACTGAGGGCTTGAACAGACAAGGCATTACACATCGGTGTCTCAAGATACTTCAATACTCATACCAAATCAACGTTGTTCCACTTAAGTAAAGGCAAAAAAAAATAAAAATCAAAACATAAAGTTACTTATATGACATCGTTTTGGGTGGGTAAATACAAAGGAACATAGCAGAAGGTCGAACGCTAACTTGGCAGATTTTGAAAGGGAAACATAACTTGGCAGAACGCTAAAATTTGGCAGCGCATTACTATTTTATCATCAAATGTTAAGGAATGATTTCAGCATGCCTACAAAGATTTCATACCAAATACTCTCATGCATAGATCAATACCTCTAAACACACAAAATTTATTGCACAAAAAATATACAAATAGACAAATTAATGATATAGTGACAATTTACACATAACTCTTGGAAAAACATAACTTCATTTATAGAATTTAAAAATACCAAAAAACTGAATTTATGGCTGACCACTGCTTGCTAAAACAAGCATCCATAACTTCTTCCCAAAGCAAGTCCAACTCATCTGAAATCTTGACCAACAAAAAGTTACTGCATGAGATTTCATACCCAAAAAGGTGTTAGGCCTTATTGCTAGAGATTATATTTTTTTGTTTTACTAAACTGAACCGAACTGAATTATATTGATTTATTACGTGTTTTACGCTAATAATGTAGAAGGTGTTGATAATACTGGCCCAGAATCCGGCTGGGCCAGAAAGGTCCGCGGCCCATGACTATCAAAGCGATACCTTTCCCGCTGGATAGTACGTCCGGATAAGGAAGAGGACATATGATGACAAAAGAAGTGGTCCTGCACCTTATCCCCAAAGCAGGTAGAGCTCGGCTATAAATACTAGTCTCAAACAGTAAACAAGGTATGTGACTTATATCTCTCTACTTTATATTGAGAGCACCTCCCGTACGTTTTCCTTCTTCGCTACCCCATCTCATCATCACGCCGGAGCTTCTTCCCCGGGACACCTCCCGGGGATTGTTTTGCAGGATTGAAGCGGGCTGATCAAGGAGGGGACCCGGATAGCGTCTACTGCCGGGAGACGGACGGATTTTGGTAGCATCAATTGGCACGCCCAGTGGGACCCTTCCACCTTCGCATGATGGAGTCGCCAAGGAGAGGGCGCGGGCGCCCGAAGAAAAATGCGGCACCCTCAGGGGGAGGTTCTCTTCCACCCCCGGGGGATGAGGTAACCTTGAGGCAGTTGCAGGAGGAGGCTAGACACCGGCGGGAGCTGGGGGTACCGCAGGATGGCCATGTGGAAACGGCCTCCGACGAAGCTGACTCGGAAGAAGAGTACCAGAAGGAGCAAGAACCAAGGCCCGCCGGGGGAGGCAGTCCCCAGACCCAGGGACCTGAAGCCCGGGAGGAGGGGCAATCCTTAGCCGAGGCGGAAGAATTGGCGGCGGTGGAATTCATGAGAGCCAACAAGGAGTTGTACCGCCAGTGGGTACTCTCTACCCGGGAAAATCGTAGGCGGAGGGAGCCTGGGGGAGACCAGGCAGGACCTCTTCGGGGGTACCAAAGAGAGGTTATCGACCTGGACGGAGTCGTTCAGCCGCCAAGGGTACAGGGGCGTGTGAACTCTTCCACCGTCCCACCTTCATTCCCTCCAAGTCTCGGGGTCGGAGGGGGAATGGCCACGGGACAACAATCGAATTTGGTTCCACACGCTCCACCCTATTACCCGCGTTCCAGCTGGGGGGCGGGACAAATTGGATATGGCCTGCCAGCCGTGACGGTGGAGTCGTTGGGTTATCAGGCCCCTGGAACCCAGGGGAACCCGATCCAGTATTCCTTGCCCATGCACGGATCAATGGGGATGAACTATGGTTACCAAGAGAAATACTATCGGGAGGACGATAGGATGCGGGGCTATCAGGTGGCTCAGCAGGACCCCAACTCTTTGGAGGCTCGACTAGACAAACTAGTGGGAAGAAACGGAGCTAAACCTACCTCCCCTTGGGTACCTCGAGTGCTTGCGTACCCATGGCCGCCGGGCCTTCGGACCCCGGAGGGAATCCCAACATACAATGGAGAAACAGACCCGGAAGAGTTTGTCAGGACGTACCAGAACCTGATGGTGTCACGGGACTTCCCGGAGGAATTAAGATGCAAGCTGGTGGGCTGTTACCTGAGAGGAAATTGTCTTTCATGGTTCGATTCCTTGCCTCGAGAAAGTCTCAGGGATTACTATGATTTCTCGAAGGCCTTGCTGTTCAGATACGCTGGATTAAAGAAGGAAGGGAAGCAGTTGACCGAGCTTTTGGCTACCCGGCAGAAGGCCGCAGAAGGGTCAATGGAGTACTATCGAAGGTACATGGACGATAGCATGAAGGTTGTCGACAGGCAGCAGCAGGAGAAGGCGGTGATTAGCGGGTTTATAAACGGCTTGAGGGATATGGCGTTGTTCCAGAAGTTGATGGAAAATATCCCGGAAACCTTTCACAACTTGCAAATGGCGGTGCAACTATACTGCGCGGTTAATGATGCCACGCGAAAGAGAAAGGAAGAATCTGGGGGATTTCTCCCGGACAAGATAGAAAGAAGGAGAGCGGCAGACCCAAGTAGGAGAGACCCCGCCCCCGCAACAGCAAACCGGGCAAGGGCGGACAGTTTCACCCCGCTCAGCAAATCCCGGACGGAGATTCATTCTATTCACAAGGATCTGTTCCCGGATCCGTTGCCTATCCATGGGACCCCGTCTAGGGAAAACGCGGACAAGTGGTGCGCCTACCACAAGTCTTACGGGCATGCGACAGAGGGGTGTAGGATGCTGAGGAACGAGATAGAAAAACTGATAGAGCGGGGACAGCTGAGAGATTGCGTAGCAACGGAGGCAAAAAAGGAGAATCCCCGGGACCAACCTCAGGAGCCGCCCCGCAGGAGGTGGAGGCCTAACCCGGGGAGAGGAAACGGGAGAAACCAAGGCAACCAAGGCAACAGGGCCCCAGGGAGGCCTGCCATAGCCGCTGCACCGGTTCAAGCAGTGGAGCCGGCCCCAATACCCAACAGGATGATCAACGTAATCAGTGGAGAAGTTGGAGAAGCATGCCAGTCAGTTTCCGCTATCCGGGCCCGCACCCGGTATGTTCCCCCGGGGGAGGTTCAGGGGAAAAGGTTTCGCCCCGATGAAGCTCTCACTTTCTCTGAAGCGGATGCAGCCCCGCCGCAGATACCCCATTCTGACCCGATGGTGGTAACGGCGGAGATTGAAGGCTTCTTGGTCAAAAGGGTGTTTGTGGACGATGGGAGCAGCGTGGAGATCATGTTCGCTTCTTGTTTCGATCAGTTGGGAATTGGGAGACAGAACCTTAAACCTCCCCTATCTCCCCTGTCGGGGTTCACGGGCAAACCCGAAGTTCCATTAGGTGTTATTCCCCTCGCAGTGTGTATGGTGGATGAGAAGGACCGGAGCAAAAGGGTCTCGGTGACATGCAACTTTGCGGTTATTGATGCACCCTCGCCGTACAACGTGATCATAGGAAGGCCATGGCTAACTCAAGCCCGGGCAGCGAGTTGTCCGTATCTATTGACGATGAAGTTCCCCACTGCGCAAGGTGTGGCGGTCGTACGGGGTAGTCAAGTAGTCGCAAGAAGTTGCATGATGACGGCGGTGCTGGACGCAAAGAAAGCAGTAGGGGTGGTACACGGGGAAGTTCCCCGCCAGGAGTTGGAGGAGATGCAGGTGGCGGACAAAGGGACGGTCACGGTGGGAAAAGACTTCCCGGAGGAAGTAAAAGGCGCACTAAAGGAACTTTTGGCCAAATATCAGGGAGTATTCTCGTGGAGCCCGGAGGACATGGTGGGGGTGTTACCAGAGTTGGGGGTACACAAGTTGAACATAAGCCCTGCAACTAAACCCATCAGGCAGAAGAAAAGGCCTGTAGCACCGGAAAGAGCAGAATTTATAAAGAATGAAGTAAAGAAGCTGGAGAGAGCCGGGGTGGTCGAGGAAATCATCTACCCGGAATGGATAGCTAACCCGGTCTTAGTAAAGAAGCACGATGGAAGCTGGCGTATGTGTATTGACTTTACGGATTTGAACAAGTGCTGCCCCAAAGACAGCTATCCTCTCCCGAATCTGGACCGGCTGGCAGAGGCTATTGCGGGGTATTCGGTGCTGGCCTTCTTCGACGCACATAAAGGGTATCACCAAGTGCAGATGGATGAGGCAGACAAGGCGAAAACCTCATTCATCACCGATTTTGGAACCTTTTGCTACAAGAAGATGCCCTTCGGGCTAAAAAACGCGGGGGCTACGTACCAGAGAATGGTGGACAAACTCTTCAAGGATCAAGTGGGAAGAAACATGGAGGTATACGTTGACGACATGGTGGTTAAAAGCAGGGCTTACGGGGCTTTCTTGAATGACCTGGAGGAGATGTTCGAAAAGCTGGAACGGAGCAATCTAAAGCTGAACCCCTCCAAAAGTACCATTGGAGTGGGTGCCGGGAAGTTCTTGGGGTTCATGGTGTCAAGCCGGGGCATCGATGTCAACCCGGAGAAGGTGGAGGCCATAGCCAAGATGACCTCTCCCAGGTCAGTGAAAGAAGTACAGCGGTTGACAGGGTCTCTCGCGGCTCTCAGCCGATTCCTATCAAAGGGGGCAGATAGGCAGTTGCCTTTCTTCAATATACTCAGGAGGGCCAAGGCGTTTGAGTGGTCCGAGGAATGTGAGAAGGCGTTTCAAAGTCTGAAAGAGCATCTTCAACAGTTGCCAACTTTAAAGAAGCCACTCCCGGGGGAGGAGCTTTTCCTGTACATAGCGGCGTCCCGGGAGGCGGTCAGTGCCGTGCTAATCAAAGAAGAGGAGGGAAGGCAGCACCCAGTCTATTTTGTTAGCCGGGCACTTCGGGGGGCAGAAACCCGGTACACCGAGTTGGAGCAGTTGGTTTTGGCTCTGGTGCATGCTTCAAGGAGGCTTAAACCCTACTTCCAGGGCCACCCCATAGTGGTCCTTACCAATTACCCGCTAAGACAGGTTATGTTCAAGCCGGAGGCATCAGGGAGAATGATGAAATGGGCCATAGAGCTGGGAGAATATGAAATCCGGTATGAGCCAAGGAGGGCGATCAAGGGCCAGGCCCTAGCGGACTTCTTGTTGGAATCAGAAGCAAGGATCAGTGAAGAACAAGAGATGCCTGAATCTCCGGAGAATACAACGAAGGCCGGGACAGACCTGACTTGGAAGTTGTATGTGGATGGATCGGCGCACTCCGGGGGCAGTGGAGCAGGAGTATTGTTGGTCAGCCCGGAGGGGAAGGAGTATCCCTATGCAGTCCAATTCGCTTTCAAAACAACCAACAATGAAGCTGAGTATGAAGCCTTGATCGCGGGGTTAAGGTTGGCAAAGGAGATGGAAATCAAAACCCTCACGGCACACAGTGATTCCCAGATTGTGGTGCAGCAAGTAAAAGGAGAGTATGAAGCCCGGGAAAGGAGCCTGCAAAGGTACTTGGAAACGGTAAAACCTCTGATAGCCGGGTTTAAAGCCTTCAACTTGGTTCAAGTTCCCCGGGAGCAGAACAGTAAGGCAGACGTTTTAAGCAAGTTAGCTTCTTCGGAATTAAAACCTGAGCCCGACCAAAAGCTGTACATGGAGGTACTGGGAAGAAGAAGCTACCAGGAGAGCGATCAAGTAATGCTGGTGAACGAGGAAGAGTCCTGGATCACGCCCATGCGGGCGTACCTAGAAGAAGGAACTACCCCGGAGGATAAGGCTCAGGCTCGAAAGCTAAGAGTGAAGGCGCCAAAGTATGTGATTCAGGAAGGAGAGCTGTACAAAAGAGGGTATCTCCAGCCGTTACTAAAGTGTGTAGAAAGGTTGGAAGGCCAACACCTCATCCGGGAGGTGCACGAAGGTTCTAATGGGAGCCACCAAGGGGCTCGCACCGTGGCCAGAAAGATCCTAAGACTGGGGTATTACTGGCCGACGTTGTTCAAAGATGCGGAAGAACATATACAGAAGTGCTCGGCATGCCAGGCATTTGCCCCGCTAATCCACGTTCCCCGGGAAGAATTAGTCGGAGTCACAGGAGTTTGGCCGTTCAGCAGATGGGGAATTGACTTGGTCGGACCATTCCCGACTGCCCCGGGAGGAGCCAAATACTTGATTGTGGCGATCGACTACTTCAGCAAATGGGTGGAGGCAGAACCGCTCACCAACATACGGGGACTAACTTGCGTCAAGTTTTGCTGGAAGAACATCATCTGTCGATTCGGCATCCCGAAGGTCATAGTCACAGACAACGGGGCGCAGTTCGAGAACGATCCTTTCAAATCATGGTGTGTTAAGCATGGCATAGAGCAGAAGTTGACATCGGTGTACCACCCCCAGGCGAACGGGCAAGTAGAGGTCACCAACCGCACCATCATCAAGGGACTAAAAACTCGCTTGGAAGGCGCGCGGGGAAATTGGATCTGGGAGCTACCCAGCGTTCTTTGGGCCCATAGGACTACGGAAAGCTCGGCTACCGGGGAATCCCCGTATGGCTTGGTGTACGGGTCAGAAGCAGTAATACCCGCAGAGATAGGGATCCCAAGCCCTCGAACTCAATACCAGCGCCCGGAAGAAGAAAACGATGGACGACGCCTTGACTTGGATCTCCTGGAAGAAAAGCGAGAGAATGCGGCACTTCAGGAAGCCAAGGTGAAGGAGCGAGTAAAGAGGTATCATGACAGAAGGGTGCGGAAAGAAGTTTTCACCTCGGGAGACTGGGTAATGAGGAGAAACGATAAGAGCCACCAAACCTCGGAGGGCAAACTTGCGCCCAACTGGGAAGGGCCATACAAGATCAAGGAAGCATACCCGGGAGGGAGCTATGTGCTGGAGGACAAGCAGGGAAAGGAGATCCCCAGAAGGTGGAACGTAGCTAACCTGAGAAGGTTTTACGGGAAGTAGAGCGCCCCGCATCGTACCACAGCTACTGAAGCATGAATATGCTAAGGCATGAGTATGCCAGGCATGGATATGCCCCCCGGAAAGCGTGAATACGCTAAGCATGAATATGCTAGGCATGAATATGCCAGGCATGGATATGCCCCCCGGGAAGCGTGAATACGCTAAGCATGAATATGCTAGGCATGAATATACCTCCCCCGGACGCATGAATATGCCCGGAGAGATAACCCAACGTCTGGCCTCGTTCCGGGTTTAGAAAGGATTTGTAAAAAGGGACCCATGGGTAGCTCCCATTTGGGTGCCCCGCTAGAGTGGACCCGGAGCTCGAACGAAGCCCGGGGACCAAGAAATGTAGTGTTGTAAGGAAGAGTTAATGAGAAGGGTCCTTTCGAAAAGCAATTTTATTCAATCGTTAAATTACATAAGAAATTTATACATCGCATAAACATGCGGTCAAATTGCAAAGGAACAGATACATAGAATTTTACGTACAAGTATTCCTATCTATTTGCTACTAAACCCACTTGGGACCTGACCCGGAAGCACCCTCAGGGTTGCCCGGGCGGAAACCCCCTCCGAAGAATTGAGAGGACAGGAGATCTTCGGCAAAACGGGCATCCGGGGCTTGATTCCACGCAAGCTCCTCTTCCAGTTGCGCAGCATCCTCTTCATTCAGTTCGGGGATAGGCACGACCACAGATCCCTCTGGAAGCGGCTCCGCCAGGCGCATCCTTCTCACCCCGGCAGAGGTGACGAACCTGTACTTAGGAAACATGACTGCTGCACTTTTCCCCTTTTCCTCCCGACTAATACGAGCACCTTCGGCGGTCTTAATCCCCTTTGTAGTGACCCCAGAGTCGGCAATCTCCCGGATGCGTCTTATCCGGCGGGCCACCTCCTCCGGGTCAATAGATACAGTCATGTCCTCATACCTTTCGTATGCCACGTCCACCTCCACACGGGCAGGAACTCGGCGAAGGCTGGAGGGATAGGGCTCAACTTCTCCCGCGGCTATCTTATTATGCCATTCAACAGCATCCAGATAGGCCTTATGATGAGGAGCTCCCTCACCAAACCTCTTCGGGTTAGCCTCCATACGCTCTATCGTCCTGCGAACCCCGGCTGGAATATCGGTAAGAGGAGATACCCCAACTAAGCCATTCTTGAGACCAAGCAGGTGGTAGGATAGCCGGGTGATTAATAAAGCATCCTGGAGGACCCTATTCCTATGAGTAAGGGACCGATTCTCCTTCTCAAAGTCGCAGAGAAGCTTGTTCTGAGCGGAGCGGGTCTCCAACGTCCTCAGTTTCTCCTGCGCCCGCTCTAGTTCACCCCACACCATGCCTAACTCTTTGGTAGTACGATGCTGGGAGTCATCGTGAAGGGTTTGCAGCTCAGCTATGGTCTTATGAGAGTTCAGGGCCTCCCGCATATGATCAGAAGCAAGGTCGAAGCACTGGTTCAACGACCCGAACTTGGCATCAACTGCCTTAAGAAACGCCACCAGCACCCGGATCGACCCAAACTCTCGAAGGAAGCATTCCAACCCCGCCTCAGCTAATGCCCGGTTAGCCTGATCGCCTCCAAACCGCCAATGGGCTAGCTTCCTTTGAAGGAAAGAGCATTGGAGGCACCCAGCGCGGGGGAGAGAGAAGTAGGTGCCGGAAGAACTAACAGGATGAGGAAAAACATAAGGCATGGGCCCATGCGGGAGAATCTCCTCTAAGGGACGCTCAAACTACAAAAAAAAAACAGTAATATCATTAAAAGGTAGAACTTGTCATTAATCAAAATAGGCACCAAGGCCAAAGTTCTACATACACTTCCCCGGGGGAAGGAAAGCTACAAAAGGCTTAAAAAAGGAAAACTACAAGGGAAAAGGCAGGCTAAAGTCTAGAGTTATACATGGTCTTCAGTAGAATGCCCCTCTCCCGGAATAGCGTGAGCTCTTTCGAACCTCCTCTCCAGCTCCACCAGATCCTCAGTGGTCCATTCAGGGCCGGCATAAGCAGGGGCGTCCACGGCAGGCTCATCAGCGGACCGTTCAGGGTATCCCACCTTCCGCGTAGCCTTCCGGGTTTGATAGAGAAGGTCATCTTGACCCGCAGCAAGGCCAACTCGGTAGTCCCCCCCTTGGACTTGAACTGCTTGGTACCCAAAATTGTCGGGCACCGCGCAGTATTCGAGATAGTTCTCTGCCCAATGGGGTGTCTCTGGGACGACCCCATAAACATTGAAGTCCTCGGAGCCAGGGTCGGGGCAGGAGGCCTCACAGATTGCAGGGAGCTTCATCTTCCTGATATCAGAAGCAGAGGAAGCCCGGGAGGACATCTCCAGCGATCGCCACAGCTGGGGCACCAAACTTTCCAGACTCGCTTCCTGAAGATCCCGGAAGCGATGGTTTAACAGGTCATTGGCCTTGGGCCGATAGTAGGACGCCTGGGCATCAAGACGCGCAGGCCCGGGCAACCAACCCCGCAAACTCCGATACATCTCATGACAGGCGTCCGCGCTGGCCGCAGCGGCAATCCCCTCCAGCTTCTTCTCGAATGCCTCAGAGCGGAGGAGCTTCTGTGTGATGGCATTAAAGGCCTCGAGCTGAGAGCTCTTCTTGTCCTTCTTCAGTGCGGAGTACTTCTTTTCCACCTCCGCCAACTTTTTCTCTTTGTCAGCCAGCTTCTTTTTGGCCTCTTCTAGTTGGACCGCGAGGCCATCTTGTCCGGCCAGCTTCTCCCTGGTCTCGCGGAGTTCCCTCTCCATCTTGACAAACAGCCCCGCGCTGTATTTGGAGTAGGTCCGGTTCAATGCCTCGGCAAACTGAGAATCCGCCAGGACGGCGTCGGCAAAGGCAATGCTCTGCAAAGAAGAAGCAAGAAAGTAAGAAAAACGGAGGAATTACCTTAGATAAAAGATCTAGAACAGCGGTTACCTCTTCTTTTTCTTCCGGGATAGCTTCGGAAGCAGTAGCCCGTGGAGGAGGAGGAGGAGGGAAGTCGTGGGTCCTCTGACGAGAGGAAGGGGGCGACCCGGATAGCTCGTTAGGAGGCGGACGTTTGAACCGCGAGCTTGCCCCACCGCTGTAAGTAGGGTGTTGGATGAAGGATCGACGCCCGGGAGTAGGTGCCGAGCTGGGAGTAGCACGGGCCTCAGAAGAAGGCCCGGAGGGTGTCTGCTGGCGAGACTTGGGCGGCGCACGAGGCCTCTGAGGGACAAGAGCGGGGTTCTCGGGGGGAGATGGCCCAGGTTGGGAAGCTACTGGCGGTGTCGAAGGAGTTTGTTGATCTGAATGAGCATTCCCCGTTAGAGCATCACCCCCGGAAGACCTGTCGGTGGGGGCCATGACGTCCGCGTGCAAGGAAGGTTGAACTGGAACAGAGAAAACAAGGAAGTTAGCAAGCAAAAAAAAAAAAAAAAAAAAAAGAAAAAGTTCGGAAAAAACAAGATAAGAAATAAAGTCTTAACGGGCACCTCCATCCGGCCACACCGCAGAGATGCGCGGGAGCGTGAAGAGGTCGTTGGGGTAAATCCCGCGAGGCCAGAAATAACCCGCGTTCCCACTCTTATAAAAAACCTCCATATCTAAGGGGGAAAGACGGAGGAAACTGTGGTCACTAGCAACGGCCGCAGGGAGGTTGGACAGAGGCTTCTTGTCCTCTGGAAGAATGGAATCGTTCCAGGCGGGCATGGGATAAACCCGGGAGTCGCACAGGAAGAAGCCTTTGGAAAGATACCCCTTGGCTGATCGGGGTTTGCTCAAGAGGAAGTCCTTTATCCCCGAACGGATGTTGAAGGAGAAGACGCCCGGGAAAGAGGCGTGCGCCTTCCGTAGTGCGTAAAAAGAGCGAAAGAGGAGGAGAGTAGGAGAAATGGCGCATCTAGCGCAGTTGAGAAGGAAAGCCAAGATCAGAGCCACCCCGTTAGGATGCATCTGGGCCGGGGCTATCTTATAAAAGGTAAGTATCTCGAGGAAGAGAGGAGGGAAGGGAAGGCTGAGCCCGTATTGAAAGTGTATACGCGGGATGCACGCGGCCTCTCGCTCGGAGGCCCCCGGGGGGAGCTTGGATAAGGAGGCATTAAGGGGAAGAGGAATGAAGGATCGCTTGGCTAGATCCAAGACGTCCCTATCTATAGGAGGAGAGTCCCCGGAAACATCGAAATACTTAAGCCCTAATGGGCGCACCCCGTGAGTAGGCCCCCGGGGAACATCGTCGCCAAGCCCTTCGTCAAAAGCCTCCTCCCCTAAATCCTCCCGGGCATGACCAGGAGAACAACCTTGGCGGGAACTCTTTTCTTCCAGGGCGAATGAGTCAAGGGTGTCTCGTTCCCGGGGAATATCGGAATCCTCGGAACGAGCGCCCAGGGAAGAATTCGGAGAGGAAACAGGGTTATCGACAGTCCTAAAATGGATCTCGTACGGGCTCTGAAACTCTTCGGTATCCAGAGAGGAGTTGGAGTGAAGTGGGGAACCCATAGAGAAGAAGAGAATAAGGAGATAGGGCTTACTTGGCTGAAAGGGCGAAGGAGCGAATGAGCAGAGCGTCTGGAGAAATTTTGCAGAAAGTAAATTAGGGAGAAGGAGGTCAGGCCCCTTATATAGACGGAGGAATAGGAACCGCCACCTCAAAAGGTGGAAAAGCAATAATGACACGATGAACGAGACAATGATCAATGCAGAAGAGGAAAAGGCAGCGTCGTCAGAAACCCATTTTAGCACGGATGGGACCTACCAGGAGAGTAGCAACCAAAGAGGGAGCATTTAAGACCAGTTCCCCGCGTCATGAAACCCGGATGACTGGTCTGGGGGGCTAGTGATAATACTGGCCCAGAATCCGGCTGGGCCAGAAAGGTCCGCGGCCCATGACTATCAAAGCGATACCTTTCCCGCTGGATAGTACGTCCGGATAAGGAAGAGGACATATGATGACAAAAGAAGTGGTCCTGCACCTTATCCCCAAAGCAGGTAGAGCTCGGCTATAAATACTAGTCTCAAACAGTAAACAAGGTATGTGACTTATATCTCTCTACTTTATATTGAGAGCACCTCCCGTACGTTTTCCTTCTTCGCTACCCCATCTCATCATCACGCCGGAGCTTCTTCCCCGGGACACCTCCCGGGGATTGTTTTGCAGGATTGAAGCGGGCTGATCAAGGAGGGGACCCGGATAGCGTCTACTGCCGGGAGACGGACGGATTTTGGTAGCATCAGGTGTAACATTATTCCATGATTTATTATTAAGCACTCCAAAATTAGTAAAGCCTAAGCCAAATTGGAGTATACGTTGAACCTTGTTGTTTGAATTTTTTAAATTTTTTTTTGAATTGGTAACACATAGTTGTGGGTTTTTGCTTAAAATATGTGCATTTTTAGTTCCGCACGTAACTTGCACAAATTTGTCTGAGGCATGTTTAACTACTAATATCTATGGCGTGTGTATGAAATTAATGTTTAATATACTAGTTTTCATAGTTAAATTTTAAAATAGTAATTAAAGAGTGTTACCATTAAACTAATAATGTAGAAGGTGCAACATAATTCCATGATTTATTATTAAGCACTCCAAAATTAGTAAAGCCTAAGCCAAATTGGAGTACACGTTGAACACTTGCACCTAGTTGTTTGAATTGGTAACACGGAGTTATGGGTTTTGCTTAATTCCGCGGTGGAATCCTTGTTTTATGTTTTATGTTTCATTTATGGCAAATTCTCATTTGACACCTGTCTCAAATGAAACCAAAGATTATATGAGACTGTTATTGATTGAATTTGTCGTTGGTGATTTTTAAACTCGCCGATTTCCTTGATTGAATTTGTCGTTGGTGAAATTGACCAAGGAAATGATCAAGAAAATTGACCGAAAGATCAAGCAAATTGAACGAAAGATCAAATTAACTGAAAAATCAAGGCAAAACAAAAATATTCAAGGACATTGATTGAAAGATCAAACAAACAGACTAAAAGATCAAGCAGAAACAGTAAATGCTCATTCCCCTGCTCTTGGTCTCCACAAAGACAGGTCTCACCCAATACTTTCTCTTCATTTATTTAGCAATATCATGTTTCTTCTATCTCTTCATTTTCCTAATTTAGACACATCTATTTCATACCCATGTATTTTTTTAATGATTGTCTCTACCGAACAAAAATTGATGTACGTGTATACATTCTTAACGAAGTATTTCTATCTATTAACAATTAAGTATTATTATTTTTTCCGTATTTTACTAAGTTATACACGATATATTTTATAACTAATTATTTTTAAAATGAATGTCTCTTTACCCAATTTTTTATTTAATAAAGTACCTTATAATTTTTTATTTAGTATCATATCATGTTTATTTCCTTCTCCTTATTTTTCTAAGGAGACATTCGAGAAAAGAGTACATGTTTATAATAACTTAGAAGGAATTTTATAATGCACGAATGAAAACAAGGAATTTACATTCATTAATATATTTAAATGCACGACCATGAACAATCAGTTGGGATAGATGTGTGCACGTATTAAAAATTCATTTGAGAAAGAGAATAAACTAATTTGCCTACTAATTTGTTTCTTTAAGATGTTCACCAATTAACTTTTGATTCATGTTTTGCATATTTTAACTAATGATAATTATAAATAAAAAAGCTAAAAATGTAGTAGTCTCTGTTGCATGCAATGATCCACGTGGCAGCAAATCCTTGCGACGGCGAAGCATGAATAGGCTACGTGTCTCGACCCGGTTTTTAATATAGAGGGACCCAAGAGAGTATGGGTTTTAGCTTGTCGTAAAGCAAGCGTCTAGTGGAACATGTGACGGGCCATCTGCTTTTCTTTGCAACTTGCTGTGAGTTTGACCGGAGCAAACAAACAAACAAAAATACTCCCATTTTATTTACGTCCCTAAACACTTGTTTAACTAATAAAATCTTTTATTTCGTATATTATTAATATTGATAAAATTTTGATGTTAATTACGTGCATCTTATAATTTTGAGATGAGCTTTGTTTATGTTTTGATATTTATTTTTTTGTTTAGATTTGATGGGGTTCCTCGTTTAGATTTCAAAATCTGTTTGATTAGGTTTATTATTTTGATTCAGAGTTTTGTTTGAGTTTTTTTTTTTTTTTGAAAGGGAAAATTTTATATCATTTCAAGTTACTGGAAATCGTCAAGCATCTGTTGACAAGAAAAGTATTTAGTTGACACTTTTATAATGCACAAATGAAAACAAGGAATTTTATAATGCACGAATGAAAACAAGGAATTTACATTCATTAATATTTAAATGCACGACCATGAACAATCAGTTGGGATAGATGTATGCATGTATTATAAATTCATTTGAGAAAGAGAATAAACTAATTTGTCTACTAATTTGTTTCTTTAAAATGTTCACCAATTAACTTTTGATTCATGTTTTGCATATTTTAATTAATGATAATTATAAATAAAAAACTAAAAATGTAGTGGTCTCTGTTGCATGCAATGATCCACGTGGCAGCAAATCTTTGCGACGGCGAAGCAAAGAAGTGAAACGTGTCTGCATGAATAGGCTACGTGTCATGACCCGGTTTTTAATATAGAGGATGGGTTTCAGCTTGTCGTTAAGCGAGCATAAGTGATTCGGGGCGGATCCGCACTAGTAAATCGAGGTCTCGCATAGTTGATATATCCGAGTGCTCCTGGATGAATTGATGATTAAATTTGCAAGATGCTCGCTAATTAATCCAACCTATCCGAGCTTTTCAGCCTCAAATAGGACTGACTTGGGACTTGTTCTCCGATGCATGCAAAATAAACCCCGTGTTTGAGTTCAAGTTCGAGTTCGTTTTGCATGTTCGTGATCGAGTTCTACGTCGTACGAGTTGAGACATTTTAGTTCGAGCTCGGTTCGTCTGACTTTTAGAAAGTTCGAACTCGAGTCGTGAGTTCGATAAGAAATTGAGTCCAAACTCGAACTCGAGCTAGTTCGAGAACATGAAGCATTAATGAATAAAATTTAATTTATTTCTATATTTAAATTATATTCGAGTTGTTCGACGAGTTTATCGAGCTGGTTCTTATGAGCTCAAGTTCGAGTTCGAACTGGTCAAACCGAGCTCGAAAACGAATTTTGACCGAGTTGTTCACCAACGGTTCAGTTCATTTACAACCCTAATCCAAACTGCTTTAAATTTTGCTTCTAGAATATAGAGGGGCGTCATATAAATCACCACAAGCAATTTAAAATTTTGTATGTTTTTAAAGTTAGTAGGTGTCGGCGAGGGACCAATTAGTGTCATGTATTCAAATTCCAGTCAATTAACACAACATCTGAATTTGTTTTTTTAAAAAATAAAGCAATGACAATGTTATAACCTAGGTTTGGAACTCTTTGTTAGAGTCTTGAATTTAAATAAATTCTAATATATTTAACTGGACTGAATTGAACTGAAATAATTTTGAGCGGTGGAGATTCAATACAAGAAAACAAGGAATTCAATACAACCTGAAATTCATGGATGTCTAAGTACAAAGTTCGTAATGAGCGGTGGAGATTGTTTTCTGTCTATGTTAAACATGTGTAGAATGCCCGATAGCACGCCTTATTGAATGTTATGATGGTTTTTGTTTGTTAGTCGAATTTACACCCTGAATTATATTTGCACCCTTTTTGTACCTTATAAAGTGGATAAATAAAATTCTGATTGGTCAGACAAGGTTGTTGTTATCATTATCAGTGTGATACTTACGTTTACAAGATGGTTTACCCTCTTACTTTCTGGTATTTAGAATCAGAGGCGGATGTAGCTTGGTGCAAAGGTGGCAATTGCCACCCAAAAATTATTAATTTTTATATTTTTTAGGTATTAAATTTTAAAATTTATTATTTTGCCCTATCACTTTTGTGAAAATACATATAGTTAGTGCGTTTTTTAAAGTAGTTCAAGGGTATTTAATTGAATTGAATGACATTTTTTTTAACATACATCTTTTTATTTGATATATTCGTATTTAAATTGTTGCATTTTAAGTTATTTTTTATACAAAGAAGTGAAACTTAAATTTATGAGAAAAATGCCCCACTACTCTTGTAATCCTGGATCCGCCTCTGTTTAGAATTACCCTTTTTAAATTACGTGCATCTTTAGTTCTGCACGTAACTTGCTCAGTTTTCATAATATGCATTGTGCTGATTATCGATTTAATATACAAAATTAATTGATTTAATACGTTCAAAAGTTAATCAAAAACTGTGCTGATTATGCATGCACAAAGAGATAGGATATAGTTCAATTTATACATAGTCCTTTAGTTCTCCAATCTAGTTACTTTCGGATCAGTGCAAACATCCCATCTACGTTTTATTGAATGTTATGATGATTGTTGTTTGTTGTTTGTTGGTCGAATTTAAAATATGTTCATTTTTAGTTTTGCACGTAACTTGCACAAATTTTTATGAGACATGTTTAACTACTAATAACTATGGTGTGAGTATGAAATTAATATTTAAAATATACATATCAGTTAGATATTAGTTTTCATAGTTAAGTTTGTAAATATCTAGTAATTAAAATATGTTATGTGTTTTACACTAATAATGTAGAAGGTGTAACATTATTCCATGATTTATTAATAAGCACTCCAAAATTAGTAAAGCCTAAGCCAAATTGGAGTATACGTTGAACCTTGTTGTTCAAATTTTTTGTTTTTTTTTTTGAATTGGTAACAAAGAGTTGTGGGTTTTTGCTTAAAATATGTGCATTTTTAGTTCCGCACGTAACTTGCACAAATTTGTAGGCATGTTTAGCTACTAATATCTATGGCGTGTGTATGAAATTAATATTTAAAATATACATATCAATTCGATACTAGTTTTCATAGTTAAATTTTAAAATAGTAATTAAAGAGTGTTACCATTTAAACTAATAAATTAATAATGTAGTAGTTAACAGAATACTTGAACCTTGTTGTTTGAATTGGTAACACGGATTTATGGGTTTTGCTTAATTCCGCGGCAATATATAATTGTCATGTACAGAAACAAAATTCAAAGGGCAATATTTCATTACATTTGCAGCATCTTGGAATCCCTGTTTTATGTTTTATGTTTTCTGTTTCATTTATTTAGCAATATCATGTTTCTTCTATCTCTTCATTTTCCTAATTTAGACACATCGATTTCATACCCATGTATTTTTTTTAATGATTGTCTCTACAGAACAAAAATTGATGTACGTGTATACAATCTTAACGAAATATTTCTATCTATTAACAATTAAGTATTATAGATTTTTTTTCTCCGTATTTTACTAAGTTATACACGATATATTTTATAACTAATTATTTTTAAAATGAATGTCTCTTTACCCAATTTTTTATTTAATGAAGTACCTTATAATTTTTTATTTAGTATCATATCATGTTTATTTCCTTCTCCTTATTTTTCTAAGGAGACATTCGATAAAAGAGTACATGTTTATAATAACTTAGAAGGAATTTTATAATGCACGAATGAAAACAAGGAATTTACATTCATTAATATTTAAATGCACGACCATGAACAATCAGTTGGGATAGATGTATGCATGTATTATAAATTCATTTGAGAAAGAGAATAAACTAATTTGTCTACTAATTTGTTTCTTTAAAATGTTCACCAATTAACGTTTGATTCATGTTTTGCATATTTTAACTAATGATAATTATAAATAAAAAACTAAAAATGTAGCGGTCTCTGTTGCATGCAATGATCCACGTGGCAGCAAATCTTTGTGACGGCGAAGCAAAGAAGTGAAACGTGTCTGCATGAATAGGCTACATGTCACGACCCGGTCTTTAATAGAGGATGGGTTTCAGCTTGTCGTTAAGCGAGCATAAGTGATGCGGGGCGAATCCGCACTAGTAAATCGGGGTCTCGGATAGTTGATATATCCGAGTGCTCCTGGATGAATTGATGATTAAATTTGCAAGATGCTCGCTAATTAATCCAACCTATCCGAGCTCCTCATCCTCGGATAGGACTGACTTGGGACTTGTTCTCCGATGCCTGCAAAATAAATCCCGTGTTTGAGTTCAAGTTCGAGTTCGTTTTGCATGTTCGTGATCGAGTTCTACGTCGTACGAGTTGAGACATTTTAGTTCGAGCTCGATTCGTCTGACTTTTAGAAAGTTCGAACTTGAGTCGTGAGTTCGATAAGAAATTGAGTCCGAACTCGAACTCGAGCTAGTTCGAGAACATGAAGCATTAATGAATAAAATTTAATTTATTTCTATATATAAATTATATTCGAGTTGTTCGACGAGTTTATCGAGCTGGTTCTTATGAGCTCGAGTTCGAGTTCGAACTGGTCAAACCGAGCTTGAAAACGAACTTTGACCGAGTTGTTCACCAACGGTTCAGTTCATTTACAACCCTAATCCAAACGACTTGTGAAATAAAGTTCAATTGCTTTAAATTTTGCTTCTAGAATATAGAGGGGCATCATATAAATCACCACAAGCAATTTAAAATTTTGCATGTTTTCAAAGTTAGTAGGTGTCGGCGAGGGACTAATTAGTGTCATGTTTTCAAATTCCAGTCAATTAACACAGCATCTGTGGCCCTGTTTGCTAGAGCTTATTTCCACCATGTACTGAACTGAACTGAACTGAATTGAACTGAACTGAAGTAAAAATGATGTATTGAAAAATGGAATCAGCATAACTGAATTAACCTGAATTTCATCAATTACATTTTCACTGAACTGAACTGAACTGAACTGAATTGAACTGAACTGAATTGAACTGAACTGATCTACAGATAAGCTCCGGTAAACAGGGCCTGTATCTTTTTTTTAAAAAAATAAAGCAATGACAATGTTATAACCTAGGTTTGGAACTCTTTGTTAGAGTCTTGAATTTAATTGAATTTAAATAAATTTAAATATATTTAACTGAACTGAAATAATTTTGAAATATATCATATCCTTGTAATCTATAGTAAAAAAGTAACATTTAATAAATAAATGATTGAATTGAACAGAGAAGAACTTAACTGGAAAAAAAAATTTATCTGAACTGAAAAAAATTAAACATACTAAACTAAACTGAAAAAGTATAAATATATTGGACTGAACTGATCTACAGAAAACCTCTAGTTAACAAAGCCTTATTGTATATGCATGATCAATATTAATTTACACTTTTATAGCAAAATTAATACTTACGTGGAAATAGTTTTCATAGAAGAAATATTAATGAATTTATAAGTGTTTAATATTATAGTTTACAATGCTCATTTGAATGTTTCGTTTAACATACAATGCTTATTGTATATGCATGTTTCGTTTATATGTGTTTTCATAGAAGAAATATTAATGAATTTATAAGTGTTTAAATTAACATACAATATTAGCAGAACTTAACTTAACTGGAAAAAAAAGTTTATCTGAACTGAAAAAAATTAAACATACTGAACTAAACTGAAGAAGTATAAATATATTGGACTGAACTGATCTACAGAAAAGCTCTAGTTAACAAAGCCTTATTGTATATGCATGATCAATATTAATTTACACTTTTATAGCAAAAGTAATACTTACGTGGAAGTAGTTTTCATAGAAGAAATATTAATGAATTTATAAGTGTTTAATATTATAGTTTACAATGCTCATTTGAAAGTTTCGTTTAACAAGCAATATAATTTTTTTTTGATTTTAGAAATAGCGATCCAAAATTAAAAGAAGAGTCAAGTGCATATTGATCAAACATCAAACTTTTGCGGAAATACCAATTTTAGTTACTGATTTTTTTTAACCACTATTGATCATCAAATTTATTAAATTAATCAATTTTGGAGCTTTTTTATAAAGTTCATAAAATATAATTGTGTGATCAAAAGTAATAAATTTTAAAAACGTACCATGTCAAATATGAATTTTACTCATTAAAATAAGACATCTTAGTGTACATTAATTTGGATAGGTAGTTTCTATTCCACATAATTTAGCAAAACAAGTCTACGTTGTACTCTTTATCATCTTATTAATAATTTGTTTATTGAACCCAAAAAAAAAAAAAAAAAAACGGACCTAAACAGCCAGAATTCGTGCATGCATAGATGAAAGTTTTTGATCAGATGTGGTGATTGTTTTTGGCATTAAAAAATTTCATCAAACTCTTGGCCATCATATAACCAACAAGTTAATAAACTTTCATTTTATAATTCTTCAACAAAAGATTGAATTTTACTCAAAATGTTTGTTCATCAGCGCGCGTATTTAAAATGTTCATGTGGTTGTTGTTTGAATTGGTAACACGGAGTTATGGGTTTTACTTAATTCCGTGGCAATATATATTTGTCATGTACAGAAACAAAATTTAAAGGGAAATATTTCATTACATTTGCAGCATCTTGGAATCCTTGTTTTATGTTTTCTGTTTCATTTATTTAGCAATATCATGTTTCTTCTATCTCTTCATTTTCCTAATTTAGACACATCTATTTCATACCCATGTATTTTTTTAATGATTGTCTCTACCGAACAAAAATTGATGTACGTTTATACATTCTTAACGAAGTATTTCTATCTATTAACAATTAAGTATTATTTTTTTTCTTTTTTCTCCGTATTTTACTAAGTTATACACGATATATTTTATAACTAATTACTTTTAAAATGAATGTCTCTTTACCCAATTTTTAATTTTGGAAATTTAAATCATCTTCCAAGATTAACTCCACTTCTATTTCCAAAATTACATCTATCATTTCCAAGATTAAATTCAATCATCTTTAATACACTCTCAATCATGAACCTGGACATTCGCGTTTGCGAGATAATTTTGATTAATTAGTTTCCATAAAAAATACTATTCCAAATATTTCTTTTACTTTCTCATTGAACTTTTACCATCTAAATTATCTCAATTTAGCATCTAAATAAGCATTGACCACGTGTTCATCGGCGATGGCCATCGAACATTCAAAATCCAGACATTCATGCTAAAGAACACCAGTCATTCATACTGAAGAACATGGTTGGTGCCCGGTTGCTAAAGAACACACCAAAAAAATACAAGATATTCTTAAATTCACCCTTTATCCGGAAATTTAAAATTTTGAAGAAAAGAGGTAATAGAAAGATATGGATTATTGGCAATATGGATGGGACGTATGAATCGAATTTACCTAAATCTTGAAGAACAATGTTTGATTGAAAAGATGGAAAAAAGAGTGATGGAAGGAAGAACAATGTTTGATGAATCGAATTTACCTAAAACTTGAAAAACAATGTTTGATCAAAAAGATGGAAAAAAGAGTGATGGAAGGAAGAAGAATGTTTGATCGATCGAAAAAAAGTTGGAATGAAAATTCTAAAATTGCAGAAGAACTTCAGGGATTTGATTGAAAATACAATGAAGAGAGTGGGATTAAAATGGTAAATTAAGTTTGTGTAACTAATTAGGGGTATTTAAGGTAGTTCATGTACAAATACGGATTGCAAAAAGTAATGTCGGAACGCATATAGTAAATTCCTTTTTCTAAGGAGACATTCGATAAAAGAGTACATGTTTATAAAATAGATTGTATATAACTTAGAAGGAATTTTATAATGCACAAATGAAAACAAGGAATTTTATAATGCACGAATGAAAACAAGGAATTTTATAATGCACGAATGAAAACAAGGAATTGACATTCATTAATATTTAAATGCACGACCTTGAACAATCAATTGGGATAGATGTATGCATGTATTATAAATTGATTTGAGAAAGAGAATAAACTAATTTGTCTACTAATTTGTTTCTTTAAAATGTTCACCAATTAACTTTTGATTCATGTTTTGCATATTTTAACTAATGATAATTATAAATAAAAAACTAAAAATGTAGTGGTCTCTGTTGCATGCAATGATCCACGTGGCAGCAAATCTTTGCGACGGCGAAGCAAAGAAGTGAAACGTGTCTGCATGAATAGGCTACGTGTCACGACCCGGTTTTTAATATACAGGATGGGTTTCAGCTTGTCGTTAAGCGAGCATCCAATAGAAGTGATGCACGGCGAATCCGCACTAGTAAATCGGAGTCTCGGATAATTGATGTATCCGAGTACTCCTGGATGAATTGATGATGAAATATGCAAACTGCTCGCTAATTACTCATACCTATATGAGCTTCTCAGCCTCGGATAGGACTGACTTGAGACTTGTTCTCCGATGCCACGGCGAATCCGCACTAGTAAATCGGAGTCTCGGATAGTTGATGTATCCGAGTACTCCTGGATGAATTGATGATGAAATATGCAAACTGCTCGCTAATTACTCATACCTATACGAGATTCTCAGCCTCGGATAGGACTGACTTGAGACTTGTTCTCCGATGCCTGCGAAACAAACCACCCGGCGCTATCCGATGGTGGTAGCTCCGGTGTGATGATGAGATTCCAGTGTGATGATGGTGGTAGCTCCGGTGCTCCGGTGCACTAGTAAAATATGTATTTAGGAGTTAGATAACTTACCTGATTGATTGTGGCCTCTTTTTATAGGCGCTTTGTATCTTAACATGTGCCTTCTCATCACACGTCATCTTCTTGAACCTCGCTATGGTCCTGGTCACGTGACTGTACCAGCCGAACCTTCTTCTTAGCTGTCCATCACGTGCATTGGAAATTACCAGAAAAGTTACCTTTGCTAGTCACCTTCAGATATATCACAAGCCCCCCAAGACAAAGGCTTTAGGCTTCCGAGGCTGGAGACTTCAGTCTTGTCACCCTTTTTCCTTGCTTTCCGACGTCTCCACTCCACGCGTGTTTGTCGCTATTCTAGTAGGTGGGCCCCTGGGCCGTAATTAGCTATTTTTCTCGAGCGTTTGGCAACTACACACTTCTCTTTTCCCCAAATTCTTCCTCTTTCCTCGCGTACCATCATTACTCATGTCCCCGATGCGCGAGCTTTAAATATTCCCCCAATTTACTTCTATAAATAGATCTGTATGGCTCCCTTGTTTCTCCTCTCTTGCCGCCCTCCAATATCTTCTGCCTATATCTTACTTCCTGGTGAGTTGCCTCTACTCCTAGTTTTTCTGCTCATCTTTTACTCGAATCTTTGCCTTATTTCTGTCATGGATTCCACCGACCAATCTCTGGGTTTGGCGCACTCTGATAGCCTGAAAGTTCAGGCCTCTAACCCTGTGTCTCCTCCTATCCCTGATCCCGGTTTTGAATCTTCCTCTTCGGAATCCATAGTTGTCGCCAATGGGAAAAAGCGATCTCGTCGATCTTTCGTCCGTGTGCCTTGGGTTAATCCTATTGGTTTCCATTGTGATTCTGATCCTCGTCCTGAGTGGGTTACCCAGGACGTTATTAACCTTTGCAATAATAGCTTTGTCCCTATCCCCGAGGACGTGGAGTTGGAGCTCCTGGAAGTTGTTCAAGTCCAATCCGGTTTCTCGTGCTTACCTGTTCGCCATATACATTTTGTCTTATCTCTTCCATTCCCTCCTCTATTTTCTAAATTTCTCGGTCACTTTCGTATGTCTCCTGCTTAATTCCATCCTAACAGAATGACTGTGGTTTTGGGATTCATCACTCTATGCCGTAGACATGGCATTGTCGAATCCTTGGGTTTTTTTTGTTCCTTTTATCGCCTCTAAGCTTCTCATGCGAAAACTCCAGGGATTTTTACATTTTACCCCCGAGGTCCATCTCTCGTTCTTGGCAAGAATGACAGTGTCAAAAAATGGAAGGAGACTGGTCATTACTCCTTTAACCAGGTTGAGTACCCTGCCCCCAATTGGAATGATAGCATTGAGGCTGAGGCCGCGGGGGCTCTCACCCTCCCGTCTGTAGCTTCTGACTACGAAATCAGTTCTGGTCAATCCTTGAATGTCCTTAAATATTGGTTGAAAGGAAACGGCAGCTTCTACTGGCCTTGTTCGATTTATCCTGCATCTGCCTTTACTTGCCGTCGACTCTATGCCCAATGGCCTAAAGAAGGTCTTTACCTTCTGTTCTAGGATGCCTGTCTTTATTTTGCTGCTCTTCTTTATTTTATTTTTTTGTATGTCTCATTCCTTTACCTTATTCTAACGCCGTTTCCTCTATTTTGCTGCAGTGGTTCGTGATCTCCCTGATGATCCTGCTCTTTATCCTTCTTCAAAGATGACTGGAACTCTCCGCCAAAAAGCCTCCAAGTCCACCTCTGATGTGATCTCTGATCCCAGCCTTCAGACAGAGAAAATCCCTGCCCTGAATATGGGAGAACGCCCTGCTTCTCCTGTTGCCAAGAAGGCCCGTTCTGAGGCTCTAGGTAAAGGATCTGAGCCCCTACTAAAAAGAAAGTCCTTGGGAAAGGATCCGAGGCATCTCCGAGCAAGAAAGCTACTGGGAATGGTTCCGATCCTCCCGTTAAGAAGGCTCTTGGGAAGGTATCCGAGACTAAGAATCTCGAGAAGATGACTTCGGAGGACCTTGTGGTGCAAACCGAGGACCCTCCCTCTCCGCGGAATCTTGGTTTCTTAAGCCCAACTCATCGGAGGGATGATGTCTTTAATCTAAAGGCTCTTGACTATGACCCCTTTGCCCGCGTTGACCAGCCAACTGACTCTGAATCTCCTCCTCCTGAAATACAACCTGTTCCTGTCTCCGTACAGGCTCCTGCTCAGCCGATGGTTGTTATTCCTGCCATCAAGAATCCAGCAATTGTGGTTCCAACAGCTGAGGAATCCGTTCCCGCGACCACCCTGGTGGGCAGCCACCCTGTCTCCTCCCTCTTTTCCCCTGTAAGCCTCATGTTACCTTACTTTCCATTTCCTCTTTTTCCTCTCTACTTTTTTTTCATTTTTTTCTTTATCGATATGCCTGCTTTTATGCAGCAATCTGATGCGGGGTGAATCCGCACTAGTAATCTGGGCCTCGAATAGTTGAAGTATCTGAGGGCTTCTCGGTGGTGTTGATTGCTGATGAAGTACGCAGACTGCTTGCTAATGGCTCCTGGCTATCCGAGCTCCTTGGCCTCAGATAGAACTTGCTTGGGACCTGTTCTCCGAAGCCTGCAAAACAAGCCCCCTCCGCGCTACCTCGGGGGTGGTAGCTCCGGTATGATGATGAGATTTCGTGCCTTGAAAGATAAAACTCTGTATTCAAGAGTTAGAGAACTTACCTGGAGTGGTTGATTGTGACCTCTATTTATAAGCGTCTTGGATCTAGTCATGTGCCTTCTCATCACCCGTCACCTTCTTGTAACTCGCAGTGGTCCTGGTCACATGACTGTACCAGCCGAACCTCCCCTTTTGTTGTCCATCACGTGTATCGTAAATTTCCTGGAAAGTTACCTTTGCCATTATCACAATCCCTAGATTTTGTGAAGGGTTTTAGCGATTCTCCCAACTTCAAGTCTTTATTGGCTGAGAAGTGGGAGTAGTTCTCGGGTAACCTGCTCCGCGACCTTCAGCAGGAGAGGCAAGCTCGGGAAGCCTGCCAACGGGCCTTGGATGAGGAGAAAGCGCGCTCAGCTTTTCTCCGAGAAAAACTCAAGCCCCTCGAAGAAGGATCCCTGCTCCGTGAGTTTGGAGAGGTCATCACCAAAGAAGTAGTTAGCTCCGAGGCCTGTGATCAGGCCTTACCCGAGCTTTTGGGGGAGTCAAATGACTACCAGACCACAACCTTCTATGAAAAAATTCGAGGATGGCTTCCTGGGCAACTTCATCTGACTGTGCAGAAAAGTTAATGTCATCCTGGAGCCTTGGCCCGTTATGAACAACATCTTAGAGCCTTCCGCCTGAGCACTCTCCAAACTCTAGCCCCCAAGATTTGGGTTGCTTTGTGCTCTTATTCTCCGCCCACTTTCGCAGCCGACCTTTTGAAGATCGAAGAGAAGAAAGCTAAGGTACATGTGGGGAAAGTCGTACCGGTGGCTGACTTCCGCAATCCTCATGGGGTCTGTCCTGAGCCCCCATCTGATGAGGTGTATTTATACATCTAATTTATATGGTTTTATACAATTATTTTTCCACTTGATGTGCTCGAATGTGTGCTTTTGTGCAGGAAAACATAGAAACCATGGAGGAGAAGATTAAATGAAGTATTGCTGGAAAGAGAGCAATTTGATGTTGTTTTGAAGACAAAGGGGAGCTATACACTACACTCTTTTTTCCTACGGATTTTTAATGAGGTAGTGTGCTCCAACGGAGATGATAGACCATCATTATTCTATTATACCGGCACTGAGGAGGCGAGGAGCAAGAAGCGACAAGCTGAATTAATGGACAAATCTTATTACAGGTTTCTTCTACGGGCGGCTAGTTGTGTTCCGTGGGTGGATCACTAATCAGCTATACGTATTGAAAGAAATCAGTGAGGGGCAACAATAAAGTTCCATTATTTCGGCGCATGAAGAAAAGAAGCAAGAAGGATGTCATCAATTTAAGAAGCTGGCTTCTGGACTAAATTCCTCTCAAGCCCAAATCAATTAAAGAAATAAATAAAAGCCTAATTAATTATATGCAAGGCATTAATGCCACTTAGACTAATTAGGTTTAGGGGTTAAGTATATAAACCATGTTTTGGTGATAGACACGGAGGCTCCAAACTTTCGCCGCGACTTTGTTGGACGAATGAAAGCTAGAGTTTTTGGAATTACTTCAATTCGGTGATTTCTTTTCTCTCATGTTTAATTATTATTATTGTGTTTGTGTTCATTGTAATATGAGTAACTAATTCTATAATTCGGCAAGAATGATGAAGCACTAGTCATAAAATTCTGTGAGATCTAATTGTGCATGAAAATTAATTGCTGTGAATTTTGGTTTGTTCTCTGTGCATCCTATTATGTCTGATTAATTTAAGCATGCGCAACTTAGATTGAATAGGGTTACAACCAATTAGTACCACAAATCAGTAATTGTTGGAAAGGGCTAATTAGTGGTAAATCTATCGTTTAGATAGTGAGAATACACTGGTAGACATGTTAATACTTGCGTTCTTGGTTAATTTGTCTAAATCTGGTTCCATAAGATCTTAATGCTATCAAACAACTTAGAACTGGCGTTACCAACTAGGTTTGATTTGATAAGAGAAATAGTTAGTTTAAGCGTCTCTTGCTAGCTATCGATAAATTAAGTAGGAACTGGGGTATGTCCGATGCATTCACGGTACCCTATAACTGGTTGGTTCATAGTTGTTAATTAAATATTTGCATCAATGATCAGAACATATGACTAGTGTGGAATTTTTTGAGCCGGATTTCTTCATAACTTGATCTTTTCGAGTCTCTTTCCATTTAGTTAATTTCTCTTTGTTTCCTTTCATTGTTAATTATACAATAATTAGTAGTTAATCTCAATCTCTTAAGTAAAAAGTGTGGTGCTAGACACCAAAATTGATCTTTAGAAATATTAAATTGTTATATTATTCTTTGTGAATTCGACCCTAGTTTAAGCGTCTCTTGCTAGCTATCGATAAATTAAGTAGGAACTGGGGTATGTCCGATGCATTCACGGTACCCTATAACTGGTTGGTTCATAGTTGTTAATTAAATATTTGCATCAATGATCAGAACATATGACTAGTGTGGAATTTTTTGAGCCGGATTTCTTCATAACTTGATCTTTTCGAGTCTCTTTCCATTTAGTTAATTTCTCTTTGTTTCCTTTCATTGTTAATTATACAATAATTAGTAGTTAATCTCAATCTCTTAAGTAAAAAGTGTGGTGCTAGACACCAAAATTGATCTTTAGAAATATTAAATTGTTAATTTATTCTTTGTGAATTCGACCCTAATTGCTGCTATATTATCTAATATTCTTACCATTGTAGGAATATTTTGGTGGTATTCGACGCCCACCACTATCTCATCGCTATTCTGTTAGCAATAAAGGGTATGTGGAGTGGTGTGCCGAGCCAAAATCTTTCGATCTCAAATAATAGGACAAAAGGTTGAGATTAGGTTGAGACACGATTTACTATAATTCCGGTATTTAGAACTACCCTAGTCTCAACCAAAAGAATATAGTTCCTCCTTTGGAAATCATTTTGAACACATAATTTCATAAATTCAATGTTCAGTTTACCGTTCGGTGGCACGTACTCCTATAATGTATGGTTTTCTCTTTTCTTAGTTGAATTTTGTTTTTTTAAAATCAACTTCACATGTTCCAATAGCGGAACTGTGATAAGTCATGGCGGCTCTTCCGAAACCGCCCTGATAAGTTTTGGAACCGCCATAATAAAATTGATTAAATGGTATTTGATGGCCCCAAAAAGTATGAAAAAGAAGATTTATGGCCCCTAAAAAATGTGCAGCATCTATGACCCCTAAAAATGAAAATACATCATTTGTGGCCCCAAAATCAATTCCGTTAAAATTATAAATTCCATTAGAGGTAATTTTGTAATTTTCATACTTTATTTAATAAAGAAATAAAAAATTTCTAATGATGTCACCATCTTCGTCGATCAGAACGCGGCCCCACCACCAACGTGTACCACCGCGCTGCCGCCACTCCACCGTTGTGTCGCCTCCCTAGTGCCCTCAGTTCGCCGCTGCTGCAGCTACCAAGAAGGAATAACCGTCGAGACCTCAAAAATCATTGCCGGAAGAGCAGATCGCAGTGACAGCAACTGGAGAAATTAGATTCGGGCGGAAAGTCGGAGCCCATCCCAATTTGGATGGAAACCTGGAGCCCACTGCGCCTTCGATCTGGAAGAAAGGGTCGTCGTCGTTGAGCATAGTCTATGCCGTGCGGACCGTCGCCAAATGAGGAACCTGGAGCCTGTGAGATCTGGACAGTGACTGAGTGAAGATGGTGATGACATTATGATGATATCATCATGATTTTAGTATATATATATATATATATATATATATATATATTGAACTGGATTTATTTTTTTTAAATTTGTTTAAACCATAAAATATGGAAATTATAAAATTAGTCCTGACAGAATTTAGAATTTTAACGGAATTGATTTTGGAACTACAAAATGATGCATTTTCTTTTTTAGGGACCACAAATTCTGCACTTCTTTTTTAAGGGCCGTAAATCTTCTTTTTCATACTTTTAGGAGCCATCAACTATCATTTCACTAGTGCAGGAGGAGGGCAACAGCGGCGGTTCCGTCCCCCTTGCTCGGCGGTTATGAACCGCCGGCGGCGGCTGCGCCGCGCAACGGAAGAAAAATTGCTCGGCGGTTATGAACCGCCGCGCAAGGTTGCGAGTTCGCAACCTTGTCAGGTTCATCCGGTTGCGAGTTCGTAACGAGCTAGAACCTGCAGGTTGTTTTCGAGTGTTGCGACATCGGATGCTCCTCCGGTTCAAAGGTTGGGAACTCGCAACCAGCATTTCAGGTTAGGGTATATGTTTGTTCCTGAACCTGGTTACGATGTCGTAACCTAATTAGGTTCTGCTAAAAAAAATACCGGCCAATTTGGCCGGTAAAATGAAAATGCCACCAGCGAAGAAAATTAACAGAACTATATACTTCAATATGACCAAAGAAGAATATTCGATACACTACAAATACTAATACGTGACTTCATACAATTAAATCAAAATCGGAGCAATCAAAAGTTCATTAGGAATTTCACCTATCAAAGAAAAGAGGTTGGTTTATCAAGGAAGTTTGCAACTTCTTTTTGCTCCTTAATCGATTTCTTCAGCTGGATCATCTTAACCATCCTACTGTTGTGCACCTCCCTGCATCACCAAAAACTCTTTGCTTTTCAATATATTCAAGTTGTCTCACTTCTTTAACGCTCATTTCATCCTGGTAGCAGCACCATAGAAATCATATTTTCCACCTTGTATCCTAATGTTCGCGATCACTTTTGATAACACCTGTGACATCCACTATTTATCTATCAGTAAACCCACCAAACATTCACAACCTTCAATCTCTTATTCAGAGATCAAACATGCAACTAAAGCCTATATGCAACCATGTACTCAGAATTTACAATACATTAGAACATTCCAATCCGAGGAAGACATGTATAGCAGCCACTTTAAACCTCTTTATTTGATTCATTACTTAATCAAATTAATATATTCTTGACTCTAGGTCATAGTTCATATTTCAAAGATTACAGTAGTTTAGAAATCAGGCAAAAAGGAGTTACGGTTATAAAGTTGTGAACTTTTTAAGTAGCAGTTAGCTTGCTGCCAGAAACCGTATCAGAAAAATAAAACGCAGATCTTTAAAATGCTATATCTTACTCAATTCTTAACCAAATTAATCCATTCCTGTTTCTAATGGTAGCCCAGAGTTCTAAGATTACTAAAGTGTAAATCTTGGCAAAAACGAATCATAGTTGTGAAGTTATGATTTTTTTAAATACGTCTCAGCTGCTGCCAAGAACAGCTTCAGTGCAGAGTTTTAAAAGTCATTTTCTTGACCATTTCTTAATCAAACTAGCTCATTGTTGGCTGTAAATCCCAGTTCTAGTTTCTAAGATTATCTCTACATAAACATTAACCAAAGCAAAGCTACGAGTAAAAAGTTATGATCATTAAAAGTGGACCAGGCCATAAACCAACTTTCAAACATATATAGCCAACTAGATTTCATGTTAAAAAATTTCCTTCAAAACAAATTCACATGCAAGGATTGGAGAAATAATGCACATGAACATAAATAAGAACTAAATCGCAAACCACCTAAAGTTCATGGCAATCCTCTTTGTCTCTAAGGGTACCAACACACTAGTTAATAAAACAAATATTCTCTGTTTGGCATTTTCTCAAACACCTTCAAGGCACAACTTATCATATAACTTATTTACATAGACTTTGTCCTAATTTCCTACATGTAATTAGCTACTGGTTAGGTTCAGGACTGAGAGCAGTGCTGCAGTTTGTAAAACGACTAAACTTGATCAATCCAACCTAATATAACTGATCTAAAGCAAACTGATTCGGCCAAATAGACTTGATATCACTTGATATCAAACTAAAATAAGCCTAAATTTGAAGTTCAATCGACAACAATCCAAATTAGGGCTTTTGATGAAAGGGGGAAATCGGAAAACTTACTTGACGAATTAGAGATGCTAAGTCTGAATACACGATGTGGATTTGCTCAGGCAGGCGGAGGGCGACGGCAACGGCGACGGGCGACAGGAGGAGGGCGACGGGACGGGCAAGGAAGAGGGTGGGGTGGGCGGGATTGATGCCGGCGGATGGGCGACGGGAGGCGGCCGGCAGGCGGCAAGGGCAGGGTTTTGGGTGGGGGAAGATGGGAAGAAGATTGAGATTTGAAAGGATAAGGGAAAGAAGATTTAGTTTATATACCACTAAAATAAATTATTATTTTTATTTTCAATGAAATTTTAATTAGTAATAATATTGTGATGAGTGTTTAAGAACTAATTTATAGTGTTTAAGAACAGTCAAGTACAAATTTAATTATTCTATAGTGATTAAATATCATTCTCTATATGGATTCAGACAAATTAAATTATTTTTCTTAATTTATTTGAACTTTATGACTCCAATTATAATCAATTTCATTTTGTATTTAAATTAATTTTATTTTACTTGTAGTTGATATTTAAATAAGTTTAGTTTCAATAATATTCATCAAATCCATTTGAATGTGATTGATATCAGTTCAATGAAACTAATTTAAAATTATTTATATCCAACTAAAGTAGAGTAAAACATGTATTATATGTATGGTGATGTGTTTGAATCAATAATTATATGAATCAAAAAATTTGGTTAAATAATAAGTTTTAATATTTTCACTTAAACCCCTAAATTTTTATGTAATATTAAGAACTTTTGAAAGTAATTATATGTAAATATTAATAAGAAAGCGACGAGTTATAAACATTATATGATCGTAACAAACATTAATAATTATCTATACCTTTACAATTTAAGATTTTCAATAATATTTTATGTTAATTTTCACTATGACCTCCTATTGATGAATTCGATCATCGATTATATAATGTTTAGAATGTTTTGAAAAGTGTCACAATGTGGGGTGTAGTTATATCAAATTAAGTATATATAAAACAGTCAAAATTGAGAAGAAATCATGACAACATAGTATATATATTTAAGTTAAAATATAATGTATAAGTAGTGAATACTCATTGAAACATCAGCGTTCTTACTATAGATCCCCTCAAATGCGTGTTGTTTTTTTAAAACTATATGAAAAGTTCCTCATATACAATAAAATGGATATTAAGATCCAACACTTTGATTATCTCGCTTAATTAGTGAAATTATTGCTTAAGTAGTGAATACTCATTGAAACATCAGCGTTCTTACTATAGATCCCCTCAAACGTGTGTTTTTTTTTTAACTATATGAAAAGTTCCTCATATACAATAAAATGGATATTAAGATCCAACACTTTGATTATTTTGCTTAATTAGTGAAATTATTGCAAATTTTGCTAATTAGTTAATTCAGATTTAGATAGGTTGCGACTTCGCCACTACTTCAGGATCAATTTAAAAGAACAGTAACACCAGTTACGATGTCGTAACTGGATCTGACGGCGGCGGTTTTTCAAAACCGCCGCGTAACGTATCGTTGGTCGGCGGTTTACTGTGCATAATATGATCCGGACAGGGTTACGAACTCACAACCAATCAAGCACCGGTTTTTGGGAAACCTGATCAAGGTTGCGAACTCGCAACCTAATTGCACGGCGGTTCTTGTAAGTTTGGCAGGAACCGCCGCGAAAAAGAGCCGCGGTAGACCCTTTTTCCACTAGTGTTTAATCTAAATTTTTGTACCACCATGATATATTTTGTACGAATTCCACGTCGGAACTCGATTAAGGGACTATGGTTCCACAAAAATATCACGGTAAATTGGAACCTTGAATGGCCTCTCATGCAATAGTGCTAGTTTAGCTCTAGAACAATATAGATTATACTCCCTCCGTCCCAAAGAGATTTATCCAATTTATCTTTTGGTCTGTCCCAGAGAAATTTACTCATTTCCTATTTTGGCAAAAAATTATAATATAAATTATTAACCTTCTCTCACATACTTCACCAACCATACCACCCACATCAGCGCCACATCATATTTCTTAAAAACTGTGCCAAAAAGAATTGGGTACAACATAGTGGGACGGAGGGAGTACTTAACACAAATGGTTGGTAACCTTCCCTAAATTAATTAATAAATAGTAATTAATGATACACCTAAATTATAATAAACAAAATTTTAGTAGTCTGAAATTAGGTCAACCTGAGTAAAGTGCATTGCAATTAAGTTAAAAATGTACTTATGCACTATTTGCTAGAGATTTTCTGTAAATCAGTTAACTTCGGTTCAATTTAATTTAATTCAGTTCAGTTTAGTTCATTTAATTGAAAATGTAATTTTATGAAATTCAGGTTAATTTAGTCGTGCTGGTTCCATATTTCAATGCATTAATTTTCACTTCAGTTCACTTCAGTCAATATAGCAAATAATAAACTCTAGCAAACAGGGTGTTAATTTAGTTGCATTTGAATCAAAGCTAGCTATTTTAGAGTTTTTTAAAAAAGGTTAAAGCCATAAGCGATGGCACTTTGAACCATAAATGGTGATGCAGGGATAATCCGCACTAGTAAATGGATGCCTCGGAGACTTGTTATGTCCGAGGGCTTAGAAATGTGAATCACTAGACTGCTTGCTGAGATATTTGACTGTCCGAACCCCAAGGCTTCGGATGGAGACGTGTTCTGTATCATCAAATGGGTTCAAATTAGCTCACACACGTCGGGTGGGGGAAAAAAATCTAAAAACCGAAAACGCAACTCGAAAACCGAATTACAAATATGGTTTTTGGTTTGGTTTTGGTTTTTGAAACTCAAATCGAAACCGAACCAAAAACCGAATTTCAACTAATTAAATAATTAATTATTAATAAATATATAAATTAAATAAATTTAGATGAATATAAAAACATTAAAATCAGGTTTTACTATGAATATTATAGTCACTTAGTTTAATATATGAAACCTAGTCTAGAATATGGTTTTATTTGATTTTTAATTGGAATAATAATAGTTTCATTTATTATTAGAATTTTTGAGATTTAAATTATAATTAAAAAAATATTGAATTCGGGTTATTTGCTTTGTTCGGTTTAAAACCAAAAACTGAATTCTGAAAAAATTATTTTCACTCATCTAATCTTTTGTTAAGATTCATAACAAATATAACTTTGTTAAGACCTATTAATACAATTTCAAACAATTTTTTTATTGTAGTTTAAAATTTTCATTTCATGAGCTGAAAACCCCCTAATCTGAACCAATTCATTTGCAGATGATTGAGAGAAATATGCATGCAAATCAAACATCAAGTTGGTTGCATTCAATATGGTAGGTTTCCAGCATTTCAATATTCTAATGCAGGCATTGAAATCAGATTTCTAAATTTGGTAAACGAATTACAGAAGCCATGCGATGGGAACATGCGAGGCACATAAGTTGTGTGCCGAATCTGCTCAGAGCCTTTTGATTTCTTGGTCAAGGAAATCAAACGGGCGCGTATTACCGATGCTGCCAGCAATAGTAAGTGCAGGTTGGACGTAGAAGCCATGCACCAGGGTTCTTGGGCGGTGGTACTGATTTCTGGATTATTTTAGGGAGCACGTATCACTACCAGAAGAAGTCAGTATTCTGGCGGTTTTTACTCTCCATTTCAGCGGTTTTTATGTTTTGGATAACCACTGCAATAACTAACGCATCTATAGTTTCAGTGGTTATTGCATTGTGGGGCCGGATCAACAAGTCACCCAAATGACTGGACATTCCACCGAGCCGTCTTGTTTTGACTTTGGTCCATTTATTGTTTCAGCGGTTAGGAATTTTGAGACAACAGCTGAAACGTAATTTTATGGGCCAAATTAAACGTCATAGGCCCATTTTGTGTTTCAACTTTTGTGTAGTAATCGCTGAAATGTAAATTTGTGAAAAATGAAAATTTTGAATTAGCCGCCCAAATTTTGGCCAAAATTTTGAATTCCCTCCCAAATTGCAAAGCGCTGAAACGTTATTTTACTGTTACCGGTGTAATTTTTATTATTTTTCCATAAAATTCGGGAATTTAGCAAAACCAATAAATACACATTTAAAATGGGCAATAGTATGATTATCCAAACATTGTTTGATAAACAAAAAATCACAATAAATTCTCAAAATATCCAAAAAGTTGTAGATAACTACTCATCCCCGCCTCAAGAACATTCTTCTAGGATCATTCCGCCATCATTTTTGAATCCATTGATCCACCACAATTAACCATCCGTAGGAAGAATATAGGCATAAGAATAACATTCATCACTTCTTTCATGAATATGAGAAGATAAGAATTGTATGTATGCTCACAATGCACAAAAAGACAAGCAAGTAATTATATTAAATCCCATAGGTTGATTTGGTAGAGAGACGAACGTGAATGATCAGCTGGACATTATCTATGTCCAGCCCTCTTGCTGCCACATTTGTTGCAACTAATGTCTTGAACTTCCCAGTTCTAAATCCTTTAAGGGTAACCTACACACAAGTAAGGTAAGACAATAACCTCTCATCAGTAAAAACTATACTGCTGGTTCAACCTTGCAACCAAGAAAAAATGGTCTTTACCAACACACTTTTTAAAACACTTTTTAATCGGTGTAGTCATAAAGAGATATTAGCACACTATGTTTATTACTAGAACTGACTTCCACAAAATTATGTTGGTATAGGTACATATGAAGACAATATAAATATTATGTCCACAAAAGATCATATTGAGACACTTTATAAAAAGCACATTCCAACAATATATATTTGTGTATGGATATTTACACTATAATGACAATCATTTATGTAGCACAATTAAATTCCAATTAATATTTTATAGTAAGATGGGCAGAAGCTAATAATGTTGTAAAAAAACACAATCACCACATATTTGTAACATTTGCATAATTATTCTTGAAAAATTAGAGAGTTGCTATGAACATAAATTTAGTTTCTTAGAAAATAAATTTAGCTGCACACCTGGGAATGATCTGGGAATTGCTATGACCCATTGTAGCGCTAATGGAGTCTCCAAATCGCTTCCAACTGCACATAGTCATAAAAAGATTAAAAAAAATATGCAAAAATGGCTTAAATAATCACAATTGCTATGACCAGCACCCTTCGCCACCGCTAGCAAGGAGAAGGACAAGGAGAAGAAGAGGCCCGTGTCTAGGTCGTCTCGGGTGCTGGTCTACAGTTCCTAAATGGTCGTATTCACCGCCAGCTGAAGTCGAGGACCTCATCTCATGGAAGAGTTGGTGCAACTGCTGCAGTTTACTCCGCTACCATCCTTGAGTACCTGACCACAGAGGTTGTGGAGCTGGCTGGAAACGCTAGCAAGAAATCTCTAAGAGCAATATGCAGAAAATAACAACCTAAATTAATAGAACGATTAATGAAACAGGATTCTGAAAGCCTACTCATAAATATAGAAGAGTATATATATGCTTGCATAGAGTTGCCTGTGATTAATACTATAAACATTTTGTTATATATCAGCCATTATGCCAGTTGTAATTTACAGTGAAATCCTAGATGACCATGGAAGTTGAGTATATTCAAGAGCTAAAGAAAGTTCAAACAATATAGAACCAAGCCCAAATCTTTAAGAGTATAAAAACTCACACTGCCCCTTCTCGATAGAACCAAGCCGAACATGACTCTTTGTAGAAGAAATACTTATCAAGCATCAGAATTTCCCGATGAAGAAAACGAATTAAAATTGAGCATCAGAATTTCCCGTAGATGTATATTACATAAAAATCAAACAACCACATTGAGAAACATAATAATAACCAAAATCAGAGAGGAAGGAAAAAACACAAAATTTTCCAATGCACAAAACAGAGAACAAGCACAACACCACACAAAATTCAGTACACACTATTTAGATTAATTGTATCTGGGATCTACTGATCCAAAGTATCAGCACCCTTTTCCATTGCTCTCTTCTTCTTCATCCACTTTTCCTTTGCAATAACCCATTAAAAAATTACAACAAACAAATTTAAATAAAAAATAATTCTTACACCATTTGAATGAAAAAATAATGAACCTTTACCATTTGAGGCTACTATTGATGTCCGTCGACTGGTTCATCGCCGACTAGAGAGTTTGAAGGAATGGTGGTTCTTTTCTCTGTTGTGCCTGTCTTGGGACTTTTTCCTCAATCCCCAATTTGATTTCCAGCCTAATAATCCGCGTCTTAACCGAAAGATATTGATAGAATTACTTCTTAAAAGATTACAGTGAAATCCTAGATGACCATGGAAGTTGAGTATATTCAAGAGCTAAAGAGTTAAAACATAAACAAATACAAAAAACGGTACCGAGATCTCAATCAGGATTGGCGGAGCTACAATCAATGAGTGGCGAGCAATCGGCAGCGACGGCGCTCGAGGGGAGTGACGAGCAATCGGGCGGCGACAGCGTCGGGCACAGTGGCGAGCAATCAGACGGCGACGGTGCGGGCAGAGTGGGAGCAATCTGGCGGCAATTTTGTTTATATACCATGAAAAAAAAAATTAAAAATTCCTATTATTGCATAAACTTGTTTTCCTAATTTTGTTTACCTACAATGAGAGTATTTCGTTTGTATGTGCAAAAACATGATTGATATTATTATGGCTAATTAAAATTATTTTTGTTAATACATTATATAAAAAACAAATATATACCATTTTAATATCACTATATACCTTTTTAATATCGTGAATGGTTGAGATTCAGTTGATGAAAACTATTGGCGGTTTAGATCAATTCATTGAATCAATGTGGGTTTAAGGTGTTAGTGGATTTAGGGTTTTAGTTTTTGACATTTACACGTATGCCCCGAATATTTTATAATATTAATAAAGAGACTAAATATTTTTTGAAATCATCAATTTCACTCAAATTCTAAGTTTTCTAATCTTCAGGCGCATTTTATAGTTTTATCTTTATGATTCATGAAAATGGAAATGAAAAGAATTACATTTAAAACCATCAATCTAACTTTTGATAAATTCTAAGTTGACCCCAATAAATTTTGAGAAATTTTAAAATTAATTTTATGAATGTATAACGAGAATGAGATGAGTTATATACACTATATCATTGTAACAAACAATGATAATAATATTTAGCATATACAATCGAATTATTCCAATAAAATTTTGTGTTAGTTTTTTATTATGAATTTTTGTCAATGATTCGATCATTGCTTATATACGATTTAGATGGTTTGGAATGTAAAATAATGTAGGATAAAAGTTATTTTATTTGAAGTTTGTACAAATTAATCATAATTCATAAGTATTCATTACAACATAGTGTGCATGTTTAAGTAATGAGGTCATGTATTAGTAGTGAACATTCATTCAGACATCAACTTTCTTACTGCAAGTATCCTCAAATGTTTGTTTTTTGTTTCTAAAATTGTATAAATAGTCTCTCATATATGTAAAATGAATATTATGATCTAAAATTTCAATTATTTTGTTTTAAAAAATGAAATTATTGCTAATTTTGTAAAGTTCATATGTATTACGTGTTCGCATGTCCTGGCGACACATCTCACCCATGAGATTGTGCCACGTCATTTCCAGTCATTTTGTGTATGTGGGGAGAAGACGCGTGTTAAATGTGGATCCATCAATAAAAAAAAAATTTAATTAAAAATGTTGCAGCGCTTATGAAATTACAAGATAGCAATTGGTTTATGTTGCTTTTACTCATTAAACGCTGCAATGGAATTTTGCTTAGCTGGCGGTAGGTGGAGCATTTATTACGGCCCCATCATAGTTGAATTAATAATCATTATTCAAAACAGCGGTTGACAAAACCCCTATCCCAGCAACCGAAATCCATTGCCTTAACGACATCTCAAGTCAAACTACGGTCAAACCGTTGAAACGCATGATTGGGCCGTTTGGTTTGTTTGTACAGTGTTTATTCTATTTCAGCCCAATATCATACCCGTAAAGATTTCTCAGCCCAGTCAACATATTCCACACATGAAAAGTTACCGAGTCCTCCGTTTCAGCGGTTTTTGTTTGTACCGCTGAAACATTTTTCATCCATCTATATTATTTTAATGGCGGAGTTGAATTTTCAACATTTGACCCATATCATTTTAGCGGTAGGTTTGCAAACCGCTACAATGGATATTAATATTGTATTCGTCCCGTTGAATTTTCCGCAAAAGCTGACGTGACTTAAGGCAAATGGTTTAACTATTTGACCCATCAACAGTTTAAACCGCTGAAATACCTGTTTCAACGGTTTTTATTTTTGGATTGCGGCGGTTAATTGTTATAACCGCTGGAACAATCACTAGTGGGAGAGCATAGGATTAACGGCTGTTATTTGGATGATTAGAAGGCATTTTGGAGGAGCCGTAGGTGGCTGAGCCGTCCATTGTATTTCTTTAGACAGCGTTTAATTAGGAGACGTCCAATGAGATAATCAAAGATTTTTTCAAACGTTATCCATTGTTTATTTTCAAACCGCTTTCCATTTATTTCCGGTGGCGGAACTTAAGATTCTGGGATTTACTCTACATTAGTTCCGTGTTCGAAAGGTAGTATTTTCCGTTGATTTGTCGCCGGAATAAAATTATCCGGCCATTAGGTTTATGAATACGAGTCCATATTCGATTTTGCATAGTTTACGTATTCTAGGTTCCATTCTGGTTAATGAGTATTGTTCCGAATTAGGAAATCCAATTCTACTTGTTGGTTGTTTTTCACCGTTTTCCAGATTCTATAAGCGTTTCGATTTATTATACGTTACGGTATCTAGTATGAATTCTAGTTAGTTTTAAAGTTTCCGACACTGGAAATTCAATTCCGTTTCACACTAATATCGACCGCAATCGACCGGATTCTATGACTGTTTCGATATATTTAATGTTACAATGTCGAGTATGAATTCTATTTGTTATTAATGTTTAGAAGCCCAATTCGAGCCCAAATATTTAAATATGACTTTGCATAGGGAAATCCACCAAAGCAAGTTGGACTAAGAATGGTTAGGAAATGAGATCAATTTATAACTTAGAGAAGATTTCTCCCTTTCTCTTGCCACCGATGTGGGATTCAAACTTTCCTCCCTTCCCTTTTTCTCTTTCTTTTTCTCTCAAGATTTATTTTACTTCTTTCTTCAATCTTCAAAACGTCATATCTTATCCATTGCTTATTCAAAATGTATTCTCTTAGTTTTTTTAATATAAAAAAGACTAAAATAAATAAATGAAAAGAACCAAAATTAATAAACATATAATTACATTCTTTAATACATGTGAATTATTTATATGAATTCTAAATATAGTACCTATAAATTATTCTCGAGTTGTTCAACGAGCCTATCGAGTTATGATCTCGAGTTCGAACTCATTTATTAACTAACGAGCTCGAGTTCGATTTTGAACTAGTCAAATCGACTTCGAACACGAACTTTGACCGAGTTGTTCACGAGTTGTTTACGAACGATTCAGTTCTTTTACACCCCTAGTTCTGATATCTAGTATGAATTCTATTTATTAATAATGTTCATGACATTCATTATTGATTTCATCCCATACAGCTACGTTTTCCCCATGCCATATCAACTTGGTATATGAAGCCTCAAATCCCCTTATAATCAAATGTGAGCGTAAACCCCGCTCCCCCAGATACACATCATTCCTACAATCATTACACAGACATCGCATCATCGACATATTCTACATTCTTGCATGATTAGAAGCAACTTGAATGAAATATTTGATAAACTCCCTATATTCAGTAGATGTTCGAATGTTCGATCCAACAATACAAACATGATAGGTCCTAAATATACTCTTATTTTGTAGCATTTGAGAGCTGTTTTAGATAGTATTTTGTACTTTTATATTAGACTTTTAAACCAAATCATTCATAGTGGTTTGAAATTGAAGACGTGCATTTCGACCTTGAATTGCACTTGCTATGGATTTGGATGATTTAAAGACCTTCTATGACCGTCCTGAAGGAGTTAGATACATTGAAGAACCGGTCGTAGAAGTGGCGTGAAGGCACACTCTCGCGGGCCGCGAAACATCTCTTGCGAGCCGCGAGGGTGTGTGTTGCTGTTTTGAAGAGGCCAAGTCCCGCGGGCCGCGAATTCTCGGTCGCGAGCCGCAAGGACAGTCTCGCGCGGGCCGCGAATCCTCGGTCGCGAGCCGCGAAGGATTTCTCGCGGTCCGCGAAACATTCCTGCAACTTGTACTTTATTTTGCTTTAATTTTAATTATTTTGACTATAAAAGAAACTTATCCTCATTTGTTAGAGGATCGAATTTCAGAGTCTTCAACTCTTTTTCCTTCATTGTTGCTTTGATTTTCACTTTGAATTCACCATGTATTATTGTATGGATTATGGTTGTGATTATATAATTATGATTGTAGGCTAAAACCCATCTTGGGTATATGAGATTGGACTTCTTGTTATGGTTTGAGAACATGATTTATGAAGCTTAGGAATGAATGATTTGTCATTGAATGATCATGAATTGTAGGTGTATTTGATGCTTGAAATGGTTAGGAATGATTTCCTAGTTATAGATATGTGTTGGATATGTGTTAGATATTGCTTTTCCATGGTTGAAATGCTATCATTTCTTCTATGTAAAAGTAGTGAATTAGGAATCAAATATATGTTGTTATCAATTATATTTGTTCTTGAGATCATTCATTAGCATTATATTCATGTCAATTGTGTTATCACATTAGAACACGATCCAAGTTCATACTCCTGCAATGTAAATCACAATATATTTAAATCATATCAATTAAATTACTCAATCAATGAATTCACATAAAAAGCCCCAAATAATCTTGTAAAATATGATAGTTCATGTATTCAATATCTCGTAAGCAAGTAAGAGCATCCAAAATAGTTTGAAGATAAAGAGCACTTGTCAAGTGCCACATAATCAATTTTGAGCAAACCTAAGGAAAAATCCAACACTAACAATGGAACAATACTTAAGAAACACTTCTTTTCTTTATTTTTATTTTTAAACTTATAATTAAAAAAAAAAACTCAATGGCAAGAGTAATGTTTTTATTGGCTAGTCAAGCACAATAAAAGAGGTAATCACTCTCTAAATAAGGAGTTGTTCTTAAAACACCACAATGGACCTTCTTAATTAAGGAGTACTCCTTATTAAGAAAAGTGCACTTAAGGAGCACCATTGTGGATGCTCTAATAACCTTGTATTGTTCGTTGCCTTGTTCTGTTCGTTGTAGACGGATCACGAGTCTTCGAACACACCAATTCTTTGTTCACAAATACAAAGCTTTATGGCATTCACTAGTGATTACCCGTTCCTGAATATATAGGTATTGCCCCTTTATTTATATAGTCTTCCGACTCGGCCCTTTAAAATTGAGTACCCCTTTCCTGCTAGGTTTCCGAAAAAATATAGTCATGTATTTTAGGTTAACGTATTTTCAAAAAAAAAATTAAATTTAGTTCCGAATCCGGAACTAATAGGGATTGGAAATTATATTCACTTCCGATCCCGGAACCTAAAAATGTACTAGAATAAGGTTCCGATCTCGGAACTATGATGAGATTCTACGTAAAATATGTCGAAACAGTAAAATATTTACTCCGGTCAAACTTTAAAAAAGTCAAAATTTAGCTCCGATTACTACATTAACCGGGATCAGGAACTTATTAGTACTTCCGAATTCGGAACCTAAAAATATATATTAGAATTAGTCCTAGATATCGGAAATATGCTTATTTTTCCGGTTAATCGCTAACTTCTTTACTTCCAACTTCGGAACCCAAAAATTATTTACTAGAATATTGCTTCCCATCTCGGAACTGGGCTTCCGTTATCGGAAACTACTTTGTTTCAACAGCGTTTCTAAAAAAACGCCGTCTTTTATTACATTGGACAGCTGATATTATAAAACGCCGTTTATGAAAAATTTTAGACAGCGGTTCAGATTTGACCGCTTTCTAAAATTTTTCAAAAGTTGTCTAATGATAGAGCTCCTAGAATTACATGCTTCCGATATCGGAAATATTGTTACACAACATTTTTTTGAATTTTTCAACGAACAGCCTTCCATTGAAAGCCTTTAATCAAGCTTTCTGCACTAGTGAATAGCGCTGCTATGCGATTTTTTCCTGGTAGTGTATTAATCTGGTAAGATTCCGTTTACATGATGCCTTTAATTATTTCATTATCACTTTTATTTTTATTTTCTTGCTTATTTGCACGTCATTTGCACATAAATTGTTCGTCAGTGTAATGGGATTCAATTGGTTGCACTAAGACTCTTATTTGGTCTTATGTGTATTATGTTCTGTTTTTTATTTTGGTTGAGGAGCCATGAATAATCCTCCCATCTCTGATGGTTTTAGCTTAAAAAAAATAAAATTGGTTGCACGTCTTTTTTTTTTTTAAGGTGAAACCACCAATGGTGGTAGGAGTCTTATTTATGGGATCCCAAGCCCAAAAAAAAAGGGTGGGAGGGGTACAACACGAGGACTTCCCAGGGGGTCACCCATCCTAGTACTGCTCTCGCCCAAACACGCTTAACTTCGGAGTTCTAATGGGATCCGGTGCGTTAGTGCTGGTTGCACGTCAATTCAGTAAAAATACAATTTGATGAAATTCATGTTAATTTAGTTATGTTGATTCTTTTTTTCAATACATTAATTTTCACTTTATTAGATCAATCTTGTTCGATTCAGTTCAATTCAGTAAGAAATAAACTTTAGCAAATATAGCCTTAATATAACTTGAAAATGAGATGATCAACATTCTTCTTTAGTTTCAATTAATTAAGACTGATCTCAAGGAGATGTCCTCTTTCGAATAATAATTTTTTTTAATATAATATGTATATACTCGGTACTCATAAACAATTTTTAAGAACTAGCTAGATAGTACAAATTGTTCCAGGATCTTCAAATTTATTTCGACAACTTACCAAATAGAACACGCAACTCCTAAATCACCGATGATGATGCATGAGCATCCTTTATTGGACTAAGGTCCTATGGTAAGAAGAATCCAGACTCAATTAATCTTTGAAGATAGTTGTGCATCAATCCTCAGCTTTAGGATTTTGCATGTAGGTATATATATTTGATAGCAAAACTTATTAAGTTATAGATAAAATTCTATACGACCATGACTTATAATCTTATTCGATTATGAATTAAATTGAATTATATAGTAATCATATTTTTTATTACAAAAATTCAGTAGGGTAGTAATATTATTTATTTTTATATATTATTGTAGATGTAAATACTTATTTTAAAATGAAAATATAGATTTATTGTTTATAATAGGAGCATTCCTCCTATTGGCTATGGGTGGCCCATCTTCTGGAGTGGATGGTTTAATTTTATTTTTGACACCCTCCAAAATTTAAATTACTTTCATATTTATTTATTTATTTAATTTTTATTTTATAAAATTTATTTACAACTATTATCCACCAACTACTAGCATCTATATGTTGTGACTTAAATGTAGGGTGTTAGGTTAGTTAATAGATGAGTAACAGGACGTAAAAGTAAAACATCATCTCTGTTTAATACGTGTCATTTGCTGCTCAACAGTGTTAGGTGAATCAACTGTATATATAGCCTCGTTCCTTCTGTCAATTCACCAACTTCTTCAACCACTTTTCTTCTACCAGGTACTGCTGGTCTATCATTCCTCCCCTCTACCAAGTACTGCTAGTCTATCATTCTTTGATTAGATCTTCTTCATCGTGTGTATGTAATAACCAGTTGTACATGAACATTGAACCCATATCATCAATGACTATACTATATTCATATATTTTACATCTCACACCATAAGCTTTAGATTAGATTGTTAAATTAATGTTCCTAGGGCTTATGTGAATGATGATTCACCATTACTCAAGGGCATGTAAGTAAATTCGTTGCTCTCCTTTTCTAATCTTATTCATTCTAATAAAAACTCTGATAGGGGAAAACCAAAATAAATATTTATGGGAGGACGATTGGATTTGGCGGCGGGGTTTCAGTTGAGCAATAGTTGGCTTGGCCTCATAGATGGATTCTCTACTTTGTTCATTCTCAGATGTGGGGGAAACACGGAGTCATATATACTTGATGATACCTGAATCCTGAAGGTCAGAGCATCTCGAATAGTGGTATGACAATGGGCTCGAAGCCCAAGTCTCGAGTATATTTACGGACAGGTCCATTGCCCATCCGGGTATGTGGTAACGTGATTCCAACATGCATGGAAACTAATACCGAGTAAACTAATATACATGAATACTATTTCTTCACCATCAAGAAATGTTCCAAACCCTAGAAGAAATCGGGGATCTACTCCCCTGTAAATACACATGTTCATTGTATTTTTAATTCATTCATCAATACACAATACTCTCTACCAGAGTAACTAGACTTATCTATCTAATCTATCTAATGTAAGCATCGAAGAGTTTACCCACCTAACTGAGGGCTTGAACAGACAAGGAATTACACATCGGTGTCTCAAGATACTTCAATACTCATACCAAATCAACGTTGTTCCACTTAAGTAAAGGCAAAAAAAAAAAAATCAAAACATAAAGTTACTTATATGACATCGTTTTGGGTGGGTAAATACAAAGGAACATAGCAGAAGGTCGAACGCTAACTTGGCAGATTTTGAAAGGGAAACATAACTTGGCAGAACGCTAAAATTTGGCAGCGCATTACTATTTTATCATCAAATGTTAAGGAATGATTTCAGCATGCCTACAAAGATTTCATACCAAATACTCTCATGCATAGATCAATACCTCTAAACACACAAAATTTATTGCACAAAAAATATACAAATAGACAAATTAATGATATAGTGACAATTTACACATAACTCTTGGAAAAACATAACTTCATTTATAGAATTTAAAAATACCAAAAAACTGAATTTATGGCTGACCACTGCTTGCTAAAACAAGCATCCATAACTTCTTCCCAAAGCAAGTCCAACTCATCTGAAATCTTGACCAACAAAAAGTTACTGCATGAGATTTCATACCCAAAAAGGTGTTAGGCCTTATTGCTAGAGATTATATTTTTTTGTTTTACTAAACTGAACCGAACTGAATTATATTGATTTATTACGTGTTTTACGCTAATAATGTAGAAGGTGTAACATTATTCCATGATTTATTATTAAGCACTCCAAAATTAGTAAAGCCTAAGCCAAATTGGAGTATACGTTGAACCTTGTTGTTTGAATTTTTTAAATTTTTTTTTGAATTGGTAACACATAGTTGTGGGTTTTTGCTTAAAATATGTGCATTTTTAGTTCCGCACGTAACTTGCACAAATTTGTCTGAGGCATGTTTAACTACTAATATCTATGGCGTGTGTATGAAATTAATGTTTAATATACTAGTTTTCATAGTTAAATTTTAAAATAGTAATTAAAGAGTGTTACCATTAAACTAATAATGTAGAAGGTGCAACATAATTCCATGATTTATTATTAAGCACTCCAAAATTAGTAAAGCCTAAGCCAAATTGGAGTACACGTTGAACACTTGCACCTAGTTGTTTGAATTGGTAACACGGAGTTATGGGTTTTGCTTAATTCCGCGGTGGAATCCTTGTTTTATGTTTTATGTTTCATTTATGGCAAATTCTCATTTGACACCTGTCTCAAATGAAACCAAAGATTATATGAGACTGTTATTGATTGAATTTGTCGTTGGTGATTTTTAAACTCGCCGATTTCCTTGATTGAATTTGTCGTTGGTGAAATTGACCAAGGAAATGATCAAGAAAATTGACCGAAAGATCAAGCAAATTGAACGAAAGATCAAATTAACTGAAAAATCAAGGCAAAACAAAAATATTCAAGGACATTGATTGAAAGATCAAACAAACAGACTAAAAGATCAAGCAGAAACAGTAAATGCTCATTCCCCTGCTCTTGGTCTCCACAAAGACAGGTCTCACCCAATACTTTATCTTCATTTATTTAGCAATATCATGTTTCTTCGATCTCTTTATTTTCCTAATTTAGACACATCTATTTCATACCCATGTATTTTTTTAATGATTGTCTCTACCGAACAAAAATTGATGTACGTGTATACATTCTTAACGAAGTATTTCTATCTATTAACAATTAAGTATTATTTTTTTTTCCGTATTTTACTAAGTTATACACGATATATTTTATAACTAATTATTTTTAAAATGAATGTCTCTTTACCCAATTTTTTATTTAATAAAGTACCTTATAATTTTTTATTTAGTATCATATCATGTTTATTTCCTTCTCCTTATTTTTCTAAGGAGACATTCGAGAAAAGAGTACATGTTTATAATAACTTAGAAGGAATTTTATAATGCACGAATGAAAACAAGGAATTTACATTCATTAATATATTTAAATGCACGACCATGAACAATCAGTTGGGATAGATGTGTGCACGTATTAAAAATTCATTTGAGAAAGCGAATAAACTAATTTGCCTACTAATTTGTTTCTTTAAGATGTTCACCAATTAACTTTTGATTCATGTTTTGCATATTTTAACTAATGATAATTATAAATAAAAAAGCTAAAAATGTAGTAGTCTCTGTTGCATGCAATTATCCACGTGGCAGCAAATCCTTGCGACGGCGAAGCATGAATAGGCTACGTGTCTCGACCCGGTTTTTAATATAGAGGGACCCAAGAGAGTATGGGTTTTAGCTTGTCGTAAAGCAAGCGTCTAGTGGAACATGTGACGGCCCATCTGCTTTTCTTTGCAACTTGCTGTGAGTTTGACCGGAGCAAACAAACAAACAAAAATACTCCCATTTTATTTACGTCCCTAAACACTTGTTTAACTAATAAAATCTTTTATTTCGTATATTATTAATATTGATAAAATTTTGATGTTAATTACGTGCATGTTATAATTTTGAGATGAGCTTTGTTTATGTTTTGATATTTATTTTTTTGTTTAGATTTGATGGGGTTCCTCGTTTAGATTTCAAAATCTGTTTGATTAGGTTTATTATTTTGATTCAGAGTTTTGTTTGAGGTTTTTTTTTTTTTTGAAAGGGAAAATTTTATATCACTTCAAGTTAATGGAAATCGTCAAGCATCTGTTGACAAGAAAAACGATGGTGGGTTATCCCATACACTGGTCTCCTTCAAGCTCGTTTTCGTATAACTAGCTAACGAATGAGCACAGTGATTTCTATCTCTCGGTGCCCAGAAGGGTCTAACAAAACCGCATTCTGCTAGCTTATCATGTATACTAATAATTAAATTCGAAACAATGTTAGCAGGATTTGCTTCTTCCCGAACCATCTGTATGAGTCCCAGGGCATTTCCGATGACTGACACTTCTGCAGCTCCCAACTCCTCCGCCATTAACAGAGCCTCGTATAAAGTTGTGCCTTCTGCTAAAAGTGTGTCCGTAATACCAAGAATTCACTTCGATATTACCCTGAAAAATCTGCCATCCCCATCAAATAACACTACTCCAATACTTGCTGAATCCGAGGTCAATCCCGCATCAAAGTACAACTTCCATCCTTCTTCTGGCGGCTTTAACAAGGAATGGACATGTAGTCCAACTGACATCCTTTCCGGCCATCCATTTGCGTCCTGGAAGCTTCTGAGATTTGCAATTGCAGAACCTGCTGGTACTGCTGAGTTCTGGTCCTTGCCTTAGAACAATTTCATATTTCTCCGCCTCCAGAGTGCATCGAAGATCATGACCACCACTACTAAAAATATTGTCTTTGCCAACACAATTTTAAGAACACTTTTAAGTTAACGTAGTAATAGATAACTATTAGGACACGAGGTTTATTACTGGAATTGAGTTCCCCAAATATGTGTGGTTATAGAGTACATATGAAGACAATACAATAATTATGTTGGTAAAATATTCAATTGTGACATTATGCAAAAATCATATCACAACATTATATACTTGTGTATGCATATTGATGTTATAAACACAGTAATTTATGTAGCACGATTAAATCTGAATACAATATTTTGTAATTTATACATATTTTTTTTAGAAAAATAGAGTATTGTCAGTATACCATATATATTAGTTCTATAAAAAAAATATTATGAAAAATAAATTTTAAGTGTTTAATTACATTTATAACCCATTAACACATTGAGAAAGGATTTCAATTCTATCTGACCTCTTATTTCAAGTACACTAGGAGTAGGAGCACTCTCAGCAAACATCATTGATATCTTCTACACCACCCATAGCACACCTTTGTCAGTACAAAAATAGTCGGCAATTGGCACACAGTAAGAAAATTCTACAGAGAGCAAAAGCATATGCATCAGTGCTACTAATTAAACCTGAAAATTACAACTGTAATGTAAGACATATGTAGTCACATAGAGCATAGCTTGAACAACGAATATATAAGACATAGTCACATAGAAAATACTGCTTTTTGCAGGGTGCCAAGAGCAATGATGCTTTCCCTATCTGTTGTCTCCGCTCTTCTATAGCACATCTTCATTTAACATGTCTAATACACCTTCAGGCACTTTGAGTTTAGAAATGGTAAGGGCAACTGACTGCATGTAAAATGCCCAAATCATTTTTTGTAGATTTAAACATCACAAACTTTGGCCTAATGCCTTAACACTTAACCATACCAAGACTCAATTTGAAGAATGAAGACGAGAAACTGCACTCTTCAAGGCAAAAGAGAAAAATTAGTACATTTGATCACATGTTAGGCACAGGTTCCCTATTTTTCACCTGATCACTTCCAAGGAATTGAAAGAAATCTTTCCACCCTGCAAGTTCATATATATATTTGCAAATTCATATATATTGTGCCCTTCACCTTCAGTACAGACGAAGGGAAAAAAAAAAGGAGAACGTATATAACTAAAACAAACTGTGCAGCAATAAATTCAAAAACAAAGTCATACTCATACCAGTCATGGACGTGTATGATGTTTTCTAATTTCCATCCTTTATGACTATGGTAGACCACGGAAAACAGGATCAACTCCGTAATCTGAAAAGAATAACAAGGCACAATCGGTATATATTACACATGTTTCCCACAAATAGTACAACTAGAGAAATTGGTACCGGAATTAGCAATGACGACATTCTTGCGGTCAAAGTGCGGGGCAGCAATTTTCGACCGCCACAATGTTGAGGCTAGATTTTACACATGCCCTCTGATTCATCTTCTCCTTCTCCACTTGGACGGGGACTCAAATCGCCACAACATCGTTCTTCGCCTGGACAAGGACTCAAATCGCCAGAGCATGGTGAAATTTCTGAATTTTTATAGAATTAATGGTTTCTGTAGTGTTTTTCGTGTGAATTCGATCCCAATTCTGATTTTCAGTCTAAAAATCTGCATCTAAACTGGACAAACATTGAAGGAATGGAATACAATACAAAGACTCTGGTTTGTTTGAAATTTCTATATTTTGCACTATTTTTTTACTTTTCTCCTGCGCCATCTTTTCCCTCTTTCTCCCGCGCTGTTTTCCTTCCTTCTATTGTCCATCTAAATTGTTTTCTTTTTCCTTTTTCTTTTCCATTACAAAAGGCATTTTTCCATTTAAAACAAGTTTATGATTTTTTTTAATTAAAGCCATAGGGCAGAAGGCTTATTTATGGGATCCTAACCCCATAAATAATTTAATCATTCTTTTATATGTATATCACGTTTAATTACAATAAAATTGAAAATAATATTCTCCCAGTAAAGGTCAACTTTCACTTAAAATTAAATTTATTGTATTTTCACATAGCTATCATATTTTATAAATATAGATATATTAACCTTAGAATGCACGATATTTAAATAAAAGTTCTAACATTTATCCTAATAAAAACTAATAAACACGTATCATTCACCATCTCATTTAATTAAATTTATGGTGTTCCGACCACATCGAATATTTTATCTTAATGTTATAGTTTATATGACTTTTACACTAAAATTTGATATTGTGATTGTATCACGGGCTAAATAATTATTTAATACGTAATATTGTCAATTTATAATCTGACAATATGATTTGATCAAACACAACTCAACTATCATTTTTACTTCTTTAATAATTATGATATATAAGTTTATATAAAGATCACGTAAAAAATACATTACATTGTTTAATTCAAATTGACACCTCTAATAGTGAGTAACATGTCGATATTACCATCTCAATATATTTCAAGTCAGTAATAGTACTTTGGGTCGATCCTAATTTTATATGGACTGAATACTCTAGAGAACTAGCGGTTTAAATGTAATGCTACTACCATATGAAGTTATGGGTCAATTTCCACCAAAAGGAGAAGAGGGGAGATTTTATTAGGTTAGTTTGAATTATTATTCAAAAAGTTTGTATGTGAAAATAATAATCTTGAATTGTATTTTGATGAATGAAGATTTTGATCATTTTTTTTTTTGTATCTATACTTGAAATTAAACATCTCTTTATTTCATATCAGTAGTTGTACTTTTAGTCGACCTTAATTCTATATGGACTGAATACTTTAGAGAATTAGCTGTTGAAATGTAGTCCTACTATCATTGGAGACTATGAGTCAATTTCCACTATCCGTAAGAGTAGATATGAGATTTTACCTGGTTAGTGTGAATTGAAAAATTGAACTTAACTGAACTTATCTACAGAAAAACTCTAGGAAACAGGGCCTAAATTACCCTCTATATTATTGCAATTAAGGCCCTGTTTGCTAGAGTTTATTTCTTGATGGTACTGAACTGAACTGAACTGAAGTAAAATTGATGTATTGAAAAAATGGAATCAGCGTGACTGAATTAACCTGTATTTCATCAAATTACAATTTCACTAAACTGAATTGAACTGAACTGAACTGAACTGATCTACAGATAATCTCTGGAAAACAGGGCTTAATTTGGTTTACCGAAACAGGGCCTAAAATTTTATTATATTATTCCAATTAATTTGGTTTACCGAATATTTAATATATTATTATTTAAAAATTTTGCTAACATTATTTTTGAAACTACGGATTCAAAAAGAAATAAATTAATAACAATTCGAGGTTTAGAGGTCATGGAAATAAATGACAAATTAAGATACCACAAATAGTTATAATTTTAGTTGAATAAGCCGAGTAGAAGTACTACATCACCAGGCATTACGCCGGATTATGCTCTAAATATATCGATCCCTAATTTGACTCTTCGATATACTAATCTTCTCAAATCATAGATGTTTGCTGGGAAAGGGACTCCCCAAGAGGCACACCAAAATTGGTGAACGAAGAAATTCGATTCGGGACCGTGGGCAAAATCCGTACAAAGAATGATGGGATTCGTCAGTCGTGATCAATCGAGGTGAAACCGTGAAAGGGCTTGTGTTTGTTTTTATACTACTGAAGCCTTCTCATCTAATTAATTTTCAGTTTTTCATTTCAATTTATGCGTCCAATTCCAGCTGTGTTAATTTGTGATCTCCTGAAAGGATGAGAAAGTCAAGGGAAAGGGCATCATCAGCCGGCTAGGCAGTCCACTGTCTGGCTTGCAAGGGCATGATCTACGAGGGTAAATCATTTCTAGACTGTCTTCATTTTATTGCGATCAATGTGTATATATATATATATATATATATATATATATATATATATATATATATATATATATTCAAATTGTTCAATGTTTACAATGTATCTGATTGACTTGTTTGTTCAAGGAATTTGGGTTGTGTTCAGTTTTAGTTACTTATATTTGTTTTTGGTTATTTTCTTTACTCCCTTTTGAAATGGTAGTATTTTTTATGTGTAGACCTAGATTGTATGCAAGATGAAAGAAGGGAATGTCAAAATGGAAGTCTATGACACTCCACATGCCATGTAAAACACTTACTGCTTTAAACATTAGCACACATGTGTGTTTACCTAGCATATAATCTGTTGTTAAATAAAGTTTCAGTGATTGGTCTACTTCAGTAGTTTAAACTAAATGCTCGCATATATTTACATGAGCTGTTTGCTTCTGTTTTAGGATCACAACCAGCAGAGATCATCCCATGGTCTTGTAGCTACGGATTTGCATAAGCAAGTGGAGCCTGTGCCACATTTATCGTGGTAGGGAGATTATTGCCACAATTATTTTCAAGGTATATTATTCGAATGATGGAAGTAAATCAAGTAATTAATTTTACCGGAATTCACAAATGCTTGTTTTTTCATTATTTTCTTTGGTTTTTTTACGACGTTCGTCATGTAGCAGACATTAGGGCATTATTTTGGGTTGCCTCTTATCTTGGTGGTTAATTTGCTGACTAGTGGGGTATTTCATGAATGTGGAAAATGGATTTTTCTTAAACATGTTTTATTCTCTGAGCAAATGAAAAATTTGTCATAACCTGAAGTTAAGACTACAATCTATTGTATTAGATAACCTGTTTTTGCTTCTACATTCTTTATATGTTGCTGCACTTCCTTAATTGTTCTCAGTCTCAGTTGTTTTTACACCGTAATTCACACCCAACTGATGTTGTAAAGTTGCTGACAGGATTATGCAAAGAAGTAAGAAGTATTGGAGGAGAAGTACAATATGAGCATTTGAACCACAATATAAGCGAATTGTCGTGAAGCAGTTTTGAAGATACAATATATAGAATAAGCAGGAGTTTTTGAAGATACAGAGAGCTTAGGATAAGTGACAATTTAAAGGCTTGAACTTGTGATGCAAATTGATTTCATTTATTTGTCAAAAGATTAGTTATAGACAAACATGTAAGTGTTCTGTTTTATATCCAATGAGACATTACAGTGGTGTGTTAAAAAAATGTTATTGTAACATCACACTATATTTTATGCAATAATGTCTTTATAGTCTATTTGATATAACACATAGTACTATTCACTGTATATCCTAGTGACAGTTTCATGTGTGGTTTCTGATGAATTGGGACACAATATGTACGTCCCATAGTGCACTAATTGGGACAGCAAATTATTGTGCTAACATGGACTAAATAAAACACAAGTTAATATGGTATTACCTTATGTATCCCTACACTATTATGTATTGGAATAGTATTCTATTCATACACTATCACATGTTGGAACACATGAGCTATTCCTACATTATTAATTTAAAACAGTCATTGAAATATAATTTAAATTTAAATAATGAATATGGATTATCGCATATTTAATATATATAAATACAATTTATTGTGTGATAACATTTATCTATCCCAACATTATATATTGTATATTTAATTATTTTATTCAGGTCTAAAATTACTTATTGCAACACTTTAGACTTATTATAACACCGGCAAACACCACACATTAACAAAGTGTTGGGATAAATATAAGTGTGACTATATATGTATTTCACAACAGTTTTTATGTGTTAACAAATACCCTTTTTCTAGTAGTGATATAGGTATTGCCCCTTTATTTATATAGTCTTCCGACTCGGCCCTTTAAAATTGAGTACCCCTTTCCTGCTAGGTTTCCGAAAAAATATAGTCATGTATTTTAGGTTAACGTATTTTCAAAAAAAAAATTAAATTTAGTTCCGAATCCGGAACTAATAGGGATTGGAAATTATATTCACTTCCGATCCCGGAACCTAAAAATGTACTAGAATAAGGTTCCGATCTCGGAACTATGATGAGATTCTACGTAAAATATGTCGAAACAGTAAAATATTTACTCCGGTCAAACTTTAAAAAAGTCAAAATTTAGCTCCGATTACTACATTAACCGGGATCAGGAACTTATTAGTACTTCCGAATTCGGAACCTAAAAATATATATTAGAATTAGTCCTAGATATCGGAAATATGCTTATTTTTCCGGTTAATCGCTAACTTCTTTACTTCCAACTTCGGAACCCAAAAATTATTTACTAGAATATTGCTTCCCATCTCGGAACTGGGCTTCCGTTATCGGAAACTACTTTGTTTCAACAGCGTTTCTAAAAAAACGCCGTCTTTTATTACATTGGACAGCTGATATTATAAAACGCCGTTTATGAAAAATTTTAGACAGCGGTTCAGATTTGACCGCTTTCTAAAATTTTTCAAAAGTTGTCTAATGATAGAGCTCCTAGAATTACATGCTTCCGATATCGGAAATATTGTTACACAACATTTTTTTGAATTTTTCAACGAACAGCCTTCCATTGAAAGCCTTTAATCAAGCTTTCTGCACTAGTGAATAGCGCTGCTATGCGATTTTTTCCTGGTAGTGTATTAATCTGGTAAGATTCCGTTTACATGATGCCTTTAATTATTTCATTATCACTTTTATTTTTATTTTCTTGCTTATTTGCACGTCATTTGCACATAAATTGTTCGTCAGTGTAATGGGATTCAATTGGTTGCACTAAGACTCTTATTTGGTCTTATGTGTATTATGTTCTGTTTTTTATTTTGGTTGAGGAGCCATGAATAATCCTCCCATCTCTGATGGTTTTAGCTTAAAAAAAATAAAATTGGTTGCACGTCTTTTTTTTTTTTAAGGTGAAACCACCAATGGTGGTAGGAGTCTTATTTATGGGATCCCAAGCCCAAAAAAAAAGGGTGGGAGGGGTACAACACGAGGACTTCCCAGGGGGTCACCCATCCTAGTACTGCTCTCGCCCAAACACGCTTAACTTCGGAGTTCTAATGGGATCCGGTGCGTTAGTGCTGGTTGCACGTCAATTCAGTAAAAATACAATTTGATGAAATTCATGTTAATTTAGTTATGTTGATTCTTTTTTTCAATACATTAATTTTCACTTTATTAGATCAATCTTGTTCGATTCAGTTCAATTCAGTAAGAAATAAACTTTAGCAAATATAGCCTTAATATAACTTGAAAATGAGATGATCAACATTCTTCTTTAGTTTCAATTAATTAAGACTGATCTCAAGGAGATGTCCTCTTTCGAATAATAATTTTTTTTAATATAATATGTATATACTCGGTACTCATAAACAATTTTTAAGAACTAGCTAGATAGTACAAATTGTTCCAGGATCTTCAAATTTATTTCGACAACTTACCAAATAGAACACGCAACTCCTAAATCACCGATGATGATGCATGAGCATCCTTTATTGGACTAAGGTCCTATGGTAAGAAGAATCCAGACTCAATTAATCTTTGAAGATAGTTGTGCATCAATCCTCAGCTTTAGGATTTTGCATGTAGGTATATATATTTGATAGCAAAACTTATTAAGTTATAGATAAAATTCTATACGACCATGACTTATAATCTTATTCGATTATGAATTAAATTGAATTATATAGTAATCATATTTTTTATTACAAAAATTCAGTAGGGTAGTAATATTATTTATTTTTATATATTATTGTAGATGTAAATACTTATTTTAAAATGAAAATATAGATTTATTGTTTATAATAGGAGCATTCCTCCTATTGGCTATGGGTGGCCCATCTTCTGGAGTGGATGGTTTAATTTTATTTTTGACACCCTCCAAAATTTAAATTACTTTCATATTTATTTATTTATTTAATTTTTATTTTATAAAATTTATTTACAACTATTATCCACCAACTACTAGCATCTATATGTTGTGACTTAAATGTAGGGTGTTAGGTTAGTTAATAGATGAGTAACAGGACGTAAAAGTAAAACATCATCTCTGTTTAATACGTGTCATTTGCTGCTCAACAGTGTTAGGTGAATCAACTGTATATATAGCCTCGTTCCTTCTGTCAATTCACCAACTTCTTCAACCACTTTTCTTCTACCAGGTACTGCTGGTCTATCATTCCTCCCCTCTACCAAGTACTGCTAGTCTATCATTCTTTGATTAGATCTTCTTCATCGTGTGTATGTAATAACCAGTTGTACATGAACATTGAACCCATATCATCAATGACTATACTATATTCATATATTTTACATCTCACACCATAAGCTTTAGATTAGATTGTTAAATTAATGTTCCTAGGGCTTATGTGAATGATGATTCACCATTACTCAAGGGCATGTAAGTAAATTCGTTGCTCTCCTTTTCTAATCTTATTCATTCTAATAAAAACTCTGATAGGGGAAAACCAAAATAAATATTTATGGGAGGACGATTGGATTTGGCGGCGGGGTTTCAGTTGAGCAATAGTTGGCTTGGCCTCATAGATGGATTCTCTACTTTGTTCATTCTCAGATGTGGGGGAAACACGGAGTCATATATACTTGATGATACCTGAATCCTGAAGGTCAGAGCATCTCGAATAGTGGTATGACAATGGGCTCGAAGCCCAAGTCTCGAGTATATTTACGGACAGGTCCATTGCCCATCCGGGTATGTGGTAACGTGATTCCAACATGCATGGAAACTAATACCGAGTAAACTAATATACATGAATACTATTTCTTCACCATCAAGAAATGTTCCAAACCCTAGAAGAAATCGGGGATCTACTCCCCTGTAAATACACATGTTCATTGTATTTTTAATTCATTCATCAATACACAATACTCTCTACCAGAGTAACTAGACTTATCTATCTAATCTATCTAATGTAAGCATCGAAGAGTTTACCCACCTAACTGAGGGCTTGAACAGACAAGGAATTACACATCGGTGTCTCAAGATACTTCAATACTCATACCAAATCAACGTTGTTCCACTTAAGTAAAGGCAAAAAAAAAAAAATCAAAACATAAAGTTACTTATATGACATCGTTTTGGGTGGGTAAATACAAAGGAACATAGCAGAAGGTCGAACGCTAACTTGGCAGATTTTGAAAGGGAAACATAACTTGGCAGAACGCTAAAATTTGGCAGCGCATTACTATTTTATCATCAAATGTTAAGGAATGATTTCAGCATGCCTACAAAGATTTCATACCAAATACTCTCATGCATAGATCAATACCTCTAAACACACAAAATTTATTGCACAAAAAATATACAAATAGACAAATTAATGATATAGTGACAATTTACACATAACTCTTGGAAAAACATAACTTCATTTATAGAATTTAAAAATACCAAAAAACTGAATTTATGGCTGACCACTGCTTGCTAAAACAAGCATCCATAACTTCTTCCCAAAGCAAGTCCAACTCATCTGAAATCTTGACCAACAAAAAGTTACTGCATGAGATTTCATACCCAAAAAGGTGTTAGGCCTTATTGCTAGAGATTATATTTTTTTGTTTTACTAAACTGAACCGAACTGAATTATATTGATTTATTACGTGTTTTACGCTAATAATGTAGAAGGTGTAACATTATTCCATGATTTATTATTAAGCACTCCAAAATTAGTAAAGCCTAAGCCAAATTGGAGTATACGTTGAACCTTGTTGTTTGAATTTTTTAAATTTTTTTTTGAATTGGTAACACATAGTTGTGGGTTTTTGCTTAAAATATGTGCATTTTTAGTTCCGCACGTAACTTGCACAAATTTGTCTGAGGCATGTTTAACTACTAATATCTATGGCGTGTGTATGAAATTAATGTTTAATATACTAGTTTTCATAGTTAAATTTTAAAATAGTAATTAAAGAGTGTTACCATTAAACTAATAATGTAGAAGGTGCAACATAATTCCATGATTTATTATTAAGCACTCCAAAATTAGTAAAGCCTAAGCCAAATTGGAGTACACGTTGAACACTTGCACCTAGTTGTTTGAATTGGTAACACGGAGTTATGGGTTTTGCTTAATTCCGCGGTGGAATCCTTGTTTTATGTTTTATGTTTCATTTATGGCAAATTCTCATTTGACACCTGTCTCAAATGAAACCAAAGATTATATGAGACTGTTATTGATTGAATTTGTCGTTGGTGATTTTTAAACTCGCCGATTTCCTTGATTGAATTTGTCGTTGGTGAAATTGACCAAGGAAATGATCAAGAAAATTGACCGAAAGATCAAGCAAATTGAACGAAAGATCAAATTAACTGAAAAATCAAGGCAAAACAAAAATATTCAAGGACATTGATTGAAAGATCAAACAAACAGACTAAAAGATCAAGCAGAAACAGTAAATGCTCATTCCCCTGCTCTTGGTCTCCACAAAGACAGGTCTCACCCAATACTTTATCTTCATTTATTTAGCAATATCATGTTTCTTCGATCTCTTTATTTTCCTAATTTAGACACATCTATTTCATACCCATGTATTTTTTTAATGATTGTCTCTACCGAACAAAAATTGATGTACGTGTATACATTCTTAACGAAGTATTTCTATCTATTAACAATTAAGTATTATTTTTTTTTCCGTATTTTACTAAGTTATACACGATATATTTTATAACTAATTATTTTTAAAATGAATGTCTCTTTACCCAATTTTTTATTTAATAAAGTACCTTATAATTTTTTATTTAGTATCATATCATGTTTATTTCCTTCTCCTTATTTTTCTAAGGAGACATTCGAGAAAAGAGTACATGTTTATAATAACTTAGAAGGAATTTTATAATGCACGAATGAAAACAAGGAATTTACATTCATTAATATATTTAAATGCACGACCATGAACAATCAGTTGGGATAGATGTGTGCACGTATTAAAAATTCATTTGAGAAAGCGAATAAACTAATTTGCCTACTAATTTGTTTCTTTAAGATGTTCACCAATTAACTTTTGATTCATGTTTTGCATATTTTAACTAATGATAATTATAAATAAAAAAGCTAAAAATGTAGTAGTCTCTGTTGCATGCAATTATCCACGTGGCAGCAAATCCTTGCGACGGCGAAGCATGAATAGGCTACGTGTCTCGACCCGGTTTTTAATATAGAGGGACCCAAGAGAGTATGGGTTTTAGCTTGTCGTAAAGCAAGCGTCTAGTGGAACATGTGACGGCCCATCTGCTTTTCTTTGCAACTTGCTGTGAGTTTGACCGGAGCAAACAAACAAACAAAAATACTCCCATTTTATTTACGTCCCTAAACACTTGTTTAACTAATAAAATCTTTTATTTCGTATATTATTAATATTGATAAAATTTTGATGTTAATTACGTGCATGTTATAATTTTGAGATGAGCTTTGTTTATGTTTTGATATTTATTTTTTTGTTTAGATTTGATGGGGTTCCTCGTTTAGATTTCAAAATCTGTTTGATTAGGTTTATTATTTTGATTCAGAGTTTTGTTTGAGGTTTTTTTTTTTTTTGAAAGGGAAAATTTTATATCACTTCAAGTTAATGGAAATCGTCAAGCATCTGTTGACAAGAAAAACGATGGTGGGTTATCCCATACACTGGTCTCCTTCAAGCTCGTTTTCGTATAACTAGCTAACGAATGAGCACAGTGATTTCTATCTCTCGGTGCCCAGAAGGGTCTAACAAAACCGCATTCTGCTAGCTTATCATGTATACTAATAATTAAATTCGAAACAATGTTAGCAGGATTTGCTTCTTCCCGAACCATCTGTATGAGTCCCAGGGCATTTCCGATGACTGACACTTCTGCAGCTCCCAACTCCTCCGCCATTAACAGAGCCTCGTATAAAGTTGTGCCTTCTGCTAAAAGTGTGTCCGTAATACCAAGAATTCACTTCGATATTACCCTGAAAAATCTGCCATCCCCATCAAATAACACTACTCCAATACTTGCTGAATCCGAGGTCAATCCCGCATCAAAGTACAACTTCCATCCTTCTTCTGGCGGCTTTAACAAGGAATGGACATGTAGTCCAACTGACATCCTTTCCGGCCATCCATTTGCGTCCTGGAAGCTTCTGAGATTTGCAATTGCAGAACCTGCTGGTACTGCTGAGTTCTGGTCCTTGCCTTAGAACAATTTCATATTTCTCCGCCTCCAGAGTGCATCGAAGATCATGACCACCACTTCAGCTAGGGGTGGGCAAAAAAACCCGGCCCGGTAGACCCGGCCCGTTAGCCCGCCGACCCGTAAGAAATGAAGCGGGTATTTTTTACTTTTATAGAGTAGGGTACCCGACCCGTTATTTTACTTATTTCACGGGCCGGGTCATGGGCCGGAAGTTATAAATTACCGGGTACCCGGCCCGTTAGGAATTTATTAAATATAATATAAAAATAATATATTCAATTATTATAAGCCCCCATCTCCTAAATTTTAATATCCCGGCCTAACTTATAATTTCTTGCATAGTCGCTCGTTGTATTACTTCAAGAAATTCTAAATTTTGATCAAAACTTCCGGCTCAATTTCATGGCCGCTAAAATTTATAATTTACGAATTTACAGTAGTCGGACGATGTAACTTTAAAACAATCAATTCAACAAAGGTAAACATCAATTTAAGGTTATGCATAATAATTTGATTTGTGATTTGTATTACCATTTCGACGTCATTGTTGATTCGGGCAAATGTGTGAGTATGTGACTGTTGAGGGGTTGTAAGAGTTTCTTGAAACAATATAATGAGTAAAGACTGTAATGAATAATAAATTATTCACTACAAAATACATATCAGTTTCAACAAATTTAGGTACAGATGAATTACCCTATATTTTAAATGCAATTTCATCTTTTGGATATACCAAATTTGAACCTTTAACTAATTTTAAGTGTGTTCGTAATTTGTACAATATTACAACATAAATTTTTATAACATTACAAATTGTAATTCATACTTTCTATTATCCGAAATTTTTTAGTCGTACACTTTAAATTTTTGTTCATGAAATTAAAGTGTATTTTAAATTTTAAAATAAAATTAACCGGGTCGTAGGGTACCCGATGACCCGTCCCGAAACATTAGGGTACCCGTTAGCAAATACCCGGTTCTAACCGGGCCGGGTCACGGGCCGAATTTTCTTATTTTTGGCGGGCCGGGTACCCGGTATACTATGGCTTAACGGGCCGGGTACCCGCTAATGCCCACCCCTAACTTCAGCTGATTCTGGCTCATTGCTGTCAATCCGATTCTTGAACCAGGTACTACCTCGGTTCCTCCTAGCTTCTTGAACTCGATCATTCCATCCTACCGCCTCCCAAGCCTCTTTTGCACAAGCACCATCAAAGAAGAGATGTGAGGCTGACCATCCTCCTCTCCACAGAACAAGCATGTAATTGGAACCATAACCCTCTTTTGTCTAAGATTTGAGCTCGTTGGGAGGGTGTCTGTTATTATCCTCCAAGCAGAATGCTTAGCCCTCTGAGGTATTCTCAGCTTCCATAATTTCTTCCAGAAAGTTTTATCTGGCGGTGTCGTCAGTATATCATTTGTCTTCTGGTATCCAGGATATTCAACTAAGACATGATAAGCTGGTTTAACCGAAAACTTTCCAGAAGCATTGTAGTGCCATCTCCAGTGATCCATCAATCCCTGATTTCGGAGTTGAATGTTCTTGATGTACTTAACATCGTCTGCATCAAAGTGTGTCTCTAAAAGGTCCATCTGCCACCATCCTGTGTCTACATCTATCAAATCTGCAACCTTAGATAGATTTGGCGGTACATCATCTGGGTTTCTGATCCGAAAGTTTCCAGCTTGAGGTATCCAGGGGTCATGGCATATGCTCATTTGTAAGCTTGAGCTAATGTGCTTCCGACATCCCCTTTTCAGCACTGTTAATCCCTTAAAGATACTCCTCCAAGCCCACGAGACTCCACTTACAAGCTGAGTATCGAGCAGTGACGAGTTATGATAGTATTTATCCTTAAACACCCTAGCAAGCAACAAATACGGATTTTCCAAGAGTCTTCATGCTTGCTTGCTCAATAGTGCAAGGTTCGCAGCCTGTAAGTTTCGAAATCCCAGTCCACCATTCTCCTTTGCTCGCGACATCTTCGCCCAAGACACCCAGTGTATCTTCTCGTTTACTGCATCATTCTCGCCCCACCAGAAGTTTCCGATCATGGTTCTTATGTTATCGAGTATGTTATCTGGTCTGCTGAAGCGGCTCATGGCATAGCTCGGAACTTCCTGTAGTACAAACTTAATAAGGACTTCTTTACCAGCTTTCGAGACATTCCTTTCACTCCAGCCATCAATCTTCTGTCTAATGCGCTCCTTGAGGTATTTAAAGACTTCTGTATTGTTCTGGCCTATCTCTGAAGGTAATCCAAAATATTTCCCATGCCCCGGGACCTCAGGGAATTTCAGGGTTTCACAAATTCTCTGCCTTATATTATCTGAGGTATTCGGGCTGAACATGATGCTAGACTTATCAGTATTGATTCGCTTCCCCAATATGTCCTCAAACAATGTTATCGCCCACTTCAAGTACTCGGCTTCCTGTACTGTCGCCTCTGCAAATAGCAGTGTATCATCTGCAAAAAACAAGTGCGAGATTCTCGGCCCTGAGGAAGAAGCACCGAGGCCGTGAACCTTATCAGCTCTCATGAGGTCCGTTAGAAACATATAAAATACCTCTGAGCATATGATAAACAAATAAGGCAATAGTGGATCACCCTTTCATAGGCCTCGCTGTGGTTGTAAATGTCCCATCTCTCCCCCATTGAGTATGAATGAAAACGAAACTGAGGAGATGCAAAGCCTGATGAGCCGGACAAACTCTGCGGGGAATCCCATCCTTTCAAATGTTCTATACACAAAACTCCACTCTATTCTGTCAAATGCCTTGCTCATATCCAATTTGATGCTCATGTGCCCTAAGGATCCCGTCCTCCACTTCCCCATGGTGTGATGAAATTCATGAGCAATCAGGATATTGCCAGTAATTAGCCGTCCCGGTATAAATGCAGATTGAGCTTCTGATATGATCTTCGGGATGACCGGCCTCAATCGGTTAGATACCACCTTAGAAGCTATCATGTATACTACATTACACAAGCTAATAGGTCTGAACTGAGTAATCAGTTCAGGCTTATGAATTTTTGGTATAAGTACAATATGTGTGTAATTAACAGATGGTTCGAAGGTACCATGATTCAGAAAATCTAGCACGAAAGAAGTAACATCTCTACAAATAATATGCCAGGATTTCTGATAAAAAATAGGGCTCATACCATCAATGCTTGGGGACTTGTACGGGTGCATTTGCTTCACCGCCTTGCTAACTTCTGTCGCTGTGTATGGTCTGGTTAAGCTTTCTACCATCGATTCATCCACCTTTGATTGCAGCCTCCTTAGCACCTCCTCCATAGCCTCCATGTTCGGGTTCGATGTGGAAAATAGCTCACCAAAATAGTCAAGGACTATATTCTGCATGCTATTTTCATCAGTCTTGAGCACCTGATTCGAAACCTTTAGCCCAATAATCTGGTTTATTGCTCTTCTCTTTGTACCAGTATTGTTTTTCCCTTTGCCTCCACCTTATATCCTCTGCATCTTGCAACATCTCATACTCTGTTCTGAGCTCTAAGATTCTGTTTCGGATTGCTGTAGTGATGACACCTTGCTAGAGCTCATGGATGGCATTCTTAACCTTTTCCAGCTGCTTCGGAATGTCCGGAAACTTTTCCTTACTCCACCGTATTAATCCCAAAGAACAAATCTTCAGTTTTTCTGGAAGTGAACCTGCCGATTGCTCCCATTCCTCCTCCACCATTTGAGTGCAGTCGTAAGCTTTAATCCAGTGTGCTTCAAACCGAAATCTTCTTTTCATGTGTCCCCTCCTTGTTGTCGGATCTCGTTTCCGAAGTTGTATGTGTATGCAGTGACGGTCTGAGTCAATCAAAGGCATGTTGTGTACCGATGGCCATGGAAATATGTCATAGAAGCTTTGGTTGCAAACAGCTCTATCTAGTCTTCTTCTTTGAGTATTCGGGTCTGTCAGCAACTTATTCCATGTGAAAAAAGGACCCGAATGTCCCATGTCAAACAACCCACAATGGTCTAGAGCACCCCTGAAGCTCTCTATCTTTCATTCCGCATGAGGGCCAGCTCCCTTGAATTCGTCTTGTGCAGAACTTCGTTGAAATCTCCCATACAAATCCACGGGATTGTGGGATCATTGTTGTCGAGTTGCTTAAACTTTTTCCACCATTGGCGTCTTCTGGGGACTGCGGGTTCCCCATAAACTCCAGTAATACGTATATTTTGATCACAAATAGTAGCTAAAACATCAATGTAACGATAAGAAGATTTTTTTAATTCAACGGTAATATCTTTCCTCCATAACATTGCAAGGCCACCTGAGTAGCCTTGCGACTCTGCTGCTACTCCAAATAAATTATAATTGATACTTCAAACTATCTATAACTTGCTTTGAACTTCTAGTTTTACAAAAAACAAACAATAAAATGCGACTTAAGGCGTACCAAGGTACGTAGTTCACTCACTGCCCGAGCTCTTCCCCCTCTCAGCCCGCGGAAGTTCCAGCTCAGTAGATTCATTGGCCTGGGCAGGGCTGAATCTCACCAGCCTCTGCCGTTGCTTTGCCCGCACCTGCCAAGGTAGGGGTTGTCTCAGTCACGATCGGAAACTTCTTCAGTTTCTTTGGAATGGCCTTTGTTTCTGTGGTTGCATCCAAAGCCAGCTTGCGTTTTGCTCCTTTGTTGTTAGTGTTGTTCAGTGTCTCTTCCAGTATCCCACTATTTTCTACCGTGTTGTGTGGCCGGCAACTTCCTCAGCTTGCGAGCTTTCTTTCTGGATGAACCTTCCCCTCCAGAAGGGCTCGCACTTTTCAACAGTGTTACTATCTGATGGGTGCTTAAGCTTTTCTTTGGAGATTTCTTTCTTTTGTATTTTGCAATCTTTGCTGCTAGCTTCTTTGTCGGTGTGTCGAAGTCGACCCGCACATCTGTTAGGAATGGGCTAAGTGGAACAAATGGCATAGCTTGCAGTGCAGTGTTCTCATTTGCTTCATCTTCCGAACTTTCCAGGTCATTTCTCTTTTCCAAGGGAATATCTTTTTGTGTTTCAGGAAGATCGCTTTTTATGTAATTCTCCAGCTCCACGTTTCTCTATTTTTGAGTCTCTAAAATATGAATGACCCAATCTGTTGCCTCGAGACGGTTATCTGTTGGCTGCTGCTCATATGGTACCATCTCCAAACCAGTGACCATACCACCCTCAATGTCCATCTCGGTCACACCTCCATCTTTCGTTGCTGCATTATTTACCTCATCCTTTTTCAGTCCCAAATCACACATCAGCCTTTGAACTATATCGCGAACCAGTGTCACTCCGTAGTTTCATCTTCCTGTAGGTTTCAATCTCAAAGCGTTCTTTAAAAGGTATCTCCAGTTCCCATGTTTTTTTAATGGCTTCGTTTGCACTCATACCGTCCAAGATTTCAACGTCATATAGTTTGTTCCCTTAGCCAGAGCTCTATTCACCTGTACAACCCTCTATGGCCCTGTCCATTAGCGCTTATTTCCAGCACCTCCAGCACCCTCCAGCACCTACCAGCACCCTCCAGCACTTGTCACTATTCACATACATGAATGATTTATTTTTTTAAAAAAAATAAAAATTATTTTTCTTTAAAATTAGTTTCAATATGTTGTGTACGAATTAATCATTCTTTAAATATATAGTTTCATAATTATGTACATCATAATTATACAATTTTAATTTAATTTCAACCCCCTCCAGCACCCTCCAGCACCTTCCAGCACCCTCCAGCACCTACCAGCACCAGCTACCAATTCCAGCGCCCTAATGGACAGGGCCTATGAATTGGTTTGTCGGCGAAATCCTTGCGGCATAGGATTCTGACGTTCAGGTTGGTAAAAAGGTGGCATATTTGGTCTGGAGAAGAGCTCTTCAGGGTACTTTTCGGTGTCCCTCTCCTCCGGCGGAACTTGTTGTATGGCGACAAAACCATTATGATTATGTCCCTTAATTCCGCAGAACCCGTAGAACATAAGCATCTTTTCATAGCGAAATTTCAACTAAATTTGCTGCCCAAGGTCCTCGATCTTCTGAACTCGACGCATTGGCTTCAAAATGTTGATCTCACATCGGATACTCATGTAGTCTCCAACCATGCTACCATCCCTATCTTTTTCTACCTCTAAGAATCTACCAAGCTTATTACCTATCTTTGTCGCCGACTTCTCGTTGAGCAGATTATCGGGGACATCGTGCACATGGATCCAAAAGGGTGCACGATCGAACACCAGTCTCGACGCCACCATACCCGGAAAGGGTTTCCGCAAGATTAACAGGTAGTCACCGAAGATCCATGGTTGAGTTTCAAAAACCCTATCCCGGTCTCTAGGGTTTGGGAATCGGAACTGGTACAAGTTCAATCCCAACGACTTGCATTTAAGCACTCCGGGCAAACCCCAAATAGTCATGAAGCACAATTCGATGTCCTTGCTCGGAATTCGTCTTGACGCCATGAGTTTCCCCACCAGAATGTGATCTGGTTTCACCTCATCAACCTCAGATCGCAGATCATCGGTTGAGATCACTTCGTCTTCCTCATCCGTTAGCTTGAGGCCACGGTACTTCTTCTCAATCTCAGTAATTGCGTTCGTCATTCTCGTTCCGTTGATGTTGCGCGGAATAGAGCAGTTGCAGTTTATGCTTTCGAAAAAACACAGATCAGATTGGGAAGATCGGTGTTGCCGCCGTCGATTTTGTGCCGAAGAACCCTCATTTCTCTTAAACCCTAGCAGCGTGAGAAAACCAACCTACAATCTACGATTATGAGTTTTGTTTGAGGTTTAACGATGAGGTTTGTTTTTATTTGGATTTGATGAGGTTTATAGTTTAGTTGATAACGTTATGTAGTTTTACGATGAAAGTTTCTTTTGCAAGAAGGTCCCTGTATTTTTTTAATTTCTTTGTGGACTGAAAGATAAAGTATTCATATTTTTAGGCACAAAATTTCTTAAAACTATTTTGCTAGGTCATTGCCCTTATTTTTAATGGGCCTATGAGTAGTGCTATCAATTCGGGTTGGCGTGTTGGGTTACGTGTTCGGGTCAGATAGGTTCGGGTTGATATGGGTCGGGTTTCTTCGGGTCAGAACTTTTTTATCGGGTCGTGTCGGGTCACGTTTGTGTCGGGTTAAATTCGTGTCAGCGCTGATTGTCGGGTTAGACTCGTTTGTCAGGTTGAGTCGGATTAAGTAAAACTATAATCCACAAAACTGACATGGGAAAAACAAAATTTTGATGTTGGATTATTATTATTAGTCGTGTTAATTCAGATCGAGTTGATTTCAAAATTTTAGTTCGGGTAAAAATTTCAGTTATTATCACTATTATCTTATTGTTAAAAATATATAATAAATTACTAACGAGTTAACTTTATGAGAAAACTAAGAATTGAACCTGCTAAGTTGACACTAACTCAGATTTTTACATATACTAACTAAAATAAGTATAAAATTTAAGCCTTACTTAAATTTTTACGAACAAAAATTCTCAATTGGTCTCATTAAGTAGTCATGCTTAATACGTAAAAGATCAATGTTGATATATGAAAGCGAGAAGATCAACAATAATACACTAAATATGTAAAAGATCACGTTTGAAAGTACGAAGATCAACATTTGTCCTAGTCTCAAAAGAATAGTAATGCTTAGTATGTAAAAGATCAATGTTGATACATGAAAGCGAGAAGATCAGCAATAATACACTAAATGACCACACTTAATACGTAAAAGATCATGTTTGAAAGTGAGAAGATCAATATTTGTCCTAGTTTCAAATGAGACGAATCTCACGGGAGACATTCTCTTTTATAAATACTAACTAAATATACTTTAATTATTTAACTTCCTATAATTAACAACTAAGTTTTAATAATCAAACATAAAATTTTAGTTGGGTTTAGGTTCGGGTCATCTTCGGGTTCGGGTTAAGTCGGGCTCGGGTCAGAATTTATCAGGTTAAAATTAGTTTTCGGGTTGAGGTCGGGTCGTGTTGGATCGGCTTCAACCTAAAAAATTTCGGGTCACGTGTCAGATCAGATTGGTTGGTCGTGTCGGGTTTTTCGGGTTCGTGTCAGATTGACAGCTTTACCTACGAGTCTTTGATGTTGTGTCATATGAAACTTTTTCAAACAAACTTTCTTGGCGGAAAACGAAACCACAACAAATTATATAAGTAGTTCATTATTCAAAAATAAATTAGTAAAACTTTAATAATAAACATCTGTGTTTCTAATTGAAAACCTAATCTAAAGCTAGGTAGCAAGCCAAACTCAATACACCTTACTAACTGTTGAACTACTTACAAATAGAAAATAATTGGATTTGAATATCTAAAATAAAGCTTTTAAGGTGAATATACAATTTTAAGTTGTGTTAGATAGTATGATTTATGAGACAACTCAATTCTTTCCCTAACTTGTGTTTCGATATCGATTCACTAACATGCTCTGGAATTGTACTTCTCGGTTCTAACTTGTTTCAATTTATCGTTTAAGATGTGTAAAACAAATTACAATATAGTGTTAAAATATGTAATGGTTGTAGCTATTAATATTAAAGTTCGGTGTTAAAATCAATATACTTATATTTCTTTTATCGAGTTAAATTCACCCGAATATGAAATTGCTAATGTTCGTGATTTAGAATAATAAGATTCCTATAAAGAAAATACCAAGCCCAAATGATAATTGATTTTAGGTTATACATGTATTTCATTGTTTCATATATTTGTATATTATTTTTTATCCTTATAGGTAATACATAATACTATTTGATAATTAAAATTTATTAATTGTAATGGGGACTGAATAAATAGATTTAAATAATATAGGTATATTATAATAGTTGTATACATTTCAAAATTTTATAGTTTATCTCAAAATCAATGTTTTATAATAGCCTCTACCTATTTAAATCTAGTTGCAATAATTGAAATGAAAAAGAAAAGAATAAAAGTTAAGCAACCATCGATGTCATGCGTAAGTACTGGTATATAAGAATGTTTGAAACATCTGTATATTAGGTTATGGTTTGTGGTCATTAGAAATGTTAGGTTGTGTTAGGTTTATGTATCTTAGATCAAAGGAAGTTTGTGGTGAAACTTTATCGCAGACCGTTTAGCATAGACACGTGTTCATATTTGAAGTCAGTGTTTACACTGTTTTGGAATACACTGTTTGTTGGGAGACAGTCTTGGCGTCTGACACGTATTTGAAATACACTGTTTGCACATTCCTCAGACAGTTTTCTTGGCGTCTGACACGTATGTGTTGGGAGACATATAATCAGGTTGTGCGGGTGTTCAGTCTATCAAATCCAGCAATGTTGGGAGACATATTGATTGGTGTATATGTTTGAATTTGAGGTAACATCAATTCCATCGGAGTCTGGAAGACACACCCACCGAGAAATTTTTTAACCTTTCCGTACGAGGCAACTAATTTTAAATTATATATTTAAATAATGTTTTTCAAATTCAAATGTACATATGCACATTTAAAAATACATCACAGATTCGAGAGGATTATTTTAAAGACTTTGCAATTATATTATATTTTATTTGGTTGATTCAAAAAATTATATCAAGACAAATATCATAATTGTTTTAGAATATTTATCTCATTCAATGTGTAGCATAGCTATGCTAGTAATGTATTATACCCATCCTGGATGATGCTCGAAAAAAAATGTTTTTAGGTAATTATTTTAATTAGAAATTGAAAATGATTACTTGATCTCTAATTTTATTGAGAACTTATCCTGTGATTCAACCTATAGTTCAGGCAGATTATGATTTTATTTTATTTTATCATTTTTTGAAGTTATTTAATACACTTATAAAAATCTCGGAATTTATCAAACAATATCAACATAGAGTTTTGAAACATCAATCAACCTAATTTGTAATACACTTATATAAACTCCAATAAGTTATCAAATACGATCAACATAAGACTACGAAACATCAAACTAATTGAACCCTCTCGCAGAACCATCTCCTCTCCGCCGCCCCTCAATGGCTAAGGGGAAGTTTCAGCGGAGGCGCGACCGAGATGCCGAAGATATGTTGAGAGGCCGAAAGGAAGAGTTTGAGAGCCCGCCGGGGGTAGTTGTGCAGCGACTCCGCAATAAACACGCCAGTTAAACATAATTGTAGTTATGTTTGTAATAGCGAGTTTGGGATTTATCTATGACTGTACTTTTTATCTAAAAAAAAATCAAACTAATTTGTTTTGATTATACATTGCTTTGAATGTGTCCACACATTTCTATTGTTTTTCATTTTGACCGATTAGATCATGTGTGTTCATGCATAATACTCGATGTGGTGGTTGTTTATCTTGATGTTTTGTATTCGATCTAGTGTATTGGTTATGATTTGTTATCAATAAGATCAACATAAGACTACGAACGATCAAACTAACTTGTTTTGATTGTACATTGCTTTGAATAAGTGTGAGTTGTCCACACATTTGTATTGTTTTTCGATATGACCGATTAGATCATGTGTTCATGCATGATACTCGATGTGGTTGTTCATCTTGATGTTTTGTATTCGATTTAGTGTACAGTCATGATCTATTATATATCGATTTGGTATAAGATCATTTTTCATGAGTTTTGTTATTTTCGTTTTCAATTTGGTATTGCAAATGTTGTTTCAATCCACGAATTTTTGTTTTTCAATGCATCAAAGTTTTGGTGAACATTCATACACATTGTTAATGTGTGATATTTTTCTTTTACAAAGTCTTGGGGTAGGATGAATGATTGATAGTTCATGTATTTATTAAATTTGTTTGTGTGTTTCCAACTTTGTTGCAATAAGGACCTGTTTGCCAGAGCTTATCTATAAAACAGTTTAGTTCAATTCAATTCAGTTCAGTTCAGTGAAAATGTAATTTGATGATATTCAGGTTAATTCTGATGATACGAAATATGTCACCAGATAGAAAGGGCATGGTGAGTCGACCATTTGAGAAAATTACCGGGAAAGTATGTGGAGCACGTGAGGAGATCTTAGCAAGATACAGGAGGTACTATATCACGTGAGAAAGACGTGAGGAGGAGGAAAGAACTGATGAGTCAGTAAAGGAGAAGGGGGTGAACCGGGCGCCGCCTATAAATAGAGGCCACAATCAACCATTTCAGGTAAGTTCTCTAATTTTTGAATACAAAGTTTTATCTTTCCTTTCAATACACAAAATCTCATCATCACACTGGAGCTGCTACCTCGGGTGGCTTCGGGGGCTTGTTTTGCAGGTTTCGGACGAACAGGTTCCGAGCAACGTCTTCTGAGGCCCAGGTGCTCGGATAGATAGGCATTCTCGGCAAGCGATCCATCTACGCAGTCAGCTATTCACAGTTCAAGGCCCTCGGATATTTCGACTATCCGAGGCATCATTTACTGGAGCGGATTTTCCCGCATCAAATTCATTCATGCTGATTTCATTTTTCAATACATTAATTTTTAGTTCAGTTCAGTTCAGTTCAATTTAATTCACTTAACTTTAGTTCAGTGCAGTAAAAAATAATCTCTAGCGGCCTAAGTCGTATTGAACTAAAAAAATAGAGTAAAATGTAACGAAACTAAGGAAATGCAAGCAAGTAGAAGAGCGTTTAAAATCAGGTAAGTATAATTCAATTCATTAATTTTATTTCCAAAAATAATGGTGACACAGGGTGGACTCACTCCGACAGATGTCGCTCATGCACATTTTCAATGCGCCTATTTAAACATTCTCATAAGTTCCCCAATTCTCACTCATCTTAATCAAAATTCTCAAATTCTCTTGACTTAAAACTCACTTTTTCTTCCTAAACAAAAAAACATTTCACCAAAAAACCCTCCAATCACCGCACAACATGCAAGCCTACCAGAACCTCCCAGTTCTTCCACCACCCTCTAAACCCCTCCCCCGCCACCCACAGATAAGATGCAAGATCCTGGTGGCGCCGGCTCCGCCGCCGCCGCCGCCGCCGCAGAGAGCCACCACGATCCCGAGAAGGCTAGCGTCGCCGCCGGTGGGGGAAGGTAAGTTGAACCCCTTTCAGAAACTTGCTGCTGTGGCCATCGGGGCGGTGGAGAAGGTGGTGATTGCTAGGTTCGGAGAGCCCCGCAAGCTCGACCGGAATGTCGATCCGGCGGTTCAGCTGCAGGGGAACTTCGCCCCGGTCCACGAGAGCCCGGTCCAGCACAGCCTCGAGGTGGTGGGGGAGATTCCGGCGGGCCTGAGCGGCGTCTATGTCAGAAACGGGGGAAACCCGTTTTTTGCTCCGGTGAGCGGCCACCACATCTTCGACGGCGACGGGATGATCCACGCCGTGACGCTGCGGTCGGGAAATGACGCCAGCTATGCATGCAGGTACACTGAAACGAACCGGCTGCTTCATGAGGTCGCCCTCGGCCGGCCGGTTTTTCCCAAGCCGATCGGCGAATTGCATGGCAAGCTGGGATTGGCCAAGCTCGGGTTTTTCTGGGCTCGAGCACTATCTGGCCTCGTAAACGGCTCGCTCGGAACCGGCTGCGCTAACGCCGGCTTGGTTTACTTCAACGGTCGGCTCCTAGCCATGTCGGAAGATGACCTCCCATACAACGTCATCATCACGGCCGACGGGGATCTCGAGACCATCGGACGGTTCGATTTCAACGGAGAACTCAAGGATCCGGTGATTGCACACCCTAAGATGGACCCCGCCACAGGTGACTTTCACACTCTGAGCTACAACGTTTTAAACAAGCCCCACCTCAAATACTTCAGGTTCGACAAAGCCGGACGTAAGACGCGCAACGTTCCGATCACGCTTTCTCAGCCGACCATGATTCACGACTTCGCCATCACGGACAGCTACGTCGTCATCCCCGACCACCAGGTGGTTTTCCGGCTGCGCGAGATGGTGCGCGGTGGGTCCCCTGTGCTGCACGACCCGCACAAGGTCTCGCGGTTCGGAGTGTTCCACAAAAGCGACACGAATGAGTCCAACATCAAGTGGATCGAGGTACCAGGTTTCTTTTGTTTTCATCTGTGGAACTCGTGGGAGGAAGTTGATGAGAGTGGTGACGTCACAATCGTCGTACTCGGGTCATGTATGACCCCAGCTGAGTCCATGTTCACCGAGAGTGACATCCCGATCTCCACCGAGTTGACCGAGATCCGGTTAAACATGTCCACCGGCGAGTCGACTCAGCGGGTCGTCGTGTCGGGGCTAAACCTCGAGGCAGGCCAGGTGAACAAGCACAAACTCGGGCAGAAAACTAGGTTTGCATACTTGGCCATAACCGAACCATGGCCTAAATGCGGCGGCGTGGCTAAAGTTGATTTAGCCACCGGAGAAGTGACCAAGTTGATGTACGGCGACCAAAGGTTTGGCGGCGAACCGTGCTTTGTACCCGATCCTGCCGGCGAGGAAGACAGCGGATATGTGATGAGTTTTGTGAGAGATGAGAAAACCGGAGAATCCGAGTTGGTGATACTCAAGGCTTCCGACATGAACCAAGTTGCCCAAGTCAAACTTCCCTCTAGGGTACCCTACGGTTTCCACGGTACCTTTGTTAGCTCAGAAGACCTTGCCGGTCAAAGACTTTAACTTGTGTTTTGACAAATGTTTTTCCTTTAACAAATGTTTTGTTTAGTTTATAATGTTTTTGTACAAAGCTTAAGTTGAGCAATCTAATTAAGTTGGTTTACCTTTTTAGTCTCGTTTCTTAATTGGTCTTTTTTTCATAGGAAAAATGTGTTTGCTTTCATTTCTGGTTATTGGATCATTTCTCGATTCTACTTAAAAGTGATTTCAGATTACTGAATCGTATTTCGATTGTGCTTATTGTGCTTAAAGTGATTTCGTTTCCGATTACCGGATTGTTTCGCGATTATTTTGGTTCACTAGCTAGTATGCTACTTTTTCACTCTGTCTTCTTGATCTTGATATGAACTCACAGGCTTTGATGTTGTATGTTTTGGTTCACTAGTTTGCTACTTTTAACTCTGCCTTATTGATAGGAACAAACAAGCTTTGATGTTTCATGCTAGTAAAACAAACTATGAACTGTTCACACACTATTTGGTCAAGAAGGGACAAACTTACTCATGAGATAATATCTCTGCAAGTGTAGTGAGATATTGTTGGTACTTCTTGATATAGTTAACTAGTAAAACACAATAAAATAGAGGAAGGAAAGAATCTAGAGTGGATATAATTGGCTCTAAAATGGGAAATTGAAAAGATAAATGGTTGACTAATGGGGGTAAATTGTACTAATTAATCATGTATTAACATCTATCCCTCAACATATTTGTTCTGACACATCATTAACAAAAACAGCTGTTAGAATAATTAACTCACTAGTTTAAAGCCACTCATAATTAAATCGATGGCCTTGGCGGTTTATGAACTAATTAAGTGGCCCCTATCAAAAAATCATTCCAACACTTGCCAAAGCTTATCGAACATCTGACACTATTCATGCAGAGTTATAAACCACATGTTTTCCTAAGGGGGAAGAGCTTGCAATCTATTTGATACTTGGTCTTAACTGGGTAGCGTTTCCTAAAATACGGCACTAATTGAAACACAAGTTAAATGTGTTCCGTGTTAATCTTCTTATTTTCAATTTGGATTTCGTTATATTGATTGAAGTACTATTAGTTCAACCATAATTGAAGTTAGCAAGCCAGATTCATGTATTCAAACTAAGTCGAAATCGATCCAATTTGTATCCTGATTTCAGCTATACTTTTAGGGGTTAACTATGGTCTAGGAATGTTAAAAAAAGTTGAATCGAGTCTGAAAGGTGGTATGTGATCTGGAACTCGAGTTATATTTGTGAGCTTGATTTGAGTTCAAACTCATTCGAGCTAATAATATTGAATCCCAGTCATTGTCTAATCATCAATACATCAATATATCATTGTCTAGTTGAAGATGGATGGATAGTAGCAAGGTACAATGAGGAAGAAGCTGATGTAAACCCATATTTGCTACTTATATTGGCTTCTATTTCCAGATCATGCAGATTGTCTCCACCAGAACTCCTACTGATAATATAGGGCAAGTTAAGCCAATATAGAGTACGAATGGGGATGGAAGACAAATTGTAGCAGTTTATTATACACCTGGTTTTGCAGATTTGAGAAGAAGAAGAAGACTGTGGAACAAAGTATGGAATTTCAAGGTTCCATATAAGTTATTAACTCTTAACATGAGCATGGAAACAAAGCATTTATGGATATAAGGTGGTTTTCAGCTGTCTTATAAGGATCCAAATAAGTTGTTGATAGAGAATGGAAACAAAACATTCATGGGCAGAAGGAGATTCGCAATTGCCATATGCTCTAGTCTTTTATCTCCATATCCTGCTCATCATTGCCTCCACTGGAAGCCCTCCAAATCCTATGAAGCAAGATATAGAATTTCAAGGTCCCGTATAGCCGAGGAACTTGAATTGGTTGAATTGGTTTAGGGATTTGCCTCCTATGGGTCAAGTTGTGATGCAAACTAGCTCAAAGTTCTCCAATTGCATCTCTCCATTGCAAGCGACTATGAAAGCTTGTTGGAGTATTGTCAAAGCAGCAACCACGGTATCATCCCATGAGGTTCGCTTGCTCTCAGGTTCACCCGTTTTAAAGGCGGCACTCTACATCAGGGAGTTAGCACCTTGAGAGGTCGGTAGCATGGTGGAAGGCATTCGATGTTCTCTACATAGCTCTTTTTCTTGTTTCCTTGTAATAGAGGTTATTAGGACCATAGTCGAAGCAACGATGGTCGCTAGGACCAGGTTTGCTAAAGGCTTTAGGCCTTGCTCGCTTTCTTTTCTAAAGGCCCTATGTCTTGGTTCTTTGTTGTGTGTTTGTAACTTGTCTTTTCATTAATGGAAATAGTGTTGTTATCAAAAATAAAATAAAAAATATTGATATCAAACTCGTCTCGTTTATTTTTTTAAATACTCGCAAGTTCAATAAGGGTTGAGCTCTAACTTGGGTTAAGCCACCGCACTAGTGCAGAAACAGGCCGTTTACGGCGGTTTTTTGGTGGTTTTATGGCGGTTAAAAACCGCCGTAGTTGGTCATCGACCAGCCAAGGCGGTTTTTTAACCGCCGTAGTTGTTTTTTGGTTCCGATATCGGAAAGTGTCCAGTCTAGGGTGTTACGACGTCGGAAACTCCCTAGGGAGTACTAAAAAAAATTACCGGCCAAATTTGGCCGACAAAATTATGAGATGGAACACATGCAGCTTCTATATGCTCTTTTGAGCCCTTTCCTTCATCGCTAGACACCCCATCTTTAATTACTCCAGCTGGATCATCAGAACCTTCCTGATTTTTGCCTATGCAACTCCTCACATCACTAGAAACCATCTGAACCGTCATTATGTTTCTCCATGATGATCTCCTGTATGTAATCTTCAGGCGCTATATTGATGGGGACTAAGAATGTCAGCAATTTGGAGTTGCTGTGCTAGGATGGAAAATAGACCTGGCCTCAAAATAAGTAGAAGATCAGACTCATAGAACTAAAAAAGACAAAACCGAGGTACTTATTGAGGAGAATGATATGTTTAAGAACTATGGTAGCTCTTCACGACGCACTAGTGCAGAAAGCTCACTCTTACATTTACATGACTTCAAAGAATGGAACAAAAATAGCCAGGCTCAATGAATACTACTAGTTTGAAATTGTCTGATTCTTACATTACTCAAACAACAGATCACAGGTGGAGACGTTGCTTAATAACAAACAATAGTCTTGTAAGCATTGCAACAACAACTTAAACGCTTAGATGTGATTAATAAGGAATCCAAATTGCACAAACACTAAAAGCTAATAAATCACAATCTCCATTTACCATCAACAATTGACAACTCCCAGTCCCCAATCAACTGTATCAGCAATCTCAACCCATACAACTTTCACTACAAATTCGATAATAGTATCTATATTGACATCATCCAACAGTACAATATCACTTTAAAACAGACCAAGATAGAAAGATGAAAGTGCATCATAGATACATTTTTATATGCAAGTTTGAATAATGCAAGTAAAACTTGTCCAATGAAAACTATTTTCCTGTTTTTCCCTTTTACCCTTTTCTACTTTCTTCACATAAGTTTAATTTTTTGCAACAAGAACTTTTGATTACAAACTCACCCCTTCATATTTGTTGGCTATTATTTGAGATTCATAAACTTTCTTTTCGCAAATGCCAACCACCATTTGTTGGGTGTTCCGTTGTGCCTATATGCAACACTTAGCAGCCTACCACTAGTTTTCTCCCGAATTTGCCTCAGATAATTTCTGAATAATTATGTTCAAAGAATTGAACATTAACTATTAAGTTCTAATCCAATCTTCCTCAGTTGCAAAGTAAGCATGCATTTAATGACGTAAAGGGAAAAGTTGTTGCAAATCAATCTCACATGCTTCTTTTGGAGCCTGAGGTTGCGAAAATAGTCCGGGAAAAGGAAATCCCGACTCTCCAGGTACAGGAACCTCTACGAAATTGCTCACATAAATCAATAAAGGTACAAAGTTGAATCGAAAGAAAAGTATTATGGGTATATATACATCTTCAAAAGGTACTTTAACATTACAAGGAATGCAAAAAATCTGAAACCCAGAAATTTATGCATAAGCATATAAATCAAGAGATATACCTGTGAGCTCCACCCAATGACCCCAATCTGTGTTCCATTCAAAAAGACAAATCAATCGTCCAATGATGTAAGAGCCACTGAGTTTTGATCGGATACAATTGGAGAAAGAGCCGCCGGCCGAGTTTTTGTTTTAGGAACCGAAAAAAACAAGCCTCCTGGCGGTTTCCCATGCGAGACCGGCTCCAAGCCCAACAAACCCTAGTGCTCTCGAGAAGGAGGTAGACGACACTCTCCTCTCCCTGAGCTTTCTACTCGGGATAGATGCGACAGCGGCGGCGATTCATCGGAGAAAGACGAAGAAGAAAGTTGAATCTAGGAAGTGAAAAGAATGGGAGGCGAGAAGATAAGAGAGAAAAATAATGGAATAAAATTAAATTTAAGAAAGGAAAAAGAATTTCAAGTTCGCTGCTAACCTTCCGATATCGGAACCAAAATCGGTTGCGGTTTCGGTTAGGTTTCAGACATCGTAAACTATTTTAGTTGCGATCTCCGGTGCAGTTACGGTTGGGATTACGAAATCGGAACCTCCCAATCAAGGCGGTTTTATAATAACCGCCGTTAATACTCGTCCAACCTCCTCCCTAAGGACTTCCGATATCGGAACATCCACAACCTATATGGTTACGACGTCGGAACCTCCCAAGCACGGCGATTTTGAAAAACCGCCGTGAATCGTGCGCCGTGAATGCACATGTTTGCACTAGTGCCGTGTTACCCACAAAAGGTTTGATGTCAAATCAACTTATCTCATTTAATTCGGTAAATTACAATTTGAAGTGATTTTTCTCTAATTAGTATGAAATCTTTTAGTTAATAAGTTAATAATAACCATTCTAAATATTTATAAACATAGAATTTTAAAATTAAATTTTAGATCATAAACATTTTTATATTCCTATACACAATATCAATATTATATAATTATACGTATTCAATCCATAGCCTCGCCGAAACTATCGAGTTAACATTGATGAATTCAGACTTGTACTCATTGTATATGAGCGAGTTTGAGTTTGATTTTAGTCAAACTGAGCACGATCGAATTTTAACCAAATTGCTTAAGAATTACTCGTTAAACGGCTCAATTAAAATTGAGCCCCTACTTTGAACTTAGGTAAATATGACTTTTACCCCACTTGTGAACCAAGGTAAATTATATATAGTTTTTTACTTCAAATCTCTATTTACTTCAAAGGGTTAATAGTCGTTCATAACAGGGATGAAAAGTGTTCTCTGTTAGCTAGTGACATCACTAGTGCAGAAAGCTTGATTAAAGGCTTTCAATGGAAGGCTGTTCGTTGAAAAATTCAAAAAAATGCTGTGCAACAATATTTCCGATATCGGAAGCATGTAATTCTAGGAGCTCTATCATTAGACAACTTTTGAAAAAATTTAGAAAGCGGTCAAATCTGAACCGCTGTCTAAATTTTTTCATAAACGGCGTTTTATAATACCAGCTGTCCAATGTAATAAAAGACGGCGTTTTTTTAGAAACGCTGTCGAAACAAAGTACTTTCCGATAACGGAAGCCCAGTTCCGAGATGGGAAGCAATATTCTAGTAAATAATTTTTGGGTTCCGAAGTTGGAAGTAAAGAAGTTAGCGATTAACCAGAAAAACAAGCATATTTCCGATATCTAGGACCAATTCTAATATATATTTTTAGGTTCCGAATTCGGAAGTACTAATAAGTTCCCGATCCCGGTTAATGTAGTAATCGGAGCTAAATTTTGACTTTTTTAAAGTTTGACCGGCGTAAATATTTTACTGTTTCGACATATTTTACGTAGAATCTCATCATAGTTCCGAGATCGGAACCTTATTCTAGTACATTTTTAGGTTCCGGGATCGGAAGTGAATATAATTTCTCAATCCCTATTAGTTCCGGATTCGGAAATAAATTTTAAAAAAATTGAAAATACGTTAACCTAAAATACATGACTCTATTTTTTCGAAAACCTAGCAGGAAAGAGATACTCAATTTTAAAGGGATGAGTCGGAAGACTATGTAAATAAAGGGGCAATACCTATATATTCAGGAACGGGTAATCACTTGTGAATGCCATAAATCTTTTATATTTATGAAGAAATAATTGGTGTGGTCGAAGACTCGTGATCCGTCTACAACGAACAGAACAAGGCAACGAAAGATACAAGGTTATTAGAGCATCCACAATGGTGCTCCTTAAGTGCACTTTTCTTAATAAGAAACACTCCTTAATTAAGAAGGTCCATTGTGGAGTTTTAAGAACAACTCCTTATTTAGGGAGTGATTACCTCTTTTATTGTGATTGACTAGCCAATAAAAACATTACTCTTGCCATTGAGTATTTTTTTAATTATAAGTTTAAAAATAAAAAATAAAGAAAAGAAGTGCTTCTTAAGTATTGTTCTATTGTTAGTGTTGGATTTTTCTTTAGTTTTGCTCAAAATTGATTATGTGGCACTTAAGAAACTCTCTTTATCTTCAAACTATTTTGGATGCTCTTACTTGCTTACGAGATATTGAATACATGAACTATCATATTTTACAAGATTAATTGGGGCTTTTATGTGAATTCATTGATTGAGTAATTTAATTGATATGATTTAAATATAGGGGGTTGCTCCATGCAGGTCCATTTTTCTCTTGCAGGTCCGTATTTTTACTATAATACCCCTAATATTGTTAAGACAAAAAATGGGCTTGAAATCATAGGGTTCCATCAGGGGGCATTATGGTAAAAATACGGACCTGCAAGAGAAAAATGGACCTGCATGGAGAAATTGCTTAAATATATTGTGATTTACATTGTAGGAGTATGAACTTGGATCGTGTTCGTATTGTTGGATCGAACATTCGAACATCTACTGAATATAGGGAGTTTATCAAATATTTCATTGAAGTTGCTTCTAATCATTCGAGAATGAAGAATATGTCGATGATGCGATGTCTATGTAAGGATTGTAGGAATGATGTGTATCTGGGGGAGCGGGGTTTATGCTCACATTTGATTATAAAGGGATTTGAGGCTTCATATACCAAGTGGATATGGCATAGGGAAAACGTAGATGTATGAGATGAAATCAATGATGAATGTCATGAAAATTATTAACAAATAGAATTCATACTAGATATCAGAACTAGGGGTGTAAATGAACTGAACCGTTCGTGAACAACTCGGTCAAAGTTCGTGTTCGAACTCGATTTGACCAGTTCAAAATCGAACTCGAGCTCGTTAGTTAATAAATGAGTTCGAACTCGAGATCATAACTCGATAGCCTCGTTGAACAGCTCGAGAATAATTTATAGGTACTATATTTAGAATTTATAAAAATAATTTACATGTCTTAAAGAAGGTAATTATATGTTTATTAATTTTTCTTTTCATTTATTTATTTTAGTCTTTTTTATATAAAAAAACTAAGAGAATACATTTTGAATAAGAAATGGATAAGATATGACGTTATGAAGATTGAAAAAAGAAGTAAAGTAAATCTCGAGAGAAAAAGAAAGAGAAAAAGGGAAGGGATGAAAGTTTGAATCCCACATCGGTGGCAAGAGAAAGGGAGAAATCTTCTCTAAGTTATAAATTGATCTCATTTTATAACCATTCTTAGTCCAACTTGCTTTGGTGGATTTCCATGTGCAAAGCCATATTTAAATGTTTTGGCTTGAATTGGGCTTCTAAACATTAATAACAAATAGAATTCATACTCGACATTGTAACATTAAATATATCGAAATAGTCATAGAATCCGGTCGATTGCGGTCAATATTAGTGTGAAATAGAATTGAATTTGCGGTGTCGGAAACTTTAAAACTAACTAGAATTCATACTAGATACCGTAACCTATAATAAATCGAAACGCTTATAGAATCTGGAAAACGGTGAAAAACAACCAACAAGTAGAATTGGATTTCCTAATTCGGAATAATACTCATTAACCAGAATGGAACCTAGAATATGTAAACTATGCAAAATCGAATATGGACTCGTATTCATAAACCTAATGGCCGGATAATTTTATTCCGGCGACAAATCAACGGAAAATACTAACTTCCGAACACGGAACTAATGTAGAGTAAATCCCAAAATCTTAAGTTCCGCCACCGGAAATAAATGGAAAGCGGTTGGAAAATAAACAATGGATAACGTTTGAAAAAGCCTTTGATTATCTCATTGGACGTCTCCTAATTAAACGTTGTCTAAAGAAATACAATGGACGGCTCAGCCACCTACGGCTCCTCCAAAATGCCTTCTATCGCTCAAATAACAGCCGTTAATCCTATGATCTCCCACTAGTGCATTCACTTGCAAAGTGCAGTTTAATTAAACCTACCACATGCAACTGACTTCTACTAATTAAAAACCAAATACTCTTCATTTTCATGATATGGTGAAAGGTGATTAGAAGTGTGAATGCATGCAATTGGGACATGACTGAACAACATGTGTGCGTGCTGCTTCCAACAATACTGGCTCAGAAATTAGTGACCATCTAACCACATTTGGTAATGCAGATTAGTCTTCATTTTGTTAGTTAATCAATGAATGTTAGTAGTACGTATTTTACATGTCAACTCGCCACTACAAGATATATCACACATACATATGGTGGGCATTATGCAAAACATGTCATGATAATAATATCTGGCTCCAACTCCAAGTAGTCAAAGCTTTAGCTCTGTATAATGGGGTCAAAATGTACACTTATGTACTAGTGGTGGTGTGATGGTGAGGTGACACTGAAATTATACCATGGAAATTTTCAGTGTAATGACTTACTATATGTATTCATTTACTGAGTCTGGGTAGTCTTGGGTGAGATCGTTCTACCATAAATTTATGATAGGACGAATGATAGTTCATGTGTTTATCAGATTTGTTTGTGTGTTTCACAACTTTAATTGTTTGGCATGAGCTTATGGTATGACGGTCTCACACCCAAGACCTTCTCCTTATTTATTTATTTATCCTTTTATACTCTCATTGAATAGTCATGATCAATATGTGAAAGATCAATCTTGAAAGTGAGAAAATCAGCAATAATACAACGAATGATCATACTTAATGTATAAAAGGTCAGGTTTGAAAATGAAAATATCAGTAACAATACAATAAATCATCATATATGTTTAATTTAATATAGAAAATGTCAGGTTTAAAAGTGACAAGATCATCAACATTTGTCCACGGTCTCAATTGAGACTGATCTCATATGAGACAATCTTATTTTATTACTATTTTTCTACACTTCGATTTATTTTATTATTCCTTTAATCCATGATATAATACTGATAAGGCGACATAATTTTGATTTGATTCTTGAGTAAAAGTCTCCTTATAACTTTTAGCTGCAATTAATAAGTTATTTTAAGTGAAACCATTTTATCGGCAAAACCTAACTCAGACTACATAGAATTGGGAATGATATTTTTGTTATTTGCTTTTTGTCTGGCTTTGATTTCGAAGCATGCATATAATTGTTTGACTTATTGGACTATAATCTCTATATCAAACTTCTGATGATAGTTTGGGTAGTTCTATTTGCACCACCCCACTTGCTATTTACACCACTTCCTTTAATCTTTTGCTGAAATCAAGGTAACTTTTATGGAAACCAAGTAATCTTTATTAGTTTATTGCTATTAAGTATTATAACACCAACTATTTACTTTTTTTTTTGAAATTTTCCCAACGTTTTTAAATTTATTTTATATATTATTAATTAATATATAATAACATGAACAAGGTTTTTCCTTTCTTTATTTTTTAACTTTATTCTGTTTAATCATATTTTAGAGACAAGCAAAAAATCTTATAGTGCTCATTGAGCTTTTTAATCGTATATGAGTTAATTTTACTTTTATTTGTTATAGTAAATATTTTTATTTGTTGAATTTTTTTTATTTGAATGGTTGTCTAGATGTATGTCTAGTTATTTGGATTAGTTTTTTGGAGTAGAATTATTGCTAAATAAGCACTTTTAAATTTTAGTTGAATTTCAAATAAGCATAAAAATATTAATGTAACATTGGCATGCATAATATTAAACAAAGATATGGAATTACGTAGGAGGCTATCATTACAACTGAAAGTATAAAATATTGTGAAGTTTGTTGGGTTAATTTTTAAGGTTTCAAAACTTTAATATTTTAAAAAAAGGCCTTAAAAATCTACAGCTAAACATGAGGCTTATTAAAAAATGAAATTGATTAATCATGAACAGAGTTAAAAGAGTTAAATTTTATCGCTAGGGGTAAAGAGGTTGAGATTTTATTGGGGGTCAATTTGGATTGTTGCCCAATTTTTTTTTTTTTTTTTTTAAAACAGAGTTAAGTTTAATAATTTTTTACTCCACCAAGAATGTTGCTACTTTTTATATCTACTTTTTTATCTTTCCAATGTTATTTACACCACTTTCCCACTAAAGGTGGTGCAAATAGCAACATTCCGAATCAGTGGGAATTGACTTCTCAATGGTCAAAGACTTGATTATATATATTTATGTTACGTTTTGTCGTAAGACAAGAATTGATGCACACTGGTATCTATTTTATAACAACACTCATGTTATATTAGGCATTCTTACAATACAATAAAATGTAACTTTTGAATATAAATATTATTAACAATACAAATTTACACAAAATCAATGTACTTTCCGTCTCATATCAAGTTGCACGGTTGAATTTCAGAGTCAAACTTTAAAAAATTTGACTATAATTATAGGTTAGTATATAAATGATAAAACGTAAATTTACATATATTAATTTTTTATATAGTTAAAGATATTAACCGTCCAACACGGTTGTTGAATATCGTGGAAAGGCAACGTGCAGATTTGGGTGAGACGGAAGGAGTATACAAATTTGTGATGGAACTGTGACTCGAACTCTGGTTTACTGTAATCCATCTACTAATGCCTGTCACGAATCGCCTCTACCAAATTTCCGACGCCGGAAAGCCGTTGTTGTTCCCGGCCAATAATATTCTTTGGTTTCTCTATCCCGAGAGCTTGCACACCGCCTTGGAGCTGGCGATGGTTTTTAGGTGTCTGGGCATGTTCATGCATGCATGGATCAAAGAATTTCAGGCTCGGTTGATAAATCCTAATTTGAAATTGGAAGTCTGAAACATGAATTATAACGCGCTAATATATTAAGTCCTTTCGATTTATTGTTATAAACCGATACTAACATAAACCATTCCTCAAAAACCATTTTTCAGGTTATCACTGATCCGACTTTTGCAGAGGGACAAGTACTTTGAGCTGCAATACCACAAGCGGAGGACCCTGCACCGGAGCCCTCACCTTGGCCCAGAGGCGGATCCAGGATTTCAAGCAGGGGGGCATTTTTACCCCTAAATTATAATTTTCCACTTCATTGCATAAAAAATAACTTAAAATGCAACAATTTAAATACGAATAAATTAGATAAAAAGGTATTTCTTAAAGAAAAGGTCTTTCAATTCAATTAAATACCCTTGAAAGTACTTAAAAAACACACTAATTATGTGTATTTTCACAAAAATGGCGGGGCAAAATAATAAATTTTAAAACTTTATACCTAAAAATTATAAAAAATAATAATTTTTGGGTGGCAATTGCCACCTTTGCCCCAACACTACATCCGCCTCTGCCTTGGCCTATGTAGAGTTTATCGAAGAAATTCATACTCAGCTTTTTAAAAGGTACTTTCACGGATCCGTTCTAAATTTCTAGAGATAAAAATTATATAACGACATATTCTCTTGCGTACTTCGTGAAGAATGATGCCTATGTAGGAAGGACCTGAGACCTCGCCCAAGGTTTTCTTTTGTCAAACAACTCCGGTAGTTTTTTAGTAACTGAACCAAAAAAAACTAGCCTTTTCATATTCAAAATGTAAATATATATAAACACCCAACCCAACTTGGATATCATGGCTCAGCCCAGCCAAAATTTCATGATAAATTTTGATCCAAGACAAATCGACTGATCTAACATTGTATAAAATATTTACCCGAACTAACCTTGTATAATAAACAATATAAATATTTATTTATTATCATGCATGTAATAAAATTTGACCCAAATTATCACCACCATTCAAGTTTAATGTTTTAGGTCGAACATTTACAACACTAGAATTATCATTAATATTCTGAATGGTTATACCATGCCCTGTATTTTACTGAAACATGTCATGTTATAGTGTAAATACGCTCTAAAATGATTATTTTTGTTCTATTTTTTTAGCTAAAATTATTTTATAGTTGCGAAAAATTAAAGACAATCTAAATATATTTCTTAATTTCTTAACATCATATTATTTTGAAATATAATTAGTTAATAATTAAAATACATCACGTTAACACCCTTAATATTTGGGGGTTTGTTTTGTGGTGGTGGTATATATCTCGAAATCAATTTATTTTGACGGGTTGAGGTTGGGCTAAATAATCCAGAATGTTAGTCTAGTGGTGAGGATGACGTACGTTGATCAGATTTAATTATGATGTTTTTTTTCTTGTGTGATTTTGAAACTTAATCTATAAATTAGAATAATGCATTCCTCTATGACTAGTAGAATGGAATAATTACCATTTTTAATTAAAAAATTATAATTTGGGTCGATTTTCAGTTATGTTCATAAATTAGAACTTCTAATAAACAAATAATGAAGCAGCCGTACCCAATTGTTCATAACCATCCACTACAAGGAAAAAATTGCATTTCAGCGCTTCCATTTCAGCGGTTACTGCCTTTATCCGCTGATATGAAAAAATTTAGACCGCTGAAATGAGTGTTTCAGCGGTTGTGAACTGTTCAATAGTTGAAAAGTCCAACTATTTTTCCTCAGCCATGTCAGCTTGTGCGAAAAATTCAACGGCACAATTAAAATATTATTATCCATTTCAGCGGTTTGGGTAACAACCGCTGAAACGCCCGATAAACAAACTATTCACGCGTGGAATATGTTGACCGGGCCAAGAAATCAAATCGGGTATGAATGTGGGCTGAAATGAAAAATACACTGTAGTGGCCTGCATGACGGCCCAAATGTCCATTCCAGCGCTTTGACTTTTGTTTGACTGGACCAGCCGTTAACGCAACTGGTTTTGGTTGCTCGGATACCGTTGCAATATAAGTACACACGTGTCGTATCCCTAGACTTGCACGTGTACTAACACTGACATGCAAGCTTCCCATTTCAACACTTGGGAGTGTATATGCTTGACACATGTTTTATTTCTGCGGTTATGTTACAACCGCTGAAACAGATGCAAATTGGTTAATTCCTTTAATTTTGAAATTTTGAACCGTTTTTAACCCTTTTTTTTTTGTGATTTACCCTTTCCATTTATTTTTTACATATATAAATGATTATATCCAACGAATTCATTGTGATTAGGGTGGTTGTTGTTGAAACCTTGAATGTCACAAAGAGGTTTCACTATGAACAAACTTGTTAGTACCTTACACTTGTACTCATGTAGCTCCATTAGTGTACATCTAACAATTTGAAACATGTTTATTTAAAAAGTTACTTACCATATCAACATCCTATAACATTTATTATTGCAAAAGTAATGATTTATATAGAATTTTAATGCATTTCATAGTATTTTACAATCAAAAGTCTTTAACACTCAAAATATCTAATCGTCAATTCATTACTTTGTGTTATAGGCCACGAACGGGACAATGTGTCATAATCTCAAAAATACACATATGAAAAGGGAACTAGTTTGTTCCTTTTAGATGTAAATGCACAAGATCCCTTGAACAACTATTATATTTGGGCCCTAGTATAATTTTATCAAACTTTTGATAATCCTATTTCACTCAATATTTATGAATGGATTTTGTTGAAAACATATACATGTGACTTAAAAAGCTATATTCATGTTATGGTGTGAGTTATTTCATCAAACTCAACTTATTATATTTAGAGTTGGTCCTTGAGTGGGATTATCATAAAATGAAGGGGTACAAAAATAAATTATATTTATGCATTAAGGGGTCTACTGGAATTAGCGGAAAGTCCTTCATTTATGGCGGTTAACTGTACATTTTGGAATTTTTGCGTTTCAGCGGTTATTGTAAAAAACGTTGGTATATACTTAGAAAAATTTCCAACATTCGCTCTCTTAAAGTTGGGTTCCCGTTTAAGCAACCACATTTGATTGCTCTACTTTTACTATTATTATATATATATACCATACAACCCTTCATCCTCCGCCACATCTCTCCATCTCCGCGACAAAACCCTCACCAACCCCCTTCGCCGTCCAACTCCTCTGACCAATTCTTCCGACCAACTCCGCTGCCATCTCTGCCTTGTTCTGCGTCTCAGAGGCAGGCATTGAGTTTGTTTTACAAAACCCGAATTCATTCGAGTTGATTCTTTGATTTCGATAATTGTTTTGATTGATTAATCTTTGGATAGTTTCTGAATCATCTCCCAGATCCCCATAGTTCGTACCAAGCAAACAACTTGCAAATCACCAGAGGAAAGGCCCCGAGGAAACAACTCGGAACCAAGGTTTACACCTTCGCTGATGTGCTTCCACCATCCTATATTTCCCATCTAAAGCAATTACAAGATTCTGTTTCTCCCCGTGCTCTGGAAGAGGTATTGTGTTTAATAATTTCTCTAGTAACTTCCTCCCCGTGCTTAAATTAATTTTTCTCCCTTTTGGGTGTCCTAGTTTTCTCTGTGCTTTCGATTTTTTGTTTATATGGATTTGTATTATAAATTTTGGGTTTTTTCTAGTTGTTTGAGATTTAGACAGATTGGAACCCAGTTGAAGTTTCTACAATGCTGTTAGTTGATGATTCCACGGCAAAATTTGTCTTTATGCAATTTACTAAGGTTTTGTCTGAAAGGAGGGCATATGCTTGAAAATTTGTTGTGCAATTTACCAAATTGTTTTTTACCAGTTAGGCGGTGGTCATGTATTATATGATTGTTTGTCAAGGGGTGAAAGATAAAAGAAAGAAAAGATTTTTCTGAGTATTTTTCCCCTTTTTGAGGTATTTGGGATGGATTCTTTTTGAATATTCCATAAATGAAAGATTAAAGTTATTTTTAACTATTTACTGGAGTTTCATGTTGATTTAATTGTATAGACTAAGTTCTATATGGTGCTATAATGGTTTTAATGCTTTAACCTAGTAGACAAATGTGTTCAGGAATCAAGAGCAAGTAATCTCTGGTCAACTATTTTTTGAATGAGTTATTAATTGTTTGGAACTATAAAAAAGATCTTTAAGAACCAGAGCTTTACTTCTTTCTTCTTTGGTCTAAACTGGTTGTGGTTATGGTTCATACATTAGTTTTATAACTACAGATGTGAAAACATTGATTTGTAAATGTCATATAACCCTTCCTACTTGATGGTCTTTGTTGGTATTTAAAGAAAATTTCAGCTCATATGTACTGTGATTGAGAATCCTCATATGCTCTGTTGTCTTCCAAAACTTAATAATCTCTCTAAGGTGCTGGGGTTGTTTATACATATTGTTCTCTTTAGCAGGGCTCCTTCTAGCTTCATTAGAGATGCTGATGTGGAAGCTCCTGGAGGGAATCCAGGTCTGGGAATCAAACCAACCTCCGTGCGAATCCACTAAGAATTCCCTCACAAGCTGAGCTGGATGTATTCTTTGCCCGTGAGAATCAGCAACAACAACAACGGTTTATGGAGAAGTACGGATCTGAAACACTCATATGCTCAGCTCAGTAAGTGAAGATAGCAGGTTTCAGTATGCCTTTTGAGTATTGAAAGTAGTTGGGTAGAAAGTAGAATAATTGCAACCTGATGAAAATTCCATGGATATAATTTGATTGTCGCTTGATTGCTGAATTTTTAGTGTTTGAATTCAATTTTTTCATGATTTATGCAAAACCCCATTCTTAGATTTAGTAGTTGAGTTTTGCTAAATGGCGCTTTTAATTTATCTCTTGATTTGATAATAAATTCTGGATGATGTTTTTAATTTCTGTTACAAGTTGTTCTGATGTCATGTTTTTCGATTAAGATATGATATCTTTGCTATGTTTTAATCTTCATTTTGATTCTTTAGAATTATTTCTTGAGGCTGCTTGCTAATAATTCCTTTTGTGCCATGATTTGTTGCTGAAACTTATCAAATGGAATTGGATGAAGAGTAAAAATGTTGAAGCATCTCTTGATGATGATTGTTCATGCATTATATTGAAACATGAAAGTGTGAGTTCAGTTCTTGACATTCAATATATAATGTGTTTTGTGATTGGAATAGGTAAAGGGAACTGCTTTTTGGTACCTCTTGAAGATGATAATCTGGAACAATAATTTTGTGCTTCTAGCTGATGTTGTGTACCTGGTAGCTGCTGTTGTGATTCAACTAGCTAGTGTAGCTTCTTTTGTGATTGCTGTATCTTTTGGTGGCTGCTTAGATGACGTTATTTAGCACATTTTGGTCTTTTTGAGGCATATATAGCCTAGCTTCCTAGACAATTGCAGTGTAATGAAAAGTTTAAATTTGAATGATTAGTGGCTTTAAATTGGTGCAGCTTCAAATTAGTATTTCATAGTGCATTGGATTCAGCTGGGATTTGGCCTGAAATGAACAGTGAACTGCATATATTGCGGTAGCGTTGCTAATTCCGGCCAAATCCTATTGCTAGTAAACTATCCATTTCAGCGGTTTTAAACGTTCCAGCACTTACCTTACAAATTTAACGTTGCAGAGGTCGAACTTGAGAACAAACCGTTTTAACGCTTCGATTCCAAATTTTATGTTCCAGCGCTTTAACATTGTGCGGGAATCAAAATTTCAAACGAAATTTCAAATTTTTTTGTTTCCCTCCAAAAAAATTTCGTTTCCCTCCAAAATTTCAATACCGCTGGACTCGGCCCATTTCATCAACTGGCCTATGCAAAGGGCTTTTGTTTTGCCTAGCCCGTAATGACGAGCTTGTTAAAAAACGTTTCAGCGGTTTCTTAAAATGTCTCAACCGTTGATACACAATTATTGACCACGGTCAATAAAACACGGTTGGGTGGAATGTCCAGTCATATGTGTGACTTGTTGACCGAGCTCCAGGAGGCAATAACCGCTGAAATGGTTGATGCGGTGAAAATAGCAGCGGTTTCCGAAAACTCCAGAACCGCTGAAATGGGTGCCCAAAAACCGCTGCAATACTGATTTCTCCAAGCAGTCATTAACACAACTATTCATAACCGCTGAAAATACAATAGTTCATACATAACTTATACCTTTGCAAATATAAAAGTTAAAAGTTAAAATGAGGACTATATATTGAATTAATGATGTTTCACAAAGTTTTGGTGATTACCCTTTCAGAAATTATGCATTCAATTCTTCTTCTTTTTTGAACGGATTATGCATTCAATTCTTAGAGCATCTCCAATGCAAAGACCCTCATCCATATTTATAGGAGGCAAATGGTGAATTATTATTGGGCTTTTGTATGACATAGACAATGAGACTTTAAAGAGTAAATTTTGTTCTCCAATGCACAAATCATATATCAACCTTCATTGTGATGTGTCAAATATTTTATTATTAAAATATTACTTAATGAATTGAAATCAATGTTTTAAATGTTATATGTATGGTAAATTAAATATTGAAAGGCTCAATTTGAGCCTCAATTTTGAGAGGGTCTAATTGAGGGTGTCAATAATTAATGAGGACATGTAGGATTAAAGGTTGCTAAAAAAGGCTGCATTGGAGATTGTTTTTTATGTTAAAGAGTCTTAATGATGATGTGGCTAGTGAAGTTTATGTATTTGATGCTTGCATTGGAGATACTCATACACAGACTTTTCTTGAATGTTATTTCTGATTATTATCTTGAATCATTTATCATTAAAAGTTACTAGCGGTTAAAGTATGAGGATAGACTAATTGACCATTTCCTCATAATTCCTTTAGATTTTTAGCTGAATATACCAAGTAGCTAGAAAGATACTCAAAGTACTATAAAAGGTAAAACAAGATTTGAGTAACGGACGGTTTGACTATTTACAGTTGCCTCTCAAAAAGCATTACAATTATCTGCCTATATAACCATCATAAGTAAATCCAGTCAAATGAATTAAGTTAGATTTCTGGATCTACGAAAAAAATTATCTTCAAGCTTTACATTTGAAGATGCAAGGCTTCTACCAAACCCTGACAACACCGGTTGGTCCGGTCCGACCGATCAAATGCGAAATTCTGATCAGTGCACCTGAGAAAACCCGGAAATATTCACCACCGCCTCGGATCTTTCCAGGGCCGGAGGTGCAGCCACCCAGGCTGAGCACTTTTCAGAAGCTCGCGGCTAAGGCTATCGAAGCCGTAGAGAAATCGCTGTTAGCCGATATGGAGAAGCACCGCAAGCTCAACCCGAACATTGACCCGGTGGTTCAACTCGAGGGGAACTTCGCCCCGGTTCAGGAATGCCCGGTTCAGCACGGCCTTGAGGTGGTGGGGGAAATCCCCGCTTCCCTGAGCGGCGTCTACGTCAGAAATGGGGCCAACCCCCTTCTTACTCCGGTGAGCGGCCACCACATCTTCGACGGCGACGGCATGATCCATGCGGTGACTATGCGACCGGGAAATGACGTCAGCTATGCATGCAGGTACAAGCTTCGATTAAGTTTACACTATCGGAAAATGACGTCATCTATGACAGATGCATATGGTGAATTAAGTGTATATATAATGAGCTTTCTATTTGATGATTGTATTTTATTTATTTTAAATAAATGTAGTGTGTTTAAAACAAATTTTTAATGTTTTGTTTATTTACAGATACACCCGGACGAACCGGTTGGGGTTAGAAGCTGCAATGGGAAGATCGGTTTTTCCGAAGCCGATCGGTGAGCTGCATGGCCTCCTCGGCTTGGTTAAGCTCGCGCTGTTCGCGGTCCGATCTGCAACTGGCTTGGTGAACGGCTCGTTAGGAATCGGCGTGGCTAATGCCGGCTTGGTTTACTTCAACGGTCGGCTCCTAGCCATCTCCGAGGACGATCTCCCGTACAACGTCCGCATCACCGGCGACGGCGATCTCGAGACAATCGGACGGTTCGATTTCGACGGAGAGCTCAGTGATTCCATGATTGCACACCCTAAGGTGGACCCTACCACAGGGGAGCTCCACACACTGAGCTACAACGTTCTAATGAAGCCGCACCTTAAATTCTTCAAATTCGACAGGCTGGGGCATATGTCACGTGACGTCACCTTTTCACTGCCGCAGGCCACCATGGTTCATGACTTCAGCATGACGGAGAATCACGTCATCATCCCGGACCACCAAGTGGTTTTCCGGTTATGCGAGATGGCCCGAGGCGGTTCACCCGTTTTGCACGACCCGAGTAAGGCTTCGCGGATCGGCGTCCTACCCAAACACGCCGAGAGTGAATCGAGCATAAGATGGATCGATGTACCGGAGTTTTTCTGTTTCCATTTATGGAATTCATGGGAGGAAGTTGATGAAAATGGTGATGATATAATCGTGGTGACCGCGTCTTGTATGAACCCGGCTGAATCAATGTTTGGTGTTGGTGATGCCCCGATAAAGACCGAATTAACCGAGGTCCGGTTAAACATGTCGACCGGGGAATCAACCCGACGCACCATCGTGTCCGGGTTAAACCTAGAGGCCGGGATGGTTAACAAGGAAATGCTCGGAATCAAGACAAAATATGTGTACTTGGCTATAGCCGAGCCTTGGCCCAAATGTAGTGGGATGGCTAAAGTTGATTTAGCCACCGGAGACATCACTAAGTTTATGTATGGTGACCGGAGGTTTGGTGGTGAACCGTGTTTTGTACCCGACCCGAGCGGGCGAACCGAGGACGACGGTTATGTGATGAGCTTTGTGAGAGATGAAGGACAAGGGGCGTCGGAATTGGTAATTCTCAAGGCCTCCGATATGAAGCAAGTTGCCCTAGTCAAACTGCCCTCTAGGGTACCCTACGGTTTTCATGGCACTTTTGTTACTTCCGAAGAACTTGCCAAACAAAAAGTTTAATTAATTTGTTGATTGTGCTACAAATCTTAATCGTTTATTTTGTAGAAATTTATAAGGTTGGTATTTATGCCAATGAACAAATGAATACAAAGATTTCTCATCTGGTTTGCTTTTGGCCGGTTTGATTATTTCAGGAGATCTCTTATTTCCCTACGTAAAGTTGGTCGTGGATGAGATAATTGAAAATTATTGATGAGACATGAGATATTTGGTTAATTTATCAAATGGGTGAATATCTCTACATTTTATTAGCTACAAAAATTAATTATTGATTTCCAATTGATAAAAAAAATCAGCTATTATCTATTTATTTTATGTTTTACCTTTTCAAAAAATAAAAATCAATTTATGTTTGATTGGTGTTGCAATATTCCCTACTCGTGTTTTTGATGATTCTCACTTTTGATAACTAATGAATTAATTAATACAATTATTTTTTATTTTCACTTGGTAGTTTATCTTTCATTTTAATATTTGGAAAAATTAATTTCTTTCTCTTTCATATTATAGAGCAGTGGTGAAAAAATAGAATCATTAAAATTTTAATTTTACCAAAAGTACCTTTTGACATTTTAAAGTGTCATGACGAAGATGAGTTTGGGGACATAAATCATCTAGATTTATATGATAGGGGTTACTTTTATTTTTGGAAAAATTGGGATTAATGGTAGTGAAACATTAAAAATTCGAAAGCACGGTGTAACTTTTACATAATTTCTGAAAAGAGTAATGAATAGTTTAACTTAATTTTAGTTAATATTACTATTGATATAAAGACACTATTACCCTTATTTCTATTTTTTTTATTTAGATCACTTGTGCTTAGTCAAATTTAATTTAGCTTTATTTTCTTTACTTCAATTTAAATAAATTTTATTTCTAATCAAATTCAGCTCAAAATAGTCAAGTTCATATGAAAGTGATGAAACTTAATTGAATTGATTACAAGACAGTAAACTAAACTGGATTAAAAAATCTTTAAAAAACATGGACCTAATTAAATTAAATTTAGCCAAGTGTAAATGAAGTTAAATGGATATGATTAGACCTTGATTGAATTTTAACTAAATTTTTATTTATTTTAACGAAGCAAAACCGAATTAAGTTGAACAAAGGTGAACTGAATTGAATCAAATTCATCCAAGTTTGAATGGTCTGAACAAATATAAATTAAATTAAAAAATATCAAAAAGTGAAATGAATTGAACTAAACTTGAGTGAATTAATATAATTTTATGAAAATGAACTAAATTGAATACTAGAATGAGCTAAATTGAACTAAACTTGAGAAAATGAGTTAGGGCTAATTGAACTTATTTGGGTAGAAATAAAATTTGTTTAGATTGGAGTAAACTTATTGAATCTAAACTGTATTTAACTGAACACAAGTAATTTAGGCAACTTCTATTTGCAGGACCAAATTACTAATGCAGGACCATATTTCACCTGATCAGACGCATTTGCACCCAATTAGTTTTTCTCAACTCAATTGTACGTTTGACCCACTAAGATATCAGATATTGCATTTTGAATTGGGCAAAACTAATTGGGTGCAAATGCGTCTGATCAGGTGAAATATGGTCCTGCAGTAGTAATTTGGTCCTGCAAATAGTAACCCCCGTAATTTAAATAAAAATAATTGAAATATGGGTATTAGTATCTTTGTATCAATAATTGTAATAATTAAAATTAAGTTTAATTATTCACTGTCCTTTTCAGAAATTATGTAAAACTTAGACCCACTTTCCAATTTTTAATGTTCCACTGCCATTAATCTCAATTTTCTCTTTATTTTAAGTTGAGACAAAAAAAATTGATCATTTAAAAGGTTGGGGTCATAAAGAGCAATTTAATCTATGTGAAATGCCAACAACATTTGTTATATTGTCTTTGGATCACAAAAGATAGTGCGCATTATGATCAATCAATTTTGGAAGTGCAAATTAATCTGCAACGTATACTTCATAAAAAAAATTGAAATATCAATTTATTGTACTGGAAAAACACCAAATAGCAATTATAGTAAAATTAACATTTAATTCTACTAGCCTATTTTTAATGATAACACATGTCTACACTATATTACAGAGCAATGAGTGAAGCGTCTAGCTTTAATTAGTGTCTCTGACTTCTGTGAAGCTTAGGGAAAGGATCGATGAATTAAAATACAACAACAAGCTCAAATAGTATTATAAGTGTCTGCGATGAGTCAATTTTGAAAATCGTTTTCCGTTAGATTTTTATTATTGGATTTCTGAAAAACATTCAAAAGAACATGCATTCAAGAGCTTAACAGCACCCACCTTTTTCTTCATAGTGTGATGCACTTCATGGGCAATAAGGACATTATCCGAAATCAACCTTCCGGGAATAAAAGCAGACTGTGATGGGGATATAATATCATCCAAACAGCAGTTACCTAAACATGCATTCAATCTCGAAACTGGATTGAATTAGAGTGTGGATTCTGTTATCAAACTGGATTCCAATAGTTAATAAAGCAACTCTACATTTGTGGTTTTAGTTTTCATCAAATTTCAAAAGCACTTTACTTATTCTTTCCTTAAAACACAGCTCCTGCTCAATATATGAACAGAATCAACAGGTACACAAAAAACCAAAAAACAAAAATGATGTTAAAACATGGAAATCAATAAAGTCTGAACTATGTTCCAAGAAGACAAACAAAGAAGTATGACAATGCAGAAAACACAGGTTGAAAATGGTTTTCACCGCATTTCGAATCAGATTATGGGAGCCTTTTTTAGATAACTGCTGATTCACCTTTAAGGAAGAATTTGGAAACAAATAAAGAGTAATTCAGTCATAAAAATGGGAAATTTGCAGTAAAGAATAACAACTGAAAACTTCTGTCCATATTGGTGGAAGGGCTTTAGGAAAAGACACACATGATTCTTGTAACACCAGTTTACAATGAGTGCATCATAATCAGTATACAATAGTCATATACTTAAAAAGAAACATGAATCTTAACATACCAGGTTAGAGTACTCTAGTAAAAAGATTCAGTAACAAACCACGATCTCAACAACACACAGCCTGCAATCTCACAAATATCATCATCAGAAATGTTAAAAGCCAAAAAATGTGATGCATAAAAAACTCCAATCAGAACTTGAGCACGAAAATACGACATCAACAAACAGAATGAATCTAGCTCAACCAGTAAAGCTGAGGAGCATCAAACAGAACTGTCAAACTTCAAAACAAAAACACAAGACAACAAATACAGTATTAATGTGAAACCAAAAGGTTATCATAACTATACAGCCTTTTAAACCACAGACAAAACCCTTTTATCCATATATATAAAACAGCAGAGAACATTGAAAGTTCAAACTAGAATGTCTAGAAGGGATTATTTTGCACTAAGCAAAATTTAAACACCATTTAATCTGATCCGGAATATTTGATGTGATAATATGCTAAGTTATCGGAAAACACCATTTTATAATTTTGATTTATGCTATGTTATACCAAACTTGTCAATACCACCACATATAGAAGGAATTTAACAGCTTCCATGAATTTTATATCTTCTTCTACTACCTCATCATGTAAAAGGTAAACTCTACTTTAAGTTGAACCATTGTATCTCACATAAATGACATCTTAAATGTTCAAGCAATCAACCATTGTTCCTCAAACTACATAATTGCTCATAAGCATGAATGACAGGTTATGAAACTCGGAAAACTTACCCCGATGGACCCTGGTACTCGAACACTAAGTTTGGATGCTGAATAGCATCACTTGCTAGGTACTCCAACAAAAAGAGTACAATCAGTAATAATCAACATGATGTTATAACCAGGGTCCTAAAAAACCAAATACTATGATTTTCAACCATGAAACAGAATCAAATTTAAATATATTTTCTGTGCAAGCAAGTAACTAATAAGACTGAAAAACAAGAACACATGAACATGAGAATAGAAGAGATTATACCATGAGCCCAAATATTGCAGTTTAATTACCAACAAATTTAGGAAACATAAAAATTATTCAAATCCAAGTTACAATGAGCAATACTCAACAGACTACAAGAATGCAGTGTAGGTGTCATCATCAGCCCTCCAAGTACTTGGAGAGAGACCGCTTGTGATGTCCTTTGGCAGCATTCTCATCAGACTCGATCGGCTTTCTCTGCTCGCTGAATCGCCTGGGCACGTGGACGCTGAAGTAGTAGCATATAATCTCCTCCCTGCTCTTGGAAGGCAGCTCCCTGAGCGCAGCACTGAGAAACTTGGGACCGGAATCTTTGGGGAAAGCTTTCACCACCACCTGAAACTTCTTGACCTCCTCCTCGGTCCACTGCCCGGTGACATCCTGGCCCACGTTCCCGAACCCCCACGCGTCATACGCTGCACCGAGAGCCAGCTTGAGACGGTGTTTCTCCTCCAAGGCGTGCCTTTGGTGGCAGTCAAATGAGCCCGGGAGCTCGCAGAGGCAGGGCTGGTTTGGGCGGCCTTTACCGACCAGTGCATCGTCCTCTACGCCGTCGAGCAGTACTCGGGTGCCGGAAAACCTATCCGAGGCCGGATCACGGTCGTACTCGGCGACCAGATCAGGCACCTCTGCCTGAAAACGGCGGCTGGGCGCCGGAATGTCAAGGATATCAAAGGCATCATCACAAATCGTATCCAACCAACTTGCCATCTGCAGAAATCATTAATTCCCAATCGTAAACTTCTTAAATACATCCAAAAACTAAAATCCTAGGCCCAAATCAAATCAAACTCAACCTAGAATCTTAAAAACACCAAAACGTGTATAAAACCAAAAAATCAACGATTCTATATTCGAAAAAAGAGCGTCAAAAACAGGGAAAACAGTGTAAATAGAAGGATCAGATCATGTACCTCTCAGAAAACGTTGAACAATCGACTGAATCGCAACCGGAAATGATTTTGGCTTTTGACGACGCGCCGCTGCAGAAACAATCGCTCAATCGATAATAAAGAAATCGGTTTAAGAAAATCTGTAAATGGGAAAATGGAATGTAATCCTAGTCTATGTAATCTGGCAGCAGATTGTCAAAATCAGTGTGATAAGAAGCGCCAAATGTCATTCGAATGTATTTCTAGCAGCCGCGCACGTGTACTAGGTTGGGTTTTTGTACTACTAGTAAATTCAGTCACGTGTGTAAATGGGAAAGTCAACTGTTTTTCTTCCTATATTAGAAATTTATTTTGGAAATGAGACAATATTAGAAAGTCATCCCAAAAAGGGCTCCGGATCCTCTATACCACAATTGTCTACCATCCTCTACACCACCAATAGTATTATGCCACTTGTTAAATTAATTTAACTCCTAACTTAACTCTAACTCATCTCACTAACTCTTACCTACTACTATGGTTTACTAATTTCTAATTACTTCAAAAATAAAATTCAATTAAACTAAAATATAATCCCTTTTGCCAAAGATTTATATTCTCTCATCTCCCGCAGAATCTCTAATCACCGGTCAGCTTCAGAATTGCCTCGGTATCCTGGGATTTTCTGTTAATCGTAGCCTCGGAAACGATTTTCTCCATATGCTCTTTCTCTATTAATGATGACTATTGAAGATTCATCTAATGGTAGAAGATGTATCACTTAGTATTCTGAACTAATTGTAGAAGATGTATCACTTAGTCATCATTAATAGAGAAAGAGCATATGGAGTTAAATTGTCTTTATGGACCAGGCCCCTGGGTTCATTTCCACTGCACATCCCACTCATGTCTGTCGTCTCAAGAAGGCTATCTATGGCCTTAAGCAGGCTCCTCGTGCATGGTTCCAGAAACTACACCAGGCTCTTCATCATCACGGCTTCACACAGTGCATCTCTGACACTTCGCTCTTCATCAAGCGTCATGGCACTGATGTCGTGTATGTTCTAGTCTACGTCGACGACCTGATCATCACAGGATCGAACTCCACCTTCATCGAGGACATCGTTCGGTATCTTCACTCTGTTTTCTCACTGAAGGACTTGGGTGATCTTCACTATTTTCTCGGCATTGAGGTTCACCGCAATTCCTCCGGCATTCTGCTCTCCCAGAGAAAGTACATACTAGACCTTCTAGACCGGAGCAACATGATGGGGGCCAAACCTATTGCATCTCCGGCAGTTCCTGGGTCACGTCTCGTTTCTGGTGGTGATCCACTTTCAGATGTTCATCTTTACCGCAGCATTGTTGGGGCTCTCCAGTATGCCACTATTACTCGGCCTGAGATCTCCTACTCCGTCAACAGGGTATGTCAGTTCATGCATCGACCGTCTGACCATCATTGGGCAGCCGTGAAGAGAATTCTCAGATATCTCAAAGGGTCTCTTGACACTGGTCTTTTCTTCCGTCAAGCCCGTGACTCTCGTCTTGTCTGCTTCACTGATGCTGGTTGGGCTTCTGATCCTGAAGACTGTCGCTCCCAACATGGATTCGCCATCTATCTTGGTGGTAATCTGGTCAGTTGGTCATCTCGCAAACAGAACGTGGTTGCTCGCTCTAGCACTGAGGCAGAATATAGAGCCATTGCATTTGCCTCAGTTGAGCTCATTTGGTTACAACAACTTCTGAAGGAAATGTCGGCTCCTTTCCATGGTCCTCTCATTCTTCTCTGTGACAATCTTAGTGCCACGTATCTCACGGCCAACCCACATCAAGATTGACTTTCACTTTGTTAGAGAACAGGTCCAAGATGGCGAGCTCATTGTTCGACACGTCCGGTCGGTGGATCAAATTGCGGACATCTTCACCAAAGCTGTTGGTACATCTCGGTTTCAATCACTAAGGACCAAGCTTCTCGTTCGCACCCGATCTTGAGCTTGCGGGAGGGTATTAATGATGACTATTGAAGATTCATCTAATTTTAGAAGATGTATCACTTAGTATTCTGAACTAATTGTAGAAGATGTATCACTTAGTATTCTGAACTAATTGTAGAAGATGTATCAATTAGTATTCTTGAGCTTAGCTAGTCTTTTACCTGTATAAATACTGATGGGTGCTGATCAATAAAATCAATCATTCTACCATATTATTTATCTTTTCATATTCTCGAATGATTCCACCATCTCCGGATCAAACAGCTGACCTAGGCTCTTCCTCTTTGTAAAAAACGTGCCGGACTCCATTCTCTTCAAACACTCGCACGGGGCTTTCTTTCCTCGGAATCCTCGAAAGAATCGAGGCCTTCTTCGAACTCCCACTGCATCCAGAAATTTCATAACCATTTGGGGTTGCATCCAGAAACTCAGAGAAAGTGATTCTCCGGCTTCGCAATGTCGTGTGGCGGCAGAATTGGTTAATGGATTAATTGGGATTCCCTGGGTTTATGCATATAAAGTAATGGCAAAATGGACGGGAAGTTTAATCTTTTTCCTAGCTTTTTAGATACCTTGAAAATTGAAATTGCAGTTTTTGTTTGCTGTTGTGCTGCTGGAAATATCTAATGAATCTTGGTAACCTCAGCATTTCAGAGCATTGAATTCAACGGAAACCTAGAATTTTCCAAATAAGTTGACTGGAAGTGTTTGTTTATTTAACCTCTACTCTAGTAAATTTTGTTTTATAATTTGGTTTGATACGCGGCTTGTTGATTCAGGTCAGAGTTGGTAGATTCATTTTTGGTGTATATCTGCATTATCTCATATGTTCATACGCTAGCTCTGAAATACTTCTGTCAGTTCTGTGAAATAATGCTAGAAGTCTGAAGAAGAAAAGTAACTCCGTAAAAGTTTAGATTTCTCGGTCGAATTATCCGGTGATTAGAGTTCTGCGGGAGATGAGAGTCATGAGACAGAATACATATCTTTGGTAAAAAGAAAATATTTTAGTTTAATTGAATTTTATTTTTGAAGTGATTAGAAATTGGTTAATCGTAGTAAGCAAGAGTTAGTGGGATGAGTTAGAGTCAATTTAGGGGTTAAATTAATTTAGACAAGTGGCATAATACTATTGGTGGTGTAGAGGATGGTAGATCATTGTGGTATAGAGTATCCGGAGCCCCCAAAAACCTCCTCTATTTTCAATAATCCCAGCGATCTTCAGGAGAAAGATGCCGAGGGCGACAAAGAGCGCGAGGCGAAGAGGACTAAGATCGAGTCCAGTCACTCTGGTCCGATGCCTCCAATCAAGCCTACCTCCAATACATTCGATATGTCCTTCTTTCTTTCCTTGATGTTAATCTTGTTTCTTTTGTCTAATTACGTGTACCGCTTCGTGAAGAGCCTTCTCGATTCAGCATATCTTCATAACCTGATAGGCGCGAAACCCCAAGAGTTTAGCTCCAGTTGGATGCACGAGTTAGAGAAATAGAGGGCTCGCTCTGCCGACCTACATCGCATGTTGACTGCCTAGGAAGATGGGTCTCTGCTTCGAGAGTACAACGAGGCTTCAGTTGAGAAGGAAATCTTGGGATTATTGACAATATAGGAGGTTTGAGATGACGAGTATGTGAGTTTGAGTTGATAGAGTATGAACGGGCAAAGGTGTTTCCTTTACCATGAGAATAACCGAAAAGGGAAAGACAATATCTGGGAGAAATCTAATTGTTTTATAATGTTGTACGGAATAGAATTTGGAATTGGTCATTTTTTTGTGGAACTGTCCTAGCAGATTTGGGGAGTATTCTTGCTCATTTGTTTTTTTATATCTCTCTAAATCCTTTATTGGCGAGAGGGTAAACCTCATGGGCTTCTGGTCTTGGTAACATTTGTGCCTAGACTGGTATGTTTCGATCAGATAGTTTAGAATGCGAGTTAAGGTGTTACGCTTGTTAGGTAGTTTCGACAATAGATTTTTAAGATGTATTCCATTTTTTATGTAAGTCATCAGGCATCACATCCTTAGGGCTACACCTTGTTTCCGGGGCAAACCCTATGAAATCATCTTTGGGCAACTATTCCCTTGCCCTAGGTGGTGTTATCTCACCCCTACTTAATTTACTTTAGGGTTCTAGTCTGTATCTACACTATGCTGACAGCGGACTTGTACTTTTTCAGTTTTTTGTTATTTACGGTATTGGGAAGCCAATATAATCCTCTCACCAATGGTGGTTTTTTATCTAAAAAAAAAGGTCTTCAAATATTTTCTGATTGTGGTTAGATTGCTTACAATTATATTTTAAAAATTTTGCACACAAAATGAATAAGTGATTTGGGCATAATTTTTGTTAATGGCCTCACAAATTTTATTTTTATTAGATTCTTCAAAAAAATCAAATGTTGGCGGCGCCCGGAGGGTAAGATAGCAGCATGAGCCTGACGAAGGATATCGTGATTAACATAGTGATTAAGTTCCTGAGAATGATTGTGAAAACACACATTAATATATTGATTCAGTTCCTGAGAATGATTGTGATTTGTGACAAAAAGCAAGATTACAATAATTTGATTATTTACATAAACGCTTTTTTTTCCACAAAAACAATGAGGTCCAATATATAAGCATTGTTAGGTCGCATGACCATTGCCCAATTTTTAATTTATAAATTTAACATATGTTATCGAGGTCAAGTTATAGGCTCTGTTTACCAGAGCTTATCTGTAGATCAGTTCAGTTCAGTTCAGTTCAGTTCAGTTCAGTTCAGTGAAATGTAATTTGATGAAATTCAGGTTAATTCCATTTTTCAATACATCAATTTTACTTCAGTTCAGTTCAGTTCAGTTCAGTTCAGTTCAGTTCAGTTCAGTTCAATTCAGTTCAGTTCAGTTCAGTTCAGTTCAGTTCAGTTCAGTATCATCAAGAAATAAGCTCTAGTAAACAGGGCCATAATGTGTAAATTAAATGGTTGTATAAAATGTAAACATTTACATCGGTAAAATAATATTATCATAATAACATTTACATTCATATTTTAAACAATAACACTCATTGAAAAGGTTATATAATCATTTTTTGTAAGAAATTATTCGTTTATGCCACTATGCAGTAATATAGGAAAAACTATGTAATGCTTAAAATATACCATCTATCATACATGATATGTTTTGAATTTTATTTGTTTATGCCACTATGCAGTAAATCAATATAACAAAAACTATATAATATTTAAAATGTATAAACTACCATAGTTTATAAAACTAAAACGATATGTCCCTATTTAAAATCACATTTACAATTTAAATGATATATGAGAAAGCTACTTAAGCATAAACTGAGAAATCTTTGTATATCATTATGATTGTAGTTTTTTATTGATTGGTGAGATAAACATTGTTAGACTCAGATAAGGTAAATTAGGCCAAAGGATTAAGGATGTTCTGAAAGAATGAATGCAACCTTCATTCAATGTTTACAATCAATAAAAGTTCAAGTAATTGTACAAGCTTTTCTATCTCTCTCTATATATATGTGATATATATGTGTGATCTTCATCTGCTTAACCTAAACATATTTTTTGAAAGAAAACTATAAAGTTCATCATATTACACTGATCAGATCGATGTAGATTCCGATGATCATTTTCTAACTCTCTGCGGTTTCTTAGGCTGCAGCGCGTTTGACATCACGCGCAGCCTGTTCGTTATCTCTGTGAAAGTTGGCCTTGAGAGTGGATCAGGTGACCAGCATTTCTCCATCAACATTCTCCATTCAGGATCACATCTTTCTGGGATCCGAGGCCTTAGCGTGTTGTTTACAATCCCACCTAGGAAATCATTGCAAAACTCGAAACCTTAGAAACTAGATCATCAGTCACATTTCCTCAAAAAAGGCAAAGATTAAGGTTTCATTCATGTGTAACATAAAGTGAACAAACACAAAAAAACATAAATCGCGCGCAAACTTACCTATGATGGCACCACAGTGCAAATTTGCATAGGGCTCCTCTCCTGTTAGCATCTCCCACATTGCGATTCCAAATGAAAATACATCAACCTATATGAAAGATTAACATCATTTCAAATAAGAGACAGAAGAAAAAATTGCGTGAATCAAATAAAATCATGGTTTTGCAGAAGAAATTCAAGATCACTAACTTTTTCCGAGACTCGACTGCTACTTCCGTGCAACAGCTCAGGAGCCATCCATGGGAGCGTTCCTCGCACGCCACCAGAAACGAGCGTGTTGTGCTTTATTCTTGACAGTCCAAAATCCCCAACCTGCATTAATGCAGCACTCAAATAAAATACTACATCTAAAACATGTGATCAACAAGCTAGCCACACAAAACTATGTACTAAAAGTTAGCAGCTACCTTGCATACAGGTCTGTGAGGATTTCCTAGGTTAACCAGCAAGTTGTCGCATTTCAGGTCGAAATGAACAACGTTTTTCAAATGCAAATATTCCATCCCAAATGCAGCATCCAATGCAATCATAAGCTTTTTTCGCCGGTCAAGTGCACTGAATGCAACCAAAAAGTGACATCACATCAGTTCTTGAAGAAAAAAAACACTACTTGAATGCATAGTGAAAATTTAACCTTAAAAATGTGAAAAAACTCACCCTTTCCTTAACAGGACATGCCTTAATGATCCATCAACCATAAACTCAGTAACAGTTGACAATGTTGCTCCTGGTCCATCTGGAACAACTCCATAAAGCGCGACGATATTTGGATGGTGAAGCTTCGACAAAATCTTAGCCTCTCTCCAGAAATCTTTGGTCTATAACAGAGATTCATGAGTCAAAACATCACAAAAATGAAAGGAAATGATTAACTGAGCAAGAAATCGATGTTAGAACCAACCAGTCGATCCTGTTCTGAATGCCTGCCAGCAAAACAGCTCTTTTTTATCCGCTTGATAGCAACATCAGTTCCTCTCCACTTCCCATGGAAAACAGTGCCATATGTTCCAGATCCTAGCTCTTGCAGCTCTTCAAGATCACCGTATTTAATAATCTGTATATAGCATAGGAATGTTAAGCTTTAGCTAAACTTACAAATGAAAATTCGCGTAAAATGAGTAATCAATCATTCTGAACCTGCAAGCCATGTATTCCTGCTTCCGCCTCAATCGTTACAGAATCATCGAACGAGTCCTCCTCAGCATCACCATAAGCCTTCCTTTCCTATAATGCATATTAGATTATCAAACTTGAGAATGAAGTTCAAACTTTGTGAAATACAGTAAAAAAAGGGGGGGAATGTAATGATAACCTCATAGTCAGACTCGTGCGCGGATTCAGGCTCGGTATCCTCCTCCTCTGTAAGAGATATTCCATGATCACTCGGCTCATCTTGTACGAACGGGATAATCGCTGGAGAAGATGGAACATCTGTGGGACTCCCATCAGTCACATCTTCAATAATGACTGTGTTTTCTTGTGCATTAGGCCTATGGTGCATATGATCTCGAGGTTCCAATTTTCGAGTCTCGTTTTTTTCCACCCACTCATCAGAAAATGCATGAGTTTCTCTACCACTTCTGACAAAATACTCAGGCTGGCTTCTCTCAGATCCTCCATTTTTCGCGCGAAAAAAGCTTTGATCAACGGCCATTTCCACCGAAGAAGCACATGATGCACCCCTGTCACTGCTCATCCTACATTGCTCCAAGCATGAATTTGGCACATTCTCATTTCTTGGCCATGAATTCTCCATAGTCTGAATATTTATCCGTTTCTGTGGCAATTTTTCCACAGCAAATCCTGGTGAGAATGAGTTCATCTGAGGATGGGAGACAACGCGAACCAATCTGCTCGGGAGATTCACAAGGACAGGACTCCCCCCAAAATGAACATTCTGGTCAGATGCTAAGGCCACAGGACTATGCATCCTAGGATGATGCAGCTGAGCAACATGGTTGTAATAAAAACCTGTGCCATCCACATGATATGAAGTGTCATAAACCTTAGGAACAGTAAAAACCTGAGGATGAAATGAAGGAGACTCCCATTGGACAGTAGGACTACTATCCATAGCACTGCTTCCTAGGCTTTCGCGGCTAGAGCTCCCGCGAGGACTAGGAACTGAAGAAGGGCTCTCAGGATCATTCGAAGGCACGATGAACATCCTTAATCTCTGCGAGCTTCGCTCCAAATCATGGTACTCCTCAATCATATGATGAAGATCCTCGTCACACGAAACCGATATCAATGCATCAAGATCCTCTCCAGGGAGCTGGTACTTGATAATGTGAGGCTGGTTACAGATCAAACTGGTCTTTTTCGCAAGATCGGAAAATGTCACATTTTTCTTGATTGACATTATCCTTGTCTCTCCACCTACATATCTCAGCCTCCCATCATTAGGCCTCACCATAATCTTACCTCCAAAGCTGCACAAAAACTTCATCTTTTCGCCATTTGTGCTATATCCCCAATCAGCATTGCATTGCTGGTCAGAGCTCGGAGAACCCGAGGAATGACCAGAAACATGTCCTTTTTTAGGAGATTCTTGCTGAAATATGTGGTCATTTACCACGGGAGACGGTCTCGGCGTGAGACGGTCTCTCAAGAACTCTTCGGAGAATTCTTCGCCGGTTTGCAGAGAGACGTTTAGTCCGGTGACACGTCCGTTGGTGTTTTTCACATCAACAGGTTGAATGTTACTATGCTTCCTCAGTGGAGTTCCATGAGTTTCACCCATCATTAACGATATTAGTTAAATTCCACAAACAATCATGGGAATTAACCTTAATTAATCAGCAAGAACCTCATCAAACAACAGAAATATGCATATTCTGAATTCCTGCAACTTGCTTTTGTTCCCAGCTCTACCTTAATCTCTCCGAATTGTTTGTAATAAAGCAACCAATGCTCTTAATCCCTAAGCCAATGCCAGTAAAGCTCCAGGATTTAGCCAATGTTGTAAATTCTACGGCCAAAAACCACAATTATTAAAAATCACAAAGGGGCATAATTACATGAAACATTATATGCACATTATATCATAATCAACAACTTTTACATCAAACATGCGGAAAAATCAAACATGAAACTCGAAATCTTTGTCACGTTGAATTCAGAAATGTGGCTGAAAAATAGAAAAGTGAAAAGAAAGGCCGTGGAAATACCCTTGTGCATATAATTCACGGTGGCATTGTGGATGAATAATGATAACATGCGATGAAAATTGCTGAAGAGGAACAAAGAAATGAAGAAGAAACTGGGTTTTTTTTTTTTTTTTTGCGTTTGAACATATTGTGAGGCGTTGCATGGGTATCGGAAATTATTCAAAAATTATATATTCCTTTGCTGGCCGTATATGGGCAAGTTTGTTTCATTTCTCCTAATGTTACAACTATCACTAAAAAAAGTGTTGCTGATACAATCATGTATAACAAAAAATATGTTATACCAACTAGAGGTGGTCAATTCTGATTGGTGGTTATAATTGGGTCGGTGTCATATTTTATTTTATTTTTGAATGCAGGTACGTGCCTTATACAAAGACCGAATGTAACACATGTTATCAATAAATTTATGTTTTCTTAGGTTCGGCAACAATATTTACAACCCTATCTTATATAGTTAGAAATTCAATTTTCATCCTTTTTTTTAACCATCATGATCCTTGACTTCATTGTAGCTCACTAAACTTTGTATGACCAATGTTCTTTCTTCGAAAACCTCTTTAAAACAAACAGTTTGCGTTTCACAGATATCAGGCACCTCATCACTAAAACAAACTATATAGCTTCCAAATACAAGGCAGAGAAGATTGGCAAACGAAATCGGCCAGGTTGAACTTGACAAATAACATTTCATTATTAGTACGGGGAGCAAACTAGCCAAATACAGCATCCATACACACAATCCTCGGATTGTTTATGAAGTTTTCATTGTGAAGACACACCAAAACACATCCAAATCCTTTATATAATACTATATAATAATGACTGGTATACACTGGCAATTTGGCACACAGCAAACAGTTCCTACCAAGATTTTCATTGCAGTATAAGAAGAGACAATGGCTGGCAAATTGGCGTTGAAAGATGAGAGGATTCTTCGAGCTTTTAGGCTGTCTACCTATAAGAGTCCGGACGCTTTGGTTTTGTTTGAACGATGGCCTCTATCTTCTCCATGATAGAAGGCGTCAGCTTTGGAATCACGTCAATGGCCTTCATGTTCTCTTTTATCTGAATTATCACAAGGTGAATAACAAAAATAAGTCAAACTACAAGCAAGGGATCGAAAAACAAAAAGTGATACATTGTTTTATTATAGTAATTATATTACTAAACCGAATACATAGGCAGCCCATCAGATTAGTTACAAGAAAGATGTTAGTCCACACAAAAGAGAGAGAACAAGATATGGGAACTATACAATGATGAATGACCCCTTTTTACAAATTCATAAACGTTTTAAAGGCATGAGTGGGACGAAAAAAACAAACCACCTAATTTAGAATGAAAAAGAGCTCTCTTTATTATGAATTATGGCATCCCTGTAAATCAATTCTGCTCTTCTTAAATAGCATGCAACATAGATACACCAATTATTAAAGATCAAATCAAGTTTTGAATATATCCAAAAGCTTAAACACGACAAAACATTTCCAGAAGTTGGCCTAGACTTCAATGGGGGCAAGTGTTGAATTTGGAGGAAACATACATGGCATCCACGTGTCAAGCCATTCATGTGAAAGAAAGATTACTATCACCTAGTAAACAAAATCCACCACATCTTATAGAATTTAACTTAGTAGCAAAAACTTTTGTTACGATTCCCGCATATATGCTTTATTGTGTTGAATAATTACTTCATAAATCAATTTCAGCTTCCTTGTCCCTTCTAACTACCACATCATCAATTTCAGCTTCCATAACATAAATGGAGAAGAGGGCAAACAAGGCCTGGCCTGACTATTATACAACACACAGAATGAAAGGTTTTGTTTGATTCAGAGAAGGAACAAGCTCTACAAATAATCTATAAAAAATAAGTTAATAAGATTTAAAGAACCTAAAGGAGTCAACACAAGTAGTCAAATCAAACTGACCTGTGACTCTTTGGTGGCGCCGGTAATAACTGATGAAACATTTGGATTTGCAGCACACCAAGCAATTGCAAGCTGAGGTAAAGTGACTTCCAACTCTTTAGCTATGGGCTTCAGTCCATCCACTTTCTTCAGCACATCTTCTACCAATGACCTGTTGGCCAGGTTCTACACACCAAAAATCACTCACTTTAGGTTAAGCAATCAGCCAATTGACCAGAATAGTAAATAAAGATCATCAAAGCCTTTAAGAACAATAGTCACAGTAATGGTTAAAGTTTCTACACCTTAAATTATATAAGATTGTATCGAGTGAAATGATAAATTATAGAGAATCTATTTAAATAGTTGGTATCTTTATTACTGTATAACAAATGAATATTTAAAAACCTTTACAAGTATTATTGCAGAAACCTTCAATACAATATAGCCAAGCAAACTTTTTCTAACATTGGTTTTGCTTTTCTTCTTAAAAATATCAAATGCTATGTAAACTTTGATGGCAGTTTGTTACTTCAGATTCCCATGTGCCCGACTGTTAGTAAAAAAGAAGGTAATTTTAAATGGAACAACATTGTCCCCCTTCACCAACGTTAGTTCCCAGCCCTTCAGCTTTGAAAATAAAAATGCAGACTAAGTAGAAAGCAAAGGGACTGAATTTTGGGCATAAAATTTAACTAAAACCAGTCTTCTAGATCTACTTCAAACTTTCTTTATAAGTACTTGACACCCACCTAGATCCGCCCATGGTTCTTAGTTGTATTTATTAACTTTTAAAATTGTAGAAATATTACGAAAGTGTGTGCCTAAATTGACAATCATGTTACTCAAGAAGCAATCTCCTAGTCGTGGAGTATATCCAGTCTAAACCAACCATAATCTTGAAAAAAGAAACCTTGTATGAATACTTTAAAAACCAAAAGAAAAGTCAGTTGACCAAAGTTAAGACTTTCACTGTTAGTGTCAAGTTAGACTAAAGATTACAATGAGATATGTCAACCATAGTATGTTATACTATATTCCTGAAATGACATTCTTTAATAGGATTCTCTTAGATGAAATTTCCAAAATCACCAGATAAAACTAGGAAAAAAGAAGAAGTAATGCTAATATCTTGTTAATCAAATCAGATGCATGCGACAGAATAAGATAGAAATAAATGAAGATAAAGAAATGCTAAATCTCCAGAGTGGATGTGCCAATTTGGCATGACCCTTTCAAAGCATACTGCATACCACATATTATATTCATTGACATTAAGAATTAGAAAGATCATTCGTTGAAATGAAGAACTTCCTCATTATATAGAATTTTTATGACCCGTCAAAATTTGAGAGTATAAGGTGTGCATCAGAAACAACGAAATGAAAATACATGTTCATTTGTAAGGTTTGACTTCAACTTTGATCATTTATTTTAGCTAATAAATACACATGTTAATAGTAGCAGTTGCACTCTAACTAATAGAACCTAATCGATGACGTTGAACGAAAGTAATATCTATTACCTTGTAATTGTCCAATGCAAATCGAGTGTCAGCTGGAGGAGGAGATCCCAGGCTGTACTTCCCACTCAAAACGCCAGAAGCAAGCGGACTCCATGTGGTGAGTCCAATGCCATAGTTACTGTACAATGGCACATACTCTGACTCCACCTGCACATTTATTCAATCAAAAGACCAACATATTACACATAACACGTAAGAGGAAAGACAGCCATCAAACAAAATTTTAGACAAAGATGTTACTCTTTTGCCAAACCAAATAGACTCCTTTTCCGCAAAACATAAAGAGAGAATCATTAAAACTTTCACATGTGAAACAGTAAATGACCTCAAACAATTAACACTATCACCCCATAGGAGATATGGAGAATTCAATACCACCAAAACCTTCACACTAAAAACACTAACAAGACAATACAATCCATTTCTAAACCTACATGAAAGTAAAGACAGCTTAGACAAAATAGTTGAACTGCCAAACCAAATAGACTTCTTTTTGGACTAAAAAACAGAGAAAATCATTAAAACTCTCACAAGCAAAACAGTAAATGATCTCAAATTGGAATTCAATTCCCCCAAAATCAGGTCTTTGCACCAAAAAAACATCAAACAATACAATACATGCTCCCCAAAACCAATCTACACAAAAAAAAATCAGCAAGATTGAATCTTTACCTTATGCCTGGAGAGCAAATTGTACTCAGGCTGCTCAACAATGGGACCCACAAGATCAAGCCTCTGAGCCACAGACCAAGCTTCAGTGATCTGCTGAGCAGACCATTCACTGGTCCCCCAGTAATACGCCCAGCCCTTATCAATCACGTGGTTCATCGCCCTCACAGTCTCCTCAATCGGCGTGCAGACATCCGGCCGGTGACAGTAAATCAAATCAACGTAGTCCATGTCCAACCTCTTCAACGAAGCTTTGGTCCCTTCGATTATGTGCTTCCTCGAAAGCCCCTTGTCGTTCGGACCAGAGCCGCCCCAGAAGATCTTGGTGGAGATGACAACGTCGCTCCTCTTCCACCCAAGTTCCCGGATCGCCTGGCCCATGATCTCCTCGGCGCGGCCGTTGGCGTAGACCTCGGCATTGTCGAAGAAGTTGACGCCGTTGTCGCGGCAGCACTGGAGCAGATTCTTGGCGTCCTTCACATCGAGCTGGTTGCCGAAGGTGACCCACGCGCCGAAGGAGAGCTGGGAGACCTTGAGCCCGGATTTGCCGAGGTTGTTGTACTGCATCTTCGCCGGCGAGCGATTTTTCGATTTTGGATGAGATTTGAGTGAATTATGTTGTGGAGTCAAACAAAGTGCATGTGATGTTTAGTGTTGCAACCTGTACTTTGAAATGGCAGAAACGTGTCATTTCCTTAAACTTGGTCGGCGGGGGTATTTTTGTGTTATATTCGGTCCAGCCGTCTGACAAACAAACCGGAAAATCGAATGGACCGACTTTTCATAATGTTATTCGGCTCAATTGTATCGGTCTACTTGCACTTTTGTCGAGCATTTCGAAAATATTTGATGATAATTATGTGGAAGTCCAAAGTTACAAAAATATATTATATCAAGAATAGAATGTTTTAACTTTTTCATCACTTCCATTTTTATTTTTTAAGAAATTCTTTCATGGTACTGGGAAACGCCCAGAAACGATTACAATGAGTGGAATTGGCATCCAATTCGACTAGTCTATTACAAAAACAAGCGAACAAAATGTCAACCAAACTTATAGTAACAAGTCTGTACTATTACAGTTTGAGAGATCCAATAAAAAGTGTAAGGGAAAATATGTATTAAGGGTAGTGGAACTTTCTTTATTTGAAAGAGGGGTGTAATTTTATCATAATTTCTAGAAAGGGCGGTAATTAATTAGTTAATTTTTTCTTAATATAATTATTTAATTAAAGACATTAATACCCTTATTTTCATTATTCTAGTATTATTCAATTAAGTATTCAGTTTTGTTTCACTAAGTTTACTTCTATTTAATTCAAATTTAATCAAATCAGTTAAATTCAGTTTCATCCCAAATTTTTAGTTTTAGTTCAATTAAATTTATTCTTATCCCAATTATTTAGTTCTAGTTTAGTTAATTTAAGTTCACATTTTGATATTAAAAAAATAAATTGAGTTTATTAAGATTTGGTTGAAATCAGTTCAATTTAGTTTAATTTATTTTAGTACATCTTCAGACAAATTTTAGTAAAATTCAATTCAGTTTCATCCCATTTTTAGTTGTTTAAATTTAATTCAATTAGGTTAAGTTATTCAATTTTGGCTAAGTTTAATTTTAAGTTAAGTTCAATTCAGTTTAATTAAAATGATTTTTTAAATTAAAGGCGAAACTTTAATGGATTTGAATTTTAAATTTAATGTAGCAAAGATGAATTTGAATGAACTTAATTTAATTAAACTAAATTAATCTAAATAAAGTGAATATTAAAATTTGGATGATCAAATTGAATGTCAACAAATATATTCTTGTCTTGATTAAGATTAACTAAAATAAATTAAATTTAACCAAATTTAACTAAATTCAAATGAATTTATTGGAATTTTTTGAATGCTAATAAAGTGAACTAAACTTAATTTAATTGAACTTAATATAAATATTTTGGATGGAACTTAACTAAACTTATTTGACTAGAATTGATTTTAATTTAAACTAAACAAAAATAACCAAAAGAAGGGTATTAGTGTCTTTAGTTAATTACTCTTATTTAAGAAAATATGAATTAATTAACTACTTCCCTTTCTAGAAATTATACTAAAATTACACTCTTCTTTCAAATAATGAAAGTTCCACTGCCCTTAATGCAAATTTTCCCAAAGTGTAATACCGCCCTCAGGGTTATTAGCCCTCAGGGATATTATCTAATAACTGTTGAAACCACATCTGTTTGGCATAGAGGAGCGTCTCCCGCATCAATCACTTCGCCAATCAGGGATCTACTACAACTGCAACCCCACTTGATCCAAAACATGATCAATGTTCTTCAAACTGCAAGCACCTTGAAACCCAGAAATCATGACCGGAAACACGATCTGTATAATCATATCAGAACAATAGACACAAATCATAAAACACGATCCTTATAATTGGATCGAGAACAAAACTTCAACATAAATCAAGATCTAGTCGAAGAACTTATTATGTGGATTGAAACACACTTATTCAACGGTATTAAAAACAATAAACAGAAGAACGATTGGGGAAGACGGGGAAGAAAATTGAAGAAGAAAAGAGGGAGTTTGAGGAGGATTTTGGGAGAGGGGCGGCTAGGGTTTTGTTTCTATCACTTCCATTTTAAGGTTAAAATCAAGCAATTTTGACTAAATTAATAGTCAAATTGCATAAATAGGAATACAAATTAACATGAGTTACCCTGATTATTAGATTTTCTCTAAGGAAATTATGATGATTTTCAAAAAGAATTTAGATTGCTAGTTATATTATTTTATTTTCATTAGTTTATTCTAGAAAGTTGGTTGTATAGTAAAATGAAATTAACTTTTTACGTTTAGTTTTAGAGTCAAAGTCAGTTTAACTTGCGTGTTATGGTGATTCACATGTTAGAGACAGCTAACACTCATACCTATAACAAAAATTAAGAGTTCTTACAAAAGTATGTCCAAAAGTGATCTTTGATCTGAGTAAAGTTTCAAAATGGCTCAGAGGCATCCTAATTGCCATCAAAAGCATGAGAACATACATAGATGTAAAGTTTGGTTTCCATTGCCAACCTAGAAGATGCCTTGTTTATCTCCTCAATGACAATATTGGTACTACCATTGTCACATTATCATAAAATCACAGCAATATAAATTTTTTAACATCCAAATTTATAACAAATAACCTATATTTTGCTTGAACCTTAACTACAAATGATCAGAATTTCCAATGGAAAAACACTATTTGAACCAGAGAAAAAATTGCTAGCTCCATTGCTTGACCTGTGAAGCTGCAGCATGGCACAACTGAGGTTGTCGGACGATGTAGATTTGGTCGCCGGGGTTATGTTCCCCGTAAACTTCTTGATTCCTATGCCATGTCCACAATGCATGAGTTGAATTCACAACCTGATCACAATCAAAACGAGTTTATAAAAACACAAAATAGTGCAAAAAAGTACACAAACCAATGAATCTGATCAAAAACTACCTCAAGAATTCCATGTCCAAAGCTGCTCTCCCTGTATGCACTCCACTCAGGCTGCCTACTCCAGCAGAACTCCCCTTTAGCCGGTCCAGACGAGAAATTTGTGTGACAAACGCTTCCAAATTCCGGCACATTGTCTCCCGGAGAAGGGCATTTTCCAGGTTCATCAGCATGATCTACATCCACTTTCTCAATATTTCCACCATCTCCTATGGTGATGTACACGGGGCCACACGGATCAAGCGTGTAGTTATAAACCCGATTCATCCTCTCATATGCATGCACCTGAACATTCATCACAATCTGTTTCAGTAAAATAAAGGGATTTTCACACGGAAAGTTAAGACTTTTAGCTTACATGACCGGAGAAAATGACATCTACGCCATTTTGATATAAAAGTTCTTCCATTTGAAGCCTCATGCACTCGAATTCTTGATAGTGTGATGAGTAGCTGTTATACCAAGGGGAATGCCATGCTGCAACAACCCACGGCGTGATTCTTCGGTCTATCTTCTTCAGGTCACACTGAAGCCAGGCATACTGAGCACCTGATCAGTATAAATGGAGACTAGGAATCAAAAATATGCACAGGTTAGGATCAAATTAACTTCAGAGCAATACTAGAGAAGAAGGTGATCAAGGATTTACCAGTTTTGTTGTAGTCTGTGTATGCTCCTAACATGAGGAAGTGAATTCCTCCAGCATTGAAAGAGTAGTAGAAATTGCTGTTGGAGCCAGATTCTTGAGATGGAACGGAGAACCTAGCTAGATACGACTTGAAAGTTTCTCCGGCTGCTTGAGGCTCTATCTCATGGTTCCCTTCGATAACCATCATCGGGACTCTAGAGGTCAGTGGCTCCATAAACCTGCCCATCCCAAGTTTCTTAGCAGAGAAAACATCGAAAAATGAATGATTCATCACCATTAGAGCATCTCATTTCCCTTGTCAGACATCTTAAGAGCATCTCACTTATATTAATATCGACTGACACGTAATACTGAAAGATATCCCTAAACCAAAATCACATCTGAGTATGTTGCAGTTGAAACTGTATGATAAATTTGTTGAAATTCAGCTTGCTTGGCTAATCACTAAATCCATTGTTGTAATCATTGTACCACCTTCTACATATATCATATCAAACTTGATAGTTTCTGTAAAGACAGAAACATAAACAACCATCTAAAACAGACAATGACCAAATAGTCTTATGTCCTACATGATACAACTTCATTCCACTACAAGATTAATACTTTAGTAAATGAACACAACTGTATACTTCAGTCATACATGACACAACCTCATTCAAGTAAAAAAAACATTTTCTTATAAATAGATAAGTCCTTCAAAATTGCAAATGTAAAGTTTGAGGGGGGAAAGAATGCTAACCTTCCCCAGCCATCCCAGCGAGGCTGATAAGTTTCTCGAATAGGTGCATCAGGAAAAGCGCAGGAATAACACGAAGCACCATTACCACCTGTCGTAAGGTACTGGTTTGCATAACTCATGTCTCCAACCATCAATATCATCGATGGATCATTCTGCGTGAGATGATCAATGGTTGCCGAAGAATTGCTTGTGAGGCCTAAGTCTCCAACAATGGCAATTCGAGGAGGATATCTATTCGGGCATGGCAAGGGTAAGGTCTTAAACACATGCTCCACACTCATAGCTGCTAAAGAATTATCACCACACTTGTAATAATACTTTGTTTCAGGTTCAAGACCTACAAGAAAAGGCTCAAATTACCAACCATACATGAATGATAAAATCTACAACAGAGAAAAAATTGTGCTATAACAAGAGCTACACAATGTCATAAGGCCAATAACAATCATTTCTAGAGAATACCAGCAATTAAATACTCCCTCTAAGATTGAAGCACTTTCTTTTATAGCAAAAAATGGAACAATCTCATCCACTCATTAATCTTTTCACTCTCTCGACGCATTTCAACTTGCATAAAACTAATCGATCCAAACAGTTAAAATAGGCAGAAAGTTACCATCAATCTTCACATGATGTATAATACCAGAGGTGTAATTCCAGAGCCCCTCGAATGGATACAGCTGACTGTAAACCTCAGAAACTCCGGTTTTGGTCATCGTGTATTTTCCACTTTCTTTTCCATACCACACCTCACTAGCCACAGTTGATGGGTCAAGTGCAGACACATTCAAACCAATCTGTGAATCCCCTAAACAAGTTCCAAACTTTAACACAATCACTAAACTTTTCTTAACCAAAACACGAAAAGCAGCACTAAAACAGGAATCTTTACATGATTTTACGCACCGGTAATCCAAGAAATCCACATTGAAGTAGGATTGGAGAGAGCTAAAGAAATCTGTTCTGGGAACATTCTAGTTACTTTCCTTTTGAGCCTTGGATGATCCATAGGCAAGTCATCGCTGCCTCGGCGAAAAGATGGATCGAATGCTCGGGTCACCGGCTGAAAAGGGCCATCCAACGTTGTCGGAATAGACTCTGCAACCTCAAAAACACAGAACCTAGCTAACAGAATGAGAATGACAGCACAGAATATTCTGAGTTCCATTGATTTCAGATGATTGCAGATGAATGCACGCATGTCCACGGACAACTGCATTCATGAATTCTGGTCAAGGGAAACAGACAGTGACAGATAATTTTAGATAAGAAACTGAACTAGGATATTCTAGTTGTCACAAAAGAAGATCCTTAAAATGTTTGGATAAAACTAGATTTTAATCGGATTGTTTTTGTCTATTCTCTTGTCTTTTTACCCATTTTTGTTTCAGTCGCCGCAGCAATAACCTAAAAGATTCTACTAGTACAAAATTGGACTTTTTGATGATTTGCTTCTCAATTCTCATTGATTTTGTTGCAATTAAGCAAAATACGTGTTGCCACAATGGAGAAACATTTATCGCAGTAGATAAACTTCTACTTCACTTTTATCTTTGTGACACTTTTAATTTTTGGCAAAAGTTTAATTATTCATTACCTATTGCCCTTCTACTTTAATCCGATAAATCATACCCCTCTTAAAATTTGAGTCAAAATACAAACAAAAGTATTCCCAGCAATATCAGGTATAACTGAATAAAAAAAAAGGTAAATTCTCATTTGAGACCTGTCTCAAATGAGACCAAAGATTATATGAGACTGCTATTGATTGAATTTGTCGTTGGTGAGCTTTAAACCCGCCGATTTCCTTGATTGAATTTGTTGTTGGTGAAATTGACCAAGGAAATGATCAAGAAAATTGACCGAAAGATCAAGCAAATTGAACGAAAGACCAAATTAAATGAAAAATCAAGGCAAAACAAAAAATACTCAAGGACATTGATTGAAAGATCAAACAAACTGACTAAAAGATCAAGCAGAAACAGTAAATGTTCATTCCACTGCTCTTGGTCTCCACAAAGACAGGTCTCACCCAAGATTTTCTCAAAAAAAAATTATTTCAAAATCTATACCATTATCATTGAAAGTCCGTGCTTACTTGATCTATACTCTACCGTGTTCAAGTTTTAACTAAACAGTCAACTAATTAAAACTGTAAGTGCGGAATAAAAGAGAACACGATATGATCACCCAGTTCAGTGCAATGCACCTACGTCTGGGGGGCCGTAGCCCGTGGTAAAACCCTTCACTAGTTGCAATAAATATGTCCGGTCTATTACAAACTAATGGCTACTCTAGCAAGCCTATCACACTACCAATTGGCTACTCTAGCTTTGATAGTTGCTTCTATGATTACCTTCTTTTCCACGAAGGTGCGGCAAGGTCTTTCCCACCCGAGCTTTAACACACGTCCCTAGTGTTTTGTTATGGTTGCAAACCGTGGACTGCGTTGCCTTCTTGCTCGAAAGATAAAAACTCTGAATTACAGAATTTTGCTATTAAAATCGCCAATTGAGCACGCAACTGATGTCCTCCTTTTATAGCACAATGCCGTGGAAAAACTTCCTTTTTCACGGCTCTTGAATCCTTCCTTCAATACACTTCTATTCCAAATCTAAATCCTTGAAGAAAAGGAATTTATGGTTGTCTCAACTTCTATTTATGGAATATTTCATTCCCTGAATATTCCCATCTTAATACAGCTGCAGAACGCGTTGTAGACATCCATTAGGACTGTAGTTTCCATAGAAAAACCGCACACAATATTTCCTTCCATCTTTCAAAAACTGCGCTGGAACCTGGAAAATATTCTATCTTTTTCTGCCAACTGAAGTCATGTTGCAACATGACATTCCACAAAGCAGCCAACAAAATCTGGACTTACAATCTCCCCCTTTGGCAATTTGTGGACCCACTACAGCAAAAAGCTTCTACTGAACTCAGAATCCCAAAAAAATATATAAGCTTCTACTCCATGAATCCAACATAAGAACTTGGCAGAAAAAGTAGAATTACCAATTAACTACAGTCATCAAAAAACACAGTCACAATATTTCTCCCCCTGGGGCCATAAAATGCCAAAGGCCTTCAAAAGAACTTCCCCCAAGGTCATTCAAAAATCCCATTAATACAGAATCAACTCCCCCTGTCGTCAACGTCTCTGAGTTCTGGAGATCATTCATAGCTCGAACTCCTCATATCAGACCATAAATACAAAAGGCTAGCAAACCACGCAAATTTTAGCTTGATCTAAAACAGTCCATTACTCAGAGAACGACCGGAAACACCAGTGCACAGAGATTTGAGCAAGAATCCAAAAACAATCACAACCCGCAACAATCAAATCAAACCCTTCTCCAAATAAGCTACTACTATGCACATACAGCCAATAGTATGATCAAAATCCAGTGATCGCAGTAGAAGAAGTTGAATACCGTGTAGAACAATGATTAGGGTTAAGACTTGAAATCCTTGTGGCTGGAATATTCTGTCTTCTGTCAAAACCATAATCCATGTTGCAACATGAATTTTCCAAAGATCGGACAGATTTTTGGTTGATTCTCATATTCTTGGCAGCCATAAAAACTCTCTCAAAATAGCGTCTTCTTCAAGTTAACATTGACTCCAGACCCAGCTTGCTTGCTCCACATACTCCATAATGACGTTGCAACATGAGTTGTGCAAGTTGAAAAACTGTAATCAATTTCCCATCAGACTGTAATCTAGCAGCATCAACTTCGAATCCTTCAGCACTCAGAAAAACTGTAATCAAGCAGGGATGAGGTAATGCCTCAGTGCACCTAGTCAAGAGCACTATGAATTCTCTTGAGAATATACTTCCCAAGATTTACTTCAAATCCAGAGCCAACCCCATAAATCTCTTCTGCCTGATCCAAGGTCAAGATGGTTGTATGAGTTGTCTGCATCCAACAGTTGATGCGCACTTTGAAGAGCAACCAGAATCTCAAAGTGAGAGAACTAGCGGGCATGTATCCAGAGGGCCAGGAACCAAGATTTCCATAGGTTAAAGCTCTGGCCAACACATGCTAATCCACCTTGTAATCCCTTGGGTATACCAGATCATATCCCAATATTTAATGAATCCCTAATATAGAATTCAGTTTCTCAGAAGTTAATGCAATGATTCTCCCCCTGAAATACAGCTTCCCTGATCAATACTCACCATAAACTAGAGTCCCCTTCATCAGATTATTATAGAATTCAAGAACCATCTCTGGATCATACTCCTTAAATACAGTAGCTGCTTGAACATACCCAATCTGGCCTAGAAGAGTGTCAAACCCACTCTCTGCACACTTCTTCATCTCTAGCACTTTCTCAGCAAAGAAACCTCTTGTGGCCAACATATCATAATAAAACCTGTCAGAATAAACCAAAGATAACAGTATGACACTGGTTATTTCAAAATCCTTCTCAGGTGCATCCTCTGCAGCTGGCATATCATCATCCATCACAGCCCCTTTTTCCACTGTCTCCTCATCCTTTAACACAACATCCTCATCCTCAAGATTAGCATAGTCCTCCTCAACATGTATTTCATAATGATTGGTAGGAGATGGAATGGCATGGTCTTCATTATCCATATCAGTGAAATCTAAATCAATAGGATGAGAATCAGGCACAGTCAACTTGATGGTTCAGGCACAGTCAACCAGATAAGGCTTAGCCATTGATTCAGGCCTCACAAAGCTAGGTTTATAAACATCAGAGGCTATCATAACATCTGTCTTTGGGGGTTTTGGCCTCATCGTGCCATTAAAAGAACATCTGCCAGGGTTGTTTTTACTCCCAAAAGTACTATGGTAGAAATCATCCAACCCCTTAGCATATTCCCAAGTTTCCAACCTGTCATAATAGGCTTTCATTTTAGCTGCGTCCTTGGTGCTGGGAACAACAATAAAGTTCTCGGGAAATACATCAACAGTAGGTGTAGGGGGTGAACTAGGCAGGGTCTGAATAGTTCCAGTAAGATTAGCTTCGGGCTCAATCAATTCAACACAAGGATCCCATATACCCTAGCCCATCGAATATCAAAAACTCCCCCTAAATCTGTCAACTCTTGATCATCAAACCCCATGCAAAATCGATAGCTATCTCGGAATACATACTTCAGAATTACTCACAGATCGAATCCCAGATAGTCTTTAAGAAGTACAGAAACCCTAGCATGCAAGTCAAGAATCCAAAGAAAACTAACAGATCGAGAACCCAGATCGATACCTTAATGGAGAAGCTGAGGATTCCGACTGATTCAGAGGTTCGGTGCTATATCCGTTGAAGTTGTAGTTGATTACGAATCACAGAAAGGCAGCAGAATAGAAAAACATGATGTTGCAATAGGATTGGGGATGGTTTTCTTTCTGGGCGCGAAGAATGAAGAAACTAAGTACCTTTTCCGCCTTTTTGTGCAAAATTGAAGACGGCCCAACGGAAAAATACAACATAAATACTATAGGCCCCCAGCTATCTCCCAAAATACACGCGCCTTTCACTTCATACGCGCACCATATATCTTCATGTTGCAACACGAAATGCAACCTTAACCATATTTTTGGTATTTTCTGATTTTTTATCAAGTGAAATACAAAAATAGAAATAACAACTGTACAAGTTAGGTAGTCTTCAGTACCTCAGATAGTGCATACCCCAAGAAGCTGTCTTAGGGTTTCAAATGTAGACGCATCCAATGGCTTAGTAAAGATATCAGCATATTGACTCTCAGTAGGTACATGCTTGATTTCCACTTCCTTTCTTTCGACCAAGTCTCGGATAAAGTGGTGTCTGATATCGATATGTTTGGTGCGGTTATGTTGTACATGGTTCTTAGATATGTCAATGGCTGACTTATTAAGACTGTATAGCTTCACCCCATAATCTCTGAGAATTTGTTTCATCCAAATCAGTTGAGTGCAGCAACTACCATCCGCCAAATATTCAGCCTCAGCAGTAGATAAAGAGATTGAATTTTGCTTTTTACTATACCAAGACACCAAATTCTGCCCAATAAAGAAACAACCTCCAGTAGTACTTTTACGATCATTGGCATTACCAGCCCAGTCAGAATCACTGTACCCATATACCTGACAACTTGTACCCTTAGAAAACCAGATGCCATAATCAGCAGTGCCATGTACATACCGAATGATACTCTTCACAGTAGAAATATGGGATTCCTTAGGAGCTGCCTGGAATCTTGCACAAATACCAACACTCAAGGACATATCTGGTCTACTTGATGTTAGATACAGGAGGCTTCCAATCATGCTTCTATAGAGTTTTGTATCCACAGCTGCACCTTTCTCATCTCTGGTCAATTTGTCAGTAGTGGACCTTGGAGTTCGAACAGCTTTAGCATCACCTTGTTTCACCTTGGCATTTTCCTCTGATGATTTTCCCACATCCTTCTGTGGGGATTGAACATTTGCATCAGTTGAGGAAGTTTCTGCATCAGTAGAATTAGTTGGATTACTCGGCTTAACTTCAGAAGACTTAGAAATTTGGCTATCTCCTATGACCAGTGGTGATGTTGCAACATGAGAACTGGAACTTGATTCCTGGGGGGAGAGATTTTTCGAACTCTCATTTTTCTGAATTGAGATTTGCTGAACTATTTCTACATCATCAATTTCCTCAGAAACTCTGGCTGGCACATCCTTAACAACAACCTTAGCACTCAAACAGGTAATTGATGGCTCCAAAATATAACAGTTATCAGAAGATCTTCTCCCTGTGAGAATCCCATTAGACCCTTGCTTGACAGTACATAGTGACTCATCAAAGTGCACAGTCATTTGATGATCACACAGATGACTAATGCTGATGAGATTTGCTTTAAGATCCTCCACCAAAAGCACATCATAGAGCACAGGAAAATCCTGAATTTGAAGTTCCCCCTTTCCAATGACTTTGCTAATTTTTCCATCTCCAAATAGAACCGTACCACTCCATGGGAGTACATTTCTCAGCAAGTCAGATGATCCCGTCATGTGTCTGGAGCATCCACTGTCAAAATACCAAGTGTCCCTGGCATACACACTATAACAGGTATGTACTACAAAGCAATTTAAAGAGGATTTTGGTACCCATACCTTCTTGGTGAGTCTCTTCTGCTGCTCGGGTTCAATGTTGCAACATGACGAGAACTGCTTGCCTCTCATAATGTCTCTCAGTAATCTCATACATTGATAATCATCATGACCCTGCATCATACAATATTTACAACACTTAGGAGGGGTTCTTCTTGGCAAAGTACCCTGTGCTGTCTTCACTTCCGAGTTAGGAACATAGGTGCTCTGGTTGACTCTGGAGATTCTCTTACTAGTAGAAGCTTGAATCCCAGCAGAGACAAACACTGTTTTCTTCAACTGAGAACTTGTACCAAAGTTGTTGTAACCCAGACCATGTCTATTTCCAGCATTCTTTCCCATAACTAGAAGATCATTCAATTTAGCAGTGCCCTTGTTTAGTTTCTGAATAGTTGCTTCAGCTTCCTCAGCCCTGGCAGTCAAAGATCTCAATTTCTTTCCCAGATTGTCACAGTCAATAGTTCTGGCCCTGACTTTTTCTTCAGCATTCACAGCTCTGGTGGTCATGATCTCTAGCTTCTTGCTTAGAATTTCAGAGGTTACCTCAGCATCTTTAGCTCTCTTGGTCATTGTCTCTAGTTTCATGGCTTTATCCACATCATCCATGGATTTCTTTCCTTCTGAAACCTCATTTTTCTTCAACAAATCAGCAAGCAACCCTTCAGCTTTCTCAGCTCTTTTAGTCATGGATTTAAGACTTAAAGTCAGCTATTCAATTTCCTGCACCTCAACCAGTGAATCATTCACTAAGGTGTTGACCTTTACTTTCAGAGACTCAACTTCTTCAGCAAGTTTTAAGGCTTCAACTCCTCCACTTTGTGTATCCTTCAAGCTTTTGATGATCTCAATTGATTTTTCCCATTCCCTATACAGATCATCATATGCATTCTGGATATCAGTGTCTCCTTCTACCTCATCTGGAACTGGTCCTGAGTCCACAACCTTAACCCCAAAAGACACATGCTTTTCTGGCTGAATCTCATCTTCATCATCACTCCAGGTTTCACCAGCTGCTACAAATGCCTTAGGTTTATTTAAAAAATTTCCACACTGATAAGCAAGATGTCCATAGCCACTGCATTCCTTACACTGAGGTTTTCCAGCATGCTTTGTACCTTCCGGGCCTCTAGGTAGGTCATCAACAGTTCTGAGTCTATTCTGAGTGGAATCCCCTCCTTGAAAATTTTTAGCACTGTTCTGTGGATCTATAAGCTGAGCTCCTTGACCCTGATAAGGCTGAGCTCCCTGATTCTGAAAAGCCTGAGTTCCTTGACCCTGATAGGACTGAGTTCCCTGGTTCTGAAAGGACTGAGCTCCTTGGTTTTGGAAAACCTGAGTTCCCTGGCCTTGATTCACTTGAGCTTGTACACCTTGTGGACCTGGAAACCCTCTGACTTGACCCACAGTACCTTGATTTCCTCTTCCTTGATTTCCAGAGAAACCTCTGCCTTGATTTCCCCTCATGAATCTCCCAAAGTTTCTAGCCAGCAAAGCCATTTCATCTGAACCAGCATTTTCCATCTCCTCCAACTTTCCTTTCCCTTTTGATGTTGCAACATGAAATGACAGGGCCTTTTTGTTCTTACTTTTCTCAGTGCACATCTCTGATGTCTTCATAAACCCCATCAGCTCATCTAGAGTAACCACATCCAGCTGAGAATTAATCTCCAAGTTCATGACTAAAACCGAGAATTTCTCAGGTAGTGACCTCTTCACCTTGTCCAAAACTTGAGCCTCAGTATATCTTTCTCCAAACTGGTGTGCTCTATGAATTAAATCTTTCAATCTAGTGCTGAATTCATCAACTGACTCGTGTTCCAACATCTCCAGGCTTTCAAATTCAGATTTGATCATTCCAAGTTTGATTTTTCTGACTGACCTGGAACCTTCATGCTCCTTCTCAAGAGCTTCCCAAGCAGCTTTGGCAGTAGTACACCCCGAGATGATTCTGAATTGATCATCTTTTACACCATTATACAAAGCACCCAAAACCTTACTGTTAAGCCTCTTCATTGCCTTCTCTGCATCAGTCCATGGAGCAGGTTTAGATATAGTTTCACCAGCCGGATTTGTTGTGGTAGGTGGACTGTAACCAATCTCAATCATATTCCAAGTATCATCATCAAGTTGGTCAATAAATATACGCATACGCGTCTTCCAGTCCGGGTAGCCTCCATCAACCAGTAGAGGAGCTCGTGTGATGGATCCTCCTTCTTTGGCCATAGTAAGCAGATCGGTCACTCACCTCGCAAGAGGATTAAAAGAGTGATTAAGCTCTGATACCAATTGAAAGTCCGTGCTTACTTGATCTATACTCTACCGTGTTCAAGTTTTAACTAAACAGTCAACTAATTAAAACTGTAAGTGCGGAATAAAAGAGAACACGATATGATCACCCAGTTCAGTGCAATGCACCTACGTCTGGGGGGCCGTAGCCCGTGGTAAAACCCTTCACTAGTTGCAATAAATATGTCCGGTCTATTACAAACTAATGGCTACTCTAGCAAGCCTATCACACTACCAATTGGCTACTCTAGCTTTGATAGTTGCTTCTATGATTACCTTCTTTTCCACGAAGGTGCGGCAAGGTCTTTCCCACCCGAGCTTTAACACACGTCCCTAGTGTTTTGTTATGGTTGCAAACCGTGGACTGCGTTGCCTCCTTGCTCGAAAGATAAAAACTCTGAATTACAGAATTTTGCTATTAAAATCGCCAATTGAGCACGCAACTGATGTCCTCCTTTTATAGCACAATGCCGTGGAAAAACTTCCTTTTTCACGGCTCTTGAATCCTTCCTTCAATACACTTCTATTCCAAATCTAAATCCTTGAAGAAAAGGAATTTATGGTTGTCTCAACTTCTATTTATGGAATATTTCATTCCCTGAATATTCCCATCTTAATACAGCTGCAGAACGCGTTGTAGACATCCATTAGGACTGTAGTTTCCATAGAAAAACCGCACACAATATTTCCTTCCATCTTTCAAAAACTGCGCTGGAACCTGGAAAATATTCTATCTTTTTCTGCCAACTGAAGTCATGTTGCAACATGACATTCCACAAAGCAGCCAACAAAATCTGGACTTACAATCATTACTACAGATTTACAACTATAAATAACAAGGTCGATGCACCTTTTGAAATTCTCAAGTGCCACTAAATTTTATATTTTTCATATAAATGTTTCAGACATTATAATTCTGAATCCGCTATCATATACTAATAACACGGTATAAACCCTATAAATACTAGCTAACATGACTCCACAAGCAATCTTGACGAACATTGTTGCCTGATTTGAGAAGATCTTCAACTTCTTTAGGAGGATCCAAGCCCCATTCTACAGCTCTTTTCCATCTCTCCATTCTACCAAGCCCTGTGCACGGTCCATATTTCATGTTCATGTCAAACTCCCTTAGCAATTTCTCACCCTCATCATACTCATCTGAAATCGTTTCCCGCCAAAAACAAAAACAAAAACAAAAACAAAAATTTCATGTCAATTGATCAAGGATAAAGATGACATGAACAAATCGAGTAGTATGTATGAATTTAAACCTTGAGGAGATTTGGCTGAGGCAGCTTTGGCTTTGGCTGATTGCCTTTTTGTAGGTTTTGGCTTTTCGATTTTCTTCTCTTGCTTGAAGAACTTCTTCATCGCAAACACGAATCGATTTTTGATAAACAATAATACAGAGTAATTAAAGTGTCACTTTTTTTCAAGAAAACGAACTATAGCTAAAGCCCTTTTGAGGGGTTTGATGAATGTTGGATGACTTGAGTAATCAACATTGGAATCCGGGTGGATGTGAAAGTGATTATGGAAATTTCCTTTTTGTTTTCTAATTCCATAAAGGTTTTATATTCCTTTTTCCTTTTTTTTACATAAGGTGAGTTACATGTAACTTGTAAGGCCATGTTTACTTATCTGTAGATCAGTTCAGTTCAGTTCAGTTTAATTCAATTCAGTTCAGTTTAATTAAATTCAGTTCAGTTCAGTTTAATTCAGTTCAGTTCAGTTCAGTAAAAATGTAATTTGATGAAATTCAGGTTAATTCAGTCATGCTGATTCCATTTTTCAATACATCATTTTTTAATTCAGTTCAGTTCAGTACATCAAGAAATAAGGTCTAGTAAACAGGGCCTAACTCATGTGTAAGTTTATTATTCAGATTTTTTTAAATTGATTATTCATAATAAATTAACAGGTTTTTCCAGAATTTGATTCATTGTTTTTTTTTATGAAGAGGGGATTATTCATGGCTGTTCTCAACCGAAAATAACTAAAAAGGTACATCATAAGATTAAAAACTCATTAAATCAACCAAAATTTTATTTAAAACTCAATCCAGAGCAATTCATATTAATTTACTTTTATTTTTAGTTCAATTTCCTTCAGTTGGGTTCATTTATTGCCTAAATTAATTTAACTAAGCTTTCGTCCTTTTAAAAAAAATCAATTCAATTTAATTTATTGTTTTAGTATTCAATTCAATTATGTTTCATAAGTTCATATGTTTTGAGCTGAATTGAAAGTTGAAATTATTTGATAACAAGGCTGCCAGCCGGGCATTGCTACCACCTCATCATAACTCATTACCACATCATCAAACTCAATTAGTAACATCTTCTATATTTTCCACCCCCTTAATTTTCACTAAATTAAAGTGAAATTAATCTATTAAAAAAATCAGTACTCCTATTAAATTAAGAGCAATTCTCCCATTTGGCAGCCTCACTCATGAGACAAGGCCAAATAAGGAAACTTCCATTGCTACCACCTCATCATAACTCATTACCACATCATCAAACATCGACGCCACATCATCAAACATCGGTGTCAGTTCATCAAACATGTCACCTCATCAAAACCTCGGTGTCACTTCATCAAATCTCATAAAAACTTTACTTGGTCCTGCCTCTTGGGTGAGGCTGCCTCACCCAAGAATTGGTCTTAAATTAAATTTTGTCAAATTATGTTTAAAATATACAAGTAATAGTACACCGTTGCCTGGTATATAAAAAAATTTTATTAAAAAAATTCACAATATTGTGAATTGAATTGAACCGATGAAATTAATGAACTAATGTGAACTGAATTAAACTCGTAATAATATAAAACTGGTTGTACACATTAGTTGCATAATCAAATTTAGTATAAAATATTTTGTATAGTCATATTACTACTATAAATAAATGAAAAATATCATATATAACAATTTTGAAATGAAAAACAAATATCTTCTTACCCATTTTAATTAAAACTTTAAACTATATGGAAACTTTAAAAAGAAAAATCTACTTATAAGACAATTAAAATTAGTCTACCATTATTTTCATGTAAAATTTCTAAAGTTAAATATGTTTATATGGTAACTGAAATCAATCTTACCAAATTAGATTAGTTTACATTTTTATAAGTATACGTTTATTGTATTTATTTATAAAATTTAATTGTCTTCAACAAACAACTGAACGTAAATTTACAAATCTGTCCATTTTACTCACGAAAAACGGAGCAAATTGGCTTTGTATATATATATATATATATATGATAAAGTAAATTTATTTAAATTGGAGTAAACTAAATACAAGGATATAAACAAAAATATAAAAATAAGGGTATTACTATCTTTATATCAATAATAGAAATTTTTCACTACCTTTTACATAAATTTACACTCCACTTCACAATTTTTAATGTTGCACTACCCTTAATCCAAATTTTTCCAAAATTTTCACCATTCCTCCAAAGCTCAAAAAAAAAAAAAAAAAAACTCTTTCAAAAACTTATCCAACTACATTGATTAAAAATTGTATGGGAGGGACTACGGTTCAATTTCTTTTTTGACTCAAAGTTCAGTAGTGTAAAAACAAGTCCAACATATAATTTTACAATAGTATCTCTAAAATAGAACACGAAATTGGACAATATCTTTAATTTTTTTGGTCAACTCCAACAGGTCTTGATTGAATCAATAAAAATTTATAATTTTAACTATTTCAAAATGTAAATTGTGCAAACCTCAATAATACTCATTGAAACCCCAAGTTCAAGTTTCCACCACTAGGAAGCTATGACCTTGCAAGACATGAACTTCTGGAACCGAATATAGGAACTTCGGATTTTCTAGAGAGTGAAATACTTTGCATGGCGGTGCAAACTTGAGAGCCCGTACTATGGACATCCCTCTCACATGCCCACTTTATCAATTGGACGGTGGTTCTACTATGCATTTGTTCTTTGAATGTCAGTTTGCTTGCATTGATGAATCGTGGGGAGCAGTTGTTCAAGGAACTTCTTGTCAAAAACGATCTGGATATGGAAGAGCTAGTCCTAATGCTCTGCGATGGCATGTGGATGCAGCGTAACATCAGACTCTTTATGGGTCGGAAGTTAGGACCGGAATACTTGGTTGTTTCTGTAACTGCAAACATCCGTTCATTTCAAAATGTGAATCAATTGCCGGAGAGAACGTCTGAATACTTGCTTGCCGGAGAACTCAATCCTCCGGCCATTTTAATTACCTATTATATTATATTATGTATTAATCAAATGGATTCATAGATTGGATATAGATTGGATTTGGATTTTAAGGAAAAAAAAACCATATCAAAATCTGTTATAACAATTATATATAAATCCACATCTGATCCATATCCATTAGATCTAAACCATGGATTGAACTTTCACTCACGGACCGTAGAATTTTCCAAAATTATATGTTGGACCGATATTTCCTATTAATTTTTTTTCTAGACAAAAGTCTCACATGTGGAGCCACGTTTATCACCAAATCCCGCCACTAAGTGTTTTTTAGGAAATGAAGTAATTGATTAGATCTAACAAGCCATCAACCGGAATGAAACTATTCCATCCACAACTCTTGAAGTGTTTCAGCGGCAAGTCTCGCGTTTCTATGGATTTTGGCATAACAACTCTATGAAGATCATGATTTCTACCTTTATCTTCACAAGATGCCATCCTGGACAAAGAACCTGATAACATACAGCCAGATTACGCCTGCCCATCCCCGTCCAATTCCTTCAATTGAAACTGCAATTGGCATAGACAGAGTAGCCGCCAACTGAGTGCCGACAAAAGATAGAAAGAGAAGAAGTACCGGGCGCTCAATGAAAGACCTGGTTCGAATCACTCTTATTTAATCATTTATCTTGATATATGTAATTTTGAAGGAAAAAAACTTTTTATTTTTTGATAATGATAGGAAAAAATGATTTTGGAGGAATCTTTGAACTAACTAAATAATGTTGGTTTTTTCAAAAATATAAATACATATTTTTGAAATGGTTTCATTTAGTGAATTGTAATTTAAAGCCCTGCATTTACTACTCATCGTTCCACTTTGTTTTTTTTTTCCACTTCTTGCCCCTTACTTTCTCTCTTCCTTAGCTCTCTTCCTATCCCAAAAATCCATTCAAATTTTACTCATTTTGTTGTTGCTCAAAATTGATATGATCAATCAATGGACGATGAAAATCTTGATTGGTAATATTTATTGCTTAGAAATCGTCTTCAATATGATAAAACAGCCTCATGTGGAGCGGAAGAAGGAGTAGTTGAAACAGCTAGCCATTGCTTTGTTGGCGGTTGGGATCGTGGGGGATCTCCACTCGCCCTTGCCATACCTTGAATTAGACAAGGTTGCCTTCTCATAAATCTAACTTTTCTATGTTTAATGAGATGATCAAGTAGGCCAGTGTCTCCAATGCTAGGCTAGAGAATTGGGTCACATGTTCAAACAAACAAATTTAAGTGTTCTAGCGTAGCTTAAGCATTCAAACACAAATGTTTGATCATTGATCAATTGTAGCTTGAGAGGCCAACAAAGTATGATTTTAAGAATCTTAAACATTAAATTACAAACGCTCAACTATGATACACTCAACATTCTTTGAACGCTTGACTATGAAGAAGCGTGGATCAAGTAACGCTTAAAATTGAGAAGAGCTTTCAAATTCTTATGCTTAACCATCAAAAAAGTATACATGAATGAACGCTCAACTAACGTTTGAGCATAAATTCATGAACGTTTTCCGACGGTCGAACAATATTAGATTAACGCTCAGTTCATTTACGGGTCAGATTTTTCATTTTGGTCAAAAATATTGATATTTTACTATATTAGAGACAATTTCTAAGCAAGAAACATTACCCAATCAAGATTCCGTCGTCCATTGATTGATTATATCAATTTTGTGCAACAAAGGGAGTAAATTTTGAATATTTGAATGGGTATTTGGGAGAGGAAGAGAAAAAGTAAGGGGTAAGGATTGGAAAAAAGAAGAAGTAAAGTATGGGCGATGACTTGTATAAATACAAGGCTGCATTTAGCAACCCCTTTATTAATCTTACTTTGTAATTATTTTGATAAATGTTTTTAAAATTTTAATCAATTATATGTCATATTTCATTTATAATAATTTATATTTAATTGATAAATGATATACGTTAATTAGTATAACTGTTTATTAAGTGTTTGCGTAATAAAATATCTTCATGTCCCTATATTTTTTTTACTAGATTAATATAACGAATCGCTATTAAGAATCAACTAATTTTACCAAACACTTCTAAACAATCAACTAATATAATCAGTTACGCAGATCAGATCCTATACAACTAACTGGTCAAATCAGCTAATACAATCATTTAACAACTAAGATATAATCTTCAAACACCCCATAAAAACATGCATCTAATTGGTGTACAAAAAAGTAAAGTAAGGTCTATTCTTTCCAACTTATTCGAAAGAGTTCAGTTCAATTTAAATTAATTTAATTATAAATAAATAAATATAATTGATGAAATTCAGTTAATTTTTTCATTCTATAATACCATACATTAATACATATTATTAAACTAAAATTGTTTTTACAATCCAACAAGTATCAAATGGATAATTGGCCCCAAAAAAATAAAGTGCACGGTTTATAGTCCTAACAAATCATTTTGATACTTTAAAGCCCCATCAAACAATTTTTGGCACCTAAGCAGTTACTTTTGAATTTCTAATTTTCTATGAGAGTATTTTAGTAATTTTGATTTTATTTCTTTTATGAATATAAATAAAATTTATTTTTTAATAAATATTTTTAGGAGTTTGTTCTAAAAATGTATTAAAGTTTAATTTCTAAAAAAATTAGGTCCTAAACTTCGGAGCTATTTTTTGCAGAACTGAACTAAATTGAACTGAACTGATCTAAATTGAAATGAAAATTTATGTATTGAAAAAAAAAATTAGCATAAATGGATTAACCCGGATTTCATCTAATTTTAATTTCACTGAACTTAACTAAATTTTATTGAATTTAACTGAATTGAACCGGTCAATAGATAAGATCATGTTCTTAGTGAAATATTAAAAACAAAACTACAAAAGAAATTGAAATTTTAAAATAGATATATAAAAATAATTTTAAGAGATATTTATGTAAACGTTCAAAATCATTTTTAATTTAATAATTTATTTTCGAGTCCGTCTCTTGAGTGACCGTCACTATATAGTGACCAAGGACTAGACAGTAAATAGAGTAAATTGAAATCAAAAACTCGCGGGTCGACCCGACCCGCCTTCGACCCGGCGCGTGTTGTAACACGCAGTATATATAAAACCCATTTTCTCCCCCAAATCCGACGACACAGCATCGAGGGTCTGGTGCTGATGACGCCATTTCCGCGTGGGTGTCGTCTTCAATCTAGATCGAGGCATCTAACCAAGTCGCCATCGATTTTGCGGGAAGATCGGAGCTCCGGGAAGAAGATACAAGCCAAAAATAGATACCGAAGAATATCTTGTGGACAAATCCATCGTCGTCAATTTCTCCGGGCAAATCTATCACCGTCGATTCGAAGGTTTCAGAAATTGAATCATGAGTAATTATATTCATTAAGTTGCTATTTTGTAACTGTCGAAACTCGATCCGTAGAGGTTATTAGATGAGAAGAGGCGAATAAAATGGAGCTTTGGCTTCTGGAAATGCTAGGAATGGTTAAGTTTGGTGAGAAGGTAATAGATGAGGAAAGTGGACGAAATGTGTAGATATTTGAATATTTGGCATAGTTGGAAGCAATTTAAAAGGTGAATTGTGACTTTATAAGTTTTAAGTTTGTAAAGGTTTTTATGACATTTAGTTTAAAAATGTTATTGTTAAATTTGAAAGGTTGGATTTTTAGTTTAAAAGATTAAGGTTTAAGATGAAAAGTCAAAATTTGGTGGAGTAAAAGAGGTGTTAAGCATGTGTAGAAATTAAAACATAGAGCATATAAGTTAAAACATGAGCATTTTAAAACAAAACCTAAAAGTTAGTTAATCATATAAAAAACAAAACATGGAGCTTATAATTTAAAACATGAACATTTTAAAATAAAACTTGAAAGTTAGTTAATCATATAAAAAAATAAAACATGGAGCTTATAACTTAAAACATGAGCATTTTAAAACAAAACGTGAAAGGTAGTTAATCATATGAAAAAAAATGAAACATGGAGCTTATAAATTAAAAGATGAGCATTTTAAAACAAAATTTTAAAGTTAGTTAATCATATGAAAAAATCAAACATGGAGCTTATAACTTAAAACATGAGCATTTTAAATCAAAACGTGAAAGGTAGTTCATCATATGAAAAAAATGAAACATGGAGCTTATAACTTAAAAGATGAGCATTTTAATCATATGAAAAAACAAAACATGGAGTATATAACTTAAAACATGAGCATTTTAAAACAAAACCTAAAATTTAGTTAATCACTTTAAAAAATTAAAACATGGAGTTTATAAGTTAAAACATAAGCATTTTAAAACAAAACTTGAAAGATAATTAATCATATGAAAAAATTAAAAATGGAGTTTATAATTTAAAACCTGAGTTTTTTGAAACCAAACCTGAGAAATATTTAATCATAGGTAGTAATTCAAAAAATAATCATAGGTAAAAAATGAAATCATTTTAAAAAAAATAAATAATTAGGGAGGACTTAGAAAAAGAGATCCAATCATGTGGAAATGAATGCTAATGGAATTGAATGTGTGAGCATTGGTGGGTCGGCGCGGGAGATTAAAGTCAGGATTTAGAAGATGCAGCGCGTGGCCCTGCGCGTGATTAACAAATTGTTTTATATTTACAAACCAGTCCCTCCGTGATTTTATATTATAGCATTATTACAATCTGATCCTGGTCACTATATAGTGACGGTCACTTCCAAGACTTATTCTTTATTTTCTAAAAATAAATTAAATATGAGTACTAAAATATCATTATAGAAAGTTAGAAATTTAACATAAATAACTTAGGGGCCAAAAATTATTTGTTGGGGCTATAAAGGCCCTGTTTATCTGTAGATCAGTTCAGTACAGTTCAATTCAGTTCAATTCATTTCAGTTCATTTCAGTTCAGTTCAGTTCAGTGAAAATACAATTTGATGAAATTCATGTTAATTCAGTCATGCTGATTCCATTTTTCAATACATCAATTTTCACTTCAGTTCAGTTCAGTTCAATTCAGTTCAGTTCAATTCAGTTCAGTTTAGTTCAGTTCAGTTCAGTTCAGTTCAGTCCATCAAGAAATAAGTTCTAGTAAACAGGGCCAAAGTGTCCAAAATTATTTGTTAGGGCAAACCATGCTCTTTATTTGTTGGGGCCAAAAATCATGCATTTAGAGCATCTCCAATGCAAGACTCTCAATCAAAAATACAATTTTGACAATTGAAACCTATTTTTACTCATGACGCTCTCACCATTGGAGATGTTCTTAACATTTGTTGGGCTATAAAAATCAATTTAGTCTATTTATTTCAATTTAGTTCCAAACAATTCAAATAAGTTGATTTAAAATGCTTTCAAATTTTGCTAAGGCTGACCGAGGGTCTCCAGTTTCGATTTTATAGGCCCATCACTATGCTGGACCATTTTCTCTAAGAACCCATTGGGCTTTAATTCATAATATTATTTAGTTCATTTATTGGTTGAATTTTTTGCTGCATTCTACCAATAATATATAAATGTTTTAGGCAAATTCTCAATTGAGACCTGTCTCAAATGAGACCAAAGATTAGATGAAACTGCTATTGATTGAATTTGTCGTTGGTGAGCTTTAAACCCGCCGATTTCCTTGATTGAATTTGTCGTTGGTGAAATTGAACAAGGAAATGATCAAGAAAATTGACCGAAAGATCAAGCAAATTGAACGAAAGATCAAATTAACTGAAAAATCAAGGCAAAACAAAAATACTCAAGGACATTGATTGAAAGATCAAACAAACTGACTAAAAGATCAAGCAGAAACAGTAAATGCTCATTCCCCTGCTCTTGGTCTCCACAAGGACATGTCTCACCCAAGACTTTCTCATTTTTGCAAATTCTCATTTGAAACCTGTCTCTACAGAGACCAAGTACTATAAGGGACCGATATCGGTTGAAGTTGCCGTTGGTGAGATTCAACCCCACCGCCGTTGTTAGATTTTAGGTTGCTGTTGTCGCCAGATCTTAGCCGTCTCACTTTGACCGACTAGAGACTGAGTTTCGGTGTGAATTTGTACGAAATAACAGTAATGTACCAAGAATTAGGAATGATCAAGGAAATTGACTGAAAGATCAAGCAAAGAGATCAATGAAAAATCAAATTAACTGAAAGATCAAGGTAAAAAAGGAATGTTCAAGGGAACTGAGTGAAAGATCAAGGTAAAAAAGTAATGTTCAAGGGAACTGACTGAAAGATCAAGGTAAAAAATGAATGTTCAAGGGAACTGACTGAAAGATCAATCAAACTGACTAAAAGATCAAGCAAAAACTGTAAATGATCATTTCATTGGCCCTTGATCTCCACAAGGACATGTCTCACCTAATACCCTCTCTTTATTTTTTTAGTTTTTGATATAGGTCCTGTCCAATAGGGCGCTGGAATTGGTAACTGGTGCTGGAAGGTGCTGGAGGGTGCTGGAAGGTGCTGGAGGGTGCTGAAAGGTGCTGGAGGGTGCTGGAGGGTGTTGAAATTAAATTAAAATTATATAATTATGATGTACATAATTATGAAACTATATATTTAAAGAATGATTAATTCGTACAAAACATATTGAAACTAATTCTAAAGAAAAATCATTTTTTATTTATTTTTAAAAAATCAATCATTCATGTATGTGAATAGTGACAAGTGCTGGAGGGTGCTGGTAGGTGCTGGAGGTGATGGAAATAAGCACTATTGGACATGGCCATAAACTGTCAAATAACGCATTAGAAGTATAATTATATTTCAGCTCAAAAGCAGTTGCTGATCTCGCCAGTTTTTAAAATAAGTGCTTTTAAATCTGCACAACTCCACAAAACAGATCCTATATTAAGTCAAGTTCAGGTGTCTGAAATCGTCATAAATAGGTCAAAGGTTTTGATCCACCAATTGAAATCCAATTCTTAAATCAATGACTTAATCTGAATTTGGATGTAGATTTTCTCCGGTGGTTCAACTTCAAACTACAAATGTCAATGAACTTGAAAAAAAAAAAAAAAAAAACAGACATAAAATAAGATTAATAAACCCAATATGTCAAAACCCTATCCATTTATATATCATCCGCACGTAAGATTATTCACTTTACATTGCCCTTTTTTTCCCTTTTTCTTTTAAGTAAGCTGTTTTTTATGTGGTATATCTAACAGCTTTAAATAACCGAAAAAAGACAATAATAATATTATGGATGTAAGCTGTCAAGAGTATCGCAACTAAAAAGTGAAAAAACAGCAAAATCATGGTATAGATATGTAATCAATTAATCACCAGAATCTCAAAAGGGGTTAAGGCACATTATAATGTCTGATTACTTGTACGTACTACCAAACAGCACTTAGTGGCTTTTGCTTTAGTATGGAGTTGACTAATTAATTTGTTATAATCAACGAGTAAAAATGGTTGCAATTACTTAGTTGAAAAAATATACGGTGCGGATGCAAAAAACAATGTCAAGAATGTGTTATGTAATGATGAGAAATGGTTCTTTCTCTTGCCAATTTGTTTCGTACATCACGGCATCTTGATGTACTTTTATAATATAAAAAATCATAAAAGAACAAGATAAATTTACGTCTTCAATTAACCGAAATTTTATGTAAATCGTTGTTCATAATCTACTCATATATGATGAATTTTAAGTTAGAAGATCAAATGTACTTACAAAAAAAAAGATATAATGTAGTTTCAAATGCTTAAGGAAGACAAGAAAACACTTACCATTGAGAAGTTCTTCTATGAGGCAGATTAAAGATTAGACGGTTGATATTTTATGATTATATGTTGATATTTATATTATATTTTATTATAGTTGTTATTATGTATTTATTTGTGGAATTTTATATTATTTTTAATTGATGTTGTATTTTTTTACGTTGATTTTGTGTAAAAGATAAAAAGTGCATTTTTAATAATATTCATAAGAAAAAAAGCTTGTACGCATACCTAATTTTTAGGCTGCCTCGTACGAGAGTTATGTATAGTTCATCTTTAAGAAAATAAAGGCTTCAAGGAATGAATAAAAACAGTGGATTTCAGTTGAAGTTGCTCATTTGGGCAGAGCATCCTATGCTGCTTAAGCATTAGCTAGGAATCAAAAGGTAAAAAACTAAGATTATGATTTATTAATTAAGCAGAGAGACTAGTTGAATTCGTAGGTTAAAAAAATTCATAGGAGTTGTAGCTAGGATCTAATTATTACTTAATTAATAGTAGAGCCTACGTATATTACATGTTTTTATGTTTTATATTTACGTAAAATAAAACAAAAGTCAACCATAATTAATTTCATTGTCTTATATAATGATTTGGATAAAATGCGATCGGACAACTTTCAAGTTCAAATCATATTCCATGAAAAAAAGTCATTCTAGCTCATGCTACTCTAGACTCTAGCTCTAAACAAGAGTAAAACCAACTAAATAACTAATTAATTAGGACTAAATAGATGAGTGATCATTGCTGTGATTAGGCTTGTAGGATTGATTCTGGGTAGGTCGGAGTTAATCCCTCGCCACATGCATTGAAACTGAATGATCATATTTGAATCAACAAGCCAGTAATTTTAGAGGCTGGTCCATTTTTCTCTTGCATGTTCGTATTTTTACCATAATACCCCTAATATTGTTAAGGCAAAAAATGGGCTTAAAATCATAGGGTTCTATCAGGGCATTATGGTAAAAATACGGACCTGCAAGCATGTTCGTATTTTTACCATAATACCCCTAATATTGTTAAGGCAAAAAATGGGCTTAAAATCATAGGGTTCTATCAGGGCATTATGGTAAAAATACGGACCTGCAAGAGAAAAATGGATCTGCATGGAGAAATTGCTTAATTTTATCCTTTATATTATGAATAATTCTAAGTATCCTTGATCGATATAGTTTCTATTATAAATTCAAATTTAAATTAGTTAAATTGGCATCAAGAGAATCCAAAGTTTGATTCATGAAATGGTGAATAATGTGTTCTTGCTAGCCTTGTCGTTTCATCATGCATGCATGTTCAATTATTAATATTGCTTGCCTTAGAAGTTAATCAAACGGCTCATTTCTAGGGCTATCCGTCAATCCATGCAGGATTCCGTTGACTCATGTCCAAATCATAACAGCCGTAACAATTAGATGAGACAATATAAAAAATGAATTTATTTACTTTCCAATACCAATCCTTTTTATTATGTTCCATTTTAATGAATCAAAGCAATCGTCTCTTTGAGAAGGGGGGAAAATTTGCATGTTTCGATTGGGAAATTTCTTCAGCTGTCAAATAATTGGCGAGTTTGGATTAAAATTAAGCAATTGCAGGTCCATTTTTCTCTTGTAACTCCACATTTTACCATAATACCCCTGATGGAACCCTATTATTTCAACCCCATTTTTTGCCTTTAACAATATTAGGAGTATTATGGTAAAAATACGGACATGCAAAAGAAAAATGAACCTGCATGAAGCAACCCCCTAAAATTATTAGGTACCTCGAGAGAAAATCTCAAATAAGGGCACCTTACGGTTAGGGCAAGCCAAAAATATCATTTTTTACAAAATTGGGGGTTATTATACAATTATTTTAATTATTTGAGTTATGTTTGTTTAATCCTGATGTTTTTATACTTGATTTTGATATTTTATTTGGTTTGATCTCTTAGGTTAAGGTATATCTTTTCACTTTATTTCCTTGATCTTTTAGGTTTTATGGCCCAAATAATTAATAAATTTGTATAATTAATAACCCCAGTGTTGTCATTAGTGGTCTCCTTTTGGTTTGCACTTACCGTAAGGGGACCTTACGGGAGACGCTCTCGTATATCAATAATGTAGAACTATTTTAAAAACAAATGTAGAATTATTGTACTTTGTTTGGATCGGTTAGAACTGCACACTTTTTAGTCAACTTTGTCAGAACATGCATGTTTGACCTTAAATTTTAATTGGTATATGTATTATAATATTATCACGTGAGATATCGTTTGATTCACATACACTTTAGTTCTTAGCTGACTAGCTTAATATATGAAAACAAAGTTAATAATAAAGGTGACTAAAAATTGTGTAGTACTACATATTGGTACCAATATTAACGTCTGATTATTGGTGTTTGTATTTACTAGCTGTTTGCAACTTCCACCCAAATGTTTTCGACTATTAATGATATGTATGATTTTCGTATGACTTTTGAACCAACAAATAAAAATAAGAGGACCAATATTGGTGGATTTTTTGTGGGAGAAAATGGGAATACGCGAGCATGACAATAATATTATAAAGTCACAGCTGGAAACCTTGAATAATTGATTGGGCAATAACATAAAGGCCAACTCCTAGCTATTTAAATCATTAAATATCCCAATTATTGATATTTAATATTATTATTTCTGGGTGTTAAAGTAGGGTACAAACACATGACATTATGCTTACTACACATTTAACTGTCAAAACTTAGTCCATTGATTGCGGTCGACTCTTCTTTAAAATTCCTCTTTTACATTTGGTGGCAACAAACCATCACGTGGGGGGGTTTTAGGTTAAGCAAATCCATTATCTAAGATTTTCCTTAAGTAGTGTTGTGTATATGTGTATGTTTGATCACTTTATTCATTGGATTGGATGTAAGTACAATTGAAAATGCATCTACAAACCATCTACAATTGAAAATGCATCTACAAACCATCCTGAGTCACCAGTAACATGATTGACCAAAACGGGAACTATGAAACATGCAAGGGTAAATGATAAATGATAAAATTGACGGTGCAATTCGAGGGCCTTTCGCGCCCCATACATATTATAAAATCTATCAGCATAGTACTGTGGGGATACTGGGTCGGCCTACAAAACTACAAATAGATGATACTAAAAGTTCGGGCTGAGGTGAAGACAACAATCTCACTACACAACCCAATATAGTAACACAATATACATGTAAGGCATTCTCATAGATGCTAGTGGATGATGGTGCTGGAACGAAGAAATGACAGTTGTCAATGAACTGTCACTCTCAATTAATTATAAAGACGGTGGATTAACCATTTTATTTGATGTCCTTTTATGTTTACTTGAAAATAATTTTTTTACTTCCATGTTATTATTTTTTGTAAATAGTTGAAAATATCAACTAATGCCTACAAAATATTTACACATATATTCACCAATTTGATACTTCATAAGTATCACCAATTCATACTTCGATCATAAGTTCAGTTCTTTTTTACTTTTCATTATATTCTAACTTCTAAGATATCATGTCAAATGTTATGTATTAATATAGTATAAACTATTAAATTGCAATTGAGTAAAAAACTTCATGGAAAACAAGATGGAGACAAAGAAAAATAGGTTAAGCCCACCACGAACGCGTCTTTATTAATTTGAACGTACAGTACGGCTATAAACTACAAATTATGAAATGGAAAATGTTAACGGCTAGCTTTATCAATAGTTTTTTTTTTTTTGGAGCTAATTAAGCAAATCCAATTTTCCCGTGTTAGTTTTTCTCCAGTAATTACTAATATAATAAGCTGATTTAATATTAAAATGTACGTAGCCATGCAGATTTTGAGGCTCGAGAAATAATGCCAAATACATGAATCTATATTATTTATTCGATTTAGAGAAGTGGCATAAATTAATTAATTCAAGAAATTCGGCCGAGTTAGATTATTTTGGTGCTGTATCCTTGATATCCGTTGCATGCATGTGATATGTTTGTTTTTCGAATGAGTGCTGAACTGCTGATTAACTGCAATAATTTGTTCAGTGATTTTCTTTTACTTTTTTACCTTTTTGTTCTAGCCTAAATTGCAAAATATAATTTTCTTGATTTTCAAAAAATATATGCGTAAAATGTTTACTTTACATCACCTTTCCTATTCTCCATAAATTGGTCTTTAACTAATTATTTGTACAAGTAATGAAATCTTAGCCCTCAAAATGAAATCATGTTTATAATGGATCATGTGATTCAAATTGTGTATTTTTTAAAATTTTAGGGATTAAAAGTGAATGAAAACTAATTACTAGCATCATTATAACCTAAAGTTTTCCTTAATTTGATTTTTGAATTTCTACTATACTCATAATAAAAAAAAATTAGTGAATTTTTCTTATATCTCCCTAGATATTTTTCAGGGTCCTGAGCTCCCTGAGCCAACCGGGTCCGGGCCTTTGTGTTCTTCATTTGGATAACGGATAGGAGGACCCGTACTGATCCAGCAGACATTACAGAGGGACATTGCCAATGGCATTCATGTATATATAACTTAACCAATTTCTGCAGTATTTTCAATTTCTAACTCAATAAATATTATAACTTAACCAATTGAATTATGCTCTTAGTAGTTTATAGTTAGAGGTGTTAATTTAGGTAGAGAACGGGTTCATGTGAAAATGATTCAAATTTAAAATGGGCCAGACTTGCCTTATCGAGTCATATTTGGGTGAAATCGGGTTGAGAGTAAAAAAGATCAACATTTGTTCCTGATCTCAATTAAAACTAGTCTTACGGGAGATTTTTTTACTGAATTGAGATTTGTCTCACTGAATGGTCATACTTAATATGTAAGAGATCAGTCTGAAAAACTCGAACTTGAAAGTGAAAAAATCAACATTTGTTCCTAATATCACAGAAACACATTCTCTTTTATTAAATCATAATTTTGTTGAACTGAATTGAATTTACCGAATATATGGATAAACTTAGAAGAACTTGGGCGAAAGGATGTGATCCATGATTCCTGTGGTTGTTGTAGATGGGCTCTGGCGTGCCACTACTTCGCACATGGCGTCACACATGCTAGGTTGAGAGTATTGATTTGATACTTATATTTTTCTTTTATTTTGTGATTATGCAAAAAGAAAAAAACGACTATTGTGTTGAATGTGGTGTTTTCATACGATAGAACTAATTCATTGGTACTAAAAGTGAAACAGAAAACTCATGAAAAGAATCTCTCCAAAATATTATACAAGATGGTCATTGTTTTGATGTCATTATCAAGCCTTTTTAGAACAAATTCCGTGTATATATGGCGATCGGATTTTGAAACTTCATGCACCACGGATATTCTGCACGTATGAATGGCTGGTCAAAGAAAGTACGATTATTTTTGATGGAAATACGATTATTTGCATTATTTTCACTTTTCATATAGGGATACGATTAGGAACATTACATTTTTGGGAAGACTTAATTAAAACATGTTTAAAAACAAATGGATTTTGTATAATTTTTTTATATATATCAATCGCTTCGAATTATCATTTCGGAGTTTCGCTAACCAGACAACAAGCCGGGTTTCAGTTTTGGGGTTTCGCTAACTGATCAGCAAGTCGGGGTTCAGGGATAGAGCGTACCATGGCCTTGGGGTCCATGGGCGGAGTTATCACGACCCAACAGTATGGGAAGACGGTTGTTTAACCTTTCATTGGCCCATTAACTTCTGGTCCATTTCATATAAGTTAGGGTTAGTGTTTTGGTTTAGCATATTACTATAGTGTTTTTCTGTCTTTGTAACCTGTTATGATTCCTATATCGGTCTCTTTCTAGCGTGGAAGCAAACGTTGGTGAACCACTTAAACATGGCTTCTTGTCCTCCATGTTCTTTATTTTTTCTTTCTCGTATTTCGCATAACATTTCTTTCCCATACATGGTGTATTTTTATGGGCGTTGCTCCATGCAAGATCAGTTTACTCCTTATAGAACCAAAATTGACTATAATACTCTGATATGGTCAATTGCGCATGGTCCTGCATAAGCAAATTAGTGGGGGCAATATGGCGAAATATTGGTCATATACCGAACTTAATTAAAAATGAACTGATTGGTAGATACATTAAAAAGATCTCCCTGATGGGGAATATATATTTTATGAAAAGCAGAATTTGCAAAGCATGTGAAGCTTGGAAGTGAGTATGGGATGAAGATTACGATTGCGTGTGACAGAAAAGAAGGAGATTAATATATGTAATATCCCAGAATATAGGGATTATTGTCAATCAGAACCAATTGTTTTAGCTGGAATTGGATTTTGAAAGAGTGGTGCGAATTTCGTTTTATTTATTTCCATGTGCACCTCTAGCATGGTGGGGGGGGGGACAATGGTGTCCGGTGACAAGTTTCCCATGCTTCCTCGCTCGGTCCTTAAAACAAAACCATCTATTCCTATTTTTGCTTAACAATTTCTCAAAATGTATGGTTTAAATAAGTTAGTTTGTATTTAAATTTGTGTTATTCATATTATCATATATCAAAAGAGCCACTTGAAGAAGAAAACTTAATATTAACAACCTTCTCGGCTACTTGAATGTGTTTATTATGGAGGGTGGCGTACTCAAAGACAAATAGTCAGAGAGTGAGATCAAACTGTAAAAGTCCATTTTTCGAAATAAAAACTTTTGATTTCTACAGTAGTATAGGCTGTTATCTTGATTTTAAGGGAAACGATTGTTATAATGATTAGGGTCGGTACTAACTTTCAAAGATTTAGTGCAAATTATAAATTGTAGCCCTTCAATTAATCGGTACTACATTGTTAGAGTGTTATTTTAAGAATCCTATTAATTCTCCCTGGGATGACCTTTTGAAAATCTGATTCTTAATTTGAGTATTTCCAAATATTTAATCGTACAGTTTTCAACTCAAAAATTATATATTCTGATGCATAACTTTTTTTTAATATTTACGTTCAGACACGTCTCATTACACGTCTACATCAAAACATTCAATGTTTAAATGATAAAATATAACATTTAATCTAAAAATGTACAATAAACTTTTTATAAGTAGATGAAAATTTTAAATTTTCTAAGATTTTATCGTTCTCTATAATAAATATTATCATTTATTATAATAAAATGAAAAAAAAAGATTTTATTAAAACATCAAAATCATAATTGACATGTGACTGAACCGTTTGATTAATCGATGAACAACAAAAATGAGGCTGTAATGTATATAACAAAATTTTCATTTTATTTTTATTTTTCCATTATCTAACAACACGTGTTCAAGTTCAAATTCGACACGATTGCAGGCTCCATTATTAACAAATTAAAAATAAATAATCACAGGAAAATATCAGAATCCATTCACAAATTGTTCTTGAGCACCTGGAGTACTACAGCGACCCTAACATCTAAGATTAGTTGGCATTATATATTCTGATTTTTGTACGACTAGATAATTTATGATTAGTTGGGACACTTAATTAAGTCTATAACATAGAATCGCTGACATAACAAGAATGAGGAACTAGTAAAATTTGATATAGTTACAATAACGTAGGATTAATATTATTTTTTGACAATAAAATTATATTATTGGGACAAGGGTTTGACAATGTTAAATCCGTGTTTCTATATTTTCTTTATTATTATTTTGAGTTGCATGAAAGATATTAATAGGCCGTATTTGGTGACTGGTTATCATCTAGACAGAATGGAATTTCAATAAAGTTTGTTTTTGCCAAGGAATTTCTACCTAAACTGTTAATGTAGTAGTAAGTAGAATATTAATTAATTAGTTGATAATTCGGTTGCGTTTGGTTAGTAATTTCACTTCTTCACAAAATTCAACGTGGAAACGTTGTCTTCACATTGCTCTGTCGGAGTCGGTCTCTATCAACTGTTCTTTTTCAAAACCAAATCTAAATCCTGGGCAAACTATTATATAGTAGCTAGTAGGTTATTAGAAATTTGTGAATTATGATCTCAAGGAAAAATCACCTTAAGCAGGTAATTACCTTTTGATTTTGATGAGTAAACTTTTACTCTCTTAACATTTTAGCCTAATTCCTATTTATTCCCTACTTTCTATAGTGGTTGATTCAGGAAGAAAGTGTTGGAAAATTATTTATATATTTAAGGTAAATCAAAAGTTACAATTATGGTAACTTTTGAGGCTTATTATTCAGAAATGAATGATATATATATAATATATATATAGAAATTCACGTGTTGTACATCTTAGAAAAGTTCGGAACGTGTTTTAATTAAGGAATTACTTTGAGTACATTCTTTTGATTATGAGAATTATTTTGTGTATTTCCATAAAGATAAAAACCTTTCATGAATAGGAAAGATTTATGCTATAATTAAAAACACGGTTTACCTTATTTTGTGAGGAAATCCATATGTGTATTGGATTTAGAATTTTCCAGCTGGAAATTTGGTTTCCTTATTTTCGTAGAATTTAGTAGTATATATACAACCCTTGGTCATAGGGAAACAAACACAGATAGACACAACACATCAACAAACGAATTGAGCTACTCTCGTATTCGAATACTTGAGTGAGTTTGTCGGTTTTGTTTTCTTGGGAGCTGAGTGAGTTGAGGGTCGTGTCATTGTGATTGAAGATCGGCTCTACAAAATTCAGGTAATTTTGGTGTATTAAACATGATCATGCAGTGTATTATTGATGGGATTCTTATTTATTATTTAGTTATATTATTATTCCATTCTTATTCTAATTAAACTAGTTAATTATAGTAATAGTTGTTAGCTATTTCCTTTTCTTATTTAGATTGTTATTCTCATATATGTCTATATAAAGATGACATATTCTATGTAATCATTAATCAATTCAATCAATAATTTAGTTTCTTCAAAGTAGGTGAATCACTAATGAAAAAGTTCAATTGGTTGCTAGGCAGCAAATCAAACAGGTCATATCCACCTTGAGGTATCGAATCTCATCATTTGGTATCACAACCAGTTGAAAAATTCGATAATTTTTTCATCAAGCTTGGAAGTCTTGGAAAAAAATTATCGAATTTTTCAACTTGGTTGTGATACCAAATGATGAGGTTCGATACCTCAAGGGAATATGACCTGTTTGATTTGTGGCATAACAACCAATTGAACCTTTTGATTAGGGATTCACCTACGTTGAACAAACATTTCTATTAAATTAATGATTGAATTGATTAATGATTACATAGAATATGTCATCTTTTTATAGACATATATGAGAATAACAATCTAACTAACAAAAAGAAATAGCTAAGAGGTATAACTATAATTACCTATATAGTTAATTAGAATAGAAAAGGAATAATAATATAACTAAATAAGAAATAAAATCCCATCAATAATTGCTTTTGTTCTCACTTTCATATACGATTTTCTCACTTTCAAGATTGATCTTTTATAATTATTCAGTGAGACTAATTGAGACCTGATAATTTGTCTCAAAAGGTTAAGAAATCAATTTTAGAATTTTCTTGTTTTAGAGCAAGTCCAACAGCTTCCCTACAAGATTCTCTAAGATATAGTACTACATCCCCATATTTCCTATCTTTTTTGCTTCAACTCCAACAGCTTCCCTAGTGTGGGGATTAGAATTTAATGCATGTTCATTAAATTTCAGTATTTTATCTTTTTATTATTGTTTTTTCACCTTCAAGTATATTTTGGAATCTTAATATTTTAAATTACGTATGATAAAAAAATGTGAAATATATATTATTAAAATATGCATTAAAACGAACATAACAAGATCTCACATGACAATATTCAAATTTTTATAAATATGTAAAAATAGTCATGTATGATCTTGTTTTATTCGTAAAAATATGAAATTTAATAATATATATTTCTTATAATTCTTTATTATATACAATTAAAGATAATCACATTGAAATATATGTATTTGAATTATGAAACTAATAAAGAGAGGTAAAAGATCAACATAAATGCACATAGCATTAAATTTTGCTTCCCCAAGTTTTTTTTCTCTCTACAGATTTGGGGAAGTAACATGTAGATTTCTTCAAAATCCTCAAGTTGGGTAACGGGATAGGGAATCTGTTGAAGTTGAAAAATGGCTCATATTCCCTAAATTTATTGAAATCCCCCAATTGGGGAAGCTGCTAGACTTGCTATTAGGAGATAAATTTACATGGGAAATTTCCTCTCTTGGTTTGGTTAGCCTAATCCGAAATTCCCAATCAGGCAAGTAAGAGCAGTTAAAATGAAACCAGTGACCAAATGGTCCTAATCCTATGTCCCATGACCCATGCTACCGTTGTAAATTAAATTGCTTCCACATGGATAACAAAAAGTGAAAAATACACATCAATTTTGGACAAAATCAAAACCAACGTACGTATAATTTGGTCAATTATCTTGTCATTTTGTCAACGGCTTCATCACGTATTGTATGTAACATGTTATTTAACATTTTCTGGGCAACGAAACAAATGAATTAATTAATGGCCGGGGAACATTTATAACGGGTCGATTTTTTTGGCCAAGTGGATTTTCTGACTTCCGATCGGCAACTTGTGAATCTGCCCAAATTGGCCGAACCACGAGCAGACCGGCCAACACCAAAACGTTAAACGGAAATCTTTATCGATTTTGTTGAAAGTGGAAATCAGTTTAGAAGTGTTTTAGTTTTACCAAGGTTGATGCAATAGGATACTTAAGAAAGTCATGAACTATGGTGAGATTAGACGAAATAGATGTTAATTAGTCGGGATGTTATACGGTGAATTAAGATCGGTTTCGGCCAAAATATAGATACCTAGTTCTGAGAGGATTTGAAACCGCTTTAGACGGTTATCCGCTCAAACCTAATTTGACTTCGCTTGCACGTCAACAATGATCGATCCAATTAATCCTATACTCAGCTTTGTTGAAACCCATCGAGCTTCTTTTATGGGTCAAAATTGGTGAAATATCATTCGTGTATCATGTTATTAGTTCATTAAATTCTGCATTTTATAGATGTTTTTGTAAATATATGAACTATTATACGACATATATATAATTTTACCGTGAAACATTCTCACCTAATAATGTTTTTAAAAGGGTTTTCCAATTTTCTACTTACTTCAATGAGGACATTGAGGAGTGATAAAATGAAACTCATTTATTTATCCTTACAAGAAATCAATAAAATTGAAATAATATAGAATGTTAACACGATCATCGTAAAGATAATGTATATATGATTTATACTAAAATTTGAAAGTGAATATACTAATAGAAAGTTACTTTCAAATTTTTATACCAAAACATCCATCACCACATAAATTCTCAATAGTAATAATACAGTTGAACTAAATGCAAAGGTCGGAATAAAGACAGGCAAGGATCTTGAATATAGGGGATTTGTTCACTGGAAATATATACTATATGAATGATAGAACGTATATATTTTACGAGAACGTCTTTTCTAATATAACTCCTTGCACTTTTATTTCATTTAATTTTAGTGTACTTATGCATAATTCATTGTAATTTTGTTTGATTTAGATCAAATCATAACAATTTATTTTCTTTCAATTCACTTCTATCTAAAGTATTTAATAAGGTGGATTATCCTTGATGCGGATCTCTTGTTAGGCGGTCCATGACTTTTGCTGAAGTATATTTTTTGAGAAAATTTTGGGTGAGACATGTCCTTATGGAAACCAATGGCCAAGAGAGTCTACCAATGACCAATGGACAAAATTTCGGGGGTCTTTTTGTATTACTATATATTCGGCGCCACAGTGTAAACACGCTAAACTTCAGGGACTAACATGCAAAATAAACAGAATTATGATCTTTTTTTCTCTGGATCACGATTCCGGCGAACTCAAACTCTCCGGCCTCGATTTCGATCGGTATTGCAGAGACCTCGGCGATTGCGACAAGATTTCCCACACCATAAGCTCCAATCTTGACGTTGGCCTGCAAATTAATTAGGGGAATGACGTGTCTCTCCATATTTTTCCACTAAGCCTCGATGGTGCCCAACTCTATTCATGTGATGTTCAGCCCTATCAAAATCACGAATTTAATATGGCGCAAAAGATCAAGATCAGTGGATAACTAAAAATAATCAAAGAAAAGATCAAAATGATCAAAGCAAAGATAAAAATATCAAACTTAAGTTATAACAGAAAAAAAATTAAAAAAATCAAACAGAATAAGATCAAGATCAAGTTCAAGCTCAAGTGATCATTGAAAAAGATCAAAGAAAATATTAAAGATTAAACAGAAAAAGTTCGAACTCAAGTTATAACTAAAAAATATCAAACAGAATAAGACCAGTGTCAAGCTCAAGTGATCATTGAAAAAAATCAAAGAAAATATTAAAAGATCAAACAGAAAAAGTTCAAACTCAAGGTATAATAAAAACAGATCAAAGAAAATATCAAAGAAAGTATCAAAAAGATCAACCAAAAAAAATAATAAAGAAATAAACAGTAGAGGCACAAACAAATTGCTTTTGTTTCAATCAAAGAAATGGTAAAGTTCAATTTACATGTAACTACTCCCTCCGTCCCAACCAAAACTTCTTAGTTGACTTCGGATCGGATTTTAAGAAATATGCATTTTATATCTTATAAGTGAAGTTTTAAGGGGTATAAATGGAATATCACTTATGGTTATGGTTATTTGTAAGAATTCATTAAGGGTATATTTGTCTTTTTGTAGTTGTTTTTTTGCCAAAAGAGGAAAGAATGAATGTAAGAAGTTTTGGTTGGGACGGACTGAAAAGGAAAGTAAGAAGTTTTGGTTGGGACGGAGGGAGTATATAGGAATGAAGGAATTATTAAAGCATCACATGGTAAATTGAGCTTGCAAACTTACGGAGGCCACTACGGGCAACTAGGAGCCTCTTTTGGAAAATTTCCCAAAACGTAAATTTCTATTTTTGGATTATTTCCTTTTTAAGAAATATTATATATATAAAATACAATATAAGTATATAAATTAAAGGAATTTTTTTTTTCATTTTTGGATGATCACAAATTTCACCAAATATATATGTATATATTATAATATTATATATTTCATATATTTTTTGACTATACTTATAAAATAGTATATATACATAATATAAATAATGTAAATACGTGTATGTATATAAATATAATGTATATATAATTTATATCCATTATATGTATACGATATATAATATTTCCCAAAAAAGAAACAATCCAAAAAAGGAAAATTTCATTTTTGGGAAAATTCCCAAAAAGAGATGGGGGTTGATCCCACCCGGGTTATCTCTAGAGTTTTCGCAAACTTACTGTGTCGAGGAACACGAGGAGGAACAACCCCAAAACCTCAAAAATTCTTTCCACCGAATCGGGTGAGGTTGACCGATATCCCAATGCGGCGCCGACGTAAGGAAGCTCAGATACATGACTGGAATCAAGCCCAATCGTCAAAAACATTAATAATACCGAACTCGTAATCAGGCGGAAAACGATCAATTTCGAACCGAATTCGGTCACTATTAGTGGGAAAAGTGTCAGAAGAAGTTTGGTATTGGAGTTTGTAGGCAGCAACTGGAGTTTGCGGATGATTAATTAAGTTTCCGGCGAAAATCGTCACAACGGAAGTGATTAGAGAAAGAAGATGAAAGAAACTTGTTTTGCATTTAAATCCTTATATTTAGGCGTGTTTTTCGGTTTAAACTCATAATTTCTAAACTGAGCATATAGTCTATGGTCTCTATAGGGACATGTATCACATGAGAATTTGTAAAAAAAAATTGAAATGTTACCTTTTTTTTATTGTATATTTTCTTTGTAACATGACAATTAGTGTGATTAACATTTAGTTTGATTATCCTTTACCTACACTAGAATCTAGATGATTGTAATGCGGAGTATATCAGGGCCTGAGTAATATACTCATCCCTAAAGGGAACTAGAATAGTTATTCGGTTCAAAAAGTGTGTGGAATAAACGACGTAGTTTTGTTATTGTTACTTAGGCAAATCAGCAAGTTATTGTTATTGTTTGGAATTAGTTCAATCACAAGATATTAATGTGATTTGGTGTGATTATATATTGCTATAATTACTTAGCTAATGTGATTATTTTTGGCTATGTCAAGCACACGATATTGGTGTATATTCCACCACACAAGATAACAAGATATTGTTATTATTTATTGCTAAATAATTACTTAGCTAATGCATGATATCTAAAATAAATTTCAACAAATCATTACAATCTACTTCCGTTCTCAAAAACTGAATTGTATTAATAGTTGTGAGGGGATTTTGGATTAACATCTCATTGGTGGCGAGTATGGATGATTTATGAGGTACATCTTGATGTATATACAAATTATTTACTTCTGATTTTTTTCCTTTATCATATATTTTCATTTATGTTATTTCATCCATTACGATGAACTATTTTCTTATTTGATGTGATTATAGATTTGTGGATAACTCCACTCTCATTATTGATCGGAATTTTTTGATAAATATCGAGGTGATTCATTTATTTATTTCGTGATTATTATGGGGTACGATTTTTGTGATTTTATCGACGATCCCTCAAGTATGTGTAGTCTATTTTTACCTAATGTTTTGTTATGTTCAAGTTTTTTTTAATTTGTCCAAACCGATTCATTGGTGAAGCTGAGAAAGGTCAAAAAAAAAAACTTTCAAGCTAGTGCTTCATTCTCAATTCGCTAGTTGATACTCCAACTCTTCATTCTCAAGCAGTCTTAATAATTAGTACTTTCATTTATATTCCTCAAACTCTTGTATGATGGTATGTTCATCCAACTCTATTTCATTTTGATGATGAAATTGATTGATTCAGTTACATTTTGCAGAAAAATATTGTGCATCTAAGGTCCTGTTCTCTAGAGATTATTTGAATATTTTTTAGTTCAGATAAAGTTTTTTTAGTTCAGATAAACTTTATTTAGTTCAGATAAATGTTTTTTAGTTCAGATGAGTTCAAATAAAGTTTTTTTAGTTCAGATAAACTTTTTTTAGTTCAGATAAATGTTTTTTAGTTCAGATGAGTTCAGATAATCTTTTTTCAGTTCAGATGAGTTCAGATAATCTTTTTTCAGTTCAGATGATTTCAGTTCAGTAAACCTTTTTAGTTTTCAGATAAGTTAAGTTCAGTAAACTTATTTGTAATTTAGTTCAGTTCAGTTTAAATCAGTTCAATCTTTTGAGCTTAATTGTTCATATCAGTTCAGTTCAATTCCATTCAGTTTAGTTCAGTTTCAATATGATTTAGATTAATTTAGTCATACCGATTCTTTTTTTAGATTAATACATTAATTTCACTTCAGTTCAGTTCAGTTTAGCTCAACAACAATATAATTTGGTGCAATTAATTAAGGTTAATTTATTCATACCGTTTATTTTCATCACACTTATTAATTTTCAATTCAGTTCAGTTCAGTTCAGTTTATCTATATGTTTCAGCTCAACTCAAATCAATATGTTTAGCTAGCAAACATGATCATATTTTTTAACATTAAGGCTTTGTGTGTTAGAACTTTTATATATCACTTCAGTTCAATTCAATTCAGTCCAGTTCAGTAAATTGAAGTGAAATGTAATTTGATGAAATTCAGGTTAATTCAGTCATGTTGATTCTTTTTTCGGTACATTAATTTTCACTTCAGTTCAATTCAATCCAGTTCAGTTCAGTTGAACAAGAAATAAACTCTAAGTTATACTCAAATTATTAAATTTCAAATGTTTTGAAAATGTCATATTTATTTCATTTCAGTTCAGTTGATCTATATATTCCAGTTCAACTTTGTTCTACATATTTTCATATTAAGATTAATAAATTTCAAATATATTGAAATTCAGGTTAATTCAGATTATTTCATTTTCAATTTATATATTTCAATTCAGCTCAGTTTTTAAGTTCAAATAAGTTCAGCTAAAATTTTGAAGTACAAATGAGTTCAGTTCAGATGAGTTCAGATAAAGTTTTTTAAGTTCAGATGAGTTCAGATAAAGTTTTTTAAGTTCAGATTAGTTCAGATAAAGTTTTTTAAGTTCAGATAAACTTTTTTTAGTTCAGATAAATTTTTTTAAGTTCAGATGAGTTCAAATAAAGTGTTTTTAGTTCAGATAAAGTTTTTTTAGTTCAGATAAAGTTTTTTAAGTTCAGATGAGTTCAGATAAGTTCAAATACCGTGAAGAGAACAGGACCTAATTATATTTTGTATTGATGGTGAAGATTGATTACAATTGTATTGCAAGTTGTTTGATGTCGGCCCCGTTTGGTGACGAGAGTTTTGAAAAGCGTTTAGCTTTTTGGGTTAAATATGGATAGTTGACTTGTCAAACAGCTCTTTCTAGTGTTTGGTGAGGAGAGTTTTCTAATTAGCTTTTTTGGTGAAACCTCTGATTTCTGAAACGCTAGAAAGAGCAGCGTTTGTAAAAAGTTAATCAAAAAAATATTACAAAATATCTTTTATATCCTTATCCCTCACAAATTTCCTTTTCAAATTCATTAAAACTAATTAGAAAACCTTTTTATATAAGTAAATAATAACGTTTTAGTAAATTGAAGGTACGCATCATATTTGCGTACGTACATTTTAAGGTTTCTTACATTATTATTATTTTTAAGTATTTACACATATTTTAAATATATAAAAAATAAATTTCAAGTATTTTAATTCAAAAAAAGTTTTTTTAAATAGATGTAGATATATTAATAAAGAATAATAATTCAAATAATAAACATCATAAAAATAAATGAAAATATAGTGATAACAATTTTCGATAAACAAGTAACACACTACAAAAAATAAATAATAATAAATTGTACTAATGTCTATTTCAGTCATTTAACGTAATGAAACAGCTATCAGCTAATTGTTATTTGCCAAACACTCATATACAAACCGCTAGTCAAACCGCTAATCAAAACAGCTAATAGAATCCGCTAACAGCTAACAGCTAATAGAATCCGCTAACAGCTAACAGCTAATAAAATCCGCTAACAGCTAACAGCTAAACGCTGATAGCCAAACGAGGCCGTCGTGTATATGTATGGGTGTGATCAATTGTATTCTAGGTAAAATGTGCAAATATATGATTATTAGAATATTAAATGTTATACTTAATTTAGGCAATTTGGGTTATTCCTTTTATTAAGAGTACAAAGATAGGTGAAATCAAATATTTCTTTGCCTTAAAATTTATAATTTATGTGGTGAAAGATTTCAGTAAATATATAAAATTCATTATTGATTCTTATTGATTCCAATTATCTTTAGAAATTTATTATTAAATTTCCATCGAATGATCATGTTATATTTTCATGTAATACTAACATCAAATTAATTATTACATGTTTGAAAATCAGTTGCAGAGATATATTATTTTTTAAAAAAAATTACTTATTATAATTTGTTAAAAAATTATTGATTCAAAATATAGGAAAATATTCTTTTAAGACCAGATAGATTACAAATAACAATTGATGGGGTTGTTTTTAACACTAGCCCACAGAATGCGGAATGATTTTTTTTTAAAATTTTTATTGATTTAAATTTGAATGGTATTTTTTTCATTATTTTTTTCCTCCACTGAAAAAGATATTAATAAGTGATAAGTATACCGCACAACGTGTGGTGATGCTTTACTAGTATACCAAAAAGTAAATATTGCAGGAGAAAGTTCATTCAACCCTTCAATTTTTGACTGGATTTCATTCCCGCCAATTATCTTAATTCCCAATCACGTGGGCCCTAGAATCTTGATATTTAGCTTTCACTTTTTGGTTAATTGTAAATAAAAATAAAGATGAAATTCAATGGCATTGAGTAAAAAGTGAAAAAGAGTAAAGCTAACAATACAAAAAAATTCTCACCAAGAAAAAGGAAAAATAAAATTATATTACCGTCATTCTCTCTCCACAAGAAGCAAAAGATTGGTATAATTTGATTTGTTGTTGCTTCAAGGTCAAGATATGGAAATGATGAAGCCTTTAACAGCTCGTGGACCGCCATCTTCTAGATTTTTTATATTTTCAACGATTAATAGTGTAAAATGTAAATATATAGATGAGAACTGTTTTTTGTATACGACAAACGTATATGGAAGTGAATGTTGACTAAAACATACCAAATTCAGAAATTCGATGTTGCTAATTTCCATTTAATCATAATTTTGTTATTGAATCGTAGAACCAGGCCAAGCCGACATGTAAAATACATCTGAGATTTGAAAAAAAAAAACTGCGATTTTCAACTAGTATAAGTCAAATGTGATAAGTCAATAACTTTGCAATTTTGTACGGATTCGTTATAAACATTTTGACTTTTTCTAAACGTGTTATGTGATTGGGTGTTAACTGAAGCATTTGTAATGCGTAAATGGCGCATAAGAAAACACTGTCAATTAGTCAATTTCTGTGATATCCAATAAATTATCCAGTGTCATTTACAAGTAGGACTGTTCAAAAAATCCGGAAAACCGTAATCCGACCGAAACCGAACCGTTATGAGAATAGGTTAATAGGTTAACAGGCTAATAGGTTTAAAGCGGTTTGGTTAAACGGATTTGCAGGTTAATCGGTTCGGTTTATGGATTAAAAATTTTAATAACGGTTTATCCGTTAAACCGTTTAATATTTTATATATTAACATATATATTAAGAATTTCTAAATCTCATAGAGTTTAACCTTTTATAATGAGCTTTGACCCTTTAACTTTCAAAATTCCTAAACCCTTTTATATTAGCAACCAGTAAACCATTCACGGATTCCCTTTGTAATTGTACGCCGACCAATTATTTTGTGCTCCTCCACCGCCGACCTCCGAGACTGAGAGCTCCTCCGCCGCACCGCACCTACGCCCACACCCACTGGGTAATATTTAGATGATTCAAGAATTTGATGTTTGATAATTTTGTATGGCAGTTGAATTGACAAATAAATTTTCGTAGTTAAATCATGGACTTTTGTAAAAATTTCTACCACATCGTCAGTATTTTAGTGGTGACATTTTGATATTTGTGGTAGTCTCCCCTCTACAGTGAATTTGTTCACTTTCTCTTTCCTCTTGTATTGTATTTCATTTTTTAATTTATTGTCAAAGTGATCGATAAATGTGTAAACCGATTATAACCGTGTAACCGAAAAAATAAACCGAAACCGATATAAACCGAACCGATATAACCGATAATATTATTGGTTGGTTAAAAGGTTTTCTTTCTAATTTGATAAACCGGTAGAAACCGAACCGTTTAACCTGTAAACCAATTAACCAACCGTTGAACACCCCTATTTACAAGTATCTTACAGTCGTATGCTACAGTAAATTAATATTTACACACCGGGACGCGCTAATAATGTCAAAGAATGATACTAGTAGCATCATGTGATGAAAAATACTTTTATCTTCTCAAAACATAACTAAAGTTTGGCTAAATGTACTCTAGTTACTATTTTTCAAACATGATTACGTTATTTGTTTAGCATGCATGTTTTAATAATTTTATTTGTTTTATAATCAAAACTATTGGCGAAATCAGAATAGTACACTTAGCCCTGATTTTCTGAGCTTATCTGTATATTAGTTAATTTCAGTTCAATTCAACCCAATTCAGTGAAATATAACTTGATTGATGACATTCAAGTTGGTTCAGTCTTGCTGATTCGATTTTTCAATAAAATAATTTTCCATTTAGTTCAATTTAATTCAGTTGAGTTCAGCACAAAATAAGGTCATGCTAACATGGCCTTAATACGCCAATTTCAGTATTACTTAGTTAAGGGGGAAGATCTCATGTGAGACCAGTCTCAATTGAGACTATGAACGAATGTTGATCTTCCCACTTTTAATCCCGATCTTTTACATATTAACCATGATCATTCAGTGTATTACTATTGATATTCTCTCTTTCAAGTATAATATCCTCACTTTCATATGACTGATATTTTACCGTTATTAATTGAGAATTTGTCGACTCGAGGTGCCCAAAGAAAAAGGCCAAAGTTTTACCAGTGATCAAAATAGATCTCCACTCAATTGTCACACAACTCAATTTACATAGAAGTAGAAATATTATTGTACGAAGATAATGAAGGGAGTGGTTATTTGAGTATTGTCACTACCAAAACCTCCAAAGCTGTTTAACCACCTTACTACTACTAGGAGTTGAGTACTTACTACAAGCAAGTGAAATCAGTAGATGATTTAACAGTTAACGAATAATCACACTACCTAATACCACATTAAGGTGCAGTAATTAAGCAGTAAAATGAAGTGGTCCTTGGAATAACTAACAATTTCATGAATTTGGTCCATGCAAAGCATGATTACGAGTTTACGCAGGAGTGTAAAAATGAGTATGATTATGGTACGTATCCCTTTTGGCAGGGAATAAGGTAGTTTGTAGTTACAACAAGCGTGAATTTTTCGGTATGATGGGAGCCACTAGAAGTGTGGTGGTTTTTGATGGATGGCTTGATGCTCGGAAACCATATCGGTGGACCGGCAAAAGTGCTATTAGGAAGGGCTCTAAAAAGCCCTCATTATGCCTTGTTTTCTTCAAAAAGCCACCAACACCCAACTTCAAATTATATAATTTGACCAACTCCTAATTAAAGGGGAAAAAAACTAGGTTAATTTCATATGTAAAAATATTGGACAAATTCTCAATTAATTGAGACCTGATCTCACTGAATAATGATGTTAAATATGTAAAATATTAGTCTTGAAAGTGAGAAGACCAGATATGAAAGTGAGAAGGTTAACAATAATACAATGAATGATCATACTTAATATGTAAAAGATCATACTTGAAAGTGAGAAGATCAACATTTGTCTCTAGTTTCAATTGAAACTGGTCTCGCATGATACTTTCTCAAAAATATAATAATAATATAACACAAGGCTTTACCAAACCATCTGCGAGAGAATGACATAGTTAATCGAAGTAAAATGACGGGGAGGATTTTTGTTTCTACTTGTTGTTGAAAGTGAAATAAGGTAATAAGTGGTTGAATGTTTTTGTATGACAAATTTAACACCTCGCTCTAAAAATAGATATTTGTAGAAATTTTTTAAAAAAATTAGGTTCAATATGATATGGACGAATGAGTTTGGTCATATTTTCTTGAGTTTAGTATATCAGTTCAGTAAAAAAATGTTTTATGAAATTCAAGGTAATATAATCATACTAATCCATAATCAGTACAATGATTAACGAAAAATAAATGATAACTACGCTTGAATTAAGGAATTAGATAGATAGATCTAGGGTTTGTAAATAAATAGGAGTAGCATCTTATCTTCACTCACATGATAATTAAGAGAGCTAAACGTGAGAGATGGAGTGTCATTTACAAAAGGACAAAATCAGTTAGTGTATGTAATTAATTACATACAAAGCAAATGTTACGGTTCCAAACTAACAATGTTACATTTTCAAACTAACATTCTTATTTTCATTAAATCTAATTGCAAAAGTTTTTTTTCTTTCTTTTTTCATGTGTGAAAAGCAACTAAAATATCTAACATCTTCATTAAATTACGGTTCCAAGGGATTCCAAAAGGGGGAAAAAGGGAAAAAAAGACAAATAACCTCCAACTCCCAACTTCCATTACCATGGAAAAGTATAAAAACAAGAATGCCATAAAGAATTAAACAATACACTTGAAAGACCAAAAAAAAAAGACAGAAAAATAAAAGTTTCTTTTAATTCAATTTCCACCCCACAAAAATTTCAAATTTCCAGTCTGGACTCAACTCCCAATAACTTGTGCCGAGACTCCCGGGCAAACCAAATCATTTTTCCGCCAAAAACAAAATCATAATAATTTTTAAATAATTATTCTTGATGATTAAAAGTAATCTAGTCCCCTTTGTACTAATATCTGTAACCTAATTATCCATTTACTCAAAATTACTACCTCATTTTATTTTAGGTTTACAATGATAAACATGCTTAAAATGTGTAATGGAGAGATATTTTACTCTTGAAACTGAGAATATTATATAAAATAATATTATTTTTTCATACTATGAATAACAAATAGTTGAAGACAATTTATACATTATTTCAAATTTGGTGAGAAAAATACCATAATTATTCAATGGGAAAGAAATTTCGTAGTATTATTATTTTCATCAATTTAAATCCCAAATCGGCGGAATCACCCCCGTGAATTCGGTTTCTTCTCCACCTTCCGAAATGCCTTTGTACGGTCCATTCCGCCAACGTTTGTGGTGGTCCCAATAATTCCATTTGCCGTTACGGAGTTTTCCAGCGTGGCAAACGTTCGCTACCACTTTAACAGAGTCAGCTAACATTTACTGCGACTATTACCGGCGGTCAAATTGGTCTTGTACAGTACTACTCCAATTTAGACGACAGGGTAGGTCCTTATTTACTTTTCTTTAAGGATTGCACCCTCTACTCTACCGTCAAATTTTGTGAAGTGATATTAGTATAGTACTCCCTCTTTATTAAATGTGAATAATATATAATATATAAATTTAATAAATAAAGGAAGAGATATATATGTAACTAACGTTTTCATATAGTTGCAAATGCTCGTTCTTTCTAGTGTTCATTGTGTAAGGTGTTTAGATTCATTTTTTCTGTTCATCATGAATTCTCTCTCTCATCTATATTGATCTCGTTGTAGAATTGAGATCTATTGGGTGGGGTTTGTTGATTTTTGGTGATAACATATCCTTCCCGATAATTATAACAACCAATGAAATTTTTTAGCTCCCAATAGACAAACTATTCATGATGTTTTCATGCATATTCGATAACTATGATGAGTTTCATTTCGGTGACCATCAAGTACTAATATATAATATGTGATTTCCAATATCATATTTGTACTCAAGCTCCACCGTCTATTCACTTATTTATAGTGATATCGATGTTGCCACATTCACCATGTTTACTAGGATCTTGTTTATAAGTTATATGGGATCGTGCTACCTGATTATGAGGCGTGTGCCTTGTATTCCGACTGTTATTGTTTGTACTTCACCATTTGAGTCTTGTATTATTTGTTCTCGTTCGCTTATCCTTGTCACAATATCAGAATATCAGAATATAAAATTATAAAACTTCAATAAATCAATAAACATTTCTATCCACTTTTTATTCATTCATTATTGTCATTGAACGTTGCACTAATCGGTAACTTTCTTAAATCAATAAACAATGCGAGAAAATATAAGATTTAGATATCTGTTGTAATAGAAAAAGGAAAAGCTGCAAGATTTGTCTCCACTTTGTACACATACAGTTAAGCTATACAACATACTTTGCGAAGAGCTTTTGTATTCTACTGTACATATAACGCCAGAACAGTATATCCCCAAATTCCCGTTGCTCTTGGAAGGTAATTTCCTCGTAAAAAAAAGCGACACCGGGCCTTTGATAAAAAAAGGACAGAACGCAAGGGCACGTGAGAGGTAGCCCATGATCACGTGACAAGTAGATATGCGTCGGTGTGAGATGAGATGAGAGACACCGAAAAAAAGTGAATTTAGCGGTTAGTGGCAGTTATTTTGGATGGCGGTAAAAAAACTTGTACTACTCTGCTTCTGCTACACTCTAATCCCAAAACAAAACATTTAATAATCAGAGACTCCTGACCAATTTGTACTTCCATCATTCTATCTTCTTCATTGCTAATTTCTTTGTTTTCTTTCCATTGGAAATGTTATTTGAATTATTAAGTTTAAAGAAGATACATAATTCAGAAATTGAAATTACTTAAGTTATTCTATTTTAAATATATTTATGCTTGACTAAGATTTAGGAAGATGGTATTTTCTAATCTTATATAGTAGTTTTTATAACTCATTGTCTTTGTTTAAACTGCACAAATTGACTTTTTCAGATTAAGCATAAATATATTTTGTTGACTATTAATATCTTTATTTATGTGTAATTATGTACGATGAACTTTTGGTATAATGAAATACACGTTAAATGATTAATAATGTTAGTTTAATTTAAATGTTAAAATAACCAATTCGGACTGATTGAATAGTGACTTATGCAGCTGAATATGACGGAGGGACTAGTACATTTTAGTTTACCTTCTCTATTTTAAAATCAAATATTATACATTACACATATAATGATAAGATTTTTTTTATTGTAAAATTGTTAATTAGTGCTTATACATAGAAATTTAAAATTGATCTAGTTTTTCAAAATGCTATTTGAATTATTAAATTTAAATTACTACATTCAAACTTAAAATTTTACATTATAACAAAGTAAAATGTAGAATGATCTTTTGATAAATATATGAAAATTTGACATTTTCTTAAGCCAGGCTCATTACACTTTTCCTTGAACATAAATTTAAAACATAAGTGGAGTGTATTGAGTTAATTATTAATGGAGAAGAATGGATACACTTTAAATCAGACAAATTTTGACTCCAAGAGAATATCTGCCTATTTGTTTTGTAAAAACACAAAAGGGTTTGACTCAAATGAAAATTCAATAACAAAAAAATTTGAGATAACAGTTGTAGATATAAAAATTAAAACATTTTTTATAACAAATTAAAGCATTTTAAAACAGTGACAACAAATACAAAATCACACCTGTTTATGAATTCGAAATTTAAAAATACGACAATTAGTACTGATGGATGTGAAGCGGATGGGATTCAAACGGCGTCAAAAAAGAGACGTCAAAAAACGAAGAGGGATACGGTTTAAACGGCCGTCAAAAAGAAGCGTTAAGTGAAGGGACAGTCTATAAAAGGCAGAGGCCGTTATGTTGGGCGTAGTGCTAATTAAGAAGTGCGTCTGTCCTCCCCTTCTTCTTCACCGTCTTTTGACTCTCTCTCTCTGCTCCTGCTCTGTTACCCCTGTCTTCCAAATTCGCCCTTTTTTCTGCATTTTAGAGAGAGAAAGCTCGGATTTCCTAGATAGAGAAAGAGCTCGCTTGCTGCAAATTGCAATGGGGACGAAGCTCGTGGTTTCCGTGTGCGCTGTGATGGCGGTTTTGGTTGTCCTCGCCGTCGGAATCTCCGGCTCTGTACGGAAGCTCGAATCACCGGAGAAAAGGTTAGCCTTCTGCTTCTCCTTCTCACCTTTCTCTGCGTGTTCTTCAAAATCATAGCATTTTGCTAAATTGAAAAACCAATTTTCTGAGCTTTTGAAGCTCAAATAAGGGTAATTTTGAATTTGGAGTGTGTGATAAAAAAGGTCTGAGAATTTCGATTAGTGTGTAATTCAGCTGAATTCTGAAATGCGGCGCTCTGTTTATGTTTGATTTTGCAGTGGTGACATGAGCAAGGAGGAGTTGCAGAGCTTGCACAACGCAACAATGGCGGCCAGGTAAAACTCTCTACCGAGTCGACTCAGTAGCGTTAGGAAGCATTTCCTTTTAATCTCCACCGTTGGATACGAATTGAACCACCTTCCCCCCCTCAGTGACAGTGAATCCGAGCCGTTGAGATCCCTAATCCCGTTTTCAAACGTATGATCTCAACCGTTAATCCGGTTGAAAAATTCCCTTGGATACTCTTTCCGCCCATACATTCCCTCTCAGTACTGTTTACCGAACCCCCAAACAGATTTCCACACACTTCACACACATTCCGAAACTGCCCCGGGCCTCACCGCCCACCGCGCCCCCCACGTGGGGGCAGAATCGGCATTCCGTCACAGTTTACAGTTATTACGTTTTAACCGCTCGCATTAAATGATGCTGCCTCACTCTGCCACCACCACCGGTACACACATTCGGTGGTGTTGTGCGCGTGTTTGCTTTCCCTGCACTTAATGTCGGTCGTTCTGTTCCTCCAACTTTTTGTCGAATTGCCCATACTGCCCTTGTACTGTTAAATAAAAGAGAAAAAAGAAAGTGTGGGAATTTAATGGTGTGTTTTTTGGGTTGGTTCAGGTTGCAGGAGGTTGAGGAAGCTTTGATTGGACACGCCGTTGATGATCCTGAGGAGGTTGCATCCATGGTGGAAATGTGGGTACCTTTTTTTAATGACAATGCTCAGTTTCTTGTTTGTTCTTCTTTAATTGTGGTCCTTTCTTCACTGTAAATTTTAATCATAGAACAATTTTTATCTGGCTTCCTGGATTGGATTGTTTAATGTTTGTTGAATCTTAATCTCATCGAAGCCCTGGAAAAATTCATTTTTAATGTGATCTGAGAGTTAATTAGTATTTATTAATCTAATAATAAAGTATGATTTGTTAAGCATCATTTGACTGATGTTGTCCTCTGCCACATGCATATGGCCATTCTGATTTGATCTCATGTGCGTGAGGAGTGCATGTGCATGCTACAAAAGCTACACATGATCATAGATATATGAAGGATGATCCAATGAGGAAATTTCTTAGTTGCTTTCTTTTACCTATTTTTATGTTATCTTCTTTCTTTTCTCTCTCACGTGATTGCATAATCATCTTTCTGTTTGTCTCTCTCTAGTTGAATGAAGCTTGTAATCTTTGGACCATTAAATTTACCAGAATTGGAGTTTTTACTGTGTAAAGCTTGAACTTTGACTGGAGGTTTGAATTTCTGTATATGGGTGTTAAAGTGGGATGGATTTATGAGCAATAGTTTCCACCACCGACACTTCATGAAGCAAAAGTTTTTCTTTTTCTTGATGATCCCTATTGCCAGTTTGCCTAAAATCAGATCAATAATTGTGCCAAGAATAATGTCAGACAGGAACATGTGACATGTTGTTAGTTGTTACAAGCTTTGCTTTTGCTAGTTGTTCCTATTAGTGTGTAGTGTGAATATGTTCCATGCCTAGTATCTGATGCAGTTTGAAGTGTGAAATGATGTGATGACTAGTTTGAAGACCTGTATACTAATAGGCAATTTGGATTTAACAGGAGCATTAAAAACAGTACTGAGAGGAGAAAGTTGGGATTTTTCTCTTGTGGAACTGGAAATCCTATTGATGATTGCTGGCGTTGTGACCGGAATTGGCAGAGGAACCGAAAGCGCCTTGCTGACTGTGGTATTGGTTTCGGGCGCAATGCCATTGGTGGTCGTGATGGCCGGTATTATGTTGTGACTGATGCTGGTGATTATGATCCTGTTAACCCCAGGCCGGGAACTCTTCGTCATGCTGTCATCCAGACTGAGCCCCTTTGGATTGTGTTCAAGCGCGATATGGTGATCACATTGAAGCAGGAGCTGATCATGAACAGCTTTAAGACCATCGATGCTCGTGGAACCAATGTCCACATTGCTAATGGAGGCTGTCTCACACTCCAGTTTGTCTCTAACATTATTGTCCATGGACTTCACATCCACGACTGCAAACCAACTGGAAATGCAATGGTCAGAAGCTCGCCTTCACATTATGGATGGAGAACAATGGCTGATGGTGATGCAATCTCCATCTTCGGATCAAGCCACATCTGGATTGACCACAACTCATTGTCCAACTGTGCTGATGGCCTTGTTGATGCTGTCATGGGATCCACTGCTCTTACCATCTCTAACAATTACTTCACTCACCACAATGAGGTAACAGATTCTTGAGAAATTGCCCTATTATTGTTCTGATTAACCTTTAATGACGATCCTAATATGTCGTGTGTGCATATGGAAACAGGTGATGCTGTTGGGTCACAGTGACTCTTATGTGAGAGACAAGGCCATGCAAGTGACAATTGCCTACAACCACTTTGGTGAGGGTCTCATTCAGAGAATGCCAAGGTAATTAATATATGACTAACTCATGTCTGGAATTAATGATGTAGCACCATTTTCATAGACTCTGAACTAACCTAAATTCGGTGAAATTTCAGGTGCAGACATGGCTACTTCCATGTGGTGAACAATGACTACACTCACTGGGAAATGTATGCCATAGGTGGAAGTGCTCAGCCCACAATTAACAGCCAGGGAAATCGGTACCTTGCTCCAGTCAATCCCTTTGCAAAGGAGGTAATGTCACTTGTCATCTTGTAGATTTTAATGCATATATGCCTGAATTTGTTTGATTCTAATTAGGATTTTAATCTGAACAGGTTACCAAGAGAGTTGAAACTAACGAGTATGCATGGAAACACTGGAACTGGAGATCAGAAGGCGATCTGATGCTTAACGGTGCATACTTCACTCCCTCAGGAGCAGGAGCCTCAGCCAGCTATGCGAGAGCTTCGAGTCTGAGTGCCAAGTCCTCAGCCATGGTTGGAACAATCACTTCTGGTGCTGGCGCTCTTGGATGCCGCAGAGGCCGCTCTTGCTAGCCTGCAGAAAGATAACACAGAGTCCTTTTTTTTTTTTTCCTGATTTTTTTTCTTCCTTTCTAAGTTACATCATAGTATCATCCCATATCACCACTACATTTACAGCCATTGTTTTTGAGAGTCATCCTTGCATTTCCCCTGATTGGCAAGTGTACATTTTTTGCACCTGTCAATCCATTCATTCATCCATCCATTCCCACATATCTGTTTTTGTGTCTTCTTCTATCATTGGCAACCTCGGCCTGCTTCGATACAAAGAAATCAATGCCATTCCAGAAGCAGGCGCAGAAGCGTTGTTCATACCATATCCTTGATTCTTTCTTCCTTTTTCGCCCCCTCCTTACCGCCTTCTACCCTCCACCATTGTTCTAACCACTATTTTATGTCTGGTTATATCCCCACATTCTGTCTTGGGCTAGGAACTGCTAATTCAGCTAGTAAATTTTATTTACCGCCTCTTTCGCGAGTCATATACTGCCGATAGTGTGAATGTCAATCCCTTCCAGTAAATGGAGAAGTTTAAAGAGCAACAAAAAAAGTGTATCTTTTGTAATTGATGATTGCATAGCAACAGGGTCTTTTTAGCTAAGTATCTTTTTTCTTCACTTTTGTCATGTCAATGGAAACAGGCTTGTTCATTTGGTTGTTCTTAAAGCTTGAAAAGCTTAATACAAAGTACAATATATTACTACATCATTTGATGTTGGTTACTGCTTTTTTTGTTTGGCTTACTTGAATGATGATCCCATGTGCACATGGTGAACAGGTAAAGATGTCATATTTACACCAATGATGATGAGTGATTATGATTGTTCCTTGCTTGTGACCTAGAAAGATTAGGTCACTAATTAGTAATTACCACCAAAGGGTCTCAAATTCAACTCTCATTATGATCTTACCATGGAATTGGTTAGCCAAGGACAGAGTGCATCACATCACATGTGCTTTTTTCTAAATCACCAACCAAAATAGAAATACAAATTTGAGTTTGGTATCAAGGCTCATTGGATTCTACCACTTATAGAATGTGCTAAATATTAGATGTTTGTCACAAAATTTATAAGTTACTTGTACGCTAGAGAGTTTTAATTACTTAAATATTCCTTAAAAATCGTAATTTTACCTTGCATATCTACCAATGAAGTTGAGCACCTCATCGACAAGTATCGATTTCTTTCATTAATGACTTTGGGAGAGTACAGTTTAAGACTCAAATGACTACTTCCACAGAACCATATAGACTTTTAAATAGATTTTCAGAAAAAATATATCGTCAAAAGTTCGAATCTCAATTTCTCACTTCATCATCGTCAAGAGGTTTTAACATCACTCTCATATAAGATTATAAACGTAAATAAAGTAACCATGCCCTTCCAACCCTAATTATATTTTAAGCACATCTCCTCGGGGAAAATGCAAGGTACTACCCAATACTATTGTGTGATTCCAAAACAAGGTAATTTCTTATTTCACCACAAGCTCAATCTTTAGAGAAACTAACAAATTCATGTAATTTCCTAAGTAAAGAAAAGGGGTACCTTTTTATAGGGTCGGTTCCCTTTTGGGATAGACCTAGACTTAATCTAAAATCAGAAGCATCAGATTGCAGGAATACGCGGCATCCACTTTCAGAATTTATGCCAACCAACAAATTCATAACCTTTTTTCTTCATAAGGGACCTTATCTTAATTGCTTCTCTTTTTATATTTCCATTTCATTCTTTTCTTTTTTGAATTCGAACGTACACAAGTTAATATCCAATCAAATGTAATGTGAAAGGTTTTAACGAGATAGGGAAAGTTAAAGATGACGGAGGACATATGAGTTAAAGGTGATTGCCCATTGGCCATTGTAAATCACTTGAAGACGAAATTTGTTATGCAATTAATGCTTAAATTATATGAGGTCAAATATGTAAATTGTGAATATGTAAAGTCGTGAGTGTAAATATAGCGAGGATAAAATATTGAAAATTTTCTTAAGCTCAATTTTACAAGTTTTGGGTTACAAATAAATATTATGAATTCGATGTTAGATGGATACAGGGTTGCTACATAAATTTTTATAATTAACAAATAATTTCAAAATCACAAATCATCTCCATTCACTGGCGGTTTCTACAACTGTTCTGGCGGTTTCACAAATCACCTCAGTCCTCCAACAATCGCACATTCGATGATTTCCGTAAATTTTCAGCGGTTCTCCTATAATCCTTCGATGATCGTATCCTTCTTCGGAAATGCTCGAATAAAGATTAAATCTCAGTGACCTACAAGGGGACGAAATGTTTAATTCCTAGAGCGGGAATTCCATGTAGTCAATCTTTTTTTATCTTCAATTTCCCGGTGAAACCGGAAATGCCTTCTGTCAAAATACAGACCGAAGATCTCGCATCACCCGAAATCGCGATCTGATTTCGCCCAACTATTTTTGCCCTCTATTTTGAGTGCACACTACATTTTCTTTTCCCTTATTTTTCCATTTCCTTCTCACCTTTAGCAAATTGCTTTTTCTAAATGTGTTCAAAGTGGTAAACAAATGTGTACACTCCTTGAAATTCCAAGATTCTCCATTCTTGATGGTAATACAGCTATTGAAAGAAATATAAAATGAAATGTTACATTCCATCTTGTCCACGTGGAGGTGTAGGAGAAGAGTTAAAAAGGGCATGTGAGGTGGGGGCCGCAGGGCATGTGGGAGAGCCAATGAATGTTTCCAATCCAATAAATGGGAGAGAGTCAGAGGTTTTATGGTTCGGAAGGCGCTGTCGATGCAACCGCACATGTTTCCACCCAAAACACCCGACTCTCTGGACACGTCACGCTCTTCTTCTTCACAAATCGCAATCTTTTTCTCAACAGTTTTTGAATTATTTTGGGAATTGTTTTCTGCAAATTTCGCTTTCAGCTGAGTCAGATAACAGTTCAATCCATCTGACTCACTTTCATTCATCCGGTACTAAACATTCTGCGGCGAAGCGGTTCCCATTCTTCTACTGTTGATTTTTTTGTTTTGTTAGTACTGGAGAGAAAATATATCACTAAAAATCTAATGAACAACCTATACAAGTAATACAACCGGTAACCTAAATTTTAATGTTAATGATTGATGCGTCATCATGAAAAGGTGGAACCTCATCACACCATATCTAAATCTCAATTGTAATATTCCAGATGCCCCATATCCACCCCTCCATCTTCCATGTCACCCTCGATTGGCTGAAATGAGAACGTGCAACATATATTAACAAACCAAAAAGACTGAGATAACAAAATGCGGAAAGACACTGGCGATGAGTTGAGCCACCACATTTGAATGACTCATTATTGTAATCGGTGATGAGATGAGCCGCCACGACTTTTATGCGATCTCATACAAGGGTTGGAAGTTGGAACGATGCTCATTTGTATACTTTAACATGGCAAGATATATGAAAAGAAAAGCTATTTATTTCCAAAATCTAGGAAATCTATGCTAATCGTTGCATTCTTGGACTACTCCTTTGATATTGTTAAGATCTCATAATGATTAACAATAAGTGATTAGTTAGGTTAATGATTAAGCCTTAAAAAGCCTTATTATATCTGTACAACTTTTCTTTGAACAAAAGGCAGAAATAAAATCCCTAACTACTAGCAGGCCAACAAATCATTGCTAACAGGAATTCTGATTAACCGTCTTCAAAATCATACATTGTAGAGTACATACCAGGTTGAATGTAGTACATGTCTTTTGTTCTAACACTAGCTAGCCATAAACATTGATCTCTCTAATCGGGGTGCAAGTTTCACGAGTGATAACTATGGATTTAGGAGAAGCCTAATCTAGTTCATCCAAACAATGTTCCATTGAGTTCTGACAACTCTTGAACCAGTACTGTGAAAGAGCTTCAGCTTCCCGGGGGTCACCTTAAATGGTGCTATCTGTTTGGAAAACATATCCAGCCTCGGAAAAATGGGATTTGACAAGGGACAAAGCCCGTGAACGGTGGGAAATCTCGTTCTTCTGTTCCTTTGCCATTTCTGCGTAACTGGTTTCAAACATTCCATTTAGTTTCTCATAAAAATACCACAAAGGAGGGTAGAGTTCAACTTTACAACTTACGTTTGATGGTAGCCATCAGGTAGAAAGATTGGATCCCACCCAAAATCATTTGGCCCCCTAGCAGGAACAATTTTCCCCTGCAATCATATAAAAGCACTTCTCAAGTTTCAGGACAAGCAGGATTTGAGCAATTAGTAAAAGCATCAATAATGCGACTAGAATGGAAAGATCAAAGGTGAACCAAAAAAAGTGTGAGCAACATTTTCTGTATCATTTAACAAAGATAACAATTTCGGCAGAACCAAGAGGGGGTCAGAACTGACCTAGCCCCTTGGTGCCACTCCAGGCAAACAAGAAGGCCAACACAGCATTGTAATGATTAATGAACGAGTAATAACTCAAGAATAGAAATTTGAAGGGGAAAGAGGGGAATAGTTTCAGAAATTCAAATGCAAATAAGTTGCAAACAGTTCACGTTTCCAAGTTTATACTGGTTTTTGATTCATGGACAGCTCTTGGTCAAAACGATTATATATTGCAATGCTATGTGTTGCATTTGTACTTTGAGAAAAAGAAAACTCATTATATAGTATAAATGTTTCCCTCAGGATGACATTGGCATATCCGAACACAAACAGGTGAAATTGTGGGACATAAGGCAGTCATACTTCGTTACAAATAAACAAATGCTCCTATCAGCATACAAAAGCTTGCAACAATAGTTACCGACAGAGCATTTCCTGCTCGCCAATAACATAGAATAGCCTCACATACTCACTTAAAAATTGTGATACAGCTCAGGAATAACACAAAAAAAAGCAACGTGCAACCTACATATCAACATTATCAGTTTTACTGGAAAAGACTATGTACCGGAGTTTTTCCAAGGAAAGTTAATGGCTCCACATCAGGTCCAAGAGCAAGAGAAAATATGCAAAGAGCGTACGCTGACTTGTCCTCATATGCCATCAATAAGTTGTTCAGTCCTACAAGGAAACCAGTAGCTCTTGAGCAAACAGGATACTAACAATTAAAGGCAAAAAAATCACAATGGAAAGAAAGGAACCAAAATGGAATGGTACCCTCATGTCCAGTCTTCTGCAAAAACCATTTGCTGAAGTCGCGTTTTCAGGTCACAAACATAAATGCAACAAGAAAAATATAATATTAGCTATAAGAATAGTACTTCACTAATGAAGGTTTAAATTCTAAAGAATGGTGTATCTGAAATTTTTAGAAAGCCTTTGAGTGTATGGATGAATCTTGCGGTAGTGTTCTATCAAAATGCATATTCCCTATAGACTTGCAGATAAACATGTTATTTTTTTATAGTGACTTGCCAATTATTTTTTCACATCTTCCCTTACCCTTGCAAATTGAGTAATTTAAGTCAATGATTATATTTTCAAGTTAAGTTTCTTATCACATTCTTTCCAAAATTCTTAGCTCTGCTGCTCTCTGCTGCTCTCACCATTTCATTACTCACCAACAATCTAATATGCATAACAATAATATTCTTTGGCTAATTTAATTTATATTTCAAGTAGACCTTATCACATATATAGAGAACACAATTTTCTGTTTACGTTTTCTTGCATAAATTCAGTTATATCAATAATTAGACTAGAAAATTTTAGTTCGTCCATAAACAACTTTCACATTTACTTCATAAGTTTCTATCTAGTCCCACAAGGACTATTCACTAATTATCCATTACTCAATTCATCTTGTTAATTAAAATGATAGCTGGAAACTAAATACATCCTGGAGTGGCTTTCAGCCGATGCCTAGTGACATTGGCAAGTATCATAGCATCTACAAACTTAATGAATTCAAGACTGGCTTTCAGCAGATGTCCTGGTATTAAGGCTTAAGGATCAAACTTATCTCTCATAGTTGGGAAACCGAAACCCCTGAAGCAAATATACATGTATTATTTTCATCTAATTATGAATTTATGATGCTCAAAAGACCTTAAACATCTTCATAGACCTTTTTAGCATGAAAAAATCACAACTACACCACCACCACTTCGTTACTTAATCCCACATGGCTGAAAACAGTTACCCTCTCTTTTTTCTGATAAAACAGTGGAGGTATCTGATGCACTATTTGCGTGTCTTTGTTAAGAATCTAAAAGAAGAAATTACAGCCTTCCTGAGTAGTAATGACAAAGTAGCAAATTATTAGACCTATCCACGAGAAAATGACTAACAACACTGAATTCAACAAGTAGCATACACTGAAGAGATGAAAAACAAAGTGCAGGACCTGAGAAGATGGAATTCTGAAGGCAGAAAACTTACACATATGGCCCTGCAAAATAATTCAATTATACCGAATATCAGCACGACTGCAACCATCAAAAGCTCAAAAAAGAAGCAGAAAATCTTTATGAATCATACTAACTGTACAGGACTCACCAGGTAGACCGTTTAGAGCATTGAAACAAAGGCAAGTATCTTCCACTAAAACTGGTCCTTTCACCTTCCCATTCATCATAAAAACAAATTTCAAAGCAGCCAAAAAATCAGTATCTAGAATTTTCGTAAGATTGAATTTTATGCTACCATTTCCACTTACATTGCTAGTCAAGCAAGTATTTAAAAAACAGAGAAAATATATAATTGCACTAACATAGAAAGTAGAATACATAACAATATCAAGCAAAATGTATCAATAGTTGCTCATTATGCATCAACAATTGTACCTCTTTAGCAGCAAGTCGTGCCTTTTCCTTTGAGATTTCCTCCGGCTCACCTTGCAGTTCCGGCACTGCAAGAGTTAGGAGAACCCCATTATTATAAAATACAAAAATTGGAGAAAAACAGCAAAAACTGAGAATTATACTCACAGTCGAGTTTTAGGGACTGGAAAGGGATGGAGTTTCCGAGTATAGCGCGAACTTCCTCCAGTTTCTTGGCGTTTCCGGTCACGAACGTCACCGGCCGGGATAGCACCAGCCCTTTTAACGCAGCCGTCGCCGACGACATTTTTGTTTGTTTCAGCTGCTGCTTCTTGTGGCTTTGAGCTCCCGATTGGGCTCCTAAAATAGTTTTAGTCGATTGGGCTGGTTTTGGACCTTTTGGTCCTTTTGGTCCACGGGCTAACATATTACTCCATCCTATAGTATACTGCAAAAACAAATTAACATTTTTTTTAAAAAAATGTTCATTCACTACTCAGTTTATTACCTACGAGGAGGTTTTTGATGAGATCGCTCTATCATAAATTTATAGTAGCAAGAATGCTAGTTCATTTGTTTATTTTGTGTATTTCACAATTTTGTTTGCCTTTTTAAATTTATTAGTTTATTTACACATGAACAAAGCTTATGACATACAAAGTTGTGAAACACACAAATGAATTTAGTAAATACATGAACTATCATTCGTCTTATCATAAGTTTCTGGTAGGACGGTTTCACCCATAACTTTGCAATTACATAGAACTTAGTTCGGTAAACAACATAGTACACAATATAAATTGTAACTCACTTGAGCACGCACTATATGAACGGAAAAAAGGGAGACTCATTTAGACATGCTTCCATGCGAACGAAGATGACACGTATAATGTGTTGGGTGAACGCATTTAACTATTCAATAACTAAGAGCATCCACAATGGTTCTTCTTAGGAGCACTTTTCTTAGTAAGGAGTGCTCCTTATATTAGCATGACTATTGTGGACTTTTACTACTCCTAAATAGGAAATTACTCCTTAAATAAGAAGTTGTTACCTCTTTTATTGTGCGAGAGTCAACCAATAAGCAATATTCATTTTACATTTTCATTTAATTTTGTTACATCTTTACCTTTTTTTTTTTGCATTAAAAAAGTAGTGAAAAGTATACCACCATTGTTGATGATTGTTTCTTACATAGTTATTGCAAAAAGAGATGAGGAAGCATTTAAGGAGTGCTTCTTACCTCCAAACCATTGTGGATGCTCTAACACACTCCAACCTTTATCGTCTTATCCCAAACATTTGTTCTAAATACAAAACGAGAAGTTCTTATATGAGACTGTCATACCATAAGACTATGGTAGGACGAATGACAGTTCATGTATTTCAGAACTTTGATTAAAAAAATTAAAATTTGTGAGAGTAGGGCTAAAAAAGATATTTTGTAAATTTGTTATTTTCCAGCGTTCATAAATTAGAGGTTTCACCAAATCAATTAAGTAGAAAAAACTCCTCACCAAACACAGTAAAAAACTAATTGAGTAATTAACTATCCATATTTAGGTAAAAAAGTTAATCGCTCTTCAAATTCAAACTTTTAGTTACCGGGAACAATGTATAGTTTATCCAGATAGTAACTAATATCAAAATTATTTATTAAATTAGTTGTTTCATTGCGTTAAACAACTGAAATAGACATTAGTACAATGTATTATTAGTAAAAGAAGTAATGAAAAGTATTTTTATTACTCATATCTATTTTAAAGTTATTTAAAATATTATTCATTATTATAATACTTACATTTATTTAAAAAAATTAGATTAAAATTCTTGAAGAGTATTTTTTAGATAAAAAATATATTAATATACCTACTGGAGGTATTTCGTATGTACGCAGAAGAATATTTATGTGAGGGTAAATAAACGAAAATTGTGAGAGTAGAGATAAAAAAATATTTTGTAATAATTCTAATTATTTTTTTGTAACTAGAGATTTCACCAAATCAGTTACGTAGAAAAAACTTTTCACCAAATTCGGTAAAAAACTGATTGATTAGTTAATTATCCATATATATCAAAAAAGTTAATTGCTCTTCAAATTCAAACCTTTAGTTCCCAAACGGGATCAATGTACCACTAACTTATATGACACCTATAGTTTATCCAGATAGTAACTAAAAAAAAATCAAATTTATTTATTATATTAATAAAATTAACAAACTAAAACAAATCTAATATACTATATAACAAAAATAACAATCAACATATAAGGTGAGTAAAACCAATCTTACCAATTAGCCTCATGTCTCAATATGTGGCCGTTTCAAACAAAATTTTGCCAATAAATTTATACCTAATCACCAAAATATCCATATTTCACGCATTCTTTTTTGAACATACATATTCTAAGGCCCGTTTAAGCTTATCTATAGATCAGTTCAGTTCAATTCAGTTCAGTTCAGTTCAGTTCAGTGAAAATACAATTTGATGAAATTCAGGTTAATTTTTCAATACATCAATTTTCACTTCAGTTCAGTTCAGTTCAATTCAGTTCAGTACATCAAGAAATAAGCTCTAGTAAACAGGGCCTAATTCATTTTAGAGATAATTAAAATTAATTGTTAGTCTTATCCTTTCGGTGCACTATCCCAATGCTCCTATTTTGACTGTCTAAATTGAACTGAATTGACTATAAACTAGGTGAATAATATTATTAAAAATCAAATTAAGTTGGAAAGCATGGAATTTTTTTGGAAGGAAACATGAAATAAAAAGAGGATGGCATGAATGATATGAATAAATTGATTTAAAGGTGAAATATATAGCTGCGCCTCCTACTGTATCATATTGTCACATTATTAACCATCATTGAATCTACATATCCTACTTTGATAACATAGCCTCGTGATTCTGATTCTGCCCAGAAATCGGTTCAGTCCCATCCATCTCTTCTTGAAATGACTATGCGTATGTTTGAATTTCAGTGAAATCTCGTTTATTTATTAATAGTATAAACCATAAATTAAAATTCCAAGAATTATAAAATTTTTAAAAATGAAGACAGAACAATAAATGATGAACTCAGGTTTGGGACAGCTGTAGCCGTTTTCATCTCGCGCGTGACCGTCCCTCATGCAAGTGATGCAAAAAAAGACCAGTCCCATTCCCAATGTAGTGCAGATTCTTGCTGTATTTTTAATTCAAGCAATAAAATTTACACACAGTCACACAGTAGAGAGAAAGAAAGGAAGAATTGTGGGATCCTAGGAGTGGGAAAAAATGGTTAAAATTTGTAGAGGCTGGTGGATTCTGCACAAGCTTGCTAATTCCTAGGTATTCCTTGCTTCGCCATTTCTTTAATCTGTTTTCTTCCTTTAACAAATTCCGTAGTAGCTTTTTTCTTTATTCATTCAATCTTGGGCTCCGTAAAGATATCATTTTTTTAATTTCTTGTTTTGTTTTGGTCTGCGTTGTTTTCGTGAGTGGGGGAGAGAATTAGGTAGTGTGTGACTGTGTGTGGAGTTTAAAGATTAAAACCCATTATTGAGTCTTTCAGAAGCAAAAACCAAAACCCCAGAAACAATAGAAGTGTGTGTTTTGTGTTGTTTGAGGAAGACAACAGCATAGGAAAACCTCAAATGGTGCAAACCCGAGAAAAGTCTGCAAATTGAGGCAAATGTCGCCGGCCCTTTTCATATTTCTATCAATTCCTTGGACCCTTTTGGTTAATTTTCCTGCTGTTGCTTCTTCTCCCAGTAACCATGAAGCTTTCGCCCTGTATTCGTGGCTGCATGGTTCTGCTTCTTCCTCTTCATCTTCTTCATCATCTGATGCTTTCAAGAGCTGGAATTTGGCTGACCAGAATCCATGCAAATGGGCATTTATTACCTGTGATTCTCAGGGTTTTGTTTCTGAGATTGCTATAGAGTCCATCTCTATTCAGCTCCCACTTCCTTCGAATCTTTCGGTGTTCAAATCCCTCAAAAAGCTTGTCATTTCTGGTGCCAATCTCACTGGAAGTATTCCAGATGATATTGGTGGCTGTGGATTTCTCAGGACTGTTGATTTGAGCTCAAACAACCTTGTTGGGAGCATTCCCGTGAGCATTGGCAAGCTTCGAAACCTCGAAGATTTGGTGCTGAGCTCTAATCAGCTGACAGGGAAGATCCCTGTTGAGCTATGCAGCTGTGAGAGACTGAGGAATGTTTCTTTGTATGATAACCTTCTGAGTGGAAGCATTCCTTCTGAGATAGGCCTGCTTTCGAATCTCGAGGTTCTCAGGGCTGGTGGGAATAAGGACATTTCAGGGAGGATTCCTGTCGAAATCGGGGAATGTGGGAACTTGACAACGTTAGGCCTCGCCGATACTGGTCTGACTGGCTCTCTGCCGCCTTCGTTGGGTAAGCTTGCTAAACTGAAGACATTGTCTATTTACACTACAGGGGTTTCAGGAGAAATCCCTCCTGAAATCGGAAACTGTTCTGAGCTTGTTAACCTGTACTTGTATGAAAATAGTCTTTCTGGTTCTATTCCACCTGAGCTTGGCAAGCTGAGAAATCTTGAGAAACTGTTGATGTGGCAGAATAGTTTAGTTGGGGTGATTCCTGAGGATATAGGAAACTGTACTAGGTTGACAATGATTGATTTATCTCTGAATGCGTTGTCGGGGACTATACCATGGTCAATAGGGGGGCTTTCTGAGCTTGAAGAGTTTATGATTAGCAACAATAATGTGTCTGGATCAATCCCTTCTGTTCTTGCCAATGCCTCGAATCTTATGCAGTTGCAGCTTGATACTAACCAGATCTCAGGTTTGATTCCACCCGAGTTAGGGAAGTTGTCTAGCCTTGTTGTGTTCTTGGCTTGGGATAATCAGCTCGAAGGAAGCATACCGGAAAGTTTGGCCGGTTGTGCTAGCCTCCAGGCTATAGATTTGTCTCATAATTCACTCACCGGTAGTCTGCCTCCTGGTTTGTTCCAGTTGCAGAACCTTACGAAGCTTCTGTTGGTTTCTAATGATATTTCAGGGCCTTTGCCTCTCAGTATTGGTAACTGTAGTGCTTTAGTGAGGCTGAGGCTTGGGAACAACAGGATCACTGGTGAAATCCCAAAAGAGATTGCTGGCCTTACAATCTTGAATTTTCTTGAACTGTCTGGGAATCGCCTTTCTGGACAAATTCCTGATGAGATTGCAGGTTGCACAGAGCTGCAGATGGTAGACCTAAGCAACAATACTCTAGGAGGTTCCTTTCCGAACGCGTTTTCAGCCCTTTCTGGGCTTCAGGTCTTGGATGCTTCGATGAATAACTTTTCAGGTCCAATACCGGCTAGTTTGGGAAGGCTGTCTTCTTTGAACAAGTTGGTTCTGAGTCAAAATTCTTTCTCTGGATCGATACCTCCATCGCTAGGTCTGTGCTCAAGTCTCCAGTTTCTTGATCTTAGTAGCAATAGACTCTCTGGTTCTGTTCCTGTTGAGCTGAGCAAACTCGAATCTCTTGAGATTTCGCTCAATCTCAGCTCCAATGAGCTCAGTGGCTCGATTCCTGCTCAGTTATCTGCACTCAGCAAGCTGTCTATACTGGATCTTTCACACAATAAGCTTGAGGGAGACCTGACTCCACTTGCTAGAATGGACAATCTTGTGTCGCTCAACGTGTCGTACAATAACTTCTCAGGTTTTCTTCCCGACAACAAGCTGTTCAGGCAGCTGTCGGTATCAGACCTGGAAGGGAATCAAGGCTTGTGCTCCGTTGGGAAGGATATGTGCTTCAGGGACAGTAAAACAGGTCTAGCTAGAAGAGGTAATGATCCAAAAAGGTCAAAGGGAGTCAAGATAGCGATTTCCCTGCTCGCAGCTCTGACAGTTGCAATGGTGGCGATGGGAGTGATGGCGGTTGCACGAGCACGAAGGACTGTGAGAGGTGACGATGATTCAGAAATGGGAGATTCGTCACCCTGGCAGTTCATTCCATTCCAGAAGCTGAACTTTTCGGTTGATCAAGTCCTGAAATGCCTGGTGGAGCTGAATGTGGTCGGAAAAGGCTGTTCGGGAGTTGTGTACCGCGCAGATATCAACAATGGGGAGGCTATTGCAGTGAAGAAGCTATGGCCGGCAGCATCGGTGCCAGCCAATGAGGAAAAATGCGTGATTCGTGATTCCTTCTCCGCGGAAATAAAAACCTTAGGCACCATCAGGCATAAGAACATAGTGAGGTTCTTGGGATACTGCTGGAATCGGACCACGAGGTTGCTCATGTACGACTATATGCCTAATGGCAGCTTAGGCAGCCTTCTTCACGAAAGGCGTGGGAGTGCTCTTGAGTGGGAGCTCAGATATCAGATTCTCTTGGGATCGGCTCAAGGTTTGGCGTATTTGCACCATGACTGCGTGCCTCCTATCGTCCACAGAGACATTAAGGCCAATAACATACTCATAGGGCTAGAGTTTGAGCCCTACATTGCTGATTTCGGCCTTGCAAAGCTTGTCGAAGATGCTGATTTCGCCCGATCATCAAACACAGTAGCTGGCTCCTACGGCTACATAGCTCCTGGTAACTTACAACTTCAAAATCCCCACTCTTTCATATGTTCTATAGCCATTGAAATTTGAAAGCCATTTTTTTTTTAACTTGCTTTGCTTCATTTCTTGTAGAATATGGATACATGATGAAGATCACTGAGAAAACTGATGTCTACAGCTACGGCGTGGTGATGCTGGAAGTCCTAACCGGGAAACAACCGATTGATCCCACGATTCCAGACGGCGTTCATGTGGTGGATTGGGTGAGGCAGAGGAAGGACAGCTTGGAAATCATTGATCCAGCCTTGCTAATGTCCAGCAGGCCTGAATCAGAGATCGAGGAAATGACGCAGACGTTAGGGATCGCGTTGTTGTGCGTGAACTCGAGCCCTGACGAGAGACCTACCATGAAAGATGTGGCTGCCATGCTCAAGGAGATCAAGCATGAAAGGGAAGACTATTCGAAAGTCGATCTTCTGCTCAAGAACTCTCCACCACCTAGTGGAGGTGTTGATGGTAAAATCGGCAAAAAGCCGACTGGCGGAGTTCCTACTGCTACATCCTCATCTGCTCATCAGGCAATGCAAAGATTGTTTCCTAAGAGCAGTAATGCAAGCTTCTCTGCATCCTCATTGATGTATTCATCATCCTCAAATAATGTCAAACAAGGTTGATGAAGTTAGTTTGCTGATCATAGAAACTTTATAAGCAAAATTAATTTGTTTGCATTAATTTGGCGTTGTTTCCTCTTTAGTTTGATGTATAGAAGCAAGAATAGTTACCGTAGTAAGAGTATCAAATGGCAGTGTTACCATTTTGTTTTTAACTGTTGATTAGTACTACTAGTGGTTAAATAAGATCAGCATATGAGAGCCTTTCCACTTCATTGTTGTTCATTTAAATTATTTAGACATAATAAAACACATCAATTTGGACAGGGATTTAGTGTGAAGTTGTTTGTCAGCATTTCCTGGATTTAAGGTTCCATAGTACTTATTCATTGCAGGATAAATTAAACAAGTTTAGTGGGACTAATAAAAAACAAAGACGACAAGTTCATGAAATTGGGGAATTTAAATGGCTCGAGAGGAAAATGAGGACTTTTTGACATCTTTTAAAAGTTACGAAAAGAGTCAAGACAAAAAGTTCAATTTATTATTTCTATGAAAAAAAAGTCAGGCCTCACCATAAAAGTTCCTTTTCAATTCAAAACTTGAAAATTAGTTGGATTTAGCCTTAGTATTTAAAAACCATGCAACTTGTTGATGATGTTTAAGCCCTACTAGTTTAGTTTAATTTAAGAGAACATTTAATATGACACCTGATACAAATATTGATCTTTTTACTTTTTAAACCCGACTTTTTACATATTAAGCATAATTATTCATTTTTATGTACGATATTTTTATATTCAAGACCGATTATTTACTTATTAAACATGATTGTTCAGTTGAGACAGGAGAATTTGTGTAGTACTCCTAATTCAAAGAAATTCACTTTCAAACTACTACTAAGGCCCGTAGATCAGTTCAGTTCAATTCAGTTCAGTGAAAATGTAATTTGATGAAATTCAAGTTAATTCAGTCATGCTGATTCCATTTTTCAATACATCATTTTTACTTCAGTTCAGTTCAGTTCAATTCAATTCAGTTCAATTCAGTACATCAAGAAATAAGCTCTAGTAAACAGGGCCTAAGTACGATTTATACACGTGTCACAATGTTAACTCTCTCCCAATTCACAGTGCCAAGTGTCACGCCTCTTTGCCAAGATTGCTCCAACAATTCCTCCTTCTGCCCACAAACAAGAATCAGTCTCCATTGTCTTCTCAGATCAAGATCCACATTTAGTTTGCCATCATTTTCACAAAAAGAAATAAATATGAAATTAGCTGCCCAGATTCTGCCAAAATGCAACACTTCTCTGTTAGTGGAACATGGAAATGTTTGGAACGTTTGCAGAGCTTTTGTCACGTCCACTAGACCTCTTCAAAAAGTAATTTTTATTACAATTTCGATCGTTTTACTTTTTATTTTGATTGTTGAATTCAAGCATCATGTAACGTTTCTATTACAAAACCGAAAACACGCACTGATTGTGATAAATATGGTGGAAAATTCACTATATTTATGCACTATTTATTTTTGGTGGAAGAGTTTAATTTAAATTGGTGAAATTTAATGGCTTATCAGAAAGTTGACAAGGAGACGGCCGAGAAGGTGAAAGAGGCGGCAGAAGCAGTTACAGATGGAATCAAAGAAGCAAGGCAAACTGGCAAATTCGTTAAGGAAACTGTCTCTGCAAATGCTGGAACTGTATGCACTTATAATACTCAATTTTTATTTTCATATTTCGAATTTTTTGAGTTATTAACATTGTTAATGATCTTAAAATTTGTCCAACTTTGAGATGTGAAGGTAGTTTCCGAGATGGCGAAAAAAGCGGTTGAAAAAGCATCAGAATCAGATGATGAAGATGGCAAAAAGAGTCCATGGCAGAAGGTGAAGGATGCTGTAAATGTCAAAGGCAAAGGGAAGTAGGCAGTATTCACCATTCAGACCAATTCTTACATTATTCTTCTGTATTTTTCTCCCTTCAGTTGTAAACCAAAAAATGATTCATTCTTAAATTGCACTTGTTTTCTAATTCATAAATAAAAATGTTATTTCTTAAATTCTTCTGGTTCAATTGGCTCAATTGTTATTAGTACTGTTATAAATTGTTACAGAGCTAGATTCCGATCAATCCAGTAAAAAAAAGAACAGGTGGATGAATGTGGATAAGGTAATAGTGGCTGAAGTTGAAGGGTTACTAGAGATTCAGTTAGTACAGTGCAAGTGTGCATGATGTAAGGCCAAGATTCTGTCTGTTTCGATGTTTTTGTGGAAAACAATGAGGTCTGGTGTTAGAAAGGTGGCCTTTCATTTCTCCTGTGTTGTAGCATAATCCTATGATCCTATCCTATGTTCTTCTTCTGCTAATTTCATGGTAGAGAAGGAAGCTGAAGAAGACAATCTTGTTCAATTTCATGGCTTCCCAAACAAGAAACGCTACAGTTTTAGCACTTTCTCATCAAGATCCTAACAAAAAAAACCACCCATTTTACTTCTCCAATCCATCAATCTCATTCCCTAGTTCAAGAACATCCTCAAACACATGTCTGAAAACCAAAGCATTGCCTTTCGAGGATGCCATTGTTTCCCTTTCCGTGGATTCCCAATCCATCTTGTCCAATTTTCCCTATCTTCAGAGCTTGGCTGTAGAATTGCCCTCAGAAATGGGAGCTGCTGATTTCCTCTGGTTTTGTGTGGCTGTACTTAACGGCGAGGCCGGGGGTTTTGCTCGGCGCTATCGATTCCTACCTTCTTGCACCTCTCCAGGTGGGGCTGGACACAGTTTTAGGGAGAAGGGGCTTCAAGAGGACTGATTTCTTGGTTGGACAAAGGCTCGGCGAAGGCTCGTTTGGGATCGTTTATTCGGGTGTCATTGTTCCCAAGAACTCCGGCGATTTCATCTATAGCAGGAAGGGAAGAAAGGCTGCTCTGGCTGATGATTCAGGGTTTAAGGAAAAGGTCATACTTAAGAAGGTACATTACATGTTGTCCATTTTTGGTGGAATTGTGAGTTTTTTGAGTGTTTTGTAGTTTTGAGGTTTTTCAATGAACATCTTGAGATTAGCTGATGACAGGTAAAGCTTGGAGTTCGAGGGGCGGTTGAATGTGGTAATTTTGAGGAGTGGTTTAATTATCGGCTCTCGAGGGCTGCTCCGGAGACTTGTGCTGAGTTTCTTGGAAGCTTTATTGCTGACAAAACCAACTCTCAGTTTATAAAGGGTGAGAAATGGCTTGTCTGGAAATTTGAGGTACATTTCAGTTTTTTATGCTCTGGAGTCTGGTAACATTTGATAAGTATGAGGCAGTACTAATATAGTTGTGTTTCCGCTCTTCTAGAGTCGTGTTTCTGTATCTTTTTTCCTTCCAATAGAAACTGTTATGTTCTAATAGGCAATGTGAATATCTAATCAACGGTTTCATATATGTTCCTTAAATCAGAAAAGTAGTTGGGTGGGAATAGAGTGTTTAGAGTTCCTATAAACAGAAAGCTGTACCTTAGGCAAACATGAATGTTTGATTGTGTTTGTAGTGAAGTAAGGAAGCCCTAAAGAGCATTTTGTTTTACTTCAGTTTCGAGTTTTTCTAGTTTAGTTTTAATTTCAAATGCAGCATTACAAATAGTTGCAAGAAAAACTGCAGAACTGATAATGTGTTTCACATTGAGCCTGTCTGGAAATTTGAGAAATGATTGTCTGGAAAATTAAGGCACTTTTGAGCTTTTTTGCATTGGTCACAGTTGATAAGTTTGAGAAAGTACTAATTTAGTTCACTTTCTGCTCCACTTAAAGAGCCGCTTATCTGTGTTTTTTTAAATCTGTTCCAACAGAAACTATCATTTCTAAAGGTTAATGTGGATGTCTAATCAATGTTTTGGCATATTTTCCTCAAATCAGAAAGTAGTTTAGTAATAGGTTGCTTGGAGGTACACTTTGATTATATTTGGTGTGGAATTAAGAAGCATTCTGTTTTTTCAGTTTCTGACATTTCTGTAGTTTCAAATAGTTGTGAGAAAAACTTCAGAATTGATCTCATAGTGTATCTTATCTACAGTCTCCCATTACATTATTGAGTGCTCAGAAATGCTGTGTGACTTACAGGGAGACCTTGACCTTGCTGATTACATGAAAGACCGCGGATTCCCCAAGAACCTCGAGTCCATTATGTTTGGCCGTGCCTTGCAAGCAGAATCTATTGAGCGTAGTGCATTGATCATCAAACAGATAATGCGTCAAATCATCACGTGCCTAAAGAAGATCCACGATAATGGCATTGTTCATCGTGATGTGAAGCCTTCCAACTTAGTGGTTACAAAGAAGGGGAAGATCAAGCTCATAGATTTTGGAGCAGCAACAGATCTTCGAATTGGGAAAAACTATGTTCCTAATAGAGGACTACTTGATCCTGATTACTGCCCTCCCGAGCTCTATGTAATGCCTGAGGAAACTCCTAATCCACCACCTGAGCCAGTTGCTGCCTTGCTTTCTCCTCTTCTATGGCAGGTATCGAGAGGACATAGTTTTTGCATATGCATTGCTTTATAGTTGATACTTTTATGAAATGTTGATGATGTGGATATTTACATGCTGGCAGTTAAACAGTCCTGATCTTTTCGACATGTATTCTGCTGGAATTGTGCTCATGCAAATGGCGATACCAAGCTTAAGGTCCACATCGGGCTTAAAGAATTTCAACCTAGAGCTGAAAGCAGCTGATTATGACTTGAAGCTATGGCGTGAGAAAACAAGGTCACGGCCTGATCTTAGCATTCTTGATCTTGATTCGGGTCGAGGATGGGATTTGGCTACAAAACTGATCTCGCAGAGAGGCTTCTTGAGAAGAGGGCGTTTATCTGCAGCAGCAGCACTGAGGCATCCCTATTTTTTGTTAGGTGGAGATCAAGCTGCTGCAGTTCTTTCAAAACTTTCCAGATAAAGTAAGTTTTCATTTCACTTCTATCTGTTGCTTTAGTAACCTGACATTTAGCTGATTTTCTGCTGCTGTTGCTTATAAAGGGTAAGAGGAGAAGCAAGTTCGGTTTCTGGTGAGAGTTTGAAGTTAGCAACTTAGCAGCAGAACTATTCCTGGATGAGGTACAAAATGCTGTTTTTATTGGCAATTTTCGTTTTGTGGCACGTCATTTTGACTGGAATGTCCATTATAGGCGCCCGTGCCTTCTGTTCAACACCCTTATCATTATCCCTGTCAGTATAGATGACCTCACAAATGTACTTCAGATATATATACCTGTATAGAAAAACCACTGAGATCATGCATTCAGAGCAAAGCTTATTGACTGTTTTGCGAATCCTCCATTAATATATCTATACAGTCTTTCATATGACTTTATGTTAAGCTCATGGTAACAATCATTTCTGATGTTATGCAATAAAACCTAGCTAGCAGAGTTTGATGATAGTACATGTGAATGCATCATAATATAAGTTAGAGTTCATCATGGTTGAGAAAGGTGTCTAAGTCCAGGTGGTGCTTCTTCTTGCATCCCCAATGGCATCTCCAAGAACATAGGGAGTTGAAGGTCTTGAGCCTTGTAGAGTGAAGGGAGATGAGTTTTTGTGTTGATGGAGACTTTGAGAGCACGAGAGCGTAGCCATCATCCATGTAATCCGTCCCTTCGGGGAACAACTGCCACAGCAGGCTACCGGCCCCACTTCCACCCTTCCTCGTAGAGTTCAGCAATGTCTTGAAAACAGTATTCAGGAGGTTATCCCGGTATGTGGCGTTGTAGTTTGGATCTTTTGTATTTACACCAAACTCTGAGAATAGGACAGGCATGTTGAGGAAATTTTCTGCATCATCGATGTGTGCTTGCATCCATGACTTGGTGAATTCCACATGAGCATCAGAAATGGATGGCGAAATCCTTCAAGAAAGAAGTTGTTTTTCCGGATTTAAGAAAGATAAATCAGTATATAGAGCACTTTAGGTGTAATGCTCTGACAGTTTCACTCATGAAATGGTCGTTTTTCACGTGTAGAGCTATGATGAGCGTTACATCTAAAGTGTTGCAGAAGATATGAGTATACTTACCAACTGTCGGGATACATATGCACAGAAGCAAAATCGACACCTAGAATTTGATGGTTCCTGATAAAATCGGTGCCAACTTGCTGAGCATAGGTATTAGGGTTGAACTGAACCCTGTTTAGGGTGGATGGACCATAGAAACCTTCAGTTCCAATCTCCAACAAGTGCTTTGGATCAATGCTCTTAACATAAACAGCCATTTCTTCAACCCAAGCCTACCAAAATATGACCAAAAACCATTGTTCAATCATCCTAACATTAGACCATGAACATGTTTTTGCTAGGTCAAGATGGGAGGATATATACTTACCTGGAGTTTATCTCCAGTGGGATCAGAATCGCATCTTGGCTCGTTCATGAGCTCCCACGCGAATATGGTTGGGTCGTCCTTGTAGGTTGTGTTGGTGACAGTGTTTACTCTATTCAGAACCGTCTTTCATTCGTTTACACAGAGGAAAAAGTTAGGATTGATTATCATGAGATTAAGATTGCTTTGTAGGGATTAAGGTACCTTGAGATGAGCCTTGTAGTAGGATTTCAGAGTTGGATGAGAGAAGAAGTCATCATCAGAAGTTAGGTTTAGGCCAGCATCTTTACCCCATTTCACATACTGTTTTTTGCCACCATAATCTTCCCAGTTGTTGACCAGTGACAATATAAGCCTGATCTTGTACTTTTTGGCTTCACTCACCACAAAATCCAATGCCTGAAAAGAAACTTAAAATATCAGGACAAAGATACAATATCATTTTTATTTTTATATACTACTCATTTCATCGCGTAAAAAGAGTCCACTTTCGATATGACATCAATTTTCTCAACTCCTATCATACATTCACTTATTGAAAAACCAGACAGGGATTTCTGCAGAAACAAAATAAGATAACATAAACAGACATTATGTTATAAAAAGCAAGAGACTAAGCACCTGAAAAACTTGTTCATCATAAACAGATGGAGATTGCTGCAGAGCGCGCCACTGGCCATCGTTGAATGCCCAGGTCCTGCACACGGTTAGGCCATTAGCCGACGCCTGTTGGAACAACTCGGTAACCTTTCCTCGGGTGGACTGATCGGCTGCAAAAACCATGAGCCAGTAGGTATTGAATCCATTCACATAGAAAGGCTGGCCATTCACAGTGAACTGGTTTCCGTTCCTCTGCACCATGGTCCAATCTTCTTCGGCACGCATGGCTCCCATGTATTCATCCTCCAAAAACGCAGAACAAGAGTGAATGATCATTATAAGTAGGATGAAACATTGCAATAAACATGGTGCTCTGATCAGCCTATTGGCCGCATCCATATTTCTTGATCGATACAATGTTCGCGATATGCCGGTTGTTACATATACATACATATATATATGGATTCAAGCGAAAACGATGGTTTACGCTGAAAATGAAAAGAAGTAGCTGCCTGATTAAGGCATACTCCAAGTGTAAGCTTGCATTGTAAAGCTAAAGAGGAGTGTTTGAGAGGGATCCCTCATCTTTTTACCTTCAAAGCAAAGATTGTAGCTAGTGATCATGATTGATCAATGCACTCAGACACAAAATTGTAATTGAGCCTTCTAATCTGGACAACTACAAACACTAATCAAAGTTGATCTAAACTTTTATTTTTTCCGGTTTAGATCAGTTCAATAAATATTAAACTTTTATTTAATATGCAAATTTTTATTTCCATTCATATAAGTTTAATTCAATTCAAGTTCAGATGTGAAGAGAATATGTTCTTATCTAATTGTGGTCATGACATTGATGATTATTTCTTGACAATAATCCTAAACCTGTTCAGAGGAGTTATGCACCAATAAAATTATCAGTCTTAACATTGATAATTAATTCTTTGACAAACATCATGAAGTGCATATGCATGAAGGATCAATTTTCCCAATTGCGTGTAATTAGATTGGATTTAGAAAAAATAAAATAAAATTACCATCTTCCCTTTCAAATTGCCTATTTGAGGAATGAGTTTCTGAAGAAACATCTGGGCAATAAACCTGCTCAAAAATGCATCATAACAATTATCAAATTAGCTCCTCAATGCATCATAAATTGCATATACTGCATACTTTTTTTCCTACACAATTGTTAATAAAAAACAATTATAAACTCAAACTGGGCTAGTAAAGAATGTAAAATTAATAAAAAAGGACGAGAGATGATCAGGGAAAACATACCTTCTTCTTCAGCTGCCGGACGATCCCAAGGATTTGGCCAGAAGCCAAGAAATTAATATATATTAATATATATATTTTTAAAGGCGGTGTGATCTGCTGATGTTTTAAGTTGTTCTAGAGTATGATGGAAATGTGTTTTGGAGGTGGGTAATCGTTATGAAGCACTTATTTAATCTTGATCAATCAATTTTTATTAAAATATTATTTTTGTTATTCTAAATTCAAATCGGATAAGTCAAACAAAAGATTAGGCTTTTTCAAAAAAACTTTTTAAAAAATTAGGCAATTGACTAAAATATTCATAGAATCAAAATATCACTTTCGCATGGTCATCATCAATTTATAACAATTGAAGATAAGGCTAATTTTTTTTTTTTAAAGAAATTCTTTCATGGTATTGGGAAACGCCCAAAAACGATTACAATGAGTGGAATTGGCATCTAATTCGACTAGTCTATTACAAGAACAACCGAACAAAATGTCAACCAGACTTATAGTAACAAGTCTGTACTATTACAGTTTGAGAGATCCAATAAAAAGTGTAAGGCCCTGTTTACCAGAGCTTATCTGTAGATCAGTTCAGTTCAGTTCAATTCAGTTCAGTTCAGTTTAGTGAAAATGCAATTTGTTGAAATTCAGGTTAATTCAGTCATGCTGATTCCATTTTTCAATACATCAATTTTCACTTCAGTTCAATTCAGTTCAGTTCAGTTCAATTCAATTCAATTCAGTTCAGTTCAGTACATCAAGAAATAAGCTCTAGTAAACAGGGCCTTACCGCCCTCAGGGATATTATCTAATAACTGCTGAAACCACATCTGCTTGGCATAGAGGAGCGTCTTCCGCATCAATCACTTCGCCAATCAGGGATCTACTACAACCGCAACACCACTTGATCCAAAACATGATCAATGTTCTTCAAACTGCAAGCACCTTGAAACCCAGAAATCATGACCGAAAACATGATCTTTATAATCAGATTAGAACAATAGACACAAATCATAAAACACGATCCTTATAATTGGATCGAGAACTAAACTTTAACATAAATCAAGATCTAGTCGAAGAACTTATTATGTGGATTGAAACACACTTATTCAACTGTATTAAAAACAATAAACAGAACAACAATTGCTTCCCCGTCTCCCCATTATGGGAAGACGAGGAAGAAAATTGAAGAAGAAAAGAGGGAGTTTGGAGAGGATTTTGGGAGAGGGGCGGCTAGGTTTTTTGAAGATAAGGTTAAATTTAACACATATACATGATATAAACGTCAATAGATTATTATGGAATATTAATCTAAAACTATAAATATCAATTGCCTAATATTCATACTGTATTGTACGAGACTTTGACATAAGATCGCCGGTGATTGACCTAGTGAATCGTCGCTTTTATCCAATGATGTGTTCAAACACAACGGACTCCGGCTAATCGTCATCTAGCCGCTGCATTCAACCCACCCCCAAAGTACTCTTGCAAAGTTGCAATCGTCGTCGCAGCGGCGATGATGATCGGACAATCATCAATCGCGACTCGAACTTGTTAGTATTAGAATACATATAATATGCACACAAAAAATAATAAATTTTAAAAGTTCGTGTACTTTTATTACAAAATTTTCCCAAGTTTTGACTAAGAAAATATAACCCTTTGATATGTTGTCCCAAGTTTTCCCAAGTTTTATGTGACATTAACCCAATATGCTCTCCTTTGACAAATACCTCGTCCTTTTTTTTCATCTCTCATTGCGAATATCATCTACAACCTCGATACATGCTTGATTATTAGGGACCAACATCCAAAATGATTTTGACTCATTATTTGGAGTTGAAATCAAAGAAGTCGTAAGTACTTTTTCTTGGATATGGTATGTGTGTATCAATAGCTTGATATCTTTCTCCTCATCATCACCATTGTCCTCGTCATCCTCTTCTCCCTCATCCTCCTCCTCCTCCTCCTCCTCATCATCATTATCATCATCCACTATCTAGACTATATTTCCCATCGCGTTTGAATCTGATGAAGCGACTGGGCAAGCCAAACATTTATGTCCATATTGAAAAACGCTACATTTGGACAACTATCTACCATATTCCATGACATGTCAAAGAATTTTAATTTGAAGACCTCAATACTCACTTTTTGTTTCCACTCATGTCAACCAAATATCACGTGTATCACATATGTGTCACCGCAACAAGCCACCCATGCCTTAAAGCTCTAAAGCACGAATCAACAACATTAGGGCGCAAGTTTATTGGAAAACTAAGATCCGGTCTTATGATAAGTCTTTTCGGTTCTTAGTCTCAATCTTGGCCACCACACTAGACTTAGAAATCATAAACATCTTATCATCATCACATACAATATGCCAAATAAACTCATTACTTGGACTACCATCTTTAAACTTCATAAGGTATTTTTGGTAGTCCCCGAATGTCCATCCTCTTCACTAACTATATCACAATACAAAATGCAACATGACATCAAGAACGAGTGAAACCATGCAGTCGAGATCATCAATAGATTATGTCAGTATAACATAATTGATATTATACCTTGACATCTCTACAGATGGTAGATCGATTGATTGTAGAGTGACAACATTCCATAGGCACAAATCACTACCATTCATCGATATTAGTTGACATTATGACTTACATGTTAGTCATCGGTGCATGAGGCCCATGAAAAGCCTATACAACAAGTAAAAAATGCATCATAACAGTTATCAAATTAGCTCCTCAATGCATCACAAATTGCATATAGTTCATATTATTTTTACAATAATTGTTAATAAAAAACATTCCCTAACTCAAGTTGGCCTAGTAAAAGGAAGAAAAATTAATAATAAAGGATGAAGAGAGATAAAGGACAACATACCTTCTTCTTCAACTACCGGATGATCCCAAAGATTTGGCCAAAAGCCAAGAAATTAATACTCCTTCTGTCCCAAACTATACTTTAGTTCACTATTTTTACACCACCTAACACACAAGTTTGACCATAAATTGTTTTAATTATAGATATTAGCGGCATATAAAAATTTGATATCTGAATACTATATGTTGCACTCAAAGTGTGAAGAATAGTCTTGGAAGGAGGGAGTATGATGGAAAAAAAAATTACATAAAAAAAAATGATGGAAATGTGTTTTGGAGTTAAGTAACCGTTGTGCAACACTTATTTAATGATGATCAGTCAATTTTTATTAAAATAAATTTTTTGTTATTCTAAATTCACATCGTATAAGGCAAACAAAAGATTAAACGATTCACTAAATAGTCATAAAATCAAATTATCATTTTCACCATAGTCATCATCAATTTCTAACAATTGACAATAAGGTTAAATTTAACAAATAAATACATAAAATAAACGTTAATAAATTATCAAGGAATATTAACATCAAATTATAAATATCAATTGCCTAATATTCATGCTGCTTTGTATGAGACTTTGTCATATGATGATGCTGGGATCTCCACCATTTGTGTTGGAGATGCGGGAGGTGAGGTAGGTGTCGTCGACATTAAGGTTGAGGTCTTTGGAAGTGATATTCAGTGCTTTTTTCGGGGGTCACCAGCGTTGAGATTGGTGGTGAGGTGGCATGTAGGTAGTGGATGATGGTTGCAACAAGGTAAAAGAGTATCTGAGAAAATTTGGCTGATTATGCACACAAAATAGTTGTTTATAATTTGTATGTTAGAATAAATATAATATGCACACAAAAATTAATAAATTTTAAAAGTTCATGTACCTTTATTCCAAAATTTCCACAACTTTTAATAAGAAAATTAAAATACCCTTTATTAATAGCATAAAATTATATATTAGCATAAGTCATATGCTAATTAAAGTGTGGAGATACTAGCTAGCAATTAGTAATGGATTCTTGCTCTCCCCATTCCAGCTTGGATGAATCCAACAACTATACATTTGCTCCTTTAATCCATCACAATCACTCATTACCGAATCTTGGCCATCACTTATGTGGAATTTTTGTGTGTTGAAAGAGTAATAAACTATCGAGTCTTGGTAAAATCTTGAGAAGTATATTCTATTACCGGCTTGAGGTAATTGAGGTTTTGAGGTAGTACTTGAAACATACGACAAATATAAGTTGTTGCTCTTCAGCTCCTTCACCTCATCCCAAATCATGTGTGATCTATTAAACTTAAAAGCTCTCAACCATTTCCACTTCTTGCCTATATAGATAGAGAGCAGTTCTTCATCACATTCTGCCAAGAAATATTGTTCGTACGATGATTTGATGCAAGGTTCCTCCAAGGTATGCATTCGTAACGTGTAGTCTACTTTTGAAAAATATGCTATGTTTCCCTTCCCAACTATAAAATAATAAATTCCACCAACAAAAACGGCATTCACATTAGACTGTTGCACCTTGAATTTGTCATTATCGTACTCTACCACCAATGCTTCTAATTCCCATTCCCGATCACTCTTTTTAATGTTAGATTCATTTCCAACAGATGATACTACAGGTGCCAAAGTACAAAATGTTGGATTCAAATCAACTGAAATCCCAACGACTTCCGAGCAGCCCAAGAAGAAATGTGTAGCATGCTTATCGAGTTTGGATAAGTGGATCGTAGACTTTGTCACGGGGTTATAGAAAAACAAGTTAAGCTCTCCAAAAATATTAGAAGGACTAGACATTAACAACCATCCATTTGCAGAACAACAAATTCTTGAATTTTCTTCAAACGTTTCAGATGCTCTCACATAAAACTTGTTACGCAGAATCGGATCTACCATTGAAAACACACATTTTCCAACCTGCAGGGATATACAAGAAATCAACCACGGAGACGGAATACTATCATTTATGGATGTTTTTATATTTTTCCACTCTTTAGCGGAAAAGGCATTACGAAACGACCTACTAGTGGCTCGAAAATTCATGTAATCTGACGGGTTGATCAAAAATGATAGTATGGTTTTCAAAATTTCTATCGGAAGGTCATCTAACAATTTGGAAAATTTCTTCTCATCATCCTCATAAGTTTTGTGTGCCACCATTAATCCAGTATGCTCTCCTTTGACAAATAACTCAACCTTTTTTCTAGCTCTCTCATTGTGATTATCATCCACAACCTCGATACATGCTTGATTATTAGGGACCAACATCCAAAATGATATTGACTCATTATTTGGAGGAGAAATCAAAGAAGTCGTAAGTGTTTTTTCTTGGATATGGTATATGTGTAGCAATAACTTGATATCTTTCTTCTCATCGTCACCATATTTCTCGTCATCTTCTCCTTCCCCCTCCGTCTCCTCCTCCTCATCATCACCATCATCATCATCATTCACTATGTAAACTCTATTTCCCACCGTGCTTGAATCTGCTGAAGCGACCGAGCAAGCTAAACATTGTCGGTCATTAACGAAAAACGCTATATTTGGACAACTATCTACCATATTCCACGACATGTCGGAGAATTCTAATTTGAAGAGTTCAATACTCACTTTTTGCTTCCAGTCATGTCCACCTAATATCATGTGTATCACATATATGTCTCCACAACAAGCCACCCAATGCCTTATAGCTCCAAAGCATGGACCAACAACATAAGGGCGCAAGGTTGGAAAACTAAGATCCGGTCTTATGATAAGTCTTTTTGGTTTCTTAGTCTCAATCTTGGCCAACACATTATACCGAGAAATCATGAATATTTTATCATCACATACAATGTGCCAAGCAAACTCATCACTTGAACTATCATCGCTACAGTTTATAAGGTCTTCTCGGTAGTCCCTGAATGTCCAAAAATCCTCTTCACTAACTATATCATAATACAAAATTCCAATAGGATCATCAAGAACTAGTAAAACCACACAGTCGAGATCATCAAGAGATTTTGTCAACAAAACATAATTGATATTATAATCTGTCATATCTACGGATGGTAGGTTGATTGATTGTAGAGTGAAAACATTCCATAGGCACAGGTCACTATATGATTTTGAATCCTCCATTTTAGCTAAGAGAAACCATCCATCGATATTAGTTGGCATTATGACTGACACGTTAGTCATCAATTCAGTGGTTGATCTCTTGTAACCATTTGTTTTCTGTTCACGTATCACATCGCAGAACACCTGATGTTCAAGTTTTTCCCCACTGAGGAATACTAGCCAAGGGTATGAGTTACCACCTAATGAAGCATCTCTTCCATTTTCCATCTTCTCGTTATTTTTAAACACATTATTCTCTATCCATCATAAACCTTTATATATATACTATGAGCCTCGTATAATTCCGAATACCATAGTCTTTAGGATTCGAAATAATCCCAAACCCGAAAGGATTGGGAAGTGCAAAATTTGGTGATGTCAGTCTTTAGGATTCGAAACAATCCCAAACCTAAAAGGATTAAGAACTACAAATCATGGTTGCTAAGAAATTTCTAAAAGGTGATGTTCAATATAATTCTGAATACCGTAGTCTTTAGGATTCGAAATAATTTCAAACCCGAAAGGAGGCGGAACCATAAATTAAAATTAGGAGGACCATAAATGAATATAAAAGAATTATATGTCTTATTTTGTAGCAATGAATCGCCTTTCCCGTGAGAAATACTGCAGCAGATGAGATGGAAAGAAGAACATCTGTAATCGAAACAGAATCAGGATACAAGTCATTCTGCCTCATTTGAGGAATCAAACTGATGGACACGGTCATTCTGGAAGTAGCATGATATCAAAGAGTTCCAAACAACCAAATTCTTGTGCAAAATCTCAGAAAACACAAGTGCAATAAGAACCTTAGCTAGCTACATTTGGAGTAAGTGTCCATAAGGGAGGCATCAATGATGCGGGGCGAACTGATCATTGAATGAGACCTCGGATAATGAGCGTTTTCGAGGGTTTACGTTTGCTCGTGGTAGTTGCTTAAAGGTTGTCGGGGCTTGGAAAAAATGGGACATGTTCATTCGAGCCTGCAAAACAAGCCCCGGAGCCACCCTAGGGTAGCAGCTCCGGTGTGATGATGAGATTTCTTGTATTGAAAGGGGGGGATAAAACTCTAATAGCAAAAACTACAATTAAAGAACTTACCTGGAGATTTCCTCTTGAATTTATAGGCGCCTTGGTCCTGGTCCTGTACCTCATCATCATGCGTCACCTTCTTGTACTATCGAGGAGTCCCAGCCACGTGAATGTACTTGCCGACCCCTTCCAATTACCAGGAAATTATGTGACTCAGAAATTACCAGGAAGGTCACTTCCAATTCGAGTCACTAGTATTATCAATCAGATTGCAATCCTCTCTTGATGGCAACCCCATGGATACACAAACCAAGATCCATATTCCCGTCCTTGTTAGCACGACCAATGGCCCGCCTCTGAATTTGGGAACTGCAAAACTTGGTTGATTAAGCCCGAGGAGGTGAATACCTTGAGGATGCACTTCCGGTCAACAATATCTAGGAGAGCGAGCTTGCAAGCCAGAGGAAGAAGACTCCATCGGAGATTATCGGCGTCGGGGATGGAGGTGTTCAGTGAGACGCAGTTCCCCGATCCAATCGCCGACCGAGGCTTTTCCTCTGGCGAAATATGAAAATGTAGCTGTCGCCCTCTCCCAGTCATTGTCGCGTCCCCGTCTTCCAGTCGCCGTACCTTTCTACGACAAATAAATCAGAAGGTTCCTGACAGCGGTTGATGCCGATGATCTGCTCTGTAATCTCCACCACAATCGGCTATGTAATTCATGTCGCCCTGCAATATCCGCCGCGATTCACCGGGGATTGGAGGACCACAAAATCAACAACGGTTGCAGGAGTTTCTGAAAATAGGGGTCGATTTGGGGGGAGAAATGGGTTTTCTGTGGATGGGGGTTGGTTATATATGGCGCGTGTTACCACACGCCGGATTGAAAGGCTGGTTGGGTCGATCCGCAAGTTTTGACTCTATTTTCTCTATATTTGAAGTCCAGTCTCTAGTCACTATATAGTGACGGTTACTTCCAAAACTTATTCTTAACTAAATAAAAAAGTCACAAGATAAAATTTAAAGATTTATTTTTATATAGTGAACTTGTACAATTACAAATGGGTATTCTTAAAATGTTAGTTTGTTCGTTCCTTAAAAAATTAGCCATTAAATTTGATTTGAGATAGTCTCATATGAAATTACCTTAGGATAGCACCACTCTTTACTTTAAATTTCTATGAAGTTGGTTGATTTGTTTGTTTTATTAGTCTCTTATTATAATACTTTTAATTTTAATAAAAAATTTATTTAAATATTGTATATATATATAGTTAGCTCAAGTGTTTGTGTTATTGTTTCAAATTTATTGTACTTTCCTATACGAGAACGTCTCATATAAGGTCCTCTTACGGTAAGGGCAGACAACATTCTAAAAGATTGAAGTTTATCATATACAATTATTTTAATTATTTGGGCTATAAAACATAAAAGATCAAGGAATAAAGTAAAAATATATCGCCCAAGATGTGAAAGATCAAAGCAAACAAAAACATCAGCCCTAAAACATAAAACATCAAACCAAATAAAAAATCAAACCAAAAAAAGATCAAACTCAAGTAAGTATAAAAATATCAGGCTCAAATAGAAATAACTCAAATAATTAAAATAATTGTTTAGTAACTCCAATCTTGTAGAAAATGGTATACTTTTGGGTTACCTTTAACGTAAGGTGCCCTTATTTGAAATTTTATCCTTATTCTAAGCTATTTTCAAAATGTGATGTTCGGTAAGTTATGAATATGAACACCGTTACTTTTTCTTTTAAAATAATCTGAGCTTTAGGCGTTATTTGCTAGAACATTTTTGTAGGTGAGAAATTCTCCTATGAGGCAGGACCTAATTTGGCTCATAAAATAAGAGTAAGGGTATGACAAAATACATTTTTAAAAGTTTTGGGGTCAAAAAAAATAATTTATTTATTTTTGGGTCCACAGTATAAGAGAAAATAAATTGCATGGACTAAGTTGCAAACAATACTTTCTATTTCTTCCAATTGCCCCTTTCTTCTCCAATATGCCTTCCACCTCACCGGACCACCACCAAACTAGCGTCGAACTGCCACCGGACCACTGTGCCGCCGCCAAACCACCAATGGGCCACCGCCGAGCCGTTGCCCCACTCGGTCAATACTAGTCAAACTACATGTGTGGCGCCACGTCATCTAACCTGCCACATCATCAAATCTCATCAATATGGGTATAAACATCACTACACAAACCTCACTAAAAACGTACACAACATCATCCGTGTCAAAACCTCATCAATTAAATCACAAACCTCAAACCTGAAACCTCATCGATTAAAGTACAAACCTCAAACCCCATCGATGAGATCTCATCAATTAAAGCACAAACTTCAAACCCCGTCGATGAGGCCTCATCAATTAAAACAGAAATCTCATCAATTAAACCACAAAGCACAAACCTCAAACCTAAAACCTCATTGATTAAAGCACAAACCTCAAACATAAAACCTAAACCTCAAACCTCATCAATTTAAGCACAAAACTCATCGATTAAAACAACAAACCTCAACGATTAAATACACAAACCTCACCGATTAAAGCACAAACCTCATCGTTAAAGTACAAACCTCAAATATCACCGATTAAAAGCACAAAACTCATTGATTAAAGCACAAATTTCAACGATTAAAAGCACAAACCTCATCGATTAAAAGCACAAACCTCACTGAATAATCTCTGCCGCTACCAAACAACCACCACGGAAACCGCGGCCTCGCGATCTCGATCTCCGCATCTGTTCGCCTTGATCTCTATGCCTAGCGATCTCTGGCGTCTCCCCCTTGCGATCTCGTGGTCACCGTCGTGCGCGTGGCGGAAAGTTGCAGAACGCTTGTCGGTGCCGAAAATTGCAGGCGGAGGAGCCGCGGAAATTGCAGGCGGTTACCCGGCGGAGGAGCCGAGGAAATTGCAGGCGGAGCCAACAAGACGAAGAATGGGAAAATTAGAATAGAAATTAGGAAAAGGGGATTATAAAGGGGGAGAAAAGTTATAAAGTTGCAGAACGGTCCCTAGAGTTTCGGCATATCAAACAAAAAGCCCCATGCATCCTAACAACAAATTAATTGCAGCTCAATCCCTGCCTCTTGGGTGAGGCTGCCTCACCCAAGAATTAGTCTTTGTAGATCAATTCAATTCACTTTAGTTTGGTTATTTATTTTTATTTTTTTCAGTTTAGTTTAATATATTTAAAAATTTTCGTTAAATGTTACTTTTTACTAGATTACAATGATATATGATAAATTTTAAAATTATTTCAGAGTTCAATAAATTATATTTTAATTTATTTCAGTTCAGTTCAGCAAGAAATAATGTCGACTTCTTAATATGTTTCGGTAATATTTTCATCGGACGCAATTTAAACAAATGTTTGGCGTATTGTTTGTTTTGATACTTGGTATAAGGAAAACAATGAAGGTAAATGCAAGTAAATTTCAATTTTACCGTTGTTGTAGTTACGCTTACGCAGTCACAAGTTGCATGAAATGTTTAACATTTATTTATAGAATCATTTTAATGTTAGCCTCGTTATATTTTTGTTATTTATAAGAAAATAGTTATTTAAACATATAATTATAAACGTCTAGTTTAAGATGTATTATGAATTCATATTTATAATTTGATAATGACAATATTAAGTAGAAATTTATAATGTAAATCACAGGTAAAAACCGCACAAACGAAAATGAAGTGTTTGAATCGCATGCAATTTGTTTAAATTTTATTGGTGTTTGTTTGTTTCCAGACCGCTGCGACAACACCACATGAACATATTTCATATTTCTTGTTTTGTACTTTAGCTAGTTGTGCTATTTTGAAGATTTATACAGTGAATGCTTCACACGTTTTACAGAACTGTACAAATTTCAGTCTTGTGATCTGTGATCTTATACAAGTGCTCAAAATTAATTTGCTTTGTCTTCACATTCTCTGCATATGATAAGGATCCACATTTCATGTACATCTGAATGTCCATCTTGAGAAATCTTGCAGCCGATGAGATGGAAAGAAGAGCAGCTGCAATCGAAACAGAATCAGGATACAAGCCATATATCCTGCTTCATTTGAGGAATCAATCAGACAGATTGACAGTAGCACGAAATGAAAGAGTTCCAAACAACCAAATTCTTTGTGCAAAATCTCAGAAAACACAAATGCAATCTTGAAAAACTCTTTACTCTGTATCAATTCCCATGCTAATAGCCAAATCCTACGTTGATCATTCAAGTCATATTGAAGTGACTCATTTTGCAGCAACTCCTTATGCAGATGATGGACTCCCACTTCAAAATCGGTGCCTAAGCTTGAATTTAACCAGTATGCAAAGGAATTTCATTGAATTTGCAACCCTTGAACCATACAAATAAGGACAAATGCAGCAACGTACCCGAAATGACGTATTAGAGCTGAACTTTTCCATGGAATGAGCCATTGCAGAACTCTTCAGTGGTATTGTAGCTCCATGGTGCATATAAGTATCACCACGCAGTATGACTTCAAGATATATCATGATAATCACCATTACAAGCCATGTAGAAACTTTCATTTGGCTCCAGTAATTTCATATCATGCAGATCAAGTTCAGAATGGTTTCATTAGCAAGATTAGCAAGTTTAGAATGATTAAACTTTCATTTAGCAAGATTCTTGAGTAATGGTTGCATTTTCTGGAGTAATGACTGCACTTTCTTGAGTAGTGGCTCTGCTGAGCTCAGAATACCACTTTCTTGAGAGATCAGTTCCGATATAAGCAATGCTGCCCATAAAACACTCTTTCCAGTTGTAGCTTTATAGAATCATCACACATTCTAATAAATTCATCATCACCCATCAGTTCATTCCTATACTGGTCAAAGCTGCAAAACTCCATGGCTTCCAAAGAGAAAATGCAACAACTAAGGAAGAATTCTGTAGCATCATATTTCTGGGAAGCAGCTAAAAGGAACCTGAATATCAGCTCAGAAAAATTCACAAATATTTCTGCAACTATGACCTTAGTTCTGTCCAATATGGCAGCTCTTCGCGCTTCTTCATAATGACAAATCCAATTTGAATTGATATACAACCCCCTTATTTCCAAGCTTGACCTCAAGCTTGATATAGCAGAAAATGATATGAGATCCGGGGTGCACCACCACCTAAGCCTAGTCTGCAACAAGCCTTTGCATTCTGTTTGTTCTTGTTTGCTCCGGGTCTGCATATTCTGAGCTGCATTGTAGAAAATCCGCAAAGTCCAAGAAAATCTGCATTGTACAAGAATCGCGGTTCCCGTGCTCCCATAGCCTGTTTTGGGAGAGGAGCAGTAGCCAGAGAAATCTAAAATGAGACAAATTGGCGTGCTGCCTCCACTGTACACCAACCAGTTCACCAATATATGCAACACGTAGACATTAGAAAGCAACTGCAGTTCAGTTCCACTAACAACACCATTCCAAAATTCTAAAGGGACTTTGAATTTCCAGCAATAATCTTTATATACTAGTACCCTGATACAGCCTAGTTTATTAGGCAAATGGAGTAGTTCACCATCAATAAAACTTGCTAAATCATTCTTACTGATTCCAGGATCAAAACACCTCACCTTATAAACGAATGTACTATCATTACCACTCATTTCAATACTCTTAACTTCAGCCCTTTCGCACATACCCCCCATCAATTCTCACATCGACAACTACCACTGAGCTGTGCGAATCGTTCGAGTAATTCACTTCCTCATCAAATAAAACCAGAAGATACTCTAATATTCCCGGGTCGTAGCACATAACAGAACCAACACCCCCATGAGAGTTATCCTTTGAAGAAAATATCATCACAGACTCATCACCATCATCCCAACACACCTTATAACTATATCACAGATTCATTATCATCATACTTCAAATCAGATTCAGAAGGAGTTGTATAACCTCTAGTCTCTCTAACAGTCACAAAAGCATCAGAGAATTTTGAACTTTTCGTAACTACAACATCACCAGTTACAACTGCATTATTACCTTCTTCATCTACTGACTCATCAAAATATTTAGGCCATTCAGACTCCACAGACTCATCAAAATCTTTAGCATATAACGGTGAACCAGTTTCAGAACTAACCTCCTCTGATGATTTTGTCAGCTGAAACTGTTCCCTGTCACCGATGCTCAACTCTTCTCTCAACTCACTCCTTGCCTCGAACTGGCCAGATTCCCCTCTCTCAAACTCTGGAGTTTTCCCTCGCATAAATGACACAGTCATTTCATTGATCTGATCTCGGAATTTCTTAAGCCTCTCTTGGAAGCGCCACTCGCTAATCCGGCGCCTGAGAAAGTTCTCGATAAACTGAACTAAAGTTTCACGATAAACTCCCTGTTGATAGTCCCAAAATGTGTCTGGCTTCTTCGCTGGGGTTTCTCCTCTAAAATTCGCCATTGGAACTCCGTAGCTACGCCCATTCGAACTCCAAACTGTACTCTCTGATTCAATTCCTAAATCACCGTCGTAGAAGTCCAACGACTGGACTTCCTCCTCACACCAATACTGCTCAAAATCATCGTACTCCCAATCAACATTCTTCTCGCCGAGGGGCGCCTGAGAATCGGGAATTGAATTTAGCATCGGGGACTGCCCGTTCTTCTCCCCCCTCAGTTCGTTGGATCGTCATACACCAGAAGAAGTCTCCGAGAATGTTCTTCACTACCAGTGATATTTGATTTACAATTTTAGATAATCCTCCACAGAATGGGAATCTTAGCTAATAAAGGAAACTCAGCTGGTCTAACCACCACAGTCAAGAACCGGTCAATGAACCGCTACCATAATGCCATTGCTGCTCTATTTTCAAATCACAACAGTTTTCTGATGGGGCACAAACAGAAGCCCGGATTTGGTTTTGGTTAGTGGGCCTCGGTCCATGAGGCCCACGACGGCATTATAAAACAGACCAACTTTTGTGTCACGAGAAAACAGAGCATCTTTCCAATCGTAAAACAGAGCTTTCTCTTTCCGACGACCAGCAGCATGGCGGGCAAGAACAAGAAGGGAGGTTTCACCACCAAGAAAGAGGGCTCGGGATTCTGGTGCCCATGTGGTAAGAGTGGATTCAAGACCTTTGAGGAGATGCGCAACTGTAAGCACGGCGGAGAGAAGACGGTGAAGACCAACACCACCACCGGAATCATCAAAGCCCGTAAGTACAGATCATGCGCAACTTCGTGATTGTTCAAATTTTGAATTCTTGATCCTCACCCTGTGTTTTTTTGCAGAGTATGAAGTGAAGAAAAAGAACAAGAAGTAGGATTGGAGCTTGGATTGGAAGAAAAATGAAGATTTTTCCATGATCTTCATGTAGTACTTTCTTTCTCTTATGTTTGAATGATGGTTAATTTCTGGATATTTACCTTTTGGATGATGTATTATTACCTATCATTTCTGGATATTTACCTTTTGGATGATGTTTTATTTACTATGATGTTTGGATGATCGATGTGTTATTTACGTATGAGTGTTATTTCATTTGACTTGGCATTTATTCTCCCAAATGCAAAGATTCACAGGTAGATCATGTTCCCAAATTACTGCAAATAAGAAAAGAAAAGTTCATTGTCTTCTAGCCTGCATGCATGTGATTTGTACGTAGTACTTGTTTCCTAAATTGAGCAACCAAAATTGCACTTTTTGAAATCCATTTTATTGTTCATCCAAACTAGGAAAGCCTTTGCCTGGAGATTCATGACCATATATTTTTTGTCAGGATACCGTTTTGCTTTTAGATCATGTCTTTTTTACCGCATTATTCAACCTGTAAAGTTTTCATAAAAATGTATGGTAATTATGATATGAAGCTATGCATGCATAGGTTTAGTATGGCGAAATGGTATATAGATATAAAACGTAATTATCATTGTATGCACATATATATAGCTTTAATAGCACTAGAATAATAATGTGATAGTATTACTAGAGTCTTTCAAGAGATCTTGAGATTTAAAGTGATTGAATGTTGAATGCTACCCTGAAACATAGTTAATCATGTGTATTTATTAGAGGTCTCGGAACGACTCGAATCTAACACACCATTTAACACGTAATATGATTGCTACATGAAAAATAAGAGTTGAACTTGATTTGATTCGATCCTATACCAACTTGATAATTTTGATCACGCGAAAAGAGTTAACGTACGTAGTTCTTTCCTAAATTGATGGTAACCAAAACTTGGCACAAATTACGGTCTATCAAACTCAATTAAGATCTATCAAACTAAATTTGTGAACCGTAATTTGCCAAAATTAAGGTCTATCAAACTCAATTACGGTTCCTAAATGAACCGTAATTTTTACCATCCCACCTTGCAACCACTCATTTTTTCCAATCTGAATTGAGACATGTAGCAGTAGCACTCATCCAGTATGTGTAAATTGATTCCGTTTGAAAAAGGACTATCTGTTTGTTGAGTGGGTCCCGCAGTTCTGCAACACACCTGCAGTACTTGCTTCTTTGCTGCACTATCCACCAGCCCACGCCACTTCTTTTTCTTTCTTCATCATTATTACTTTTTGTTTGTATCTGGGGAAATTCTCTGCGCCTTCTCACCAAACCCGGGTTGAAAAAACCCGAAAACCCAAAATCGAATCGAAATTGACTTAATTTGTCCGTGACTTATTTGTTTTGATGTACGAAGCGGTCTTAAAATAATTCAAGAACCATTGTCATAGAAATTGTATACTTGTCAAAGCATATTTATTTGGAGGTGTTTAATCTTCTATTACATTTTACTTCTCAGACAAATTTACAAGAGAGCACTCGTCTCGTCACATATCAAATTGGTACACTATCATAGATATGCTAGTTCGAAACCTACTTTTAAGCCTCTATCATAGATATGCTCAAATGAAAATGAGTTTCAAAACTCCTATTTTTTCTTCTACTCATGTGATTCAGAGTTCAGAGTCACCGGGGCTGTAGAACTCGATCGCGAAATTCCAGCTCTTGGTATCTTTCGGTAGCTGATTGGCTAGAGAAGCAAAACTGAAACTGAAAATTTGAGCCAGCTGAGGTTAAGACTACAAAGATGCAATATCTTTTATATTATTATGACAACCTCAAAACAAAACAAACAAACACACTCAGTGAAAAGGGCAGAAGTAAAACATGACAGAGAAGCACGAACCTGTGCATTCCATCAACTCTGTAGTAAAAATTATGAAGATGAGTTCGCGAGATTCAGCATCGAGATTAAATTTAACCGACACCTCCCACTGATGATTCTCTGGAGATCCTTGACCACCGTAATCTGCATTGAGGATGATGATCTGCAAAAAGGTCACATTTACTGGTGTGAATTGTAGGTGTTAAAGTGCAACTAATGCTTAAACAGGCAAACTACACTGTCTACACAGCTGTGGCATTACATGGATTATGGATTACATGTAAATTTTGGCTCTAGCTTCATCTACACAAAATCTGTAGATTTGGTATAAAAATTCTGGATGAAAATTGAATATAAAGAGGAAATGGCCTCTAAGGTCTGCAGTAACGTGTTCCATGAAAGTATAATAGAAATACTTTTTTAGGACACAATATGAATATGGATATATAAATACACTTACCATGTGATGAATGTTTGAACAGCCACCTAAACCTCTGGAAAGAATTTTGTCAGTTCGATTCAAGTTCATCATATCCTGAAGGCATCAGTCCATAGTAAATAAAATTTCAGCACATTTATTCTACAATCAATCATTTTATGCTCTGCATGAATAAGATAAAATATTGATGCGTCTAATATCACAACTGAATATTTCTTTTGTTACATTAATGAAAGCTAATGCAAAATAACGTACTCATACCATTCACCAAGTTCCAATGTTAATTTAAGATTTTATACTTGATGTCAAAAAAGAAAACTCAAAATAATATTTAAAAAACTATTAGGAAAGTCATCAACAAAATCATTTAATCATTAAACAAACAACTGAGTACCATAAACAATCTCACATACATTTAGTGATGGGCTTCACCTTTCTGATGCAGTGTCTAAATATCTCATTTGCTACCACGTAAGAGTCTAAGAAGACCAATAATCCAAGACCTGTGAACAAAAGAAGAAAAGTATCCCTCAAAAATTACCGAATCTCATACTCTCAAGAAGCCATACGTTTATTGCCATATTGGTTAGTTATGTTGAAAGGTGAACGAGGTGTGGAAGAACATTTTATAAGGAATTCAATTATTGGGGAAAATCATTTGAAGTAAGATCATAATTGAAATAAGATGTAACTTGGTAATGCTTTGCCTCTTAATATCAATACAGCACATACACATGCCAAAAGGTTCTACTGACTAAGTGAGTACAGAAAGTTCACAGAATTATATCCAGAAGGTACCATATCATTCAACTTTGAACCATTGTGCCACATCAACCAAGCGTCCTCTGGTGTAAAAACCGACTACTAACAGCATAATAATTAGTCACCTAACAAACAGAAGATATTAATATTATGCATGGTTCACATATTCTCATACAAAGCCAGATACTTTGGCAAATCAAATGAAATCTACTCCACCAGCCATGATCATCTATCTGGATCATTCTCAACTAGATTTACTAGAATAACTGGAGAATGCACTAACACATAAAGTTTCAGCTATGATTTTAAAAACATGTGCAAACACTTTGATTGGTAGTATGAATTTGGTCCATGGAGGTTAGTAATCAGAAAAGGACCAATCAAGTAGTTTCCACATTTTAAAATATGTGAACCACTAATCTTCACGCATTACTAGTGTTTCATGCTGATGTACATGATGAGAGTTATTTTAAGTCATAGTGATGTACATCATGAGAGTAAATGATACTAGTTGTCATCTTGGATTACACAATGGTATTGTATTATAACAGGTCATCACTCTGTAACTTGATCAAAGAGTAAATATGGAAATACAGAAAAACTCATTGTACATCAAACTGCATATAAATGTTTAAAAAAAAATTAAAAAAATCATATAAATGTTTATGCTCAACTACGCCAATCAACTGGATTGCATTGTAACTCTTTCATGTGTGGAAGGACCTATACGAACTTCAGCAACATTGAGAGAGAGACTGCATATAACTGTAGCCAAAAAAATGGAAAATAACTCTAATGGACATAATTCAAAGATTACCTTATCAACAAAATCATCATCAGAAGCCACTTTGGTGTCCTGTCCACTCATTCCAACATGACATTCATAAATGCGCAAAGACTTGGGATTATGCTTCCATGTATAGGAAAATTCAGGAACCTTCCCAATGGATTGCAAATGCTTTCTTCCCATTTTGCATCTGCAAGGTGAGAGACCTTATTCAGGAACCAATTTGTCATGAAATCTCTAAGTCAAACATATGTTACCTAATTTCTATAACTAAGAATACATTTGAATGATGGGGAGTCAATAAGAGCCTAAGAACACATTTTAAATAAGCATTTCTTCCTCGCATCAGAGCACTAGCACAAGAGATTCCATGTAAAGAAGCTGAGATAATCCAAGGCAATGGGTTAAATTTTCATCACGTAGACAGACGCATTACGTGTCAATTAGACTTAATTCTTCCAAAACTCGAAATGCAATTTACAAACAACAAACTATTACCAAGACAACTAGATAGACATGGTAGCAGCCACATGTACTTGGGATCACATAGGTTGCACAAGCAGGAAGTCGTTCTAGAGGGCCGCATGATATAGTGTTCAAATATAATCTATATTTTATTCCATGAGGGATATCAGGCATATACTTCTCTAACCATGCATTCCTTTCTTTCCGAGTCTCTGACAAGTAAGGAATGGGAGGTTTCTTAGCTTTGACATTTTCATACTATACAAGAGCACTTTCTGTTGGTGACCACCCAACAAGAGCTCAATACCTAGTACCTAAATGTCAACGAGCCGACGTTAAAAAGGAGCAAAAGACACAAAAACTACTACATACAGAAACAAACAACCTGCTCAGCCCACCAGAATTTGGTATTGGAGTGAAAAATTGAAAGGTTATGAATGCATATAAAAATTGTAAAGAAATTATCTTCTTATACACAATGTTAGTCATTCCAAAAGTTCAATCTAGCTTTTTTTTGAACTTTTATTGTCCAACTAATACCTGTAGGCTGAATGCATAATTTTATATCTCAAAAACATATTCCACGGAAACACTAAATACACCAAAATTCTAATACTAACCCAGCAGCCATATCCTGTAAATTATCCTGAATTTTAAATAATTTCTCCATCAAGTCTTTTATACCGGCAAAAAACCTTGATCATCAGATATTTCCCCTAAACATTCTAAATTATGAAAAGTAACCCAAAAAAACTCACCTTTGGCGCAGAAGCATATTGAATGGAAATCTTGTGTTTGGACGAAAACCCAACAGGTGGTGCCCATATTCCGGGACTGGGTTTACTTTACTGTCGGGAAGGTGAAATCGTTGGAGTATTTTGCAGTGATGTTGTCGAAGATTTCAATGGGGTTTTGACATGGAGTTGTGCTGAGCGGGAAGGAGTAGAGTTTTAACTTTTTGAGACTGTATTTTGGAACTAATTATATTTGAGGACCCCCAAGGAAGTATCTCTTTGCGAAAAAACTTGTATTGAGGACCCAAATAAACAATAATATTTTTTTATTATTATTTGAAAAGAAAGGCGGGTTATCATTTCAAATTCCTGGAATTCGTCCAGAATCGTTTGATACAAGGAAAGGGGGTGGTGAATCCCAAAAAACAAAGGGGCTAGCATTAGTTTTAGCTGATTGGGTTAATATATGTGCTGAAGAATTCTCAGTACAGGGAATCCAGTAAAGAGATTGCAAATCATGTGAGCGCAGTAAAGCTCAAAGAGGAATGAGCATTCACTGTTTCTGCTTGATTTTTTAGTCAGTTTGTTTGACCTTTCAATCAATGTCCTTGAGTATTTTTGTTTTGCCTTTATTTTTCTAGTTAATTTGATCTTTCGTTCAATTTGCTTGATCTTTCGGTCAATTTTCTTGATCATTGCATTGGTCAATTTTACCAACGACAAATTCAATCAAGAAAATCGGCGACCAACGACAAATTCAATCAATAGCAGTCTCATATGATCTTTGGTCTCATTTGAGACAGGTCTCAAATGAGAATTTGCCAAGCTGAAATATATTCCACAACCTGTGCTATCTCCATATGGCATTCAATGTCACCTCGGATCATCAGAATTAAATCCAAACAGTCTCCCACGATAATGGTAGAGAAAGACAACATTGTAGCTAAATGAATTGCTTCCTTCGCTGCCAAGGCCTCTCCCAAGATCGAAAAGTGCACATTAGGAACCTGTTTTGCTTCTCCCCTTATGTAGCAACCAGCCCCATCACAAACAACTGTTTCAAGACCCGCAGTTCCGATTGCTATCAGGCCAGAGTCAAAAAATATCCTCGCTCCTCCCGCGGGAGACTATAAAATGAATGAATCCTTCAAAGCAGTTGAGATACGCTCCGACCACTGATTTGCTTGATGAAAACTAGACAACGAGTTAGCGACAGATCCCGCCAACACGCTGCTACAGAGGAGTTTATTTTCAAAAAGTTTACTATTTCGCAGCGCCCAAATCCCGTCGCAAATCTTCAAAAACATCTCTGATGTCTGCGCATCGTTATCAAGAATAAATTGGCGAAACCATAGCTCGTCGCGCTGTCTTTGAGAGGCCAAAATTTTCCCGCTAAAACACGTCAACCTGTAAACTTTCTGAGCGTACAAACACTGGAAAAAAATGGGAAGTCAGTTCACCGTAGACATTACAGAACGGGCACGTAGCAGAAACTCACATTGTTCTTCGACGGAGATTCTCAGTCGTCGGGAGGCTATCTGTGGCGAATCTCCATGCGAAGTGATGTGCACGGCTCGGAACTTTCAGATTCCACAGCTTCCTCCAGAACATTGAGCTTCCCGGACTGCTAGCTGGAAGATCATGGCGAAGTAGGTAATCAGGCTGCTCCACCAGGACCCGATATAGTGACCGTACAGAAAACTTACCGGAACTAGTGTAAAGTCAATAAAGTCAATAGAATAAAGTCAATAAACTTTTACATTTCGGATGATTTGAGTCATTTAGAGCACCCACATTGGTTGTGTTGCTAGACAATTTTTGTAAAATATGTGGCTAGCATGATATTATAGTTTACCGTTGTGGATGCTTTTAAAAGATGTTCTTGCACAAGAACTTTGGGCAAAAAAGGCTATTGAACTTTGCACATAAACCCACCCGCCTCACTAGTAATTATCCACGGTGTTACGGGGTGGCCAAATCAACCACGGTTAACCGCGCCTCCATCTACGGTTAACCGCAAGCCACTCCGTAATTCAACGGGCCCGGCGCCCGAGTCCCGTGTCCGTTGCCCCTTCTGACCGGTCTTCGGTCCACTTTTGTCCGATCGGCGCCCTTAGCCCAGCGCTCGTGCCCAGCAGGGACGCCAAGTCGAGTGCCAGCAACACGTCCGGCGCCAGTGTCCCGTGCGTGTCGCTCTAGTCGCTCGTGTCCAGCGCCCGTGCCTATCGTGTCCGGCGCTCGTGCCCCGTGTGCGTGTCCAGTCGGCCGTGTCCAAGACACCAGACGCCCGTGTCCCAGACACCAGTCGTCCGTGTCCCGGACACCAGTCGGCCGTGTCCCAGACACCAGTCGGTCGTGTCCCGGCATTTTGAGCTCCGTGTCTTTTCTTGATAGAAAGACATTTCCTCGAGCCATCTTTTGTGTAATAGCTTGTATTTAGGTGTACTTCAATAATATGTATTTATCTCGGTCCTTGACGGTGGTGTGGAGTATTTTGCAAAATACCTCCCGCACCTGTCACATGAGATTCTTCCTGCACAACATATATAGGGAGAAGTGACTGTAACACTCCCCTACCTGTTTTTCGCATTCTAATTGAAAACGAACTTTGTTCGCCAAGCGTTGTGTTGCCTTTCTTGGCCTTTAGATTGCAATTCCAGAAGTGTGGCTAAACTCTCGTGAAAACCTCTAGCGTCCGCTCCGCTAGGGTCTACGTTCCTCTAAACGTCCGGGTGATTCCGGGCCGAGTGCGACGGACGTAGTTTGTAAGACGGTAGTTGTGGCCTTTAGGCACAACTGAGTGCTCGGGGCAACCGCTCAACTAGGTGCCCCCACTAGTGCAGGAGGGGGGCTACAGCGGCGGTTCCGCCTTCAATGCTCGGCGGTTATGAACCGCCGGCGGCAGGGGCGCCGTGCAACGGAACTGGAATTGCTCGGCGGTTATGAACCGCCGCGCAAGGTTGCGAGTTCGCAACCTTGTCAGGTTCATCCGGTTGCGAGTTCGTAATGAGCTAGAACGTGCAGGTTGTTTTCGAGTGTTGCGACACCGGATGCTCCTCCGGTTCAAAGGTTGCGAACTCGCAACCACCATTTCAGGTTAAGGTATTTGTATGTTCCTGAATCTGGTTACGAATTCGCAACCTAATTAGGTTCCACTAAAAAAAATTACCGGCCAAAACTGGCCGGTAAAGTAAAAATGCTAGAAACGAAGAAAAGAAACAGAGTTATACTTCAATATAAACAAAGAATATTTGACATATTACATTTTCCAGTTTGATCCTCACTAAATATCTAAATCCTATTTCGCAAACTATTAAATGGAAACCAATGACAGAAAGAACTTGTACTTTTAAGCTTCAATATATCAACAGATGGCATGCAACCGATGGAATGAATATCCAAAAGTCTAGATGTAAAAGGATCCTGTAATGTACAAAATGAAGGTTAATATTTGTAGAAAAGAACTTGAAACAAAAACAAAAGCAGAAAGCTTCAAATGAATGGCATGCAAATTTATGATTAAGGAGAAACTTGACTAGAGCTTGAAATAATTCAACTTCTGATAGAAAATCTAAAACTTTCTGGACTTATGAAGTAAATCAGAAAAGCTCAGTTAGTGCCATCATCTTACAGTTTACTTCATTTCAGCCACACCATTGCGGACACGTGATCAAACTTTGGTCATTTAATTCTTTAACACATCAAGAACAAAGCTAGTGTAGTTTGCTACAGATTCAACATGCAAGGGCAAGAATCCTGAGAGATTATCACATAAGCAGAAAGTCAATTGACAGAAAAGCCAATCAATCATTCCACAATCGTCATAAAAACTCATCTTGGATGTTCTATTTCATAAAAAAAAACCTGTCTTGGAAAATAATAACTACTTATTTACCTTCAGGACCAATAATCAACACTTCTAACTTACAGCAGTCCAATTCCAGGAAAATGCTAATCAAGTGACCACTATCAGCAACAAAACTTAGATCCGAATATTAAATCGTAGTTGTAAGAAATCTAAGTATCTTAATTGCAATCAGCTACACAGCAATATACACTTAACGATATACTATCTAAACAGTTCTGCGGCATTATTTGCAAAGCCATGATAAATCCAGAAACATAAAGCTGATAAAATCAAAGGAGCATAAAGAGGCTAGGCTTTGCATTCAGTTGGACTCAAAATATTAAAATATTGGCACTCAATTTGCATTTGATTATTCCTTGAATATATCTGTATTTGTTGAGCAACATACAACATCGTGTAGATAAAGAAGGAACTACAGCAGATTATCTGTTTCTTACATGCAAATATTACCAAAAAGAGGATATTCTAGATATTGAATTCAGAACCACTTAGAAAACATCCAAATAATATCACGAAAGGATTGTGGCAATCTACTAATTAATCAAGTAAAGAGTGAAGAGAACCTTCATTCTTCTGCTGTCCTGCACCCACTGATAAAACCATGCCCACTGCCCTGTGATATCACAAGAAACAAATATTCTCAATCTGGAAAAAGTTTACCTCCTATTTTTCTTAGGAACTCCATGTATAGATTATACCATCACTATAAACTACCATTAGGGTTCTGAACATATTATGTCAGCAGGTTTTCCATAAACACAATGGACACGAACAAGTCAATACCTCTTGTACATCTAATTTTGCTTGTAGGAAAATAAATGGTCAAAAGAATGAACATAATAAGATGAAAACTTTGATTGAGAATCACGTAGAAAAACCCATGTAATTGACTAGTTCTCGATTCCTCTAAAAACCAGGATTCAACACAACAGAAATCAATCCAGCGCAAACCAAACCATAAAAAAGGTGAATCAATTCATCAGTATAAACAAAACCAATTAAAACCAACTACACGCGCAATCACTAACTAAATTCAAGCAAAAACCAGAAAATTTGCAATAAAAACAACAAAATCCGATGCGCGAGTTACAGGCGCTCACCAGATGAATCGGAAAGCAAGGAAGATGGCGACAGGACGGGCGGGCGGGTGAGAGCGGAGGGCGACGGTGACGGGCAAGGAAGAGGGCGGGATTGATGCCGGTGGACAGGCGACGGGCGGCGGCGGGAAGGCGGCGAGGTCGGAGGGCGACGGGCAGGCGGCGAGGTTGGAGGGCGACGGGCCGGTTTTAGGAGGATCTGGGAAGACGATGGAGATCTAAAAGGATAAGGGAATGATTTAGTTTATATACCCCTAAAATAAATTATTTTTTTTATTTTCAATGGAATTTTAATTAGTAATAATATTGTGATGAGTTTGAAACAAGAATTTGTCTTGTGATAATAATAATTAAATTTATTTAAAATTCATTCGCAATTAAAATACTAATTTGTTATTAAAAAAAACTAATTTATAGTGTTTAAGAACAGTCAAGTACAAATTCGACTTTTCACTAGTTAAACTCAATTAAGTATGGGTTTTCAATAATTAAACTTAATTTGATATATTTATTGAATTTTGGAATAAATAGCATTCTCTATATGGATTCGGACAAATTTAATTATTTTTCTTAATTTATTTGAACTTTATGACTCCAATTAGAATCAATTTCATTTTGTATTTAAATTAATTTTATTTTACTTGTAGTTGATATTTTAATAAGTTCAGTTTCAATAACATTCATCAAATCCATTTGAATGTGATTGATATCAGTTCAATTAAACTAATTTAAAATTATTTATATCCAACTAAAGTAGAGTAAAACATGTATTATATGTATGGTGATGTGTTTGAGTCAATAATTATATGAATAAAAAATCTTGGTTAAATAATAAGTTTTAATATTTTCACTTAAACCCCTAAATTTTTATGAAATATTAAGAACTTTTGAAAGTAATTATATGTAAATATTAATAAGAAAAGGACGATTTATAAACATTATATGATTGTAACAAACATTAATAATTATCTATACCTTTACAGTTTAATATTTTCAATAATATTTCATGTTAATTTTCACTATGAACTACTATTGATGAATTTGATCATCGATTATATAATGTTTAGAATGTTTTGAAAAGTGTCACAACATGGGGTTTAGTTATATCAAATTAAGTATATATAAATCAGTCAAAATTGAGAAGAAATCATGACAACATAGTATATATGTTTAAGTAATCAGTTAATGTATAAGTAGTGAATACTCATTGAAACATCAGCGTTCTTACTATAGATCCTCTCAAATGTGTGTTGTTTTTTTTAAAACTATATGAAAAGTTCCTCATATACAATAAAATGGATATTAAGACCCAACAATTTGATTATTTCGCTTAATTAGTGAAATTATTGCTAATTTTGCTAATTAGTTAATTCAGATTTAGCTAGGTTGCGACTTCGCCACTACTCCAGGTTCAATTTAAAAGAACTGTAACCCCAGTTACGATGTCGTAACTAGATCTGACGGCGGCGGTTTTTCAAAACCGCCGCGTAACGTATCGTTGGTCGGCGGTTTACTGTGCATAATATGATCCGTACAGGGTTACGAACTCACAACCGATCAAGCACCGGGTTTTGGGAAACCTGATCAAGGTTGCGAACTCGCAACCTAATTGCACGGCGGTTCTTGTAAGTTTGGCAGGAACCGCCGCGAAAAAGAGCCGCGGTAGACCCTTTTTCCACTAGTGCCCGTGACACACGGGGTGGGGCGGATTATATTCGTTTGATGGGGTGGGGCGGATCGGAACGGGTATTGGATAATAATCCATAACTATTCAGGAAAATAAAAATTGATTTAATTATTAACCAATTACTGACAGTCTGACACTGTCCTACCATAAGCTTATGGTATGTATTCATGTGTTGTTTGTGTGTTTGTAAGCTTTGTTTACGTTTCTTACTTAATTCATTTATTTATATTATTTAAATAAGTAAAATAAGTTAGTAAACGAAGAAAGACTACGATGAAGTAAAACTAATGACACAAACACTTGAACTAACTATATATACATATTTACAATATTTAAATGAATTTTTTATTAAAATAATAATTAAAAGTAGTATAATTAGAGTCTAATAATAGAATAGAAATACATAAATTAACTTCGAAAATATGTGAAGTAAGACATTCTCATGGATGGTAATGGCCTTTCCCTTTTCATTTCCTTCCCTCTTTCATCCGCTTGATCTCACACACCGTTGCTATTACACGCCGACTTGAATCTGACTTAATTTGCATGTTTAGATAAGAACAGGGTCAACATTTCATTACGGATATGCACATATATTAAACAATACACCCAAACTAAATTATATATTAACTATATTAAACAATAATTAACTACATTATTATTTTTTTAAATTTTCTAATCATGCACCACTTTAGAAACTATATTAATAGTTGATTCTTTCTAATTAGAAAGTCACTATAATTGTTTTATTCAACAAACGGTTGAATGGTCAATATTGGACTTAATCCCCTGCATCCATGCACATTGAAGATGATTTTTGGCGATTGGCGGGCTTCCTGTAGGCGGATTCAACGAAGTTTACACACGATTTTAATGTTCCCGCTGTCCCATATTTCTTTTTTCTGCAACATTAGTTCTAAATCTTAAAATATTATCAATAAAAAAACTTTAAAGTGGTGCATAAAATTTTTTCTTCTTAATTAATACGAACGCGACATTCCTAACTCACGTTTTTTATTTAATTAAATAAATAAAGGGTTCTCTTTTATCAGCGCATGGCTATTATTTAATTTATAAAAAATTGAAGGCATGCATGATGAGCAACAAACTATAATAACTTTGATTATATATATTATTAATATAATTTAAAATACACATTAAGTTATAGTATTTTCATGTGTTTAAGAAGAAACGAACTTTGAACACTACATTATAATGTTTTGTTCGGTTGATACTTCTATGTTCTTGAAACTTCATGTAAAAGCTTTTAAAATTTGTTATGAGCAGTCAACACTTTTACAGCTTGAGAATGCACGATACCTTCCACATCTATGGTTCATCAAGCGGTTCCCACTTTTCTATGTGCTTTGAATTGATGTCAAATTAATGGGTGCAAAGTCAAAACCAAAATTGCCACACTTTATTATGCGCAATTCTATGTTGGCATGCATATTGATGCGATAAACAAAATAATTGTATGTAGTAGATTTGTATAAATCATGTATGATAATTAACTAATTAAACCCGTTATATTTGGAAATAATATAAACATGTACAAATTCTCAATTGAAACAGTGACACTGTATATTCAAGTTTAATACGTAAAAAAATTAATTTTGAAAGCGAGAAAATCATACATGAAACTGAGAAGATCAATAATAATACACTAAATGATCATGATTAATTGGTAAAAGCTTGGGTTTCGAAGGTGATCAGAATATCAACATATAACTATAGTGTCAATTGACCTTCTAATATATGTACATGTATATTTTTAAAACCCTTAATTCTCAATTAGTTTTAAAGGAAAATTGCTTTAACATATTTCAGTACATCATTTCCCACATGCCTTATCTTAGAGAGTGTAACTCATGTGGAGCATTTTCACAAAACTTTTGCTAGCATATTCGATTATGATCATATACTTCTTGTGTTAATTTGAATCACAAGAGAGTGTGTTTTTTTTCAATTTAAAAAAGTCCAATTTAGACCCCAAAATGAAACTTGCCTTCTCGGAGACATATGCATGCTAGCTAGCTAGGTATTTACAACGTTGACATTTTGGGGAAATAAATGCAGTCATTTATTTTGATTCACCTAACTCCGCCCTCTCTGTTCCTGTACAGATATACCGCTTACTCCTCCCGAGACTTGTACAATTACAATTCAATGCCAAATTCATAAATGTATTTTCCGCCATTTATTACCCTCTGCAACTGTTTTCCCACCCCAAAATCCCCTATAAAAACCCCACTTCTCTTCTCAATTCCACCACCAAAATCTTCTGCACTTCTTCTTCTTCTTCATCCCTTCACTGTGTGAGTGTGTGAGAGAGAAACCAGAGAGATTCTTATCATTTCCATGGCGAAGCTTTTCGAGATGACCGTTGTTGCTGTTCTCGCTGCACTTCTGCTTGTGCATGCAACTGCGAGAGACGTTCCGAAGGTTTCCCCTACTGAGGCGGCGAGTGTTCAGGTTGAGAAGAGCACGGTGAACGTTGCGGCTCAGCAGCCTGCCGGAGCTGGCGCCGGACTGGAGGACAAGAAGAACTTTATCGGCTACGGCGGCGGCGTGGGCGGCTGGGCCGGAGTCGGCTACGTCGGAGTACTCCCCGTTCTCGGCGGCATAGGCGGAGTTGGCGGCGCTGGAGGACTCGGCGGCCTTGGCGGAGCTGGCGGACTCGGTGGCGGTGTTGGCGGACTCGGTGGCGGGGTTGGTGGACTCGGCGGAGTTGGAGGTGGTGTCGGTGGCGTTGGTGGTGTCGGAGGGATCGGGAAGGTCATACCCTAGATGCATACATTTTGAACTAGGGGTGATGACGTCATTATTATTAATATCCATGCATTAGTATTCTGGTGTTTAATTAGGTTTTGATCGGTGTTGTATTGCATGCATGCTTTTGGTTTCGATCCTTTGTTTAGGATTTTGTTTGATGTTTTCGTGCGGTGTACGACGTCGTATACGTATTAGCCACTGATTATCAGTCAGTTCGTCATGTAATTCCCTTGGATGTTTCTTTCCAAGTTTGTGTCAGTGTTTCGTGATTTTGTACGTTTACAATATGGTATTAATTAATCATTTTCTCTTTGTTATTTATGATCCCTCTGTTTTCCGTGTGATAAACTGCGATGGCAATTTCTAGTAGTTCTTACATATCAAGTAATTAATATGAAAATGAAATATATTTTTTGAAAACCTTAAAAAAATTAAAAATGGAAGACTACTACAAAAAAATTGAAATAAAAGGGATTGAGGAGCTTTTTGAAGAGGTAAGTGAATTCGTATCCGGCCTTTTTCTCAGTGCATTTAGATATATATATATATATATATATATATATATATATATATATATATATATATATAATTATTAAGATTTGGTCGGTGGTCTTCGATTCTGAAAGTTTGTGTTCTTGTTGAAATGAACCAATAAAATTAGAAAGGCAAACAAAGGTGTGAAACACATCTAATAAAGACATGAACTATATGGTATGACGATCTCACACAAGACATTCTCTTAAAAGAAATACTACACTAAAATATAACAAATATGCATAGAAAAAAGGTAGAGTACTTACTACTACATTCATTGCCTTTTTGGGTGGCAACCCCTATGTATTATTCAAATAATGGACTACGGTCACATATTGTCATCCATTTCCGGTTAGTCTATCATCTCAACACTCCCACTTTCTGATCCATCTCACGGTAAAAGAAATTTTCCAATAAAGTTATGAGAGTATTAAGCACGTGCAAAATTAAGTTATAATCTAACACGAGTCAAGTTGCAAAAAAACAGCTCCAACGATATACAAATATAGTGTCTATGGCACATGATTGGCGATAAATAAGTTTACAAACTACTTTTAACTCAGATTTCTCCTAATTGCTCATATAGACAAGATCAGAAGTCAAAACTAGTTTAACAAAGCTAAAAAGAACTCGTAGAAAAACTAGAATTGGCAAGTATTATTTATCAATCATTTTAACAAAAGACTCGGTTTAAGCACATAACCAGGCTAAATTGTCATTACATAAACATGATTATCTATTCAGTTTTTCACATCTTTACACTCTCAAAAGTTGGAAATATTTTTCAAAAGTTGTATAGGTAACTTTTGCATATCTGTGTGCATTTCCAACATGCTAGTCAGATCATTCAAGCCATTAGGGTTCAATGGTAGTATAATGCCACAACTTTGTACTCACTAACCGACACATCAAGGGAGATATAGAAAGAACTGTTTCGGCAGTATGCTGAAATCAAATAATATTTTGAGAAAAGTAGAAGCTAAAACCAATGAAAAGTAGAAGCCGAACACAAGATCATTGAAATTCACTTTTATTCTCAGGTGCCTTTCAACACTGTCAGGGCACACAGAAGCAAATATGCATATAAAATGCAGAGTGAATTTATAGGCTTATCAAACAAACACAAAAACTTGTCTTATATCATGGTCTAGGATTCACACAGTAGCAAAAAAATCAATATGCATAGCCCCAAAACAATTAAGGTGGGGTAATGCACATATGTCAGTATATATGCTATGGTTCATGAAGAAGAATGATTATCTCTGTATCTTCTGTTTCAGCTATTCTGGGATTGGCCAAAAATTTGAAGGAATACTTACCATATATCTTAAAAATCTGTGCGGTAGATTGTGCTGCTTGTGGCCAAATATGTGATTAAATTTATCAATACATAGACCAGGTTGAGTTATCTTGGTTTTAATTTATTGGTGGTCGTTGTTATGAACGCCAAAATAAATCTACAATCTCATAGAAAAGATAAGATTAGTGTAGGAGAAAGTAGAGTCGATCCCACGAGGATGGAGCCAAAACTATTAATTTATCTTACCAACAACTTTTGGTTTAGCAACCACGCCTATAATTTGAAGATTGGTTTTCTAACAACTACGAAAGTAAAGCAACTATGAGCTAAAAATCAGCAAACACACAAACACAACAAGGGAATAGATGCAAGAAAGTCTATAAGAGAATGCAATCGGCTTAGATTACTAGTTAGTTCATATCATTGATCATTGGCTAAAAATGAATCTATCTCATGCAAATCAGTCAGTTATAAGGAAGCAAGTATTTGCTAAACTCTCCAAATCCCCTCTTATTATTCTATAACGAGCAAGTATTTGCTGAACTCGTTATTCCTCTGATTAAAGTGTTCCCCGGAAAGCATTCACTCGCCCAGTTACACTCTTTTATCAGTATTTAGCTCAAAGAGAACCCAACATAGATACCCTAACACGTATTCGCATGCAAGAACTATCTACTTTATTGTTCATCATCTTGTTATTACAGTCTATATCAGTTATCTGCTTTTCACAAGAACCTTGCTACTTAATTAGCCCTAGCCCACAAGATTAAGGTGATCAATCTCAAACTAGCAAGCACTGATTATATCATGAACAAATAAAGAACCCACAGAGAAAGATTATAAGCACAATATCCTCACAACTTATGAACTAACATCACAAATCTAAGCCGATATACGAAATTAGCTACTCATAATAAGGGTTAAACAATCAACAACCAAAGATGCAAACATGATGAAATTAACAAGAAATAGAGAATAGATTATCAAAATACGAATTAATATCTGAAATATCCAATAATCAAAACCCTAGTTCTTGGGTCCGATGAAGAAGACAGAAAGAACAGAAAGGATTCGGCAAAAAGAGGGGGGAAAGTGTGTGCGTTCGTCTCCGAATCTGGAATGAATCTCTTCTGTCCAAAAAGGGACATTCCTCTTTTATACTCCCCACTCTCCACACTTTCCTAAACCTTACCACTATTCAAATGTTACAACCTGTACATTACATCAAGGGTATTTTAGTCTTTTTCGTAGGCAAGGATCAGCAAAGTCAACCGTAGGTGAGCAGTTTGGTTGACCATTGGGAAGAACAGAATATAGTCACGAAGATTGAAGGGGAAAGGCACATCGAAAATGTGAAACGAAATTGGTCTAGCTTAGTTTAGTTTTCTCTCTCTAGATTCTTCTGTTCTTTCTCATCTAATTCTCTGTAATTCTCAGCCTTGTGCTGCAAATTTACCAGTTTATCTGATTCAATATTAGTGGATTGTTACAAGTGGTATCAGAGCACGGCGATTCTCGGCGCAATGGAAGAGCAGTGGGAGTATTTCGAGGAATCTCCGGCGGTTTCTGAGTACGGTGATTTCTACGATTCTCCGGCAGTTTATGATTACGAGTACGGTGATTTCGACGACTCTCCGGTGACTCAATATTTGCAAGATCCGGCAAAGGAGCAATTGTCGCAGTACGATTATGAAGCTCAATCAATATACTCCGATGACGATTCACCTGTTGAATCGGAGAGCACGGATTGGAGCTCGAATTGGTCGAGCTACGGTGTTTCCACGACAGAGAATTGGCGATCCGGTCAAGAACGTTACTCAGAGGGCTTCACGTCGATGAATTCCGGAGGTTTTGGCAGGGAGAAGATCGCTTCCGGTAGTCACCGTGACGGCGCGTACAACTACGCGCCACCGAGTTTCAAGCTAGAATCTACTGGAGGTTTCACCAACCATCACGACGGGAATCAGTTCCACAACAGCCGTGGCGCACCAGTTTATCCTCACAACCGCTATGATGACGCCAGACTTTACTACGGCAGGGAAGCGAGTCAGTTCCATATCCGTTCCAGTAATAGCAGGCCAGAGTGGAGGCAACACCAGGAGGATGAGAACATTAGCAACCGCTCTGAGTGGAATCGGCTTAGTAACCGTTACGGTGTGGGTAACTACGGGAGTAACAGTCGTGGTGATTTTGAAGAACTGAATCGAGGAAGAACGGAGCATCACCGAAGGGGAAATGAGTCCCCAGTGAAGGAGCGTGAACACAGAACGCCAACCATGACGATGCAGCATTCAAAGTCGTCCGCTCAGTTTAGTAACAATCATGTTGATATCGGTCAGTTCAATAACTATCAAGGAGATTCTGGAATTATAAACTTCGAGAGCAGTTACAGATCAGCATTGTTGCCAACCCCTCCGGCACACTTGAAGTTGTCACAGCTGGACACTTTTGGGGATAGAACTCCAGTTGCAAATCTTCAAGAAGGTAGGAATTCTAATTTTACGCCTACTGGAATTGAGAATTTGGAAATTGCTAGTGAGGTAGTAAGCATGTTTTATGATAGAACTGAGAATCTGGTTTATGGTAATATAACTGTAGTTGATGAATGGGTGGGGTCGAAATTATCAGATTTTGTTCTGGATTTAAAGAATCTGTTAGATAGCTGTAATATGCAGTTCATTGGCAAGATTGATGCGAGGTTAGAAGTCTTTAGCGCTGAAATGAAGAATCATATTGGTGCACGAATAGTTTATAAACATGTCAAGGGTAAGGGTGTCTGCGTACAGCTAGAAATTAAGACTGCTCCAGGTAAAGAAGTTACCACATATATGTTCAGCGAAGAGCCGATTTCTTTTGAGATAGGGTGGTTAACATCGACGACCATTGGAAATCTTTCTTTTAGACAATTTGGTGAAATGTTACATCTGACAAAAGTGGAATTTAAAGGGTATCAACCACCAGAATTGGATGGTGATAAGGTCAGCAGAGAGGATTCTTGTGTTAACAAGCAAATAAATCTCCATTCGAAGCGACAGGAACATAAATACCCAATCGATGAACTTCCTGTGCAAATGAAGGGCAAAGAAACCAATGAGTTCTCTATAGATATGCCAATTCCAGTTGGTATTCCTCAAGAAAAGGCCTCGATGGAGTTCCTTAAGGAACACGACAGTAATGGCTACAATGGAGGTTTGAGTAAAGATTCTGATGTTGAACATTCAGATGATCATTGTTCATTTAATCTGGAACGTGGATTGCACTATACGATGGATGATAATGAAGATGCTACAACAATGGTTTCTAAGCATGTGGAATGTTCAAAGTTTAAACTCTTAGCCACAGAACCGGAATTGAAAATTTGTAGTGCGGTGAATCATGTGTATGCAATAGAGAGGGTGAAGAGTAGTGTGCGCGATGTTAAAGCGTGTTTTGACCCGGGCACTTATGATAATGTTGTTGGAGGAGCTTACCAGAAAATAGAGTAGTGCTTTAATTCACCTAATTCAGCAATACATTCCTCAGAAAAACAACACAAATATCAACTCATCATTTATGAATTGGTATAGTTATTTGCAGATGGTTGTTTGTTTTTATTGAAAAGACACAACTTTTTGTTTCTTATAATTACTGAAAAGGTATGGGGTGTAGTTTTTTGGCACATGATGTGTAGAATTACCAAATTACTCTTGCTGGAAGATAAGGAGAAATTAAAAATTACCTTTGCTGGAAGATAATGAGAAATTATTGTTTGTTTTTATTGAAAAGACACAACTTTTTGTTTCTTATAATTACTGAAAATGTATGGGGTGTAGTTTTTTGGCACATTGGGTGTAAAATTACCAAATTACCCTTGCTGGAAGATAAGGAGAAATTAAAAATTACCTTAGCTAGAAGATAAGGAGAAATTAAAACAAAAGAATTCTCATTATAGTTTTGCTCTAGGAAGAATTTGACACCCAAAATCACTTTTTTCACCAAGGGGTTTCTATTATAAAAATATTATTTTTTGAATAAAGGAGGGAAATTTTTTATTAAGTGTGTATAATAAATATAAATTATTATAAAGGTTGTGACATTTGAATATTTATCGTTAAGGTACGAACATATACATTTCGAAAACTTTTGGAGTGATATCTCTAACATGAACCTGACTACAAGGACTTGAAAATAAATACTAATCATCTTTACTCTCGGTGTGGGTTCTGTGGAGCGATAATAGCTTCTCTCCTAATAGCAGAAAGGCGGGAAAACGGATAGAGTGCCCAAATTTACACACAGCTAGTGTGTGTTCTTCATCCAACCCAGTGAGGGAAAATGGAAACCTCGAGCTCAAGCAAAGATCTGCGGAGCTTCCTCGATGGCATTAAAATTTCTGATGTAAGGTCTTTTTTGCATTTTCAGTATGTGCATTTTCGAGTGCTACAATTATGTTCGATTGAATTTCTAATTCGCAATGATGATTCTCTCTGAAAATCACTGTTTTTGTTCACGGAAGTGTTCAATTTTTTGATTTCCTTACTTCAGATGTTGAATTATCCAGGACTTCGATTTGTAGGGTTTACAAGTACACTTATTTCTGTTTGAATTCATGTTATAAATTAGGGGTAAATGTAATTGTGGACAAGCTCATTTACCAATGGTGTTGAAGTAGCATTTGCTTATCAGTGGCTTAATTATGTTTGGATATTTGAAGTTTATTGATTGATTTGAAATTTGGTGTGTTATAAGTATCATTAATGGAATCTTAAATTTGACCTAACCATGTTTTCAGGTTGTGGAGAATCGAACTCAGCTGCTTCTCGATCTTGGAGAACTGGAGATAACTGATAAGTCTGAAGTAGCATGCCTCATTGGGGAATTAACAGTATCCATTTAGCCATTTTAGAATGCAACTTTTCACTCTATTCCTACTCCTTATGTTTGCATAGTTTATTTTCCTTCACGCCTAGTTCTGAATTTAATCTAGTATCAAGATACTCAAAAAAACAGAAGTACATTTATTTCTTGAAACATTGAAATTGTGGTTTCTTATTCAACCCGTGTTTGAAATTTCTGAGTTAACTCTTTTCATAGTTTTGCAGTAGAATTAGCTAGTTCCATCAATTCCCTTTAGTCAATCATGTTCTGTGGTTACTCTGATCAAAGTGTACCTTAACATTCATTAGAATTTTTGGGAAGACTCCATTTGTTTGGACATTTCCCAATGCACAATGAACAAAGCAATATTGCAGATTGCTGCAAAATACCTGGACACAGATATTTCCGGAGCTTCAGGAGAATTTTTAGGCCTTGGCATGAAGGTTCATTTTCCTAAAATCCCTTAAACATGTGTTTTTAATGTGATCCTGCAACATGGGCTTTCTTCAAACTGAATTTGGTCTTGTTTGTTTTATACATCAGGCAAGTGTATGGTGTGGTAAACATTTAAAGATGACTCTGATGTCAACTGGTGAATCCCAAGAGGAAGAACACAGTAACTTGTTTTATCAGGTGAAATATCTGCATCTAAAGTTTCTTTTGGAATATTTTTCCCTAGCAGAGGTATATATTTGCTAGCTACTATGTGTGTGTGGTTCTAGGATAAAGAGTATGAGTCAGACTCCTAGTAGAAATATTTGTCTCCGAACTGAATTTAGCAAGGAATGTTATTCCACAGAAGGTCTAAAACTAATTTTGATAATAAGCCACTCGGACTTTGCTGGACTATGTATAAAATGTTAAATCACTTTAGCACAACCTTACCTGTTTGATATGAAAAGTTAGCTCTCAAAATGACTATATGCACATTATGTTTATTCTATATCATGAATGTTATGCAAAGCATGCAAACAGGATAGAAAAGCTATCTGTATTATTAATAAGTATGATTATCCTTTGACTTATTTTCAGGTACTCAGGACTTTGCTGAGCTATTCAGCATCTATTTTTTCAGTTTCAACAAGCTCTTCTGCCTCTATCCGCAGCGAGTTATTTTCGAGGATCGAGAATTTTCTTTCAGAAGTGTTAAGCCTAACAAAGGACACATTATCAGCTATAAAAGTAAGATTTAATTGACCAAAATCGTCTTCAGTTTTGTTACTGGATCTGTGGTCTTTTCCTGCATGTTTTGTCTAGAGAACTTGTTCAAATAGATCAAAATCAATAATGACTCTGTGTAATAACCATATTAACTTCATCTAACTCTGGAAAATTAGATTTTTTGGTTCATTTGCCAGAGCACACGTCACAGTAGCAATAAATGTCTGCCAGCTTTGTTAATGCTTCTCAAATGTCTGCCACAGTAGATAAAAATTGAAAATGATGTCCTTTTCGTTGATTTTGAGTAGGAATTGATCAAGTATAAGCATGGCATATGATATTACACTCAATCTATTCCATTGCGTATGAACCTTTAGGGTTTCCTTTCCGATTCTATCTAATAAATCTTAAATAGCTGTACTGCTGTAGGCTGACTGCTACCTGGACTTTGAGGTAGGTATAGGCTATTATATCCTTTTCTGGTGTATATTTCCTCTGAAATACTCCCTATTGTAAAGTTTCGTGGATTAAAATATGATGATTACATGATAATGCATTTATAAAATGTGTCATATTGCAGCTCTTAAGAGTTAATATTCTTTTGATGCAGTTTGCTTTTTTCACTGCTATACTAGATTGTTGGTTACATCAAGTTGGATAAGCAATAAATCAATGTCTTTTTAGCTCTTCTGTAGTGAATGCTTGTACACTTGTTATAAACGTCATACCAACTGCTAATTTAGAATATGTCAGAATTGGTTATTTCCTGCTTTTTTTTGCTGAACAGAGTATGGACACAGTTGGTTCAGAAGTTCAGAAGGTTGCTCAAACAGTCCTTGAAGCTGTGATCCAATTATGTAAGGCATACTGCCAAGGTATAAATTGGGGCTCAAAGAGTTCAAGAAGAGAAGAAGAGATGCAGGTCACAGTTACTGACATGTCTATGGACACAGACCACGCAATCAAAATCACAAAAGTCACCATAAATAAGTTATGTGAAGTTGGGTTCCTTGCTGCTAATGACGGGGGCACTCTTGTGGGTGTACTAAATGTGTCTTGGAAAGGAGTTGTTGCTTTACTCCAGCTTGGCAAGGGTGCATTAGCAGCGAATTTGGATGTGGTGGGTGTTATTCTGACTCTAATTTCTCTGGCCAATCAAGCTTTGAAATGTGCAGCTGAAACTTGGTCTTTGAAACTAGAAGAAGCTGTGCAACTAACAGAAGCTAAAAGAATTTTCCTTCCTGTGAAATTTTATCTGATTAATGCAGTGAGAATTATATCTCAATACCCAGCTCAAGCTTTTTCTGCACATAAAGAGATACTAAGATGTGTTATGCTGATATCAAGTTTTAAACTTTATCTGAGCATGGGGGAAAATCTGAAATTTGCATCTGAAGCTTTGGGGGAAATCCTGGAGCCTACATCATTTCATCTCCTCAATGCTATCCTCAACTCTGTCCATGCCAAACAAGAGGAGAAGTTGCAGGTTTTGGAATGGTTATTTGGTGATGAAATTGACATGGATGCAGTCCTTTTGAAATTTAATGTTAAGGGAGCAGATCCAACATCGTCTCTTGGGCAAGTTTACTTGTTTCTGTACCTACTCAGAAGCTCTTCTGGTTTTGAAGATCATATGAAAGCTTGGATGGCCCAAAAACTTCCATGGTTGTTGGATATTCTTATAAATGAGGAAGTTTACAACATTACTCTTTGCCTTCAAATTCATGTGACTTGCACTTCAAGTCAGGATCAGAAGCCTGTTTACAAGCCTTTTCTCCGTTATATTCTTGATGTACTGAAGACATTCATGGTAGTGATGTCTTCTTCAAATTCAGAATGGGTGGTGATAGAATATTTCCTTCTGCAGAACTTAATACATCCACACTTTCTTTGCCGGGAGATTGTTAATGATCTTTGGTGCTTTATCTTACGACATGCTGAAACAGATTTGGTTTCTGACATTATTGACAAACTTTGCTTATTACTCATTTCCGTAGCTTCTGCAGAATCAGTAGCTAGTCCTGTTAGTGCTCTGCGACAAATTGCACGGTCTATTTGCTTGATTGTTTCTTGTGGTTCACAAGCAGTGGCAAATCAAGTTTACAATTTTGCCACTGGAGATGGCAAACATCAGAATTCAAACTCGTATACAGCCATGCTCATTGAAGGATTCCCCTTGAATCTGCTTCCAGAAAGAACTAGAAGTGCTGCAAAACAGAAAATAGTCTCAGAGTACTTTTGTTACATTGAGAATTTTATAAGTGAGCCACCAAGATCAGGTGGTTTTGAATCTTATGGTGCTCCCGTGTTTGCTCTATCTGCCACTTTACAGTTCAAGTAAGTTACATTTTATTATTGAATTATCCTGCTAGGAGTTTTAATTCATTTTCTTCTACTCATGCTAGTAAAATCAGTTAGTTTATGCCCTATGTCCGTCACTTCCTGGTTTTATCTACCACGTGTATTTTTAAAGGATTGTGCTTTTTATCTAGGAAATTTCATCATGGTTTATTTATATTGTAGGCAGGTTAGCCTATCCGATACAGAAATGAAGACCTTGAAGTTTCTGGTAGCTGTTATTGAAAAGTATAAAAATGCCAAAGACTGCAAGATGAAGGGCATATATGGCAGGCTCCTAGGTGAAGGATTAGGCATCGTTTCTCACTTTAAAAATCTGTATTCATCTGATGACATGGAAGGAGTCATTTTGGAACTGCAGAACCTGTTCATCTCGAAGTCATCATCATCAGCATCGGATGGTTTCTTGTATCTCTGCAAGCCAAATCTGGCAAATTTCATGTCTAGTCTTGGCCACCTGGAGTTTGCCGAAGAAGATGATAATCTGAAATGTGCAGCTATTTGGGGTTTATTTCACATGTTATTGAGAGAGAAGCATTGGGCCTTTGCTCACTTAGCTATGTCTGCGTTCGGATACTTTGCTTCTCACACATCCTGCAGTCAACTCTGGCGATTTGTTCCTGACAATGCTGCTCTTTCATATGATTTGGACTCTGGAAACGAAGCCGATGAGGAAAGGTTCATGTCTGAGCTAAAGGGTTTTCTTGATAAACATTCATCTTCCCTGTTAACGAAGCCTACCCCTGACCACATGGCAAAGCTCCTAGCAGAAGGCTTGAAGCTCAAAGAGAAAACTACCCTGAAAAGTAGGAATATCAAAGAGGAAGTGGTAACATGTGATGCCATGGAGATTGATGAAGAGATCAAAGGCACGAGGAAACGAAAGCTCCCGGATGGAATAAGTAGAGGAGTTGAGTTGCTGCAGAGTGGATTGAAAGTAATGGGTCATGAGCTTTCCAAGTGGCAGCATAATCATATTGACCAGACAGAGATTCAAGACAAGTTCATATCGCATTTTTCCCGGCTTGAAGATGTTGTCTCCAACTTGGCTAATCTGGCAGGTGATAGTTAAGTAATCCCCATTTCCGGCTAATTACAACGATGACATATTTAGAGTTCAGACTTCAGAACTGATTTTTGAAGTGTTTGTGTTTGTCTGTAAGCCTTTCATCTGTAGATAGCTGGTACTTTTCATGGTTCAACTAACCAGTGATTGTTATCTTTCAAAAGATCCTTAAAGTAACAGAAGAAAATGCATTTACTAGCTTATTACGTGTTGAAAACAATGTTGATTACCTTCCCTTATTTTGAGAAGTAATCATTTAAAATGAAAATTTTCAGTCAGATGAATCCAAGACCGAGCAGTTTTACACCTGTGCCATAATCTCTATATACTTCTAGTGAAACTGTACATTTTAGACATTATAAAGCTAGACTACATACACAATTTCTTGCCATTGTGTTTTATATCAAGGAAACAAGTTACAATCAATTGCAGATGAACATTCACTGAAGATCCCCCACAAACCATAAGAGGCGTCATTGTGCACTTTCAACAGAAACTTTCAAATCCGCAGATGATCATTCTGCAATTCATAACAGATATAGTTAGCAGAGAAACTATGACGCATCTGTATCTCAACCATGAAAATTGGAAGAACGGTACACAGACTAAGTAGACGTACCACAAGTGCAAATGCTCCTCCATATATCTTCAAGAGATTGCAGTTTCAATGAGTTCCTCGAGATGGGGTGGGGGGAATAAAAGGTCGTAAAAACAGGCTCATGAAAATCTGGAAATCTTACAAAATGGACAGATTCTACTCTAATAGTTCTAACAGTTCACCTAACAAGATTCTCTAAATTAAATAAGACGATAAAAGAAAGAAAGCCACAGAAAGAACAATGCTAGCTACTAAACTCGAACAGATTTCAGCCGGGAAAAGAAGTGTTACCAGAGAGTGCAAGTTATATGTATTTCATTGAATCATAATGTACAAGATCAATTCTATAGCTTCAACTGGTCAAGCAACACAAAAAGGTGGTCTATAAAAGGGAAACAAGAAGTACATACACTCATAAGTGGTCATCTTTTGGAGAATAATCATTCTCCGGAGAAGAAACAAGATGCCCTTCTCTCTCATTCGACTCAATAAGCATCAGCACAACCTCCCGCATCGATGGCCGCTCTGAAGGGTTCAATCTTGTGCATATCAACGCCACTTTTAGGACATTGATCATATGACTCACAGTGTTTTCATCCTGCAGGTCTAACCGAGCATCAAGTATCCCAGATGACAAAGAATTGTTCCGAATATAATTCCTCACCCAAGATACAAGATCACCTCCACTGTCTATCGGCTGTACAGGAGTTCTTCCTGTTATCAGCTCCAATAGGACCACTCCATAACTGTATATGTCGCATTTCTCCGTTACCTTCATTGTGTATGCATATTCTGGTAGAAAGAAGATTATAATCAGATACAACAATCAGAAATATTTCACCTACATTGCAGTCCCGATATCATACTAATGAAAAATACACTCATTGACAGAAAGTCTAGCATATTTGACCTCATTTTCTCTAGCAATATTAAAGCTTATTTTTCTTTATTAAAATATGTTAATGTAATTAAATATAGAGCAAGAATGAAGCTTACCAGGAGCAATATAACCATATGATCCAGCAACTGCAGACATGGACTTGGAGTGAGGCATATCAATCACTTTTGCTAAACCAAAATCACCAACATGTGCTTCAAACTTCTCATCGAGTAGAATGTTATTGGACTTAATGTCTCTGTGCACAATCCTTGGTTTGCAGTCATGATGCAAGTAAGAAAGACCTTGAGCAGCACCAAGAGAAATGGTGAACCGAGTAGGCCAGTCCAAGTAATACGCCGATCCATGAAGAAGTTCCCCAAGGCTACCATTTTCCATGTACTCGTAAAGGAGTAGATTGGAGCCTTGGTGATAGCAAAAACCAAACAGCTTGACAATATTACGGTGTCTAATCTTCCCTAAGGTTAGAATCTCCGCTTGAAAACTATTCTCTATTTCATTACCTTCCCTATAAGATGCAAGCTTCTTGACCGCGATTATCCGTCCTGATCTCATAACCGCCTTATAGACCGTTCCAACAGCTCCCTTACCGATAACATAGCTATCGTGGAAGTTGTTAGTAGCCTCCACCAGTTCTTGGAACGTAAATCCTTCCTTGGGAGGGAAATATATATCTGAAGTCGGAGATGATGATGAAGGTGTGTCCTTTTCCTGCAATGCCATCTCATCAGGGCGCTGTTTCATGAAATACAGAATGACCACGATCAGAATAAGCGAGACTCCACCAATGACAGCAGCTACAATGGTGACAATATTTCCTCGAGGAGATGATCCAGATTTTGCTCTAGGAAATGCACCAAATGGCGTAGAATCGACACAGTCGCCAAGAAGCCCTCCACAAAGCCCCTTGTTTCCAATGAAACTGCTGATGCTCATGTTAAGGAACAGTGGCACAGCTGGTAATGGACCAGTGAGGTCATTATACGAGAAATTGCAGCTGAGAAGACTCGATAGATTCCCGAATGTGCTTGGAATTTCACCAGTCAGATGATTCTCATTGAGAAACAAGCTCTCTAACAAGATGAGATTCCCAAGCTGAGGTGGTATAGGACCAGACAGGTTATTGTGGCTGAGATTCAGAGCAATCTGCAAACCGGTCAATCCACCCAACTCCATCGGTATTTCACCCGAAAACTGATTCCCACCCATCTGCAACTCAGTCAAATGAGACAGGTTCCCAAATTCCACAGGTATTCTTCCTGAAAAACTATTTTGGGAAAGAATAAGAAGCTCAAGCTGTGAGAGCGACCCGAGTTCAGCAGGTACAGCACCAGTGAAATGATTCCAGCTAAGATCAAGCCGTTGGAGCGACTTACAGTTGAGAATCTCCGGTGGCAAATTTCCCACAAATAAATTGGAAGAGGCATTGAAAGTCACAAGCTCAGTGAGCTTTCCTATTTCTCTCGGCAGCTGAAATGTAAACCGATTGTCAGAGATATCGAGGCGCTGCAGCTTCTGGCAGTTTCCGATATCTGAAGGAATAGGACCACTGAACATGTTCTGCCCTAATTCAACTGCAGAGAGATTCAGCAGCTTGCATATATCAGAAGGGAAGCTCCCAGTCAGCCTGTTGTTATCAAGCCTCAGCTGTATCAGAGACCTGCATCGAGTGACATCAGCTGGAATGCCACCATACAGCCTATTAGACTGAAGATTCAGCAAAATCAAATCAGAATACCGACAAAGAAATGGTGGAATTCTCCCCGTTAGGCGATTCTCTGATAAATCCACCACCCAAAGTGCATTATACATACCAAGCTTCTGTGGAATAATGCCAGTCAGAGAATTTGAGAAAAGCTGCAGCATGATCAGAGAAGTTTGGTACTGAAACCCGAAAGGAATAGGGCCAGTCAGTAAATTGATTGAAAGATCGAGCCTTGACAAGTTCTTCAAGCCAGTGAGCTCATTTGGTATGATACCAGTGAGCTGGTTCTGAAACAGGTAGAGCAATTCCAGACCTTCGATTCGCCCCAATTCAACAGGAATTTCACCTGTCAAATAATTCTCAGAGAAGTCGATTTGTATGGCTGAAGAAAGATTGCCAATCACTCTAGGAATAGTGCCATTCAATGCATTCCGATAAATGTACAAAAAATTCAAAGATTTAAGGTTTCCTAGCTCAATAGGAATCTCTCCAACAAGATTGTTCTTGTACAAAGCAAGAGTCACCAGATTCGTGCAATTTCCGAGCTCCTTTGGAATTGTGCCACTCAACTGATTATCCCAGAGAATTATATCTGTTAACTGTCCAAGCATTCCAATCTCCTTAGGCAGACTACCTCCAAATTGATTCTGAGCAAGGCCAAGCATTGTCAAGCTCTGGCAGCCTCCTATTTCAACAGGTAAGCTACCTGAAATTGCATTTTGCCCCAAACGAATCCTACTCAAATTCTTCAGGTTACCGATGGATCGAGGCAAAGAACCCGTGATATTGTTCGTGTAAGCCACAAACTCAACCAACGAAGAAAGCTTCCCAAACTCATTAGGAATAGTGCCAGATATTCTATTGTTGCACAGATTTAAATACATCAAGGACGAAAGACTGCTGATTTCTGCTGGGATTGGCCCTTCCAGCTGGTTATTATTCAACACAAGATACTCTAATCCAGTGCAATTCCCAATCTCCTTGGGAATATTTCCCAGAAAATCATTGAAAGATAAGTTAACATATGTAAGGTAACTCAATCCACCAATACTAGGACTCAGAATACCAGACAAATTCAAGGAACTCAAATCAAGAGACCAAACAAATGGATCATAACCTGATGTGCAATTAACACCTGTCCATCCACACGGCGTTCGATCACTGGCATTCCAGTTTCTGAGATGGCCGAATTCATCAACAATGGATTTCTTGAACTCCATGAGGATTTTGCCTTCTGAATTCAACCCTGCTGAAGGATGAACCAGCATCATCATAACAGCTATAATTACAACTTTAAAGGGTCCAATCCACCCCACCAGAAACCATCTTCTTCTTGATTCAAGAGCTTCACACATTATATCAACCATCAAATCAATCTCACAATTACCACAATCCCAATCATCTAATCAAGTCATCAACTTCAACAATAACTCCCAATGCATCCCAATCAATAAATGCAATCATATGAAGTAACTGGGAACAGCATAAATCATTTACCTACAACAAAATGGAAAAACATATAAATTGAAGAAACAGAAACATGAATTTAAATAAAAACCATTTACACATTAGATATCTTTAAAGGCTTACCTCTTGAATTCATAAACAGCAGCAAACCACCACAATCTTCAAGAGACTTTTGGAAGTTCTTAAAAAGGGATCTTTTCTGATCAACACAAAATCCCAGAAAGTGAAGAATAAAAATAGTATCACAACTTTTGCTAAAAGCAAGAAGCCCAGGCTACATTAATAAAAGGGCAAACAAATCAAGTGCAGTGAATGAATCAAAAAAGGGCAGCTTATTATTTTATTGCTAAGCAAAATTGCAGGGGAAGCAATAGATTTCTGGTAAAAATTTCCAAAAATGCTATGAATGAATTGGAGAAAAATATAAAGGGCGATTGTTCATTGAAAGTTTAGTGGCAGACAAAGCATGCAACTTGGGTTTCTTGAATTGGTTTTCTCTTCTTCTTCTGGTAAAAAGTCTGTTGTTAAGGATCTTAACTGTGCTGTGCAATCTATACTTTTACTGGATTCCTAGTCATCAAAAAGGTTTGTGAAAAATGAGGAACTGAAAAGCTTTTGGCCTTTTTAATAGACTGAAGATGCGAACTGGGATTTCTTGGACTGGGACAGTTTTTGGTTTTTGGTTTTTGGTTGGTAAGCATAGGAAAATGCAACTTCAATTTTATTACTACATAAATATCACAGCTCATTTCAGTTGTCGTTTCAAAAGAATGGAAAATGTGTAAAATAATTCGTGCAACGTTATCTAAAAGTTTAACATCTTATCTTTGATTTTTCTTTTTTCAATTTTTGATAAAGAAACTGAATTCGTATCATAGAGTTATATACTATACAAATTTTACTTATCAAATTGATCCAAATTGAAATATTAAATTCAAGTGTAGGATAACTATATGGTCCATCATGCCTGTAATAACAGACAAGATAATTTTATAAGATTTGTAATATTATGTATTTTTAAAAATATAAACTTTTTTATAATTTGTATACAATAAAATATATCAATCGTGAAAGAAGTTTGTAACAATTAATAAAAGTTAAAAATGTGGTTGACTTGTGAATAAGGGGAGTATATGAATTTTGGAATCAAACACACTTAAAAACTATAGTGAAAAGAATAGGGACGTGGGTGAGAGCACATTACAATGATTATGATAAGAATTTACGTGTTGTAAAAACATTTAAGTTGTAATTTTATCTGTAAAATAACACACTTTTAAGTTGTAAAAATTTTACATGATGATGAGAACGTAATTTTCTTTGTGTTTTTTCCCTGATTTTTTTGAAGTAACCCTTATTTTGTGTTTTTTTTATCTTAATATAATTTCATGGTATAAAGATTGGGACTTGGGGCACATGGCATCATATTAAAGTTATGTTAACAAGTATTTATGTGAGCCCCAAAAACCACTTTGCTTAATTTATGTCCAAATCAATCATCAAAACGTGGCTTCCCCTCTTTGGGTTTAAGGCCATTTGATATACTGTAACTCATTTCCGGCTGAACTGAATTTCTATCCAATACTTTGAAACTATATTCATTAGGATGATTCCAATATACATCTTATCAAACACTAATTAAAAGATTACTCTATTATGACTAAATTCAATATTTAGACCCTAACTCTACTAAAATACCATTTTCTCGGCCCCAACTATAAAAGTGATAATGTTATACCCTCAACTCTAACATAATGTATTTTTTGGGCCCTTACTCTAAAACTGACCAAATTATAGCCCTAACTCTAAAGTAAAGTATTTTTTAGGCCCCCTAGTTCATTCTGTCAACCTCTATGTCGATTGTTCGCTCATTTACACTTTTAACACAATTTTTGCATTGTATTTTTATCATTTTTCCTTAGTTACGTTTTATTATTCATCTCTAGAAAAAAAAAATCTGCTTACCGGCTCACTCTTTCTCCCAAATTCGAAACCCTAATCAAAATCCCTCTCAAACTTAAGCCTCGAAAGCAATTTGATACAGCCACCACCTTCAATCATTATCAGACACCCATTTCATTTTGGGAGGGATTTGATAATTAGGGTTTCGAATTTGGGAGAAAGAGTGAGGCGGTAAGCAGAGAGAGGTAAGAAAATGTAGTTAGAGAAAAATGACAAAACCACCATGCAAAAATGGGTTAATATTGCAAGTGAGCCAAATGTCGGTGCAAAGGTTGACGAAGGAGATTTTGGGGCCTACAAATGCATTAAGTTAGAATTGGGGTGTAAATAATACATTAAATTAAAGTTGGAGCTATAATTTGGTCACTTTTAAAGTTAGGGCCAAGAAAATGATATTTGAACAGAGTTAGGGCCTAAATAATACATAAAGTTAAAGTTGGGACTATAACTTGGTCAAAGTTAAAGTTGGGACTATAACTTGGTCACTTTTAAAGTTAGGGCAAAGAATGCCTAATTAATGAATTTAGTCCTTCTTAGTCCTCTATTTCACCAAGTTAAATATTAATTATATAATTATTGCAATCATTGGTGGATGTAGTTTCAAGTTTCAACTACTAATTAAATTGGTTGACTTTTTAACCAAAAAGATATATCTAATACAAGTTTGGAAGGAAAAAAAAATATTTCCTTTCTCAAGCCATATAAACTCTCCCATGCTTCTATTGACACCACATTCAAATCTTAAAAGTTCTTTCATTATTTATTCCCTATTTGCCAGAGGTTATTTCTTGCTGAATTGAACTGAACTGGAAATCAATGTATTGAAAAGAATCAACATGATTGAATTTACATGAATTTCATCAAATTGTATTTTCACTGAACTGAATTAAACTAAACTGATCTAAAGAAAAGTTCCGGCAAACAGGGTATCAGCCTTGTGGAAGATTAAAGGAAAGTTAAAAAGGTAGATGTAAGAGTAAACATTGTGTACACAAACTCTAGTTAGTGGAAGCACTAGTCAAAGCACATCTGGATTTCCATTTTTTTGCACATACCCAACACGATTTGAAGTCGACATTTGCCCACAACCTTAGTGGAAAGCATTACATTCCATCCCTAACACATTCCACCAAACCCTAACATGGTTTATCTTCACATTAAATATTGTTCTATTAAATTATGTGGCACAATCAAATATATATCCACCATTCCATGTGCCTATTTCTCCACATGTTTCTTCTTTTGCAAAAGTTCATCTTTGCCCAATTTAATAGAATCATCATTCATTGCCAAGTGTATCCAAATGAGTTGAACTATTATATTCAAAGTATAAAAACTACCATTTGGGAAAGCATAGAGTACTAATCCACCAAGAAACTCACTGTTTCTGAGTTCGAAAATCAAATATCTTCTATAAGATGTTTTTAGTAGAGCCAAGGCGGTCCAATCTCATAAGAGGTTTGTGCAATAAAAAAATTCAAAAAATTTTATGTTATAATATTAGATTTAAACCATGACTGATCAGTTTAAAATATATATTCTTAAAATTGTTAAGAATGTTTATAATTAAATTTCCTACACATTATTTAAAAAGTTACAAGTAAAAATGAACAATTAATTTGAGCCATAAAATGCTTTGTGAGTCAAAATAATCATTAAACAAAACTACATGGGAGACATTTCCAATTCTTTGGCCAGTGAGTGTCTTGGTCTTTTCCAATAGTGCACAATCTTTGTCAACGTAATAATAAGTACTCTACAACTTTTTCGTGATTTTTTAGTCAATTTGCTTGATCTGTAAATTAGTTCTCTTGATCATTCATGTTTTGCCTTGATTGTTCAGTTAATATTTTGAACATTTACTGTTTTGTCTTGAACTTTCATTCAAATAACTTTATCTTTCGGTCAATTTTCTTGATCATTCATAGTCTTTGCTACCTTATTGTTCCTATGTACAAATTCATACTGAAACTCAACCTCGAGTAGCTCCATGTGAGCCGGTTGAGCCGTGGCGTCACCAGCAACCTAAAACCTAATCGCGGCGGGGTTGAAGCACCAACGGCAATTTCGACCGACAACAGTCTCCTATAGTCCCTGGTATTATAGAGATAGGTGTTAAATGAGAATTTGTAATCATGATTAATATGTAAATATACGGTCTTAAAAGTGAGAAAACCAGACATAAAAGTGAGAAGATCAACATTAATATATTGAATGACTATGGTTAGTACGTGAAAAATCAAATTTTCAAGTGAGAAGATGAATATCCATGTATAATAAATAGTTGATTAGTAGACTGTTTAAATATTTTATAATAATGTATTTACGATGATTATGAGATTTCTTTGTACGTGAGTAGTTGGTATTACGCAAACACGTCTAAATTTCTCAACGTACATGCCAGAAAGCGACTCTTGAATATGTATTATTTTCTTGCTCGTGTTGCAGTGTTCATACAAACAAATTGATAGGTCCAGATTTGTTTTTGCTAAAAAATGATGTCCCAAGAATTTGATTTGGTAAAATTAGTTATATTATTTAAAACAAGTTTCGCTGTAGATTTGTTATTTTAGCATTTCTGTGTTGACATTTCCTCTCCAAAATGATTTTATCATTTCTATTGAGAAATATTTTTTGATGAATTCGTTACGTTACAATTGATTATTCACTTCATTATTTTAGCTAGATAGTCAACTTTCAAGTGTGAAATTATTTACTTTGCTGATTAAAATATTCGTTAAAATGACCATATGCATTAGTTGAGTACGTAATTAAGTGATTGAATCAGAAAATTTACTTTGGACCAAATCCTATCGATTAAAGTTGATACATTAAATTAAAACTGAAAATCCTTGGATTTTTAGCGATATTTGGACTTCGTCAGATCGTATAACTTCAACGGAAAAAAACTAGTTAAATAGGCAAATTCTCATTTGAGACAGGAGACCAAAGATTATATGAGACTGCTATTGATTGAATTTATCTTTGGTGAGCTTTAAACCCGCCAATTTCCTTGATTGAATTTGTCGTTGGTGAAATTGACCAAGGAAATGATCAAGAAAATTGACCGAAAGATCAAGCAAATTGAACGAAAGATCAAATTAACTGAAAAATCAAGGCAAATTGACCGAAAGATCAAGCAAATTGAACGAAAGATCAAATTAACTGAAAAATCAAGGCAAAACAAAAATACTTAAGGACATTGATTGAAAGATCAAACAAAATGACTAAAAGATCAAGCAGAAACAGTAAATGCTCATTCCCCTGCTTTTGGTCTCCACAAGTACAGGTCTCACCCAAGACTTTCTCATTTAAATAAGATATAAGTAGACCATAGTTCCATATAATTACAATTGAAGTCAATAATCCATGAGAAAATTGCATGTTGAAGTCCGACCAAAATAAATCCTAGTATAAATATTTTACCAATGATTATCTTGACTTTATGGTACGTTCAAATATCATTATTCATTTCAAAATAAAAATATCATTATTCATTGACTCCATGCAAATGCAATTTGGAATTCACTAATCATGTACAACTAGGAGAACATACACTAATTTATTCATATTTATCTTATCGAATTTATTACTTACTGATTTGAATTAAATGAATTTAATTGATGCGTTCTTACACGAATTAGAAATATCTTCTAGGACTCAAACTAAATTGTTTATGTTAAAAATAGATTAATTTGTATAAAACTTTATCAATTCACAACTAATTGAAATTCACGACTAATTGTGAATGAGCGTAGGTTGAAGAAGCTCAAGTTGAATTGGTACCATGTCAACTGCAAGAATCTGCGGCAACCAATCTTATTCTTTATTACAGAAAAACAGATAATCGCATCGAAACCATCAAATTCATGAATCTATAAATGTATTTATTTCATCAGACAAACGCGTCCAGGATAACCTAATTCAATGCCTTGGAAATCAGATCATATTCACATGGACCAGTACTTATCACCGTTAACTACCATTAAATTTTGGCTTAAGGTATGGAAACAAAAGGCAAAACCCGCAATTTGTTCCAAAAATATAATTATTCAAGGTTTTCAAAAATATAATTATTCAAGATAATCCAAAGATATTCAAGGTAATTTTTTATATTCCTACAAGATTATTTAAGGTTGTGAAGCTACTCATTCCAACCTTTAATTCTTAATATTTTCACAAGGAGAAATATTTTAATATATAGGGTAAGGTCTTGTTCTCTTCACGGTATTTGAACTTATCTGAACTTAAAAAACTTTATCTAAACTAAAAAAAGTTTATTTGAACTTTAAAAAGTTTATCTGAACTCATCTGAACTTAAAAACTTTATCTGAAGTCATCTGAACTTAAAAAAAATTATCTGAACTCATTTGTACTTAAAAATTTTAGCTGAACTCATTTGAACTTAAAAACTGGGCTGAATTAAAATATATATAAATTACTTTGAACTAAATTGAAACTAACTAAAATATATGATCATTTCCAATATATTTGAAATTTATTAATCTAAATATAACATAATACATTTAATATTAAAATATACTGACAGAGTTGCACTAATGTAGATAAACTTAACTGAATTGAATTGAAATAAATATGATCAATTAAATATGAAATAAATATGACATTTTCAAAACATTTGAAATTTAATAATTTGAGTATAACTTAGAGTTCAAAAGAATTTATTTCTTGTTGAATTGAACTGAAGTGAAAATTGATGTACTGAAAAAAAGAATCAGCATGACTGAATTAACCTGAATTTCATCAAATTACATTTCACTCCAACTCACTGAACTGAACTGAAATGAGTTTATTTTATGATTAATTGAACTGAATTAAACTGAAATGAAGTGTAAATTAATGTGTTGAAAAAATAATTGGTATAACTAAATCAACCTTAATTTCCTCAAATTATATTTTACAGAACTTAACTGAACTTAACTAAATTGAATTGAATCGAAGTAAAAATTAATGTGTTAAAAAATGGTATGAATAAATTAATCTTAATTCATTGCATCAAATGATATTGTTGTTGAGCTAAACTGAACTGAACTGAAGTGAAATTAATGTATTGAAAAAAAAGAATCGGTATGACTAAATTAATCTAAATTTCATCAAATCATATTGAAACTGAACTAAACTGAATGGAACTGGTATGAACAATTAAGCTCAAAAGAAGAGGGTCTACGACGCATGTTAGTAAAATCACAAAATATTTTTAGTATTATTTAAATTATTATAATATACAATATTGAACTGAACTGAATTGAAATGAAAAAATTTAAAAATATTGAACTGATTTAAACTGAACTGAACTAAATACAAATAATTTTATTGAACTTAACTTATCTGAAAACTAAATAATTTTCCTCAACTGAACTCATCTGAACTAAAAAACATTTATCTGAACTAAAAAAAAATTATATGAACTCATCTGAACTAAAATATATTCAAATAAGCTCTAGAGAACAAGAACTAATTAGGGTTCACGATATTGAGGGAGGAGAGTGTATGGCACGTTAATCGGTATAAAATCTATATTTGATGATAGTATCATTTTTAATTTCTCACCATATTGAATCGAAATGGATTTAACCGATGCATGCAATTCTTTAGAACTTTAATTGAATTGATATGGTTTTGACCTTTAAGCAGTGCACATTCTAATTTTGTACTAATTGCAACCATATAATTTCAAAATTGTCGCTTGCTCTCGTGTTATTTACCTTATGTAGCAACAATTGGCTTAGTCTTTTCTTGCTAATTTGCTATGAATAATAAAATGCATTTTTCATTTTGAAAGGATAAAAATTCAGTCTCTTCAGGTTCATCAGCTACATTACCTTCTGGCGAAAAAACTCATACCTCATTTTGCCTAGCATATTCAGCACCAAGTATCAACTAGGGTCACATCAAAAATACATTTTCCATAACATAATTCTATTTCTCTTCTCAAAATAGCTTACACGGAGCTTGCACAACTCTTCCAAGCTCAAAGTCGAATCATCAATGTCTTCTTTGCTTTGCTCGTTTAAGAGACTGCCGGCCCCTTATTTTCCATTTGTCCACTCCACCAGGCCTGTGCTCTTCTTCGATCTGTTGAACCTTCCGCTTTCTGCAAAGTAATGTGAATTATATAAATATAATTACCTTAATGGTGATAAAGGACCATCCAGAGTATCAAATAGCCCTGAACGTCAACCTAAAACACATTTTCCATACCTATACTGTGCCAGGTTTACATCAGAGAGCAGCTCATCTGCAAGTGTAGCCTTTCTCTCCTTCTTGGTAAGTCGACCTGTATGGTATTCTGAAGCGGACTCCACCACAGTACCCACCTGATCGAGCATCCAAACCAATTTTAATATACTTATCTACAAGTAATCTCCCTTTTGCAGTAGTAACTATCACAGATTTTAACAATACAGTCAACAATGGATCAATGTAACCATTCAAAAATCAAATGCACAACAGCATTCACAACATAAGGGCCGATAAAAGCTTAGCACAAAAAGGTTCGTGATTTTAAAATAATAAATGGGATCTTGGAACTTGCCTGAAAATACTTGGGAAGAGTTTTTGATCTTGTACTACCCTTTTTGAAATGTATCTTGGGATCCAAAGCATTCCTCAGCTGAAATGACAAAAAACCATTCGTTAGTTTCTGGAAGGCAACTAACTTTGTGAATTGACTCATCAGAATGAGCAAAGAAGCACTCCTTCCATTACAGTCAAAACATTCATGTAAAAAGCTAGAGCCCCAATGATATCCAACTGATAGTTTGATCTCTGGTAAAATGTTAAACAGCTATGACCAGACGAACATAAATTGAGCAAAATTATTTTCTTTACTAAAAACTCACATAAAATTCACAGTTGCGAAGAGCATTGAGTTAACGATTTTGAAATATGCCAGAAACATAATACCCACCCAACCGCTTAACAAGTAATCCTGAGAGTACACAACAGAAGTCTCTTGACATGAGCTTCAGAGTACAGTACACACCACTATTAATTAATAAGCGTCCTCAACTGATGCTTCACAATTCCATAATTTCCATTACAATTACAATTACAGAAGAAATTACTTATTGCTGTAATACTTTTTTGAATAGGATTGGACCATGCACACAGTAATGCACAGAAATGGTGACTGGACCAAATAATGACATCAAATTAACGAGAGCAAATACAGAGAAAATGTGGTAACTCATCAAGGCTTGCCATGTAGAGGGAAATTTTTAAAATTTCAATATCCTTGTTTCCACAGACAAATCACCTTAAGCGAATTATATCCATCATATGCATGATAAACTCGTTCCTATACCTGTTAGAGCTAAAAACCATAGAAAGAAAAACTAAAATGCCAAACTTCGTACTATCAGCGAACTTAGTTGCAAGTGCAACTGCTGCTAGACAATCCCAATGATATCCAATTGTTGTATTATTTTGATCTCTAGGAAAAGTAAAACAACTATGACCAGAGGAACTTAAGTTTAGCTAGTGAGTTGGCTAACTAAATTATTACATTTTATTAAAGGAACTCACAAAATATTTCAAAGTGCATCCAGTTGAAAGATTTAATTTTTTGATATTGTAACAAAAATTTCTTGAGATGAACTTCGGAGTTAACAACACTATTATATTTAAACACACTGAATTAAACCAGGATTGGACCTAGCACACAGTAAAGCACGGAAACCCAAATAGTTACATTAACTCAAGTTACTCAACAGGAAAGAATAGAGAGAAGATATGGTAACTCATCAAGAGGGAAAACCCATAGAGGGAAAACCTTAGGCGAAACAAATCCATCATATGCATGAAAAACTCATCTCTATCTACACCTGTTAAAGTAAAAAACCATAGAGGGAAAAACTGGAATACCAAACTCTGCACAATCAATAAGCTTAATTCCATGAGTATGCTAGATAATCCCAAGGATATCCAACTGTTGTACTGATATCAAATCTAGGCAAAAGTAGAATACCAATGACCAGAGGAGCATAAGTTTAGCCATTGAGGTGGCTCATAAAATTATTTTATTTTACTAAAGAAACTCACATGACTTTCTGCAATATTAAAAAATAATCTACTAACAACTAAGCCTAAAACATAATGCCCACCTAACCGCTAAACAAGTATATCAGAAACTTCAATACAAACACAACTATTAATACACACCCTCAACTAATACTTCACAGTTATATTACTCCTAAATAGAAGGTTAAACTTATTACTCTAAACTTTTTAGACTAGGATTGAACCAAGCACACAGTAAAACACAGAAATGGGGAATCAAGGCTTAAATTAACACAATGTCCTTCTTTCCGGAAACAAATAACCTTAAGCAAATAATATCCATCACATGCATGAAAACTACTAGCTGCCAAAACCAACAGGATTTTGATGAAGAGATTAACCTAAATGAAATATATTATGTGTATGCATCTAACTGGTACTGAAAATCCCATAGTGTGTTACAAGTGAAAACATATTTCTAGACAAGTTAACCTTTAATTGAGAGAAATAAAAAGAAGTTAGCACATGTGGATGTAGTCACCTTTAAGATCTGGAGATCTTTCTTCATTTCAGGAGTGACAGTTGGAGCTGGCATGTCAAACCTACATGTAAATGAAACATTATACAGAAACCAACATGTAGTTAGTGCATTGAATTATTGCAGGGATAGAGCAGGAGTGATTTAAAATGATTAAATACAAAGGTTTTTTCCAGCATATTATATGTTTGATGAGTTAAAAATGCACCACGCGGAATTCAGTAATATTAACTGATTTTACTTGAATTGTGATGTTACAAACATGCAGTTAAGCATATGAGTTTTGATTCCTAAGCGCCCTATTCCTACTTTCTTAGAGAGAACTGCCCATTTACAATACCATGGCACGTTTTAGTGAGTTCAAAACCAAAAGACTTCAATGTAAGCGGATAATAAAAATCTGGGAGCACAAATTCAGATAATTCCACCAAAGGAGAAAGGAAAATACCAGTGCTTGCCAGCAGTATCTTTGAGCTGTTTGCGGATTAATTTGTTGAGTTTCTTCGGGTCATGAACTGGGGGAACATAGAGTCCATCTATCAGCTCCAACTTCTCAGAAGAAATAGAACTGTCCAACAACTTGGACTTCTGCCTCGAAGACGATGAAGCTTTCGTAAACAAAGCGTCCAGCTTGGGCGCCCAAGAAATCCCAATCTCTACTGACTTCTCCTTCCCCTTCAGTGCCATTCCACCTAGCTCTACAATCTCTGAGCTGTAGGAATCAATTTTTTATAAACCCTAATGAAAATCAAAGTTTAATTATTAACCAAAAGCTTATAGTGATAGATTTGTCGGAAATCATCGGGCTGTAATAAGATGCAACAAACAAACAAACAAACAAACAAACAAACGATGAACAATAAGTAAGGACTTACAGTTTCGATGTCTGTCGTAGCCGCCGCCGCCGCCTGGAGGAGATGTGAATGTGGAAAGAGCGGGAGCAAGCCTGTGTTAATTTTGACCCATATTTTGCTCAGACTATTAATAGAAAGTTTCTCTTTTTATTTTTGTTTTACTTTACTATTATCTTTAGTACCCTTTTTTAAATGGAACTCAACATTCAACAATCCTATAAGTACCAGTAAATTATAATTATTTTACAAAAGAAATTTATAATTATTGGTAATTAATTGGTTAAAGTTATGATTTTATTTTTCATCTTAGATCAGAGCCCTGTTTACCACAGCTTATCAGTTCAGTTCAGCTCAATTCAGTTCAATTCAGTTCAATTCAGTTCGGTGAAAATGTAATTTGATGCAATTCAGGTTAATTCAGTCATGCTGATTCCATTTTTCAATACATCGATTTTACTTCAGTTCAGTTCAGTTCAGTTTCAGTTCAGTACATCAAAAAATAAGATCTAGTACAGGGCCATAGCTTAAACCAAATTGTTGCCATATATGAAAGTTTTCTGAATATGTGATTTCTGAACCTTTAATATTTTAATTTGTACTTTTTGATATAATTTTTTTATCAGTTACTACATTAAGAATATTGAGTGTTTTTGTAAGGAAAGAATATACAAGGTTTTGTCACAAAATGAAGTTAATACTATCTCAAAACGTTTGTGGCAAAAATGATCAATTTCTTTAGCAATTTTGAAAAAGCTAAGTTCATTTTTCTTTTTTTAATTTGCATTTTTCCATGTTGAATTGCATCAGAAATCAGAATCATGGGGGGAATATAATAAATATTAGTCATGCTCATCATAAGTCATAACGAATCATATTCAAATCAAACAACAGGGAAACATTTTTAAAAGTCACTCAACCATTTGGATCAATACATTCTGGGACAGTTCAAAGGGCTAGATGTAACCTAAGTCCTCAACAGCTCCTGCCATCTCACCTTCCTCCGTAACTTCTAACGTTCTTAAGCTTCTGATTTGCGTTTCTTCTTCGATTTTCTTTCCTGGGATTGATCTAGTGACCCTGAAGTTAGACCAGAATCGGGTTCTCTTGCAGAATCTTCAAGAGACTGCTCGAAGGACCTTCTCAAAGGAGGCTTTGATGTGTCCCCTGACCCACCGGTTACAACAGTTCCAGTTCTTCCGCTCTTCCGCCCTGAACTTCTTGACCTCATACCTTGTGTTGGGGTCGAGAAACGACTAGCTGAGCCTGTCATTGAAGAAGCAGCAGCAGACCTTTCTGCCATCTTTTTAAAAACGGACTGATTGGTTTCTGAAAGTTCTTTTGCGTCCGGGTAGTGCACAATAGAAACATGCCGTGAGATCTTCCCAGCTGTAGATTTTGACATGTTAGATACAGTCATAACGATACTCCACTAGAGTTCCACCTACTAATAGTAACAATCCTATCATCATAACACTCAGAATAACATATATCTTAGGATTAGTACCAGCACTTGGATGATATAATCAACCTTAGGTGTCAGAGATTTGAAAGAGGGAATGAAAGAGCATCATTACCTATCTGACAACCCGAGGAAGAAGGTAAAAACACAGTTGTTGCTCTGGAGTCTGGGAGTTCGGGACTATACACTTCACACTGTTTTCCTGGCACAAAGTGGATTTGAAACACATTAACCATAGTAAACAATACACAACAACAGAAACTGTGAAGAACATTATACAACAAAAAATAAGCTATAAGGCAAATGGGTTTCAATTACCAGTCGACCCCTCAAAAGTACCCAGAACACCATAGTTGTCAAGTTTCAATGATAGTGTTAGCCCATCCATGTCTGGAGCCTAGAACATCCAAGAATAGAGCGGAATCAATGAAGAACAATTAACAAACGGAATCACACAACATAAACAGTTGGGCAGTCTTTATGTATTTGGCAGCCATATTTTTCATCATAAAATACACCTTAATCTAGGTTTATACATATCCTAATCCTAATCGTATCTATTTATATGGTAACTTTAAAGTTTCCTCTCTTTCATTTTATTTGAGTCAGTGATTTTGGGTAGACCTTTCATATCAGACAGCCTGAAAGCTTCCACAGTAATATCTACCTTTTGATTTTCCAATATAACGAATTTGATAATAACGGCCAGTTACAGTTTGCACAAGGGCAAAAAACATCTTGCCACAATATTTAGCCTTTGCAATATCGATCCTATTTCACTCAAAACTTTATCATGTTCAAATTTCCAAATGCCAAATATACATATTGTGAGAGTAAGTACAAACTTCATATCTAACTCTTCCATTGTAACAATAACAAACATAAAGCAGAATAGGGTTCAAATCTTATTCTAAGCAGGCGAATTAGTTATCAATTAAACGTAAGTGTAGTTCAAAATAAATAAAAATCAATAAGAAACATACCGAATTTAGGGGCCACTCAAACAGCCAGAGCTCCTTGTCATCAGCTACATCAATATCATAATCTTTTTTGAACTTTTCAAATTCGTCCGTCGGTTTATATTCTCCCACGCCACTAGCTCCTTTCATTGTTTTTCACAAAGAACTAGCTAGCACTCCCCTATCTGGAAAAAATAATCCAGTAAATGCCCTCACCAACGCCTTAGCCACAGACACTAGCTCAAATGCTACATTCTTACAGACCAAAATAATGGATTAAACTTCAATCTACATATACTGAACAATGTGAATCATGCGATGAATGATGATGCTGGATTTAAGAGCTCAAATGCCTTTGTTCCTTAGTATCTAGAACTGCAAAATTTACATGAAGATAAACAACAAAAGCTCCCACCTTTGATCATTCACGCAAACTTGATAATTACTCATAAACCAGCAAGCTTTCACAATTAAAACTCTACCACCAATACCATCACAACCAAGTCAAAAAATAAAAGCGCTACATTAAACAATAAAACTATCACAAAGGCGAATACAGAACATCTAAAAAGCAATAGCGATGATTTGAAACAGAGAAAGCAAACCTTACTCTTCTGGTCAGTGACGGCAAGGGATTCAGAATTACCGAGATTTGAGACGCAAAGCCGAAATAAGGTTGGATTCAGAATTAGAGCGCCCGACAAGCCCGGAGATTTGAGACGCAAAGCTGAAATAAGGTTGCTGAGTTTCAAAAACCCTTTACCCTAATTACAGCCGCTCGACGGGCCGGAGATAGATGGGCGGCGCGGGGCAGTCTCTGGGTTTTTCGCGATGACGATTTGGGGTTAAAGAAGCTGAGGTTTATCTTATATATGGCGCGTGGAGTCCTCACTACTTTTAGGTTTACTGTATTTTCCTGTAATTTCATATCCACCGTAGAACCATTTTTTACCAAAAAGTGACCAATTTAATTTTAAATCTACTCCAATTTTACAATATAAAAATATATACAAATTGATTAAATTATATATTATAATATTACACAAGGAATTTTTGAGGCAAACTCATAGTGAGGCGGAGTCGGGTAAACCACTTTTCTATAAATTTAGGGGTCACAGTGTAAAACCCGCCAAACTATAATGACCTTTGAAAACTTAAATTTTTTTTCCAGTTTAAAACCCTCTTTGCAATTCTCTGCCTTTTATCCCAATTTAAAACACTTTGTTGTAGCCTATCACTTAGTAGTATAGAATTTTGAATTTAAAACTTTGAATATATTATATACATGGCGATGAGAAAATCTGATTTGGCACATTCTATGTCCATAGTCTCTTGATCTATTCCTCAATTTTGAACAAACTTTGTACCAAAATAATCTTTGGAATGTGGACTATAGTATAGAATTTTGAACTATCAAAATAGACTGAATAGATAAAAGTTTTAACAATAAATAATAATATAGAACTTTGAATTTACTGTTTTTTAACCCTTTTCAAAAGCACCCGTGAATAGTTAAATGCTCCATTATTTTAATGTTAACTTAAAGTTGTATTCTGATGATTAGTCTTTTATTATGATTATTTAAATTACTCGCCATGTATATGAAATTGCTTATTGATGCTACTAAGGATGCTACTATGAGTGTATTCTCTTCTTACCATGACTCGACAAACTAATATATTAGAAAGTTTAGAATTGCTTGTTCTTAACTGATTACAATACGCAAGTTACTTGTCCTAATATTAATCTGATTGCATTGTGTATTGATAATCCTGTAGTGTATCGGGAATTCGTGAATAGTAAATCGTGTATCGTGAAATCGTGAATTGGATATCGTGATTTCGTGATTGAATATTGTGATCTGTGAGTTGAGAATAGTGTATCGTGAATTCGTGTATCGTGATAAATACTCCATATTTCCTAACCAAAACTGTTTAGTTGACTTTTTAAAGTCATACTGATTCGACTTTGACCATGAATATCCTCATTTTTATATTTAATTTTTTATAGAAAAATGATAATTTAAAAATGTAAATAATATGTCAACTCTACATATATATTAATAATGGTCAAAGTCGGAATAGTTTGAATTTGAAAAGTCAACTAAGTAGTTTTGAGTAGGAGTGATGAGTAAAATATAATACTTCAAACACAAATTTGTCAATTTAAATATACCGAGTTCAGTAAACTTTAAACAAAATATGGCTTACGAGTTACCATACCTCTTAAAAAAATACGGCTTACCATATTGACATTTGATATCCATAAAATATGAGGAAGGGTTTTGTGAATAAATTATACTCGGAATATTTCATGTTCTTAACAGTAAAATTAGGTTTGAATTACAGAAAGTTATTCTCAAATGAAATAATATTAATAGCACTCAAAACGTATCGTATTCGAATCACAAAAGTTAAAACCACGAATCTCATAAGTCACAGTTGCGGAAGGTTTACCGCCTCTTGCTAGCAAGGAAACAGCAAACTAATTACTCCAATGTTCCCTGGAATCATCATCAATTATTCAGTGACTCATGAAAGTGACAATTAGAAAGACCCCATTCCATATTTTGAACTAAACAAAAAATAATAATTGATAGTCTGGTTTGTCAAAAATAAACTTATTTTGAACTTGAATCGACTAATTAAATTGAGCTAAAATAAAATTAATATTTTTAAAAATAATGATACTTCAATATCAGAACTGAACCAATTTGAACGGAAATAAATTGAAATAGATTGGAGACTGGGATCGACGTTGATGCACAAGCCAAATTGCCAAATTGCCAATTTCAAAATCAAATGAAGAAGAAAATCAACTTTGCAAGTCACGATCAAAAGACAATCAAACTAACTTTAACAAATATTTTCTTCTGCAGCATTATGAGGATTAGATTAGTACTACAACAAACTGCCAAAATCTCTCAGCTGCTCACATCTGACATTTGTCCGAACAAGCGAAAATCAGGGCTCAAGATTGATTTTACATCTATTATTAATTAGATCATACTAATAAATAGCCGACATTGTATTTTGTCATTGTCAATACCCCATTTTCAGTCACAGTTCAGTTCACAACACAGATGAACAAACCAGGTTTACACAAATTGTTTAAAGCCTGCAGTCCAAAACTAGGTTTAGCAAAGACAACAAAACAAACAAGCTTAGATATAATCTTTTTAGCAAACTCCAAGGAAGAAGACAGTAGTTTAGATATGAAGATATCCTTCGACAAGCTTCATTGTCAACTAAACTTTGTAAACATCTAATCCAATCTTAATCCTCTATGTATAACAATCAACAGAACTAACTCCCTCACTGGATTGATTCCGATTCAAGGAATCATTCCCTACATAGCAAAACATCCAAAAAGATCGATTCAACGAAGTAAACCTAGGAAAAACTTAGCTCTCAAACCTTAACAAAACAAAATCGCACAGAGTCAAAGTAGACACAAACATATGTATCCACACTAACACACACATTACACAAATGACAAACTATCACCTAGAACATAAGGAATTAGAGCACAAGAAGCACATCAAGAACACCAAGCTCCAGAATTCAGCCAGAGAAACATGTACTAGTAAATAAGATTACTAAAGCATGCAGAGAGACGTGTAGTATGTATAAAAACCAAAACCATCTTTCTGCAAATTCCGTTCTATTCTGACTCAGAACTGAAACACACTAAAGTCAAAACTCGCTAACGGACTTTGACAAGAAAATAAATAAAATATGGTTTCAATCTAAACGTCTAAACCCAGTACACGGCAACAAACCCTAGGTTCTAACCTAACTAAGTCAAGGTTCGAGTTTAACAAAAGGCAGCCTATAACCACCACATGCGTTGTTCGCCATTATCTGTTCTGGTCTCAACCATCATCAGGTCCCCAACATCTCCATGCTCCGTGTATTTCTGCCTCCTCATCTCAACGATCTTCCTATGGGAGTTGGAGTGCTTAGCAGCTGAGTAAGTGGGACTATTAGCCGGACGATACTCAGGCACAAGGCGGCCAGACTTATACCGCACACCACAGGCATTGCAGAGCGTTTTAGGCCCTGCAGGACCCGCTCTCCATTGGGGAGTCTGGTCAGTCTGGCAGTGGTAACATTTCCTACCAGGGAACTGCCTACGCTTCTTCCCAGCCTGAACTACATTATTCGCATTCTTCCACATCATCAGCTGCTGAGTGAACTCAGCCAAGCCTGCTCTGGGCTTCAGTAGCCTCTTGGTCCGAGCTCGGGCAGGGAAGCCTGTGGGCACCTGAAGGCGCGGCCCATAGCAGCTCATAACGGTATTGCCGCTTCCATTACTTGCACTGTAACTGCTGCTATTGCTATTGCTATTGCTGTTCTCGAGAACAGACACAGGGCTGTGCTGGTTCAGCACTGGATTTTCCGGGAGAAGGTCAAAACACGTCTCCACCGACGGGAAAGCATCCTTATTCGACAGCCATTCAAGCTCTTCCTCCACCATAAACTCCTGCACAGATTATAAGCATTAGAAACTAACACGACCAGAAAAAACTGAACCAGCTGAAAATGCACAAAATACACACACACTGGAAAAAAAAAGGCTCATTTTGTGCAACATTTCAACTGTCTGTAAAAATGAAGGGTTTTTTTTTATCCATGAATTTTCCGGCGAGAACTGTCCGGTAAAAGAATGGTTTGAAATTCATAGAAAACGTGGTAGGGTCAAATTTGTCATTTCATAGCCAAAAGGCAACAACATCATATAAATCATCCAGCTCATGAAATCACGAGAGCCCATACTTTTAATTTGAATAATAAATGTAATAATTTATAAGTAATAATAACGCCTATGTGGGCCAGCACCGTACATTTCCACGCCTAAAGGGATTCCAGGGTAAAACCGTCTATTTCCATGCCTAGGGTTTCAGGGGTAAAACCGTCCATGGTTAACACAACTCGTCCAAATTGCAAAAAAATGCCATTAAAATTCACCGTTTCACACGAGTCCAGAAAAACCAGAAACCGTCAAAAACAGACCCAGCCCGGGTCGACTCAATAATGTATACCGAGTCACAGCCGGAAGTCGGCCGGAACTCACCGGACGCTCACAACAAAGCATACACAGAAACTTACAGGGAACGCCGTCGGCCGGCTGAGGTCACCGAGGAGAGGGATTGAGGACGAATAAGACGGCGCCTTCAAAAAACTGTCAATGTCCCCGCCGTCGTCCAGGGAGAAGTTGAGAAGGTCGCCTTCGTCCACCGTGAACTCGACCGCCGCCGCCGCCTCGTTCGCCGCCACGCCGTTGGTCTGCAAAACCTCCATAAATCCGGTGATTTTTACGAGAGAAGAATCGATGAAAAACGCTTAGCGATACCCACAAATGGGTAAAGAAGTTTGGGTGCGTGTTGGTGAGCGAGAAAGAGGAGAGAGAGAAAAAGTGGTGTGGGTTGTCTTTTTACTTGCTAGGCCAAGTTTTGGTTTTTTATTTATTTATGAGGAGGATGAAAATGAAATAAATAAAGTGGGTGTGTTTTTGAGGTTTTTGGAAGCAAGTTGGGGAGTAATTTATTGTTATTATTTATTTTTTCAAAAAAGAAGAAGATGTGTGGTTGATGTATTTTGAAGAAATTGTGTTTTTTGGTTGGGGAGTAAATAAGTTTTATGCTACTTTTGGGTTGTAGTTTCAAAACTACAACATGTTTACACGTCCTTTTTCAATCAAATTGAGGAAATTGAAATTGCCTTTTATTTGAATTGTTTTTAATTTACACGTTTTTAACAATCAATACTTTAATTATCTATGATATGATATTTGTAAAGTTAATCTTTAAAATATAGATGAATATCATGGAATCCAATAGAATCTCATCAATACATTAGTTGAAATTTAAGTTTTTATACGCGGCTTCAAAAAGCTGACCATAAAAGAAAAAAATTGTTTTGGAAGCATGTAATATAATAGAACAAAATTATTAATAATGATCCATATTGATATTCTATTAGAAATTTGGTAAATATGTAAATATACCATGTAAGATCCCAAATTTACCCGTCATTAACATTTGTGTTGAAAGTCAACATGTTGAACCAAAAAAATGGCAACGGTGAACGTTAAATTGGAATGGATGAAGTGATTATCGAGAAACTTCTATTTTTGCTATGTATTTATTTATTGGTTAAGATTATATTCATTGGTCAAATGTTGCATGTTTTTCGCAATAAGAATATCCATGTACTATATAATATGAATATCCCTGAAATATGAACAATAAAAAAATCTTCTTTTTATTTAGATTTTGTTTTCAAATATTTAATAAGATTTTAATGTACATCAGAAACGTAATTATCTCAGGTTACATTACCATGAATGTAGACAATATTATGTCACCGAACCATTTTTGCAATTCTAGAGTTTGTATCTTGCAAGATTTTATTTTCTTACCGGATGCAAATATTATGCTATCTTTTAATCCTCTTAAGAGAATCAAAATATAGTTTATTAAGATTTTTCTTTTTCAAGAGAAAAACCAGATTGGTGATTGGAGTACTACTAGTTCAGTGTGATTTTAAGGAATACTTGACTTCTAATCAACCTCCCAACCTACCCATCAATCATCATGGACTCATGGACTCAAGGTGAGGGCAGTAGACAATTACAAGACACCAAAAAGAAAATTATTTTAATGATATTAATATTATAAATTTGTTTTCACTTCTTATCATATTTTTCTTGACATGTTTGAATATAAATTTAAAGTACTTTTTATGAATAATAATATAGTTTTAAAATTTTTAAATATTAAAATTTTAGAATCAGTTGATATATGTAATTAAAGTTATTGATAGTCAAACTTACCGTTAAATATTTTAGTTAAAAAGGAGCTAATTTAGCCAATCTAGTCCCAATTATTTGTACTTTAATGATCTTGATTAAAAAATGATTAATTCAAACTTTAAGGCCCTGTTTACTAGAGCTTATTTCTTGATGTACTGAACTGAACTGAATTGAATTGAATTGAACTGAAGTGAAAATTAATGTATTGAAAAATGGAATCAGCATGACTGAATTAGCCTGAATTTCATCAAATTGCATTTCCACTAAACTGAACTGAACTGATCTATATATAAGGTCTGGTAAACAGGGCCTAAAACTGAACTGATAAATAACTTAAAATATTATCAGATATTCAAAAAAATAAAATAATAAATTTTATTCTAGAAAATTATTTTAGACATATAAAATCATCATAACTTATACTACATGTTCACACAAGTCACTCTACATTTTATCAAATTGACTCAAAAATGTTGAAATGATAATGGGAAAAAATGGCCATGGGCCATGAGTCCATATGACTACTCCACTACGAAGCACAACTACCGAACAAATTTTGTTCACTGTTCACATAGGAACCGAAATGGCAACCCGGAATAAGAAGGCAGTAACAAGGGCAAAACCGTCCATTCAACTGAGTTTCCAATGCCATGAATAAGAGGGCGGGCCGATCACGCAACGGTCGGACGACCACTCCGATGCTATTATCACATCGCACGTCATCTCACCCAACCATTGTCTGCCACGTATTAACTAATTTAATTTTAGTTAAAAGTAAAGGATTTTAAATATCCTTTGACTAATTTAACCTCCGTAATTCGACACCGCACGTGGCGGCGATGATTTTGTGAAATTTCCTTTTGATTTGATTTTTAAGGAAATTATAAATATCTAATTTTGATTTTGTTCCTTGATCCTCTGTACTTGCTTCCTAGGTGGGACGGTACTAGCATGTTGCTGGGGCCCGCTCACGTTTTTGAAATTTCCTGCCCGAAAGTTGAATTGCCGGACCAGGGGGTGTGAGTGTGACCCGAATTGTCAACCACCCAAAAAATGAACACGTGACAATCACGTACATATAACGAAATAGTATTTTTTTTAAAATCATAACACAAATATTTTGTTAATACTAAGAAGACATTAAAAAATTAGCAAATATTATGAGCATTACTCACTTGAAAAGAATGAGCATTACCATTGAAAAGTCGAGACAAAGTAGTTTTCAAAGTAAGTTTTGTATTAAGATTGATGAGTATAAATAGATACAAGGAAAGGGAATATGTGCACACTAATCTAGAAGACTATTGAGTTTCCCTATCTAACTTTTTAATTGATACAATGATTATAGAAGACTATTGAGTTTCCCCATCTAATTCTTTAATTCTCACACCCCCTCAAGCAAAGCGTCGGGTTTACCGAGACACGAAGCTTGGACCGAAAAAATTTGAACAGGGTGTGATTCAGCCCTTTAGTGAAAATATTAGCCCCCTGTAGTGAAGTAGAAACATGACTAACACCAAGAGCAACCAACTCGCGAACAAAATGATAATCAATATCAATATGTTTGGCGCGCTTGTGTGCCACTGGATTTTCAGCCATGAAGATAGCACTGTTATTGTCACACAACAGGAGTGGCGATCGGCAGAGAGGAAACTGAAGATCTCGAAGAAGATTAGAAAGCCAACTACTTCAGCCGCAGTGTTAGCTAAAGCACGATATTCAGACTCCGAAGTAGATCGTGACACTGTGGGCTGTTTCTTTGCGCTCCAAGAGACCAAGTTGCCACCTAGAAAAATGGCATAACCATAAGTGGAACGACGAGTTTCAAGACAACGAGCCCAATCAGCATCAGGAATAAGCAAGAATCTCAGGGACACCGTCAGAGCTAAAAGTGAGACCACAGTGAAGAGTGTCACGAACATACCGAAGAATACGAGTAACAGCAGCGAAATGGTCATCCCGAGGATTCTGAAGGTACTGACTGACAGTATTAACTGCAAAGGACAAGTCTGGGCGGGTAATGGTGAGATACTGAAGTGCACCGACCAGTGAACGATACAACTTTGGATCAGTAAATGGAGAACTGGTACTAATGTGTAGCTGAGAGTATGGCAAAAAAGGAGTCGATACTGGAGTAGTATCAGACATTCCTGCACGACAGAGGATATCTCGAGCATACTTGGCTTGCCCCAAAAACAGTCCGGTACAAGTAGGAGTAACCTCAAGACCAAGGAAGTAACTCAAGGTGCCTAGGTCCTTGATAGAAAATTCCTGATCAGCACGGGTAATGAACTGTCGGATGGCAGTAGAATCATTTCCTGTCAGGATGATATCATCCGCATAAACAAGAAGATAGAGTAGAACAGTGCCGCGAGAAAACACAAACAGCGAGGTGTCAGATAAACTGCATGTGAAGCCAAGACTACGAACAAAAGAACTGAGTCGATCAAACCAGGCCCGAAGAGCCTGCTTTAGACCATAGATAGCCTTGCGGAGGCGACAAACATAATCAGGGTGAACGGGATCTTTGTAGCCAACTGGCTGAGCCATAAAGACAGGAGTGTCCAGAATCCCGTTGAGGAAAGCATTTTTAACATCAAGTTGATGGAGAGGCCACTTCCTCATGGTAGCAATGGCAAGGACAGAACGGACTGTGGAAGCACTTTCAGCCCTGTGATCAAAGTCAATCCTGGAATCTGAGAATAGCCCTGAGCCACTAAACGAGCCTTGTGGCGATCAATAGAGCCATCTGGACGATATTTCAAGTGATAGACCCACTTCGAACCAACAATGTTGACATTAGACGGACGAGGAACTAGATCCCAGGTTTGCTGCTTTCGGAGTGCACCTATCTCATCATCCATAGCAGCAACCCACTTGGGGTCACGAAGAACAGCACGATAGTCCCGAGGTTCTTTCTGACGAGCGACTGAGCTATCAAACCAGTCGTCACAAAGTCTGGGACAAGATCACGAATAACTCAAGTGCCATCCTAGTTACGAGTAGTCATCGGATGTATGCGAGGAGCAGGCTGAGGAGATACAAAATCATCCGAAGAAGAAGAAGAAACAGCTGAAGAGGAAGAGGAGATAACTGAAGAATTCCCAGAAGTAGATGATAGTTCCTCAAAGCGAATCGGTGAATGCTCCAGAGGGGGAGGAGGCGAGGCAAGTGAAGGGGCCTGGAATGATGGTGGTGGCGACGATAAACATACTGAGCAAGATCTTGTATCTGAAACCTGAGCACTCACTGAAGGAACCAAAGTGAGAGTAGTGGATACTGTAGGGATATCCTCGGGAAGGTCAGGATCAAGGAAACATGAAACATCCAAAGAAGAGAACTGAGCCACAGTCGAAGTGGTCAAAAAAAGGAAGCATGATTCATCGAACCGGGCATGCCGAGACATGTAGGTACGACTAGTTGCTGTATCCAAGCAATGAAATCCTTTGTAGTGAGCACTATAACCGAGAAACACACAAGGAATACTGCGAGAAACAAGCTTATGGGCAGTTATGGGGCGAACATATGGAAAAACTCGACACCCGAAAGGGTGAAAGTTCGAATAAATCGGTGGTCGACCAAAAAGCAACTCAAGCGGTGTAGCACCATTGAGTATAGGAGTGGGCAAGCGATTAATGGTTGTATTTCAGTTTCTTATGTATTACCTAAACCGCAACTTAGTGATGTTGATAGGCCGATGAGAGAGTATCCCAAATCTCCTTGGCGGTGTCACAGTGAGACACCTCATTCATAGCTTCATGAGTGAGAGAAGAGTAAAGCAAAACACAAAGCTTTTGGTCCTCCGAAATCCAAGTGTCATGAGCGGCCTTGGCGGCTAAGAAGGCGTCTTGGGCAGCCTCGAGTTCACCGGCACTTGGCGGTGTAGAGGTGGAAGGAATCTCCAATGGAGGAGTCGGAAGAGGCGGACACAAAGTGGTGCCGTCGAGATGACCGAAGGTGCCTTGGGGACGAAGAACATAAAGAACTTGTCTTTTCCATGTCAAGTAGGTTTTTAGGAATTGGAATCGATTATGGCTTAACTGATACCATGTTAAAGTAGTTTCCAAAGTAAGTTTTGTATTGAGATTGATGAGTATAGATAGATACAAGGAAATGGAATATGTGCACACTAATCTAGAAGACTATTGAGTTTCCCTATCTAACTCTTTAATTGATACAATGAATATAGAAGACTATTGAGTTTCCCCATCTAATTCTTTAATTCTCACAACAATTAGTATATCTCTGGCCTCATTTACAACATGAGTCCAGACATAAAATCACGAAATGTGTCTTTATAAATTAGACCTCTCTATTTTAGAGTTACTCAAAGTAGTGAAGAATAACCAATATCTCCACTTAAAGAGGGTATGAGGAAATTGAGATGTCGTAGGAGCATTACGCAAATTGCATAGCGGAGTTTCTAAAGAACCGGCTCCAACTAAAACCTGCTTGTTCTAGTTAAAACTCGCATTTGTATGTGCATAGTCACATGTGCATGGGGAATGGTAAGGGAGTAAACTAGGGGATCTTGATGATTATGATCTGTCATACTTTTGATAGAAGTATCTTGATTGTCGAGTATTTCATTGATTCATTCTCTACTCCCATATATATTGGCAAACTAATAGCTAAGCTAGAGTTTGATGGTTGATCCCGACCGAACCTAAAATGATGTTATGTTGATGATCCCGCAGAATAACATCATTTATGTAATTCCAGATCATCCAAATTAGAAAGAGACCAACCGATCCAAGAGATGGTCTTGTAGGGAGTTGACAAAATCCAAGAGACCAACCAATCTCTGGAGACCAACCTCACATTTAGCAAAAATATGGTCTGTGGATTTGACCTCAATTGAACATAAAACACAGTTCCTCATATGTAAAGTTTTTTCCGTGGGGAGACCCTTATTGATGATTGTTCAGGTTAGAAAATTGATACCCGCAGAAAATTCTGATTTTCCAAATAATTAACCTTCCATGATTTGTGATCCAGATTCATTGCAAAGGTAGACGTTTGAGGCCCATCAACCTAGAGGGATTTCTAGTTCTCCCTATAACCTAGCTTGAAAGAACAAGAGTCATCGCACGAAATGGTTGATAACAGTTGTTGTAAACCCTTAAAAGTGTACTAGTTCTTCATAATTTTAAGCAATTGAAGAAGATTAAGAATGTGTTAGCAAACATTTAGATTTTAGAGGTACATACATGTATATATAAAATGTTATGTCATGATAGACCTTGACAAGACTTCTAGACTAAGTCATTTATACTACTTATTTCAAATTTCAATACATCTCCTCAAGTTGGAGTATGGAATTCCGGAATGACTAATTTGCCAAGTAAATTCTAAAACTGATACACACTAAGAGTTAACAGATGAGCGGGCTGCTTTAAATTATGAATGTGACGTGTTACAAACAAAATGACAATCAACTTGAATATGCTTTGTTCGCTCATGTAAATCGGGTTAACCACTACATGTATAGTCAACTGATGTAGAATGATGAACTCCCAAAGAATGAAGAATAGACTTGAGTCACAGTAGCTCACAACAAACCCCAACCACTGCTCAATATTCGGCCTCAGTTGAAGAACGATAGACGGTCATTTTTTTCATTTTTTTCAAGAGACCGGAGAATAGTCAAGCATCACAAAATAGCCAGACAAAGTTTGTCGAATGATGAGACAAACCGTCTAGTCCAAATCATAATAAGTAGTCATTTATAAAGGAATGCGAGCATAAATAAATAAGCTCTAACCAGGACAAATTTAAATAGTTTGTTGTCTAGCAATGAGGAACACAAAAGTAAATTAATATACTCCCTCCGTACCAGCTGGATGTGCACTGTTGACTTTTCACGGCATTCAATACACGTGTTTGACTGCTAATATCTTTAACTACATATATTATCAAAATATAAAAATTTGATATTAATAAACTACATGTTATGACGATTCAACAATATTGGATACGATAATATTTTTAATTATCTATGCATTCAAAAATTCAGTCAAAATTTAGCATAGTTGACTGAAAAAAGTCTCCTGTGCAGAAATAGCTGGTCCAGAGGGAGTACAATGTTATACATAATTAAATATAGTAAGCTAAACATCATCATTGAAGATTGGAATAGAGTAAGTATACATGTACAATTTGATATGAGCCATAAAGAGTATGATTATGAAATATACGGGCGAAAATAACATTTCATTTGCTAGAATTCAAGAATATCTTTAGTTTATATATAGGAGTATATGTCTTTAGTTTATATATGGGAGTATATGATGCTAATCCTACGATAGTATCATACTTGGTAGAAGTCTTGCACTCCATCCGATTAGCGTTGTGATGCCGATGGGTCCTAGAAAACCACCACCTGCCCTTCTACTTGGTAGAAGTATTGCACTTCATATGAGTAGCTTTGGGACACCAACACGGTCCCTGTAAAATCACCATTGGCCCTCTACGCTGGTAGACCCTAACAAATTGCTCTAATAATTACAATTTTATCAGAGGTATGTTTTGATACCGGAACCTTTTAGTTATAGATGGTGGATTACCAATGAACCATACTCACTACACGAGTTGTATGTAAACTAAAGATACATTCAAATTTATTATGTTCAATTGCTCATATACAAAAATACAACAATGTTTAACATAAAAAGTGTGATAAAGAAGTACTTTTCTACTACCTACCATGATTAGGTCAGGATTTTGAGTCTAAGCCTAAAATGCAAGGCCAGGCCCATGTATGGGTTGAGTTTGGGTCATAATATCCATATCCAAAACGATGATTACTCCATATGGAAACCCTATTTTATAGATCTCATTCAAGTCCATATATTACCTCATATAGAAATAAACCCCATTATAAATGGAAATAGTTTTCAGACTTCTTTGGCGGCCCAGAAGAATTCATTTCCAACTTGTGTTGACTAAGGTCAAACGAGCTCTGCTTTCTGACACTCATTCCCATGCCTTGTACTGTCTTGTCATGTCAAATGTCTAATGATATTCTTGAATTTTGATGAGTTAATTCCTTGGAAAAATTTGCAGGTTTTGTTTTCACATTGCAAGATGAGCAGCTTCAAAGAGCAATGGAGTGTGATGGAGAAAGGGATTGCGAAGCTCAAGGCCATTTTAGCCGGCGAGCCAGAGCCACCGTTCACGGCGGAGGAGAATTCATCGCTCTACACGTACGTGACATCATGCCATTTTCTTTTTTTCCTTCTGAATTTCAGTTTTTTTGATAGTTCAGAAATTATTTTTGCACAAATATTAGATAGTGTTTGAAATGTAACATGATTTCAACATGATGGAAATTTGATAACATGTAAAAGAATGTGGAGATTTCATGTTTAAACCAGTGTTAAGTTGAGTTAGCAAAAAACTTTTATATAGTAAGCCTCTTTCGTTTAAAATGGTGAGTTGCATAGTTAACATAAAGTTTGTGTTACCATTCAATTGAATTTTATGTGCCTTTGCACAGAACTGTTTACGATCTGTGCAACTATAGTGTGTTAATCGAAGACCACCGCCTGCGTGTGTACAACAACTACCGGATTGCTTTTGAAGATTACCTTTCGTCGACTGTAAGGATTCTGTTTTTGGTTATATAATGATGCCTAGTTTCATTTGACCCTCTATCCAAATTGATTAGCTGAGTTTAAAATTTATGGAATGATTATTTATGATTAATCTTATTTGTTAAATCTTTATGTTTCTCTCGATCATTGAACATTTGAAGGATCTAATTGTGACTGATTCAAAATCACTTGTAGACACCTTGGCATTTATAGTAGTTACAATAATGGATCTAATTAATTCAAAGTCGAAATCCACTGTTTACCAAATCAGTTTGAGCACATGGCTAATTCACTTTAATTAACTCTATATGGTAGCATATATCTGCATATCGTGGTGTTGTTATCTTAAAACTTTGCTAAATTCTCAGGTTTTGCCTTCTCTGCGAGGGAAGCATGGCGAGTTGTTGTTACAAGATTTGGCTACCAGATGGTCAAATCACAAGTGCATGACTAATACAATGTCCCGCTGGTTTAACTACCTTGATCGATATTTCCTTCCAGCATATGATTACCCTGACCTAAACGTAGTTGCATTGCTTTGTTTCCAAGGACAGGTAACTCTCTTTCTTTAATATGTTTCGTTTGTAATTGAAAAAAAGGACACCTATGACTGTAAAGCATAGTTTCCCTTCTCTGTCTTTCCGAGTTCTTAGAGAAATGCTTGTACTTGTTGTTGCAGATTTACGCAAACATGAAGGGAGAAATCCGAGATGCTGTTCTGTTCTTGGTATAGATTTGCTAACATTTCCATGTGACCTTTTCATTCTACAAATTATTTTCGGTTCATTCTACAAATTGAATGGCTCTATTGTTTAGTCTTACTCCTGCTCATGCATAGATTGATCAAGAGCGCGAGGGGAACGAGGTTGATCGAGCTCTACTGAAAGATGTTGTCGACATTTTTGTTGAAATTGGGTGGGGAAATATGCGTATTTACGTGGAAGATTTTGAGGCACCAATGCTGAAACGCACATCAATTTATTACTCTCAGAAAGCTCCTAAGCTGATCATGCAGGTCACTACTGCAATTCTCTCACATCCTGTTAAATCCAAACAATATGTCGATATTATCGTCTGTTACTAACTAGCTGTATAAATATATCTTCATTAGGCTGTTGAATGTTTGAAGCTTGAAAAGGACAGGGCCTCCCATTATCTCCACCCCAGTACCGAGAAGAAGTTACTTGAGGTTGGCCTTTTACCATATACATCATTCAATAGCTTAATGTTTCTGTGTTCTTATATATTTTCGCGATTCTTGTCAAATTGTTCTGTGAGAGAATCGTCGTTTAATCTCCATGGAACTGTCTTGTATGTGGCAGAGAGTGCGATGCGCGTTTCTGTTTGCACGCAATGCTCAACTGCAACTGCAAATGAAGGACAAGAAGGAGATGCAGAAACCTTGAGACTGGTCTATAACTTAGAGCTTAGAAGTTTTAGTCAGTTGGTAGAATTTTGTTGAATGTAGCTGAAATAATTTGTACCTTTAGATGGAGAAGATTTGCTAATGTCACCTTGACGATGATCTGCCAGGTTGAACATGTTAACTTGATAAATTTGGTGATGTTTTATAACACCATTATTTTGAAAACTGTGTTTGATAAATAAATAATATGCGGATAAGCTTATTCTCCATGATATACATTTGACTTTTCATTTCGTTATGCACTTCTTATTTTTTATTTTTTTCTACTCTTATTTTCTATCAATTTCTCTGTTGAAGAAAATAAAATTAGCTAGAAATCGAAACCTTTATATAATGTTTGTATGAGCATTATTTTATTATAAACGCGTGAATGTCGCCGATGTGAAGTGCGTTTCTCATACAAATGAGCACTTCGCTAGTTGAAAATCATTCATACTCTTAAAATATATAAAAGCGTGGATTCTGCTAGGTGCGTTTCGTCGTGCAACTAAGCAATTAACTAGTTGAAAATCATCACCTATCCTGACTGTATCTAACAAGTCCTCTCAATTGTCTCGAGCAATTTGCTAGTTAAAAATCATTCCCATATCCTAACTATATCTAACAAGTCCTTTCAAATTTCAATTGTCTCAAGTTTTCAACCATTGACCAGTTGACCATTGCAACTTTACTCTTTGACTAATTACAATAATTAGGCTCGGGGCATTTCCAGGATCATGACACAATGCTGTAATGCCAGGCCCATGTGTGGAGCATTAGACCATGAGGTTTGGGTCATACATCCATCTTTCTTCATTTGGAAACCCTAATTTACAGAACACATTTAGAAGATGATGAACTAGAAATTTAGACGTCATTTGCGGCCCAGGAGAAATCATTTTCTTTGCTGTGTTGACTCAGGTCAAACGAGTTCTGCTCTTCTGACACTCCCATTTTTTTCTTGTCTTGTCAAATGACGTTTTTGAATTTTGATGAGCTAATTCAATCGCAAAATTTTGCAGGTTTTGATTCCACATTGCAAGGCAGGGACGATGAACAGATTCGACGAGCAATGGCGTGTGGTGGAGAAGGCGATTGCAAAGCTCAAGGCCATGTTAGCCGGCGAGCCTGAGCCACCGTTCACGGCGGAGGACTACATGATGATCTACTCGTACGTAACGTGCCCTTTTCTTTTCTTTTTTTTTTCATTCTCAATTGCAGTTGTTTTTTGATAGTTTACAATTTAATTATTCAGAATGCAGGATTTTTAGTATAATAACAATCGGTGATTAGTAGGGTTTTGCTTATAATATTAAATAGTTTTTGAAATGCATATGGTACTTATGTTGATGATACCATTTTGAAGAATGTCTAGGTTTCATATTAAAACCAATTGGTGTTGAGTTAAGTTAGGGATTTTTTATATACATGAAGTCGGTTTCATTTAAAGTGGTGAAGTTGGATAGTGTCAGCTTAAGCCAAATTTGTGTTACGTATGAATTGAATGTTAGGTACTCATGTGCAGAACTGTTTACCATCTGTTTAATTCGAACCAAGAGCAGCGTCTGCGAGTGTACAACATGTACAAGATCACTTTTGAAGATTATCTCTCGTCAACTGTAAGGATTCAATTTGGTTTTGTGTTTACAATGTGTATATATTAAGATGACTTTTTTTTGCTTGATGCTGTATCCAGATTGAGTAGTTGAGTTTAGATGTAATGGAATGATTACTTCTGATTCTGACTTGTGTTTGCTCTAAAAGGATTTCTATTTGAAGCAATATGTTTCTATAGTTTGTCGAACATCAATATCATACGTGTACACGATATTGTAATCTCTTGTTTAAGTATTACCTAATCACTTTAAAGTAACAATTTGGTAGTATCATTGTATGTTTTCTTTACTGGAATCACTCTATGCGTTAATTTGATCACTAAGCTCTTTGTTGAAACAAGTAGCTGCAACATGTGGTTGTATCTGAAACATTGCTAAAATCTCAGGTTTTGCCTTCTCTACAAGAGAAGCATGGTGAGTTCTTGCTAAGAGATTTTGCTACCAGATGGTCAAATCACAAACACATGGCTTTTTCGATGAACCGCTTCTTTCATTACCTTGATCGGTTTTACCTTCCACAGATGTGTTTACCTCAACTAAAGGAAGTTTCATCCATTTGTTTCCAAAATCTGGTAACTATTTTTATGCTGCTGGCTTTGTTTCTAATTGAATGACAAGGAGTCCTGTGATTGTCAACTGTCAAGCATAGCTTCTCTTCTCTGTTGTTTTGAACTCTATAACAAATGTTTGCATCTTGTTTCTTTTTGCAGGTTTACGCAAACATTAAGGGAAAAATCTGTGATGCTGTTCTATTCTTGGTATAGATTTGCTACAATTTTCTCGTGGCTTATTCTTTCTGCACTTCATTTTTGGTAAAACTGTTATTACAAAAATTTCAGAAATGGCTCTAGTGTCATTTAACTTTTGCTCCTGTACATTAGATCGATCAAGAGCGTGAAGGGCATGAAGTTGATCGAGCTCTACTGAAAAGTGTTGTCGATGCTTTTGTCGAAATTGGGGATGGACAAATGGTGTATTATGTGAATGACTTTGAGGCACCCATGCTGGAACGCACAGCTACTTATTATTCTCAGAAAGCTTCTAACTGGATTTTGCAGGTACTTCTGATTTTTTTTGCCTCCTGTTATATCCAAGTTCCAACCCCAATATTCTTGAAACTACACATCTTATGTCAGTCCGATTCTTCTATTACTAACTAGTTATACATATCGTTCAAAGGCAGATGAATGCTTGAAGGTTGAAAAGGACAGGGCTTCCCATTATCTCCATCCAAGCAGCGAGCAAAAGTTACTAGAGGTTGGCTTATCACATTGCTATGATTCGTAGCATCCTTTTCTAAATATAGTGCATAATATTTGTGTGATATATCTGGCATTCGATAGCTAAATGTTTCTCTGTTCTTTAACCGTTTCATCACCATATATGACTGTGGTATATATGTGACAGAGAGTGCGACAAGAGTTGCTGGTTGTACACACTGCTCAGCTGCAACTTCAGGGAGGAGATGCAAATGGTGCCTTGAGACCGGGCTATAACTCGTCATGCTAAATGGTGCCTTGCTAGATGTTTGTTGACTGTAGCTGGTGATAAGGTTAATGTGCCTTAGATGGTATAAGGTTAATGTAGTAACATTTTTGAGCAGAACGATAATATCGAAACTTGATAAGATGCTAGAAGTTCCTTAGACGGAGAAGATCTGTGTGGCATCTGTGAATTAAGGTTAATGTGCCTTAGATGCTATGTTCTGTAAATCTTGTTTCGACAACCTTTGAATTCTGCTTCAGGATTAGAATGACTATCTGGTCAGATGTTCTCCATTTGTCTTTTAGTCTCGTATGAAAACAAAGAATTTTCATGAAATGTTCAAAAAACCTGAAATAGTAGTTTGTTTATTTTCAAGAAATTTTCAGTTTATTTATTGATTATGAAGTTGCTAGGTTTATATCACTTTTACGATAACCTGAAAAATCAGCTGGATAGGTCGTGAAATATCCAAAAGATTTACATTAAGTTTTGAAATTTGATTTCAATGAAGACTACAATTGGCAAAGAAGGAAACAAAGAGTTAGGGTGTAACGTTAACAAAGAGTTTTCAACATGTTCAAACTTTACATTTTCTTATTCGGGCATCCAGTCCCCTCGAGAAATGATAGTTTATGTATTCATTTTCAAGAAAAATTACAAGTTAAAAAACTCTAAATCCTTGAGCTTTGAAAAAAACCTAGCCGCCTCCATTTTCTTCCCAATCGTCTCTCCTTTTGGAAAAATAGTTTTTCTTTGATTTATGTTATGAATAATTGTGGAATTTTTTTCATACAGATGCTTTGCATTATTTATCTATGAAGTTTTAATAAGTTTCCTTTTCAACCGAAACCATTACTAATATGTAACTAGTTTCTGAAAAAAATAACACTAGCAAACCATGCCTAAATAGAACCACCAAATTAGTTTTGTAGACATAATTTCCCAGTCAAACACAAATTTATAGAGTATTAACAAGTGCCCATGGCACCCATGAGTTTTTTTGCTAGTGTTTATAACACTAGAAAGACATTTTTCCTTTTTCTCTTATAATACTATTATAAAGAGAAAAGTGTCCAGGTACTCATGATTTTTTTTGTTAAGTGCTCGTGTACCCCGACCTTTTTAAAAAGTGCTCTAAAACCCCTTAACTGACGTTGACTTCGTAAATTTTACCTCTAAAAACTCCGCTCGTTATCTTTGGATGTTTATTTCCAAGTTATCTCTTAGTCGGATATACACATTTAGATGACCGAGCAAAAATTTTAGAGTTAAAAATTACAAAGTCAATATTGGTGCAGGGGTACTAAAGTATTTTTCAAAAATTTCCCTGTTTGGTTTGCTTGGTTTTGGGTTTTGGTTTTGGTTTTGGTTTGTGGGTTTTGAGCAAAACCTGGTTTTAGAATTGGTTTTGCTCAAAATCAGTTTTGGGTAAAACCTTGTGTGGTTGGACGTTTTGGGTTTTGGGTTTTGGGTTTTGGGTTTTGAATTTTTATTTTTGGGTTTTGAATTAATTATTATTATTATTATTATTTTTAATTCAAATCACCTATGAAAGGTGAAGGGATTTTCATTAGGTTCCCCAAACCTATAAATGACCGAAAAATAATGGGAAAAATCCCATGTACTTATTTTACAAACTAAGTGGAATAAACTAAACTAATGAATTGAAAAGGCAAACAAAATGGATGAGTATGGAACTCATAAGGCAGATAACAATCTCTAGACATAGAGAAATGGTAATGGTATGAACAGAAAACTCATATTTTCCATCTCCAGAGATTGAGGAAACCCCATGCAACTCAGCGTAAGACGAAACAAATCGACACACAACTTAGCTTAGGATTTCAAATCTCCAGAATGGAAAACAGAGATAGTGAAGGAGCACATTTTGCTTGTTGATCTGGTAGAGGTCAGCTACATAGTTCCTCTTTGCTGCAACTCCATAGGCATTTGTGGTGTGCTAGATTCCCCTTAATTGTTAGAGTAATTAATTATTATTTTATAATTCTATTTTGGATTGAAAGTATGGCATGGCATTTAATTTTACTTAGTCATAATATTTTATTAGTAAAAATTTGATACATTAGATCAGGTTGGATAATATTTTGTAAACCAGATATTTACATTTTATATTTGGTTGGGCCATAATCGATATAAAAAATTTGGATAAAAATTTGACCCAACCAATTCAAATACCATATAGTTTTAAATTTAATATAAATATTAAAATAATAAATGATCAATTTTATTAAAATATTTATTTTTGCCGATTTTGTTATGTTTATAATATTTTAAAATAAATTAATCAATTTGCAATTACACTTCTATTTATTACCTATGTAATATAATAATTTATAAAAAACTTATTTTTATTATTATATGAATAAAAAAGACAAATTCTTGGGTGAGGCAGCCTCACCCAAAAGGCAGGACCTAAAAATACTATTGTGCAGTACATGGGGTATTTTTTAAAATAATTTCCAATATTAAGGGACTGATCTGCAAATAATTGAGACATAAGAAAATTCCCCCAAAACTAATCCATATTTCCGATTCCAAGTTTCCAACTGCAGAATCCCGTCGGCGAATCCCCCGCACGCCGCTCCGTTGATGTTGACGAAGTATCAACCTAGGTTTGCAGCGGTGGCGATCGATCACGCGAAGGATTTTTAGCAGTGGCGCTCGAGATCGCAGGCACCAGATTTTCTACTTGCAGCCACCGGATCTGCAGCCCAGCTCCGATCTCCAACGTAAATCGGACATTCAGGTGCTGCGGAAACGAATCAAACCACCACTTCCAGCGATTCCAGGGCAACCGGATCTAATCCGGCTCTAGTTCATGCGAATCACGATTCATTATTGCGGCGCGGTGGAGTTTTAAGGAATTCTGCATATCTAATTTTCCAGATTAGGGGTTTGGTCTTGGTTGCAGCGCGGTGGTGGCTGGGGCGGCGGCGAGGGGGTGTTGTAGGGGAGGCGAGGTGGCAGTGGCATGCCATTGAGGTTTCCGTCCCTGGTGTCGAGGTTTATATCGTCGAAGTTGATGATTACGTTGCCAACATTGACGCTGATGTTTGTGTCCTCGAAAATGAGGTTTGCATTGTTGAAAATGAGGTTTATATCGTTGAAAATGAGATTTTTGTTGTTGAAAATGAGATTTTGTTGTTGAAAATGAGATTTCTGTTGTTGAAAATGAGTTATGTGTCGCCAACGTCGAGGTTTTTGTTGTTGACGTTGATATTTGTGTCGTCGAAAATGAGGTATGTGTCATCGAAACTGAGGTTTAGATATTTGATAATGAGGTTTGGTCGAAAATGACGATTGTTGTGTTAAAAATGAGGTTTGGTCGAAAATGATGATTGTTGTGTTGAAAATGAGGTTTAATGAGGTGGGGTCGAGATTTAATGAAGTGGCAACGAGGTTTGATGAGGTGGTGTCGATGTATGATGAAGTGACATCGATGTATAATGTGGTGGTACCGAGGTATGATGACGTGGTATCGAGATAGGATGAGGTGACGCCAATGTAGGATGATGAGTTGGCAAGGAGGGGAGAATGAATGAAAAATTAGTAATATATGTACTTAAAATAAGATATTTGCAAATTAACCCCTAAATTTTATAGTAATATATGTTTTTTTATATTTACTTATTTTATGGGCCTTATTGGGCTCTGCCTCATGAGTGAGGCTGCCTCATAAGAGAATTACTCAATAAAAAATTATCATGTCTTAAATAAATTTATTTTATTTTATAAAATATATTTAGTTTACTATATATTTGTCATAATTTTATACAAAAAATAAAATAAAATAATTTAAGATAAAAATTTAAAACATTGTCAAAACTTGGTTTTGCCCCAAAACCAAAACCAAAACCTTAGAGCAAGTCCAACAGCTTCTCCAAGTTGGGGGATTTCAATAAATTTAGGGAATATGAGCCATTTTTCAGCTCCAACAGATTCCCTATCCCATTCCCCAACTTGGGGATTTTGAAGAAATCTACATGTTGCTTCCCCAAATCTGTAGAGAGAGAAAAAAAACTTGGGGAAGCAAAATTTAATGCTTAGTGCATTTATGTTGATCCTTTACCTCTCTTTATTAGTTTTATAATTCAAATACATATATTTCAAATGTGATTATCTTTAATTGTATATAATAAAGAATTATAAGAAATATATATTATTAAATTTCATATTTTGACGAACAAAACAAGATCATACATGACTATGTTTACGTGTTTATAAAAATTTGAATATTGTCATGTGAGATCTTGTTATGTTCGTTTTAATGCATATTTTAATAATATATATTTTTCACATTTTTTTATCATACGTAATTTAAAATATTAAGATTCCAAAATATACTTGAATGGTGAAAAAACAATAATAAAGAGATAAAATACTGAAATTTAATGCACATGCATTAAATTCTAATCCCCACACTAGGGAAGCTGTTGGAGTTGAAGCAAAAAAAGATAGGGAATATGAGGATGTAGTACTATATCTTGGAGAATCTTGTAGGGAAGCTGTTGGACTTGCTCTTAGTACGAAACAAAACCAAAACCAAAACTTGTGAACCAGGGTTTAGGAACTCATGGGTACATATAGGCCCTGTTTGCCAGACCTTATCTGTAGATCAGTTCAGTTCAGTTCAGTTCAATTCAGTTCAGTTCAGTTCAGTTCAATTCAGTTCAGTTCAGTTCAGTTCATTTCAGTTCAGTTCAGTTCAGTTCAGTTCAGTTCAGTTCAGTGAAATGTAATTTGATGAAATTCAGGTTAATTCAGTCATGCTGATTCCATTTTTCAATACATCAATTTTACTTCAGTTCAGTTCAATTCAGTTCATTTCAGTTCAATTCAGTTCAGTTCAGTACCATCAAGAAATAAACTCTAGTAAACAGGGCCATACACTTTTCTCTATTATAAAATTGATAAGAACTTTTTCAATTTAGAAGACCGGAGGCTTGAAGGAATCGTTTTCTCCGAAGCGTTGACTCGCAGGTCAAAAGAACCCTAGTCTTCTCACAATCATATTTTCTGTTTCAAAGGATTAAATTAGTGTTGTTTTTGAAGAACTTCATCTAATTCAGTGTTAGAAATTGCAGGGTTTGTTTACAAATTGCAGGGAGAATGGCTGATTTCGACGAGTCATGGAATGTGATGGAGAAAGGGATTGCGAAGCTCAAGGTCATTTTAGCCCGTGAACCTGAGCCTCATTCGTTCTCGTCGGAGGAGTACGTGAAGCTCTACCAGTACGTTTCATGATTCTTTCTTTTTTTCTTCTGAATTTCAGTTTTTGATAATCTAGAAATGATTCTTTAGAATGCAGGCTGTTAAAAATTAGATTGGGATTGTATTAATGATAAGTAGATTTTGCACACAATCTTAAATACTCATGAAATACAATTTTAAAAGAATTTTTGAAATGTGATTCAATGAAATCAAGTTTAGTTGGCTAAAGATCTTTTAAATCAAGTCGGTTTCGTCAATAGAGTGGTGATGTTGTGTTCTGTATTTACTTACGTATCAATTGAATTTTATGTACAGAACTATTTACGATCTGTCTAAGGGAAGCGATGACAACTCTCTGCGCTGCTATGACAAATACAAGCTCACTTTCGAAGATTATCTCTCATCAACTGTAAGGATTCTCTGTGATTTTGTGTTTACTTATGTTGTTTAGGTTGTCAAGCCAGTATCTCCTTCTTAATCGCACATGCTATGAAATGCGACTTTTTTCTCTATAGTATGCATTAATATGTTACTAAGCTCTTTGTTGAAGCATGCAACTGCAAAATGTGTCTGTTTCTGAAACATTGATATATTCTCAGGTTTTGCCTTCTCTACAAGAGAAGGATGGTGAGTTCTTGTTAAGAGATTTTTCCACTAGATGGTCAAATAACAAGGTCATGACTCGTTGGATGAGCCGCTTCTTTCAATACCTTGACCGATATTACATTCATAAGAGGAAGCTTCCTGACCTAAACAAAGTTCCAGTCATTTGTTTCCGAGATCTGGTAACTCTTTTCCCCTGATTGTTAAGATTAGTTTCTCTTGACAGTCGTTTTGAAATCTAAGACAAATGTTTGTACCTTATGCTCTTGTTGCAGGTTTACTCAAACATGAAGGGAAAAATCCTTGATGCAGTTCTATTCTTGGTATGACCTTTTTATTCTGTGGTTTTTATTTTTAATAAAACTGCTCTGATGAAACTTACAGCTGTTGATTTTACTCCTGCTTCTGTTTACTAGATTGATCAAGAGCGTGAAGGACATGAGGTTGATCGAGCTCTACTGAAAAACGTCGTTGACATTTTCATTGCAATTGGGACGGAGCAGCAAATGCAGTACTATGTGGATGATTTTGAGGCACCAATGCTGGAGAAAACAGCAACTTATTATTCTCAGAATGCTTCTAAATATACTCTGCAGGTACTGCAATTTTTTATTGGCCGTTTAAACTATACATCTAAAGCCAATTCTCTTCATTTACTCACTAGTTTTATATATTCATTTAAAGGTAGATGAATGTTTGAAGGCTGAAAAGGATCGGGTCTCCCACTATCTCCACCCCAGCAGCGAGCCAAAGTTACTCGAGGTTGGCACTTTGTTCTTTTCTTGATATGGTTCTAAATGTCACTATGTTCTTTTCTTGATATGGCTCTAAATGTTCCTTTCTTCCCTTTTTACTGGCTGTCTTCTATCTTTTTGTTGATATTGCTTTTCCGAAAACTATATTTGTGTATCTGCTGTTATATGAAAGAACAAGCGCTTGATCTCCATTTATAACTGTCTTATTTGTGGCAGAGAGTACGAAACGAGTTGTCGGTTGGAGGCACTGCTCAACAGCCTGAGGAGGAGCCCGGAATATGAGTGTCAAATGCAACTGGAGAAGATGGCGGAGATTGGATCCAATAATTAAAAGTTGATGCTAAGAATGTAGTTTGCAGTAAGATTTGAGAAGAATATGGTTGGGATGAAACAAAGGTTATCATCGTTCTTGAGATATTTCAGTTCTTGCAAAGCTGCAAATTAACATTCCTAACTCTGACTGTGTCCAATCATGTTAATTACAATGATTCATAGTTGAATGATATCAGTAGCGCATTCTTATTATTATTTTCTTTCTCAGATTGAGTTTAATTCCGGTGTTTATTCGAGTGAATAAAAAAGTTTGCAAAAACCTCAAGTTTTTGTTCATATTTCTTTTTTTTTTTAGTTCGAATTTTCGCAGTAGCCAATTGACAAGAGAGAAATATAGGCCCTGTTTACCAGAGCTTATATGTAGATCAGATCAGTTCAATTCAGTTCAGTTAAGTGAAAATGCAATTTGATGAAATTCAGGTTAATTCAGTCATGCTGATTCCATTTTTCAATACATCAATTTTCAGTTCAGTTCAATTCAGTTCAGTTCAATTCAATTCAGTTCAGTACATCAAGAAATAAGCTCAAGTAAACAGGGCCATAATACTACTTAGAAAACGATATTATATTATATAAAGAAATTAGAAAAAAGTAGTATTATTTCTTTTTCCCGCTTGAAAAGCAATCAAGCCCCGAAATTCGAATTCAAATTCAGTTTTGGGAACATTTTTTTGTCCCTCCTACTCTATTATTTTTGAACATTCCTGTTTGAGACATGTTTTACCTTCTAGTTTATCTTCTGAGTAAATGAGAAAATCAGTAGGGTTTTGGTCTTTCTATTCTTCTTACAGGTCTACTCGAGAATTAGAGGAAAAGTTGTTAATGATATTCTTCTCTTGGTAAGCATCTGCTACTATTTTTGAAGTGGCATTTTTCCATTGGAAGACCATTGAGTTAATTCTACTTTTGGTCTTGTTAAATCAACAGATTGATCAAGAACGCGAAGGGCATGAAGTTGATCGAGCTGTACTGAAAAATGCTGTTGATGTTTTTGTTGAAATTGGGAAGGGGAAAATGGAGTACTATGTGGAAGATTTCGAGGCACCGATGCTTGAACGTACATTAACTTATTATTCTCAGAAAGCTATGATTTTGCAGGTACTTAGTTAGTGAATCTTTCTTGCCTGTTGAAACTCTATATATCTAATGTCAGTTCTTCTTCTTCTGTTACTAATGTAAGTTTAATCTATTTAGTCAAAGGTTGATGAGTATTTGAATGATGAAAAGGACAGGGCCTCCCATTATCTCCATCCCAGTAGCGAGACAAAGTTACTCGAGGTTGGCTTTTAACTATGCTGTGATTTCGTGGCGATTTTTCCTTCTAAATATAGCATTAGATCAATGTGATACTTTTATACTTGATGACGTGGCGATTTTTCCTTCTAATATAGCATTAGATCAATGCTATTATGCTACTGTTATACGAAAGAATAACCGTTTAATCACCATGGCTGTTTTTTATATGTTGCAGACTGTGCGCCATGAGCTGCTGGTCGTACGCACTGCTCAACTGCACCTGTAGGACAAGGAGGAGATTGGGATATCATGAAACTTCTAATCATTGCAAGAATTTTTCGAGTTTAGCTAGAGAAGATTTATGCATGTTTGGATTAAAGTCTATGTGCCTTTAAATGGTGATATACTATGTTGCTTGTTACATTTCTCCATGCTATTACTGTTTAGGTGTGACTGAAACATCAATTAATTTGAATCTGTTTTGAGCAGCTGTAACTTAAAGTTGATCAAGTTTTGATTAATCTGTTTTTTCACTACACCAAAACTGGTCTTTAGTGACAAGCCAAATCCGTCACTAAAAGTCCAAAATTCGTCACTAAACGATTTAGTGATGGCGTCACCCGTTCCTTGGAAAAGGGTCGTGGGAAAAGGGCTTGGTGACGAATTTACTGTTCATTCGTCACCAATTCCTGGTTTTGCTGACGAAATTTCTTCGTCACTAACTTAGTGACAACAAATTTTGTCACTAATAATCTGTCACTGGATGGTCTGATTCCGTCACCAATGGTACTATTCTGGGACAAACAAATAGTGACGACAAATGTCGTCAAGGCATTAGTGACGGTCAACGGCTTTGGTGACGAATATATTCTGTCATATGTGAGATGATTTAGTGACGGTCAATGGTTTTAGTGACGAATTTATAATGTCACCATTGAGATGATTTAGTGACGAGCTTACATCGTCAGGGATTGTGAGCATTAGTGACGGAAGATTGATACTTTAGTGACAAACTCTCTTATCGGTAAATAACAAATAGTCAACTCAAGGTCAAATTATTTTTAATTCATAAAATATCAAAAGTCACCAAATTTTATAAATATCCCACAATATATCAATTACATCAAAAGTATGAACCTATATCTACATCTACTTCTACGGGAACTTGTTTTCTTTCCCTCGACTCCCCTGCTCAGAACTTCATTTGATGTTGAATCTGCAAAAAACAAAAAGACAAGTTAGATAGTGATGATAAAAGTCTAGCGAGCAAAATAGTTCAGTTCATATATATCAGTCAGAGCTAAATGGTTCAGTTCATATATACCAGTCAGCTAAATGGTTCAGTTCATATCAGTAATCAGTACTTCAACAGTTCAACCACCTCAATACTCTACATATTCCATACTTATAAAGTTAGAAGATCCATAACCACATTATTTCTACAGAGTTCATACATTACCTGAAACATGAAAGCCAGATTGACAGCCGTTTAGCCTGCAGTTTTACCAAAGAAACACATTTAAATTCTTCATTCATGCTCTATAATGATGAATGACAAGAAACATCAATCTTAATAATTCATCTCTTTTGTAGAAAGAGATTCAGATAGATTAACCAAAACAAAAACACAAACCTGGAGATAACAGCTATTTCCTGGGCGACTTTGCTAGCGTTCTTGGGCTTCACCTTCAAGATTAGCATCAATGTCAGAAAATTCATCATGTGTACAACAGAAAGCATTCGTGAAACAAACTTCCTACAAATTATGTCCAAACTCAGAAACAAAGAAAAGGGATTACAGAACACAGTGAAAAAAAGATTACAAGACCTATTTTCCATTTAGAGCTATACATCTAAACTACACTACTTCTTGAATCCCATTTTCTGAACCATATTCAATTCTTTACCGACCACCATTCAACATATATAGTCGTGTTCCGACTAAGCAGAGGATATTAATGCAAATTTACCTTTCACAATGAAGCCGGGGAGAGTGGAAGATACTCCTTTGGGGCAGTCTTCAACCCTCCAATGGCAGATCCTAGCTTCAATGAGTAACCTTCAACATAATCAATGAGTATTTTTGAAAATATATCATCACTGGAAAATCAAAAACAAAAATCGGCAAGGTCAGATGAAAAGAAACAAACATAGTAGGTCAGAGAAGAAACAAAACTACCAAGAACCAATGCAGAACGATGAAACCAATGCAGAAGTCTTAACTATATAATTTGAATTAGAAGGATAGGAGTAAAAAAACGAGTTTAAGAAGATGACCTGTTTATGCTTCTTAACACCATAAAAAACATAAACTTTGCATAGAAGCTCAAAAGTAGAATATTCTAATTACAGAAGCTAGTCCATCAAACTTCAAGGAATTTTCCTACATTTATCACTGAATTGATAGCTGCTTTACTGCATAAAATCTCCTATCTAAACACTATCAAAATCATCTGGAAACATAAAATCATCAACTATAAAGTAAAAATTCAACTTTTATCAGTAAGCAAATCAATAGCAAGCAAAACGGAGGAAATCGCTACTTACTTTAGCACCGATGATAAGCTCACAAGAGCACCATGGAAGCTTCCAGAGTCTCACGGAGCTTGTCGCCCGACCTCCACGACAAGATCCTCACAAGTGAAGTCGTTGAATTGGAAGAACTTGGTCACTCTTCTGCAGAAGCCTTCATTGGAAGTGATCACACGCTTCATCGGTTCAGTGTAACCAGCAAAGATGACTACAACTTTACCACTGTCCATGAATGACATGATTTCCTCTAGAGCCTCTAGCCCATAGTCTTTATCATCTGCCTTCTACATGGGGATAAGTCGGTAGGCTTCATCCACAAATAGAATCCCACCTTCAGCTTCTTGAATCGAAATTACTTTAATTGAGATAAAATCAAGCTATTTACCTGTCTCCGGGACGGACGACGGCGGTGCCGGTGCCGGTGCCGGTGCCGGTGCGATCCGGTGGGCGACTGATACACTCATTGATCTCGCAGAGCTTATCTCAAGCTGGAGGAGGTGGTGCCCTGGCCGTCGTAAAAGCCGCGGATGGAGGCGGAGCCTGGCGCCGCGTCTGGCCGTTCATCTTCGAGCCTCGCGGACATGGCATCTCAGTTGGAGCTCGCGGACAAGATCTGGTGGACGGCGGATCGACGAATCGATAGATGCAAAAAGAAGGAAAGTCGATGGATCGGCAGACGCAATCTGGTGGTTGTCCATAGAGGGGGCGCGGAGTTCAGAAGATAGAAAAGAAGGAAGAAGAAAGATGCGACAAGGTTTAGCTTAGGCGATGGGATGGTATAGACGGGTGAGATTCAATTGGTAGAGGTGATGGACGGTTCAGATAAGTTGAAGATAAGTACAATTTTTTCTTTTTTGCATAAATTATATTAGTATAAAAATACTATTATAAGAAAATATTTTAAATCAAAATATAAACTACTTTCGAAATTTTCTTAATATTACAAACAGGGCATGACCATTCTCAATATTTTTTAGTTGCCTTTCTCAAAAAAAAAATAAAAAATAGTTGCCATATAAATATTATTCCATATTTTATGAAAAGATGTAATATTGACTATTTTATATACACTATTTAAGTTATCGTATATTTTATGTGATAATATTATTATTAGTTTCCTTGTTATCTAATTAGTTTCCTTTTATTATTATTTTATTAAAAGTCTACTAAGATTTACCTCGTTATGGCTTGGACCAAGAAATCAAGTAGAGTTGAATTTTGATTGGTTAAAGCCAATTTAATTATAAATGTTTATATAAAATTTTAAGTAACATTTTGCTATTGTTTAGTAAAACTCAATTTAGTTAGTGTATGGAGAGCAATTAAGAGTTGACTTTTAATTAACTAAGGTACAAGTTGACTTATGATTAGGAATTACACTCCATGAACTACATGCCACATATTTATTAATAATTGCTAAGCAATTCAAAAACACAACCATTGTAGCTCTTAACAAGTAATCAATTTAGCTTAACTCAATTTAATTACCAGTGTATATAGATAGTCGAGTAATATTTGACTTTTAACTAGTTAAACTTAATTCAATTAGTATCGATGCAAAATCAAGTCAAAGTTGACTGTTATTAGTTAGTCAATTTACTTGTTTGTGTTAGTCAATTATAATAATTATATAATTAGTGTATATATAATGTTAAGGAATAGTTGACTTTGTGTTATAGTAACCTCTTAGTGTTTATAAAAGGAAAGTGTAAGAGTTAATAGTTCATTAGTTTATCTACTAGTGTTTTACACAAATTAAAGTAATATTTGACCTATTTGCTATGCTCAATTTAGCTAAATTATATAACAACTGAAATAAAAGTTGATGTTCGATTAAATAAAATCAATTCATTATATGTTACTTAAAGTCAACTAAAGTAAGAATTTATATGTGCTAACATAAAAAGTCTATTAAGATTTACCTTTGATCAGTCTACTCAATTTCGTTATGGCCTAGACCAAGTAATCATGTAGAGTTGAATTTCGATTGGTTAAAAGTTAAAACCAATTTAATTATAAATGTTTATATAAAATTGAAGTATTTGTTATTGTTTAGCTAAACTCAATTTAGTTAGTGTATAGAGAACAATTAAGAGTTGACTTTTAATTAAATAAGGTACGAGTTGACTTCTGATTATGAATTGCCACATATTTATTAATAATTGCTAAGCAACTCAAGAACATAACCATGTATATGCTTTTAACAAGTGATCAACATCCAAGTATGATCCACCTTGTTAAATAGGAATCTTTAACATCTGGAAAACCACGAACGTACACATTGACTTGTGTAATTCAAGTATAAACACTTTGATTCAAACTGTAAACACCTTGATTAAAACCAAAACCAAGCATAAAAATATTAGATTCATTCAAAATAACCGAATCAAAGATAGCTCAATCTAATTATAGATTTAGTAAGTTATTTCGATTAAAATGATCGTCATAAAGGAAAAGAAAAATAAAGCTTCAGATCTAAAACAAACTATTTAAGATATTCTCCATGGGGAAAAGGAAATTGGAATGACTAGAAATTTAGGAGTGGACAACTCACGATTTGTTAATGGAGTTAATAGAAACTCACTGTTTTACATTTAATTAATTAAATTACTTTAGTTAGTTTATAGAAAAATAATTTAAAGTTAGTTTATTTATAATCTTTAGTTAGTTTATAGAAAATTAAAAAATTAGTTTATTTAGAATTCAACACTTATAATTTATAGTTCCTTTAAAAAAAGAATAATTAATTGTTGCCTCTTAATTATTACATATTTATTTTTTTAAATAAAAATTGTCCCAAATTAAAATTAAAAATGTTTGGCCCATATTTTGACCCAAAATGTCCCGTTTCTATGTGGTACCCCAATTTCTTACCCACAATTTCGGTCCATGATTTTCTTGGGCCAGGTATTAAATTTCAGTTTTTCGTCATATAGTATGTTGTGACGCTTTTAAATTTGTCACTAAGTTTCTGTGACGTGAAACTTGTCGTCACTGTTTGTATTAGTGACGAGATCAATTCCGTCAGAAATTATTTGTCACTAAATCTCGTCACTTAACTTTGAGTCGTCACTAGAGCTGTCACTAAAGGCTGATCAGGTGACGGAAAAGGATTTTCGTCACTAGTTTCGTCACTAAAGCTAGCCTTTGGTGACAAAATTATTTTCGTCACAAAGAATCTGTTAGTTGACGAAGCCTGGTGACAAGATTTTGCATCCGTCACTAATTCTTGTCTTTAGTGATGGTTTCTTGTGACGGTTTGTTACTGAAGGCCAGTTTTGGTGTAGTGTTTGTTCCATATGAAGATAGATAAGAGTAGAAAAGCAAATGTGACAAAATTTAAAGGAAAATAAAGTTGGCAAATGGCAGCAAATCAAGAATGCTAGGATCAAACCTAAACTGTCAATGTTTTTGCTCTGAAAAACTCGACTTGAAGTGCTTCTTGTATGATGTATCCAAGAACTTGTTCGGTTTTCTCATCGTGTCCACCCGACTTCTGCTATTCCAATTCTTCTGATATTGCTACTGCCTATAACGATTGGAAAGTACAGTTTTCTGCTAATATTGCTATTAGAACTTGCTTTCAAGCATCACCAATGCATGGGGTTGCCTGGCCTGATGGCCGGTCCTGGGTTTTTAGAGGCCGGAAGCGAACAAAAAAAAGAGCCCCCCACATATATGCTAATTTACGAGATTTAAAATAATGTAAAACTTCATTATTATTGCTTGCATCCTCTTTTTCGGTTGCCTTCTTCAACATTTTCTCAGGAACCCATTTATTATTTTTAACATAATTTTCATGAGATTTAATCTTCTTTTTTTTAAAGCTCCCGAAGCACACTTTGTTTTTCGCTCTGACGACTCCATGAACAACTAAAACTATATAAAAAACTAAAATTAAATTAATAAAATTGACAAGAACGATATGAAAATATGATCAAAACATTAACATGAAATTACTAACCTCAAGAATCAAGAAGTCAAGATCATCAAAGTTCCTCTAAAATCATGGTTATTCAAAAAACAATTGCTTACAATTAGTTTTTCAACTCAATATGTAAGCAATTTTGATTCAAGGACCTTTGATTTAATATTTCAAATTAAAGTCAAGGGCGTGCTGCATACTGCAGTAAACTATTGTGGTTGTTGCCGGCGTTTTTGTTTAGAAAGGTAGATGGAAAGATTATTTTTGATTGGATTCTTAGAATTAGAATAGGAAAAGACAACCTCTTAAATTAAAACTCTGATTAGCTTACCTTTTATTATATTTTGTTTTTATTCGTAGAATATTGGGAAGATAAATGGGCCTCAAAATTTGTCGACATCAGTAAACTCGTATGTATTGCAAACAGTGCCGTACTATTCATACTTAAAAAATGGGGCCCTATTCTTTGGGCCCATTTGGGAGCCTCAAGCAGCTGTGTAACCTGCATTGAAAGAGGGCCGGCCCTGGCTTTGGGCAGCATTAGAACTATAAAGGAAATGGCATAAACATAGATATGAAAATTAGTACATTTCAAAGACAGAAAGGAGATCCTAAACTTCAATTCATAGAAGTCGAACACAATTAGTTGTTTACAAATAAGATCATTCAATGTCGACAAAGGGTACATGACTTATTTTGTAGAAATCTTCTCCATCTCGAGTTCTTATCTTTTCTTTGAATTCCACACTCATGCACACACCAATATTCAGGCGTTTAAGGTTCTTGACTGAGGATAAACCATCTGGAAGTCCTTTCAAAGCAGGACAACTGAGCACGAGTGTGTGAAGATTAAGCATGGCTCCTTCCTCCACAATCCATTTCTCCAATGCATTCAACTCCAAAAACCGAAGTTCCTCGAGTTTAGGAAAACCATTGGCACTAAAACACAATTCTTTCCCTCGAGCACTCGTTATATAGAGATTAGTCAGGTGGGTGAATTGTTGTGTTGTCTTGCACAAATCCTCTATATCTAAGCCACTGCCATTGATGGTTAAACTAACAAGACAAGAAGCCATGTCGGATTCGCATTCTGGGAATTTCCACATTGGTCCGAAACTCTGGAAAGAATGGACTCCTCTTCCAAACAACAATTGCTTTAGAGAAGTGAATCCTTTTTCTTTGTTCATACTGAAATCACAAGTTGTAGAGATGGATACAAGCTCTAATCTTCGGCTGCTTTCAACGAAATTTGATATCATGAACAAATTTTCAAGACTATTACACGAAGCACCCAGATGTCGAAGATTTACAAGCCCGAGCAAATCCCTTGTTTCACAAACATCATCATTGAAACCTTCAAGTATCTCCAACTTGTTTAAGCCACCAAGTCGAATACTACGCTGCTTAGATTTGAATTCATATGGAAGATATAAACATGTTAATTCTTTCAACTTCCAGAGAATATTAGGTAAACTCGCCACAGAACTGAAATCAAAATCCAGAGTTTGAAAATGTCTCAAGTTTCCCAAAGATGACGGCAACTTAGAGAAGGCAAAACATCTCAAACTCAAGCATCTCAAATGGATCAGCTTCCCAATAGCTTTTGGAAGCTTAACCTTATCCTTTTGGTCATATCCTTTAATACGCAAAACACGAAGCATCTCAAACTTGTTCAGTTGAGATTCAATCATGTTTGATATGGGTTTATCATCATCATCTTTTGCCTCAAACTGAAACATGCGAAGCTTCTTAGTTATATCCTTTCCTGGGGGTACATAATTAGATTGATCACCATATCTAGTTATCACAAGTCTGCGATGATGTTTGGAGCTAGACGAAGATGCAGAAAGTGAAGTGAAAGGATTTTCTTGGTCGATAAATGTAAGGAAACTATCATGTTTTACCTCAAGCAAGCACAACTCCCGCATTAAATCATGGAGGCGACATGTTTTGATTCTTCTTCTCATCCCAGGAAGCTCTGACATCTGTAGCTGGACCATGGAGCGATGTCCTAATTCAGCCAAGTATCGCTCTGCTAACTCCATTATCGATTCTTCATCCGTTCCATCATTTAGCACCATACCTTCAGCCATCCATAGCTGATAAATGGTGTTCGCATCAATGTCTGTATGTTCGGGGAATAAGCCCAAATAGAGAAAACATGGTTTCAAATGGTATGGCAATTCGTAGTAGCTTAAATCCAAAATCCTTTTAACTTCATCTTTCTCTGAACTTTTATCCTCCCATAGATGAGATTTGATATTTTGATGCACCATTTCCCACTCACTCAAAGTAGTTTTTCTCAAAAGAATCCCACCAAGAAGTATCACGACTAACGGCAGACCAACACAATGTGTAACCATTTTCTTTCCTAAAGTCTCAAATTCCTTGATGACTTGCCCTGAAAATTGATAAATAATATAATTAAAGGTATCTTACTGTAAAAAGTTGCAGAGGAAATCATACTATTACTTTATAAAAATCAAAATATAATGTGTTGCAACTTGTTTGGTATCAAAATTTTAAAAAATAGTAATATTTTTTATCACATGCTCTTCTCATATGCATTGCAATTGTAAACATAAAACATAATTTTAAGGTCCTATTTCCCAGTTTTTCTTTAGAGTTTTTCTTTAGATCAGTTCAATTAAATATATTTGTATATTTTTTCTCGTCAGTTCATTATATTAAATTTCTTTTTCCAGTTCAGTTTTGACAAATCAATTGGCATTACTGAATAATCATGGTTAATAGGTAAACGATCAGTCTTGCAAGCAAGAAAATCATACATGAAATTAAGTGAGAAGATCAACATTTGTCGCTAGTCTCTATTGAGATTGGTCTCACGGTAGACCTTCTATAATTTTTTATACTAAATGTTGATTTTTAATGATAGATTACAATGATATATGATAAATTTCAAAATTATTTCAGTTCAGTTAAATATATTTAAATTTATCTCAATTCAGTTCAAAAGAAATAGGTTTAGGCAAAACAACAGCAACATATATATATTAATCATTATTTTAAATAATAATAAGAAACCATACCTTCACTGTATCTTTCTGGTAAAAACTTTGTTCGGAGCAACTCCCAACATTCATCATTGTTCAAAAGCCGCGGTTCATGGTGGAAGCCATCAGGATCGATGCACATCGCCACCTCTGTATCACGAGCAGTGACCAAGATTTTGCTACCATTGTTTTCAGCTGGGAAGGCACCCTTGATGCAATTCCAGACATCTTTTGTCCAAATATCATCAAGAACTACCAAGCACCTTTTCTCTTGTTGAACCCGAAGAAGGCTTCTTAGCAGCTCATCATCTGATCTCCACCTGGTTCTGATCTCTTCTTCCTTATTTCCAGGGAGTAGTTTGATCAACATTCCTTGCAAAACGTCCTTTGCTTTCCATTGTTGCGATACACAAATCCACACAGATTCGTCGAAATGACGCTTTATAGTGGGATGATTATACACCTTCTTAGCAATTGTCGTCTTTCCTAAGCCTCCCATCCCTGTGATCGAAACAGCTCTGTAAAAGGGACGGTTCTCATCTCGACTCACCAGATGTTCCACAAGCATATCCACATCGCGATGTAGCCCGACAAAATCCTCTTCATCCACAAAGGAACAAGTCCTCCTCCTTTCCATTTGTGGCATATAAGAGCTTGGGCTAGCTTCTTTCTCGGCCTTTCCTTCGATGCCATGGTCGAGAAACTGCTGCTTCAGAATCGAGATCCTCGTGTTAAGAGGTTGAATTCCCAAGCCAATGTTATGGCGGTGATAGTAGCCTCTGAATTTGGATTTGGATCCAACTCTGAAAGCGTATCTTTCCACCAAATCCTCGACCTCATAAGCAATGTTTCTGACCTCCGAAAACCAGACTTGGACGACTCGGCTTTCAATGTTTCTCTCCTTAGCATCTCTTAAGTTGGCCTGCATGAGGCTAAGTTCGCCCTGAAGGAGCTTAACCTCATCCTCGACACCGGAAAGAAACCGGGCTTCTTCGACCAAAAGTTTGCCTATTCCTTCGATGGCAAATGAAGCAACCTGCCAGAGGTCGGCCATTACAGTTTAAAGAGGTTATGAGATGAGATGTGGGAAGTCTGCTAATCTATACTTGCATATATACAATATAAGTAAAACGCGTTTAATTATTTTCGATGACGAAGGTTAAAATTGATGTTTAACAACTTTGTAATTTACTAGTCTCTGAATTAAAGCTGACAATTGATTAAACAGCTAATATTTGTTCTATTCATGCATGGACAATTTCCCGATAGGTACTCCTTTTGACTTTCAATGGTTATTTTCAAAAAAAAATGTTTATACTTTCACATCTTTTAGAAAAAGAAAATAGACAAGTTGGCGGGCTAATTTTAAAATTATACTCCCTCATAAAAAGCTAAAATGCAGATTATATTGTTGCATATATTAGGTCTTTTAAATTTTATTTTTTATTTTTGAAAGCAAATGTTACATGAGTAGTCTTTCTTTCAGTAATCCACGGTTGTGTCCGGTACTCTATTCCTCGAACCAATATTCGGAAAAGAAAAACTGAAAACTGTTTCTTTAAATCGGATTTCAGTCCCCAAACCCTAGCAAAGCACGTGCGCACATTAGACGCCGGCCGGAAACACCCTCGGCGCAAACTCTTTGCCGACCACCGACTTCCTACGACCGACTTTCGACCTCCTCGGCGGTTTTCCTCCATGAGCGAGAGGCCGGCATGCAAGTCAGCAATCTTGTCAGCGTTCTCCCTCACGAAAAGCAGCGCGAAATTGGCCGGATTTGCAAGCGATCCGTGTACTGATCAGCTAAGAATGTCGTAAAATTGAGCGTTGTGTCACTCGTTATAATTCAATGAAATGATTCAGAGAATAATTTTTATATCATTCAGAATTTTTTTACAATATTACAAATCATGGATGTGTTCGAGATGAATTTATAAGAAATATAACATATTGTATTTCCCTCATCCACACCAGAACTTGAATGTTTTTAATGCGCACTTTAAAAAAGTGACGAAATTACGTTACTAAATTCAGTTTTGTTGCGGTACTAGTTGAATAACACGAATTCAAGGTAGACCACATTTATTCTCACGAAATCAAGCCAGAAACACGACTTCACCAAGGAAGGCCAGTAATTTTATTTAGCTCGAACGAATCAAGACCTGCAACACAACACATAACGTAGCCCGATTTAAAAGCAATGGAACTAATGCAAAAGACACGTACAAATGAGTAAAATTAAAATTAACAAAATACAACTTACAAAATTTATATAAACACATGAATTTAACCTAATAAACATACAAATTAGTAATATATGTTTTTTTTACATAAAAAAACATACAAATTAAATGTCACTATAATAAGATAGTCTCGCTCAAAACCATCCCACCATAAAGTTATATAAAGCAGGAAAAATAATTTCTCATATATCTGTTAGGATAATTTGACACAAATGTTTAAACTAACTATATATATACACATTTACATTATTTAAATAAAAAGTGCAATAATAAAAGGCTAATAAATCAACTGAAGGACTAAATGTAGCACAATATTTTTACCAGTTAAAACCAGAAACTGGTAGTTTCAAAATAAGTTCTTATTAGCTAACTTTACGTATAAGCATGTGCGAAACACATCCATAGTGAGATAGATAAACCTAAAGTTTAGGATAACATAAAGCAGCAAGAAAACACACCTCTTATTCTCATATTGGAAGTATAAGGCCCCAATAACAGGATCCCCGCGACAGGTTTCCTTGAATTCTATTTTCATCTTAACATAGTCACCGTATATCGGCATGAGGTTTTTAAACGCAGTCACCGCCCCACCCTCGATCGCCACCACGCCGCTTACAGTCTCGACTACACCTCCCTCCGCCGCAATCATGCCAAGAGCTTCAACCACAGCATTGACGGTGCCAAGGGTCTCGACTGCGGAAGATGCTGCCAAATATCCGTTAACAACCACCGCACCGGCAGCGCCACACACCGCAACACCGATTGCAGCCAGCACGGTTCCCGTAACCGTCAAAGCTGTTACCATACGTTTCTTACTCTGCATCATAGTGCCATATAAATAAACTTTAAGGTCTACTGTGATGCCAGTTTCTATCGATACTAGAAATAAATGATGATTTTCTCATTTTTAATCTCGACATTTTACAATGTAAACACTTTCAAAACAAATCTTTTACCTATTAAACATGCGTAATTATTTAGTGAAACCAATTAAAACAAGTCTCAATTAAGAATTTGTCACAATTAAAAATGCACCCCAAAATCATATTCAAGTTAGGCATTGCTTAAATTAAATGATTACCTTAAGTAGCTCTAGCGTTGTAACTATATAGCGACCTCCGTTTTCGATGGAAGCTAATTCAGACGTCATTCTCTTTGACTGTTCACCATCAAGTTGAACCCAAGATGCCTGTTTGATACAGATGTCTGCAAATGAAAATAAAAGTTTGGACTTTTTGTAGGACCAACAGAAAACTATAACTTATGCACTACTAGGAGACCCTAGAGGCACCGATTTTAATTTTTATCACGTAAATATAAAAATAAAAAAATTAGAATATTTTATCTTGGTTAAATTACCACGTAAATGTAGAAATTGGAATATTTTATTTAGGAATCAATCGTATTTATTGCCGTTCATCTCTAGCACTACTGCTTTGTTCAGCAGTACTGCTTGTCAAGCAGTTCACGTGGCATGTAAAACAATGGTCAAGCACACTGTTACAACTTGTCAGAAATTGCAAGCAACTCCAAATCTAAAACCATTAGAGATGCTCTAACAGCGCTTCACCAAAACCGATGCTGATAGTACAATAAACACCTGTTTATAACAGCGCTTAACTGAAACCGGTGCTGGTAGTACAATAAACACCAGTTTATAGTAGCGCTCCATCGAAACTGGTGCTAATTGTACAATAAGCAGCGGTTTATAACAGCATTCCACCAAAATCGGTGCTGGAAGTACAATAAACAGCGGTTTTAATCATTAGCATCGGTTACAAATAAACCATTGCTAAGATTTATTTCACAGTAATTTAACAAATATTTATTTCACAAGTAGTTCATTAGTGATTGGTTTATGTTCTTAGGATTCCTTTCTATATTTGGGATATGTTCTTAGGATTCCTTTATGTATTTAGGATATATATGCTCGTAAACTTTCCGTTTGTGGTGTAGTTTATGGATTGGGTGTCTATAAATACAAGGACTTAATTGAGTAAAGACTCATTAACCATTATGTTCAGAAAATACGAAACTTGTGAGTTGGGGTTAGAAATTACGATTTGGGCAAACGAGAGAAAGAGTGATTGCGGCCTTACAATGAAAACCCAATCAAAAATTGAGATCGAGATTGAGAGGCTCACTTTTACTTCAGGTAATATTTTTGACTGTTTTTTCATGAAGAAAATACCACACCTCTAATCATTTCCGTTTTGGACCATTTTTTTTGCGGATATATTCTTCAATCAAAATGTACGGCGCTTCTTCATCTCCCGGTGCTGTTGCGAGCGCTTCTTCTTCTTCCAATGCTGCCGCGGGCGCTTCTTCGAGTGCTCCTCCCGGGTTTGTTTCTTCCAAAGAAGGTAAAGTCTGAACTTTTCTAATTTATTTTAATGTGATTGAAAGTATTATCGGAAGAGAACGGAAACTGTATATATATTGGAATGTATATCCGTAACAGATTCATCATGGATATTTACTTATTTTTTAAATGGGATCCATGTGATATGATGTACTGATTTTGGAACGATTTTTCTAGTATGTAGAATATTTTCTTGATTATATACTGATTTGTTTGCTGGAGGACTAATAATATGGTTATCTTCATTATTTTATAAAGGTTTGGATCCGGATTCACAGATATTTCGCTATATATGGCGCGACCTTCCGATTATGATATTGCTACCTGCTCCGTTGTATGATCTAGGTTTGTTTCTTTTTGAGCTACGTTTATGTACATTATACATTCCTACGTGTACATTAATATGTTGATAATTCTTACTACTAGGAGATCTCCCTATAGGCACCGGTTTACAACAGCGCTCCATCGAAATTGGTGCTGGACCCCATTATAAGCCCGATACTGGTAGTACAATAAGCACCGGTCTATAGTAGTACTCCACCGAAACCGGTGTTGAAAGTAAAATAAGCAGCGATGTATAACAGCGCTCCACCAAAAACGGTGTTGGAAGTACAATAAGTAGCGATTTTAATCATTAGCATCGGTTACAAATAAACCGGTACTAAGATTTATTTCACAAACATTTAACAAATATTTATTTCACGAACATTTCGTTTTAGTGTTTGTTTTAGGTTCTTAGGATTCCTTTTTGTATTTGGGATAGGTTCTTAGGATTTCATTAGATATTGGAATATGACGTAGTATAAAGACCGGGACTCCAAGGAAGATGATATGATTCGGCATCCATGCTGATGCTGAACAGTGGAAAAAAATTGATGTGTGGTACCCTGATTTTGCTGAGGAACCTCAAAATTTGAGATAGGATGCAGAGAATTGAGTACTCCCTCCGTACCAGCTATATCTGCACTCTTTCCTTTTTAGTCAGTCCCAGCTGAATCTGCACTCTTTCAAAACTTTCCTCTTTTAGCATATTTTGACATGTTAAATATCTAAACTACCCCTTTTAAAATTAAAATGTATAAAATAACTCACCAATAATTAACTATGGCAATCAATAGTTAGGGTGTTAAAATGACCAATTAATCTAAAAAACACGCTTTACCCAAATTGTGCCAAAAATTTCAATTCGATTTATTCCAGAACAGTCGATCAACCCCAAAGAACTCCGATCTTCCCCAATATAAACCTCAGCTCTTCCACGGCGCCGTCGATCGGTCCACTGAGTATCATCCACCTTCTTCCTTGGATCGGATCCACTGAGTATCATCTCCGACGCACCAATAAATACATGAGTTGAAGCGGTAAATATACTGAAATAGCACATCGCAATACCCAGTTCGGCGGCGACCGGTGGCAACCAGTGGGAGGAGAAATCATAGATGACCCAGTCGGGAACCGACTCCTTCAAGAATCGAGTCAACTTCGGCTGTAGCCCGTCGCAAGCTTTCTTCAGAGGGAGTCGTCGTCAGGCTCTTGCACTGAACCATCATCTGGTATGTCTGTGAGGAGCTAGATGCTTAATCCTAAGACTATACCACAAAACTCTTAACCTTTCATACTTTTAACCTTGTTTTTTTGTTTTGTGGTATAGTCTTATTCATACCCTGTCTAATCTGTTATCTGAGTAAGCCTTCGGTGAATGCTCTAGTTTTTTGAGACACTTGTTCTTACTCCTAAGAAATCCTGTAAAAAATGATAATAGCTGATGGGAGAACATGGTATGTATTGAACAGGTTCCCTTATAACCACATCTTTCTCCGATACATGTGAATTAGTCTTCCTTGTCTTATTTGACAGTGTGTGTGCAGCTGCCTCTTTTTCTACAAAATTTGGAATCTTGCATAGAAAATCATTGTATCTTTGACTGTGACATAATTTGATTTTCATTAATGCTATTGGTTAATTGATATGGTAAGCGTGTGATAGCTAGTATTTTGTAAACTCATGTGATTAAGTTGACTTTTGCTCTAATTATAATTGAGTGTTTTTAAAATTCTGAAACCTTTTCTGCTAATGTTACAATTTTCATTAATGACAGTTCATGTATCCCTTTGTATAGTTTTAAGTTAGTTTTACTTTTTGTTGCAGTCTGCAGCTTTTACTGCTGCTCCCCTACCTGTAGTAGCTGCAATCTGGTTTGTCGCAACCGGACTCTGCTTAATTTTAACCTGTTTGTGCTTCTGCTGTTGCCGGGGAAGTGATTATGGCTATTCTCGAACTGCTTATGCAATTTCTCTCATCTTACTCTCATTGTTTACCATTGGAGCAAGGTAAAGTCTCTTTTCTCTTTGTAATGACAATTTTGAATTATCATAAGGATTATTACAAGTGTTTATTATGATATTTTAATTTGTCATTACATTTTCAACTGTTCTTTGTGCTGAAGTGCTCACTTCAACTTTTGCAATTCTTGGTGCAGTATTCTCTGTGCTCGGCTGGCAGGGTCTCGTTCACATGGCAGGGGCAAAGAAAACTACTTTTGCAGGAAGAACCGAGGCTAGGTGTATGTGCAGTGAGTTTGCATTCCTATTTAAAGTGTAAGTTTGCTCTGTTTTGCATTCCTTAGTATGTCATGATTAAAAATAATAATTTGCAAACATGTTTATCAAAACAGTTGGAATGTATTCATACTGTCAACTGAATATTACAACATACCCTGATAGCATCTACATTTTCTAGAGGTTGGGCATAAAACATGTTTTCACACCAAAAGTTACATGTTTTTTTTAAAACAAAAGAAAAACACAACCCCACAAAATGCATGGCATGCACATTAGTTTCTAACTGACATAACCAAGTGCTTGCATCAGCACTTCAATCCCCCTGGTATCTTGAACTGAAATCAAATGCTCCACACCAGCTCGTACAACACCTTCATCTACTGTCAACAATCTAGGTAGTGTGCCTTCTCTGATCATAGCATCTTTGTTCATATGTGGCAGTTTGTAGTTGTTACTTCCCAGAATTTTGATAACTTCAATCATGCATGCTTGTTGTGAAACAAAAACCTTGTTCAAAGTAGACGGTGGATCCCTTTCGAATGCACTGTTGACAGCATTTAGGAGTCCTACAACATCACTAGCCGGTGTTTCGTATTGTAGGGTTTGTATAGAATTGAAAAATCCAAGGTCTAAAACATTCAAATCAGGAGAGTGAGCTGGCTGACTTACTAAATTAATATGGAAACCATCTGAATCTGCCACTCTTCTGAAATCAGCATCATTATTCTTGATATGTGGTGTGGCATTGTCTTGCTGAATGTAGATATTTTTGCTCAAGAATTCGGGCCATTTAGCTTTAATTGCAGGTATCACTTCATCAATGATCTTCTCCCTTGTGATCTGTCTCGTAACTTTATCCAATGGGACAATTTCTATTGTACCAGCAGGTCTACGAGGAGTTGTATAGATTGCTTCTTTTTCCTTCACAAATGGGAATGTTCCTATTTTCCCATCAAATAGCACCTGCCCATCTTCTCCAAAGATAGGTCTACTGACTGCACATATAAACATCAGTTTCGGTATATGGGACTTGTGAGAGCATGTGCGATAAGGTTCAACTTCATCAGGTGCAAGTAAGTATCTTACAGTAGGTTTGGACATGTAAAACCATTTCTCATCTATGTGAATAACATGATCCATCTCTTTGAAAGTAAGGTTATTGTCTAATTTTGAAAGACAAAACTTTAGCCTTGAATTCTTACACTTAACTGTCAGCAAGGGTTTAATGCTGTTTGTATGACTTCTTATGACCTTTGATGCCACTGCCCTTTGAACTGTAGTCTTCGAAATGTTTAGCCCTCTACCGGTACTTCTGATGGTTCTCCTTGAATTTGCAGGCAAGGCTTTCAATGCCTCCATATCGATGGTTATCTTGTTGTGGCCTGGATGACCCATCATGTGTGACCTCATGTCAAGCTTCATACCTAGTGCAAGCTGCACTTTAGCCCTTGCCCATATGGTGCTGATTGTCCGAAGCGAACAATCGAACTTCTGTGTTGCCTCTATGCGCGTGCCTGGTGGTAACTTCCCATTCCGGTGATTTGCCAAGCAAAATTCTCCAATATGCTGCCTTTCTTCGTTGGTGAGATTCTTAACCCTCATATTCCCAACAAGAGTGAGATACCAACCTTGGTGTAGTGCTGTGACTTGGTAGGATTTGTGATGATACTGATATCCTACTTGATGCTTCTACAGAAGAATACTTTGATGTCCATTTCTCCAGATGTTTTTGGCTTTGGGAACCTGGACAGTTGCTGAAATATAAGGGGAACCATGACTTGTACTGGGGAAAATTTTAAACTTCAAATTTTCCCTCTGCTATTTTCGCCACTGTTCAGTTGCAAATAGTGTTAAATTTGGACCACTGTATCATATTCAAGCTGTTTTTTATTTATTTATTGCTTTGGAAATTCATGGCCCGCCAAAATAATCAAGTGGGTTTTGGTTTTGGAGGGAAACGTTACCTCCATTCTGCCAAACTAATTGTAGGGCTAAAGCCGTCATTGGCCCATGTGTGAAGGAGAGAGAAGCACTAAAATAATGCTTTGAAAAAAAAACATCCAACTTCTCCCTCTGCAGATCCAAGTGGTCCAGAGGGAGTAGTTCTATTTGCACCACCCCACTTACTATTTACACCACCCAGACCACTTGCTATTTACACCACTATCATTATTATTTTTATGAAATCCAGAGAATTTTGTTGGTGGACAAGAGACAAAAGTAGGGTCAAGCCTATCAGTGGTGTGATGATTCATAACAAGACGGAGAAATTAAATGTCGTTTTGGAAAAGAAGAAAGGAAAAAAATCTCTAAAGTTATGTCTCGATTCGTCGGAATTAGTAGTGGCACTACTATATAAATGCAAAGATAAAAGAATATTAGAAATATTTTGGCTTTAATTTTAACTTTTTTTTAGCATCAACAAACTATAGTCGCAATGTATTAAGTAATGAACATGACGCAGTTATAAGATTAGATCCCATGCTGTGCAAGTAATGAACGTACCTTGCATGAGTGTCTGGTATTGGCTGATAAATTTATCAAGTTCACTTTTCTCAAATGCGCTGGAGCCTTGTATAATATTTTCAACAATCTTCTTCTCATAATTCGATTTTATTGTATCCCTCGTCACGCTCACCAGAGAAAGATAGGCTGGCCTAACTTCCTGCAACATAAATTATATAGATTTTATAAAAATAAATAAATTAAAATGTGTATTTTCACTTAAATTCATCATAATAAAGTTAATATCAAAGGATAAAAATTAAAAATAAATACTCCTTAGACAGCATAACCTCTTAGCCAACTTAAAACTATAAAATACAAAACCTTTTAAACAGCTTTACAAAGAGAAACCAGTATGAACTTTATATTTGTCTTTATATATGCACATGATGATAAATGTACTATAACAATTCATGTTTCATAGTTAACTTCGTAATGTTATGGATTTAAAATCATCGGACCAGTGATTATCAATTTCGTATCACATAATTTAACTTGGAATACCTTCAATAACAGCTCAGTTAATTGATCTCTATGTTCCAATCTCTGAGTCTCATCGAGAGACAAAGTTTCTTCATCGTACCTGCAAAATGAAACCTCCATGACTTACTTTATAACAGGAAATATATATATATATTTTTTATAAATTTGTAATTACTAAATTACTCATATATTTTCCAGAAGAAAATTATATATACTTACTCGGATATATGATCGCTAATTATTGTGCTGACCTTGTCTCCAAAACCTCTAACTACTTCACCTGACTCAACATCCTTCTGGATTCGAATCCAGGGCTACAAACCATAAAACGAAAAAGTTTACCTGCAGCTCAAACTAGTACGAACGTTGTACGAAATAAGAAAATAAACACAAGGTTTCATGTGATACCAGTTTCAGTTCTTCTTAGAGATAATTAATGTTGATTTTCTCACTTCAAATCTTAATCTTTTACGTATTAAATATAATCGTTCATTGTATTAATATTACTAATATTCTCACTTTCATGTCTGATCTTGTCATTTTTAAAATTGATCATTTACCTATTAAATATGATCATTTCACTTCTAGTTGGAATACATTTTTTATTTTTTCAAGAAGAAGCATGGTGGTTTGGTGGTTAAAGTTTTCCTAAGTTTCCAAGACAATCTGGATTCAAATCCAATTAGAACCATTTTAAAAATAGGGATTTGTTACATGCGGGACTATTTTTCTTATGCATGACCGTATTTTTACCAAAATGTCCATTTTATTGTAAAGGCAAAAAAATCTACTCAAAATGCAAGGGTACACTTGGGGTATTATGGTAGAAAACCGGTCATGCATGAGAAAAATGGTCCTGCATATAGCAATTGGGTAAAAATATCCCTTCCCAGCAATGATGGTTTAATTTTTTATAAAAAAATATAATTATTCAATGAAATTAAAGATCACCATTAAAGTTTACCTGATTTATGTAAAGAAAGAAGATTTATTAGAAACAATACCTCTCCACTCGTGAACTTCTTAATTTTCTTCATCAAGATTTGGTAACAAACGACCCCAGCAATTTTGATCTGTGTGTTAAAAGCAGAGAATTGATAAAAGAATACTGATCATATTCGAAAGGAAAAAGTTTTAAACTCAATTATTCGAGTGGATCAATTTATTATTTACTCTGTTTAAGGATATGTTGAGGATCTTGTCATCCTTAATGTCATTTCAGTTTGATTCTGCAAGTGCAACGAAAGCTATGGCGGAATCAAGCTGACCAGACGGCTTCACCAAGCTGTTGATCTTTTCCCTCAAGCCGATCACCTTCTCAAGTTAAAACTCAAATTTAAACCAACAAATGGAATATTAAATATTATAATACTAATCCATTTCTAATTAAGTAGAAATAAACTTGCAAACTACTTAACCACTTGGACAAGACAGAGGCAGAATGAAGCGGAACAGTACTTTTATTATTGTTGCTTTAAGATTTGGTGAGTTGTATTTTGATTTTGTGAATGTTTAGATTCAAACCAAATGTTAAAACAGCAGCTATCACAAACTTTGTCTATCTTAATCAAAACAACTTTTACTATTCGTTGATTTTCCTGTCAATCATTTGAATATTTATTTTGAATTGGTTTTTTATTTGAGTTAAATTTATATGATATTTTGATATTTGACAAAGATATATTTATTAAGATCGATAATGAGGCTATTATGCAACGATATGTCGATATGCCAAGAGTTGTTATATGTATAAATTGCCCCCAGTATCACTTGTTTCTAGACATTAGAGCATTAGAAATAATTTTTAGTTAACTTGTAAAAACATTATTTTATCATATTCGGTTTATCATACTATTTTTTTTCCTACATAGCACTGTTCAGCCTTCCTGATATTTCATTGATAGATCCGCCACTGGTTGTAAGGTATAAATCGCGATAAAAAAAAGGTTATACGTAGTAAGGATAGTATATTTGGTACCACTATATATAAAGCTGCTGTTCTTATAAATATATATTACTTTTGCGTAAACTACTAAAACATAGATATTATAGTCAAATATAAAATTATTTATTGAACCAAAACAAAAACTACTCGCTCTGTTCTAGTTCAATTTACACATTTAATTGTGGCTTTAAAATTTGTCATTTCACACTGTCATTGATATATGCATTAAAAATATTGACGATCAAACATTTTACAAGTTAAGTTTGCAAATTAGGTTGGAATTGAGGGATTAGTTGATTTCACTACCTTTCAAAACAAATATACTTAACCGAGATTAAATAGTGGGAGAAATGTAAAATTTACCTCCGAGTCAAAGTCTTTCTTCTTATGCTTATAATGCGACATTGTCACGACATCAATCTAAACGAGTAATAAAAAAAATAAAAAAAATAAAGACAATAAACTGCAATATTACTCCACAAAGGATCTATGCAAAAGTAAAATGGTCAATAGCTTGAATTTGACCTTGAAATAGTCTTCCAATGTTGAACTTGTTGAATTACTAGGCTTGGCCACTCCATCCCAGGTCTATATCCATATATATATATATATATATATATATATATATATATATATATATATATAAATTTACAAGTATGTATGTAAAATAATCTTTAATTACCACATTTACGTATTATGATACACTTTGAAAATCATAAGGCAGTATATTATATAAAGGGCCATATATAAAATATATATACCTTCTGGAGTTGTTCTCTCAACTTCAGGGCCAATGCATCCAAAGGGCGCTAATTTGCAGGTGAAAATAAGAAATGAGATCAATAAGAAATCATGATGAGGTGAATGTTTTTATGAACTGGTGAAATTTTAAGTTAAACAAATTTTGTTGAAGAATTAAAAATAGAAATAGAAATAGAAATACTTATTGACATTAGTGTACCTCGTCCCAATCACGAAGAACAAATAGTAAATTTATTTGTCTTGGAGTGCTAAATTTTCGGATTCGGACCATCGCCTGCAAAACACAATAATGTTTGAACACTTTGAACCAATTACAAATAATTCATAGAAAACCATTTAAATATATGACCCTGTCCAATAGGGTGCTGCAATCGGTAGCTAGTGCTGCAAGGTGCTGGAGGGTGCTGGAAGGTGCTGGAGGGTGCTGGAGAGTGCTGGAGGGTGTTGAAATTAAATTAAAATTGTATAATTATGAAACTATATATTTGAAGAATGATTAATTCGTACAAAACATATTGAAACTAATTCTAAAGAAAAATCATTCTTTAAAAAAAAAAAATTCAATCATTCATGTCTGTGAATAGCGACAAGTGCTGGAGGGTGCTGGAAGGTACTGGAGGGTACTGGAGGGTGCTGAAAATAAGCTGAACTGGACAGGGCCTATGAAAGAATGAAATATGAATATAATATTATTTTAAATGAATAATATGGCTTTTTTCTCCTTCTCCGAAGCATTTCCTAAATCCCTTTAATTTTTATTGAATAGAGACGATATAAATGTTTAGAACAAAATCGATTCATAAAATTTACCTCAAATACATTTTGCATTAGTTGGCGACTCGTTCCTTCGCGAAGGTTAACATTTTCACACTTCCTGAAGCTAATTCCAAACATATACATCAAATTATTAAACCGTGAGAATATAATAAAAAGAGAAGGAAATGGAAAAAACAATACTTACATATAAAAAAGAAACAAAACTTACATATTAAAAATCACGGTATTTGAAACAGACAGTGCAAATAACATGGTCTTCTTTTCAAATATCTCGTTGCCCTGTATTAATAAGAAGGATTAAATGGGTAAACTCAGCTAATGTAGATTTTTTAAAAAAAAAAAAGAAAAAAAGAAACGAAGGGTCTTGGAAACATAATTTGTTTTTGAGAACGTTAGTTTAATTTTCCTTTTAACTTTTTGTTTGAAAAGTTCTAGAATACCCATTGACTTTATGAATAATCATATTCTTATAAGTTTTTTTAATTTTTGGTTTTAAACTGAAAACCAGCCCCCATATATATATGCCACTTAATTACCTGTCATTTAAATAAACATATACTCACCAAAAAGTGTGGCTAAATATGCATGTAGATCAAAAATTGACCTAGGTTTACATAAATGGCGAGATTTGTAAAAAACAATTTGAAGTTACCTAAAAATTAGAAATGTACAGATATATGTAAAATTTAAAAAGTCAATACCAATCTTGATGGAATACTTTTCAAGAATTCAAGATATATACCCAATAATAAATATTGGTATAAGTAATAAAAATAAGCTTCATTTAATATTCTATAGATTTTAAATTCAACAATAATTTGAATTTTCAAAGAACATTATATGGATTACCTCAGCTCCATCAGATCCCTCGGTGTCAACGACGAGGATGGAATAGTCTTCCTTTTGTGGGGATACTGCTATCATAACACCTGTCGTCGTTTTACTCTACATGCATATGTAAATTTATAGCCTTAATTTTTATAGTGATGATTTTAAATCTCGAGTAATTCTCCTGTGAGGCAGCCTCACTCATGAGGCAAGGCAAATAAGGAAAATTTCATTGCTGCCCCCTCATCATAACTCACTACCATCTCATCAAATCTCGATGCCACCTCATCAACCTTCAATGCAAGTTCATCAAACATGTCACCTTATCAAAACCCTTGTGTCGGTTCATCAAACCTCAACAAAAATAGTGTTTACTTGGTCCTGCCTCTTGGGTGAGGCTGCTTCATCCAAGAATTTGTCTTAAATCTCTAATTTATATATAATGAAAGATTAAAATATGCAAAATGAAATATAATATTCAAAGAGATATTAATGATTCGATTCAGTACTACTTACGGTGCAGCTTTAGGGGGCATCACTTGGAAGTTTGTATTCAGGCATTCATTCAAAAGCGTACTCTTCCCTGCGTTTCGAATGACGTCATACAATTCAATTTCTGTTTTTTTTTACCGAACGAAAAAAATAGCATTTCTACGCATTCAGTGTACTTAAGGGATCAACTTCCGGAAGGAATCATCGGCTCTAAAAGTGGTTTACCTGTACTCTGTATACCGATGATGGACACGACAGATACGCGGCCATTTTCGTTGGGCAATTTCAGATCACGGCCAATATTTTTATTGAAATTCCCATCTCCGCCGATGAGCTTTAGGTTGGAGTTACCGGAAGAGTTCACCCCATCAGAAGCTGCAATTAATATTCGAAGAAATTTACTACCCGATGAACTTGATCACATGCAGTAAACTTGAAAGTAAATAAAATATGTTCTTACACATTATTCAAACGAGCAAGAAATCCTTCACTAGTCTTTGAAATGATTAAGAAGAATCCCACACTGGTCTTTCTTTATATACGCGTAAATCGGCCTGCCAAGGAACTCACCATATTGTTCTTGGTGAAAACTTCCACTCTCACTAGCATGATCCCCCGGAGGAAAGTCCTCAAAAGGCAATGCTGTATCATTAGGCATTAAAACCTGAAAGCCATCAAGAATATTCTCTTCTGGAGTATCTCTGAAATAATCATTCTGAAACTCCAAAAAATCATGTGGAAATCTCGTTGATCTTTGCTGAGGTCTGTGAGCATGAGCACGCATATAAGCTAGGAACATATCCTTGGACTGATCATACACCAGCCTAGTTCCTCTAGATGCATTATGCTCCTTAATCTTCCTATCCAAGAACTGTACCAGCCTCAAATTATCATTAATTGGGCACCTATTCATTGGGTGACCAATTCTGCCACATCTCCTGCATAATTTATGCAACCTCTCATACCTACACTCTATCCAGAACTTTTTCTGATTCGGCATGCGAATATAAAATCCTGGAATGAGTGGATTTCTAAGAAAAAAAAAACAAATCGCGATATCTGTATTGGCTGATAAATTGATGTGCTTCACTTTTTTCAAAACAAAATGCGTTCATAGTTCTAATATTTTCAACAATTTTATCCTGAAAATTCGATAATGCTGTATCCTTCGCCCTTCCTAACAGAGATAGATAAGCTGGCTTGACCTCCTGAAAGTATAATTACATCAAAAGGAATTACTTACATATTGATAATCAATATCCATCTCTACAATTGCTTTCTTGACAATCATTCGATTCGCGGTAACATTTGATGTTGAGGATTGGAAATACCTTCAATAAAAGCAGAGTTAATTGATCTCTATGCATGTTTCAATCTGTGACTCATCAAGGGATAGAGTTTCCTCATCATACCTACACAAGATCAAATGTAAATTAAAAATAAGAATCAATATTGTACATTCATGATTACTCAACAAAGGAACAATTGTAGAAATGTTTGTTCTCAACGTAATATGTTTAGATAAAAGTGACTGTACATCCCTGAATTCTTTGTTGAGTGCTCGTGACTTTTTGAAAAGAGCTCTATTATCTATTATCGTTGGTCTGACATTTATTTTGTAAAATGTTATACCTGAAAGCTTAAATATAATTCCTTGGGTAATTTTCTATTTAACAAGCCTCCGACAACTTTCTACCCCATATCAAATCTACTGCCTACTGGTGGTAATTGGTAATGAATATGTTGTTAATTTTGAAGGATTATTGAGTTTAATCTCAAAATTTATAGGTAAATTCTCATTTGAGACCTGTCTCAAATGAGACCAAAGATTATATGAGACTGCTAGAATTTATCATTGGTGAGCTTTAAACCCGCCGATTTCCTTGATTGAATTTGTCGTTGGTGAAATTGACCAAGGAAATGATCAAGAAAATTGACCGAAAGATCAAGCAAATTGAACGAAAGATCAAATTAACTGAAAAATCAAGGCAAAACAAAAATACTCAAGGACATTGGTCTCCACAAGGACAGGTCTCACCTAACACTCACTAGTGGGAGAGCATAGGATTAACGGCTGTTATTTGGATGATTAGAAGGCATTTTGGAGGAGCCGTAGGTGGCTGAGCCGTCCACTGTATTTCTTTAGACAGCGTTTAATTAGGAGACGTCCAATGAGATAATCAAAGGCTTTTTCAAACGTTATCCATTGTTTATTTTCAAACCGCTTTCCATTTATTTCCGGTGGCGGAACTTAAGATTCTGAGATTTACTCTACATTAGTTCCGTGTTCGAAAGGTAGTATTTTCCGTTGATTTGTCGCCGGAATAAAATTATCCGGCCATTAGGTTTATGAATACGAGTCCATATTCGATTTTGCATAGTTTACGTATTCTAGGTTCCATTCTGGTTAATGAGTATTGTTCCGAATTAGTAAATCCAATTCTACTTGTTGGTTGTTTTTCACCGTTTTCCAGATTCTATAAGCGTTTCGATTTATTATACGTTACGGTATCTAGTATGAATTCTAGTTAGTTTTAAAGTTTCCGACACCGAAAATTCAATTCTGTTTCACACTAATATCGACCGGATTCTATGACTGTTTCGATATATTTAATGTTACAATGTCGAGTATGAATTCTATTTGTTATTAATATTTAGAAGCCCAATTCGAGCCCAAACATTTAAATATGACTTTGCACATGAAAATCCACCAAAGCAAGTTGGACTAAGAATGGTTAGGAAATGAGATCAATTTATAAGTTAGAGAAGATTTCTCCCTTTCTCTTGCCACCGATGTGGGATTCAAACTTTCATCCCTTCCCTTTTTCTCTTTCTTTTTTCTCAAGATTTATTTTACTTCTTTCTTCAATCTTCATAACGTCATATCTTATCCATTTCTTATTCAAAATGTATTCTCTTAGTTTTTTTAAATACAAAAAAAACTAAAATAAATAAATGAAAAGAACCAAAATTAATAAACATATAATTACCTTCTTTAAGACATGTAAATTATTTTTATAAATTCTAAATATAGTACCTATAAATTATTCTCGAGCTGTTTAACGAGCCTATCGAGTTATGATCTCGAGTTCGAACTCATTTATTAACTAACGAGCTCGAGTTCGATTTTGAACTGGTCAAATCGAGTTCGAACACGAACTTTGACCGAGTTGTTCACGAGTTGTTCACGAACGATTCAGTTCATTTACACCCCTAGGTTTGATATCTAGTATGAATTCTATTTATTAATAATGTTCATGACATTCATCATTGATTTCATCCCATACATCTACGTTTTCCCCATGCCATATCAACTTGGTATATGAAGCCTCAAATCCCCTTATAATCAAATGTGAGCTTAATCCCCGCTCCACCAGATACACATCATTCCTACAATCATTACATGGACATCGCATCATCAACATATTCTTCATTCTCGCATGATTAGAAGCAACTTCAATGAAATATTTGATAAACTCTATATTCAGTAGATGTTCGAATGTTCGATCCAACAATACGAACACGATCCAAGTTCATACCCCTGCAATGTAAATCACAATATATTTAAATCATATCAATTAAATTACTCAATCAATGAATTCACATAAAAATCCCCAAATAATCTTATAAAATATGATAGTTCATGTATTCAATATCTCGTAAGCAAGTAAGAGCATCCAAAATAGTTTGAAGATAAAGAGCACTTCTTAAGTGCCACATAATCAATTTTGACCAAACCTAAGGAAAAATCCAACACTAACAATGGAACAATACTTAAGAAGCACTTCTTTTCTTTATTTTTATTTTTAAACTTATAATTAAAAAAAATACTCAATGGCAAGAGTAATGTTTTTATTGGCTAGTCAAACACAATAAAAGAGGTAATCACTCCCTAAATAAGGAGTTGTTCTTAAAACACCACAATGGACCTTCTTAATTAAGGAGTGCTCCTTATTAAGAAAAGTGCACTTAAGCAGTACCATTGTGGATGCTCTAATAACCTTGTATTGTTCGTTGCCTTGTTCTGTTCGTTGTAGACGGATCACGAGTCTTCGAACATACCAATTCTTTCTTCACAAATACAAAGATTTATGGCATTCACTAGTGATTACCCGTTCCTGAATATATAGGTATTGCCCCTTTATTTATATAGTCTTCCGACTCGGCCCTTTAAAATTGAGTATCCCTTTCCTGCTAGGTTTCCGAAAAAATATAGTCATGTATTTTAGGTTAACGTATTTTCAATTTTTTTTTAATTTAGTTCCGAATCCGGAACTAATAGGGATTGGAAATTATATTCACTTCCGATCCCGGAACCTAAAAATGTACTAGAATAAGGTTCCGATCTCGGAACTATGATGAGATTCTACGTAAAATATGTCGAAACAGTAAAATATTTACGCGGTCAAACTTTAAAAAACTCAAAATTTAGCTCCGATTACTACATTAACCGGGATCGGGAACTTATTAGTACTTCCGAATTCGGAACCTAAAAATATATATTAGAATTGGTCCTAGATATCGGAAATATGCTTGTTTTTCCGGTTAATCGCTAACTTCTTTACTTCCAACTTCGTAACCCAAAAATTATTTACTAGAATATTGCTTCCCATCTCGGAACTGGGCTTCCGTTATCGGAAACTACTTTGTTTCAACAGCGTTTCTAAAAAAACGCCGTCTTTTATTACATTGGACAGCTGGTATTATAAAACGCCGTTTATGAAAAATTTTAGACAGCGGTTCAGATTTGACCGCTTTCTAAATTTTTTCAAAAGTTGTCTAATGATAGAGCTCCTAGAATTACATGCTTCCGATATCGGAAATATTGTTACACAGCATTTTTTTGAATTTTTCAACGAACAGCCTTCCATTGAAAGCCTTTAATCAAGCTTTCTGCACTAGTGACTTTCTCAAAATTATGCAAAGAACTTACTATTACTCAAACAATGCCAGCTAATTAATGTACAAAACTTACTCGGATATATAACCGCCAATAATTGTGGTGACCTTGTTTCCAAAACCTTGGGGTACTTTACCAGACTCAACATCCTTGGCGATTTGAATCCAGTGCTACAAGCCAAAAACAAATTAAGGTTAAATTTTAGCCCTCTAGGACTAGGGTTGATAACGTAATCTAGAAAAATAAGTGTTAAAACAAGGGGTTAATTTCTCCATGTAATTACGTTTTCTTTATGCAAGTTCACATTTTTACAAGAATGCTCTTAATATTAGTAGTTCGGCTAAAAACCTAATCAATATTTGAGGGTATAATTTGGTAAAATTTTGGATCTTCATAAGGAAAACGTAAATGCAACGGAGAAATCCAGTAAAAAAAAAGACACCTCAAAATTAAAAAAACCTTATCATGATTGAACATCTCAATTTTCTCCATCAAGATTTCGGTGCAAAGGACTCCAGCCATTTTGTTCTGTATGTTAAAAGTAGAGATTTAATATAGAAAATGATTAATAACATGTAACTGAAGTCTGCGCGCCGATGATGAAAACAACGGTTACTTCGGCCAATTTCAGATCACGGCCGAGATTTTGATTGAAATTCCCAGATTCGTCGACGACTTCCAGGACACGGTTATCATGAGCAGCTGCAAAAAGATTCAACAAAATTAATACTCAGCGTATTATAACTAATTATCGAGCAAACAATTTTTCACTAATTTCTGAAAGAGAAGGTCTCTTGTGAGACTTGTCTCAATTGAGACTTAGGGACAAAATTGTCCTTTTATGTGTTAGGGGTCTTAACATAATTATTTTATGTTTCACATATTACGAAGTAGACTCATCAGATTCTGATTCTTCTTCGCTACTACTATAGTTTATTTCTATGATGTATACAATTCCTATATCATCATATTTTTCTTCTATGGGTTCATATCCCATTTCAGATGCAATTTCTAACAATTTTATTTTGTTATTATCTTGCCTATTAGGACATTCATTAGCGTAATGTCCTTCTATGTTGCAAACCCAACATCTACAATTTTTCTTTCCTTTTGGACAGAATTTTTGTTTTTCTGATCTTGTATCAGATTTTTTCTTAAAGAATTTTCCTGGTCGGAATTTCTTCCTCTTTTTAATAAATCTATATTTAGAAGAATTTTTCTTAGAAAAGAATTTTTTCTTCTTTTTATATTCTGTTTTACAACCATATTCTACAGGATTTTCTCCTGATATTGCACAACAGTTTTTATTAAACTTTTTAAGTTTTTTCTGAGTTCTTATTAGTTCACAGAATTTTGACAGTTCATCTTTTACTATTCTTATAGCATATCCTAGACTATAACTAGAAGTTCTTCTATTGAAAGTTTCAATTTTAAACCTTTCTAATGCTTTTTCTCCTACCAAAGGTATTTTTCTAAGATATTGAAGTATCATTTCTGGAAATTCAATTTGTTCTAGTTTGTAAAGATTTACTTCATAGTCACAATTGAATTCTTCTAGGTAACATATATCACAGAGTTGTAGTTCTGCTAAACGTTTCCTAGCTTTTTCTTGTACTAGTTGTTTTTCATGTATTTTATCACCAGTAAAATCAATTCCTAGGAACATAGTATATAATCCATCTAGAACTATATCTAGAATATTATATGGAATGTTGTTATTATCATCTGTCCAAATGGTGTTTTTTATGAATTCTTTTGCTATTCCTAGACTCTTATGTTCTATTAATAACAATATAGTTCTTGATTCTGTATAGGCATCAGGATTAGTTTGAATTACTAAACTTAATTCTGCTGCCCATTTATCAATGATTTCTTTCCTATTATTTTGACAGTCAATATTTAGGAAATTATCATCTGATCCTTTTGAACTATTAACCTTAGATTTTGCACTTTCTGGAAAATACCATGGTTGATTAGCTCTTCTTCTTTTAGAGCCCATATATGAGCTTTCTCCTTTTTCTCTTTTAACATTTATGTTAAAGTTTTTTGGTGTACATTCTGAATCGTAATCGCTAATTACTTGTTCGCTTATTTCAGATTCACTAGCTGATTCTTCATTATTTAAAACTTTTAATTCTTCAATTCCAAACAATTGTTTTAGTTTGGGACTGTTTTCTATTTCTTGGTTTGCTAGTTCATCATTTTTTAATTCTAGCAACCTAAGAGCATGGTCAAGTAAATCGAAGTTTTCTTCGTTTACTTGTAATTCATCTCCTTCTAGATGATCCCAAAAGATTTTTTCAATTTTTGGTATATAGTTGGTCATATTGGTTGTTTGTCATTTTTACCAAATGGCCAAGTTAATGCTTTAGGATTCCCAGAGGATCCTAACTCTGCATTTCCTACTCCATAATTGGGGTAAGAATATTTTCTTAAACTTATTGGTTTTGGTCTTTCCTCGTCTCCTATAGGAGTTATCTTCAAATCTTTTTGATCTAATATTACCTTATGGTTTTCTTGAATTACTGTTGTTAATTCAATGATAATTTTTGCTGCTGCAGCTTCTAACTTATTATCTTCTTTAGTTAGAATATCTAGAATTTCTTCTAATTTTGTTTTTAAAAGATTCATCTCTTCTTTTATTTCTGTAAAACTCATTAGGACATTTCTTCAAGCTGAATTGTCATGTCCTCTATTCGTTTTGACATTCCCATCAAGAGATCTCTCTCGCTGGGTTCTTTAGAAATACTTCTTCTGGAGGGTTCTCCGATTATAAGTTTATTTCTTTCTACTTTTGATTTATATTTTTCTCCCATTATCTTTTTATCTTTAGCTATGTCAATAGCCCAAGAGTTATCTAAAGGAGTTATTTCTGAAAACTGTTTTTCTTCTATAGTTCCTACTTGTGAAAATACATCTTCTAATTCAATGTATTCTTTCTTTTTATAGTCAATACTGTGATGACTATTTGTTAAAGCATAAGCGACCAGATAGGTTAAGCTAAATACTTTATCTCCTTTATTCATTAAATTTTCTCTTTCAAATTTATGAACAAAGGATAATGTTTTGTCTAAATTTGCTGTTTCTAGACTAATTCCAAATTTAGGATATACTGTAAACATGAATTTTTGGTAGGCTAAATTTCCTCTAGCCGCACCTAAAATGCAGTCTTGTCTATCATTTATCCTATTATCCATTAAAACCATTTTAATTGGAGAATTTATTCCTTCCTGAAATTCTGATTTCAATAAGATTTTAATGGCACCAAAGTGTACCATTGTGATAGTGGATCGAATCTTACTATCTATTTTTAATAAGTTTTCTTCAATCTCTTTTCGAGTGATTAAAGGTAAATATACTGCTCCTGTAGTATCTTTGATATCTACATGCATTTCTTTAGTTCCTACAAAATAGTAGACGCTATTTTTCCTTTTTAATTTCTCTAAAAGAGATATATTAAAAATATTTTCTTTTCTTAAGTTAAGTCTTGAGGACCTAATTTTTGAAAGTAATTCTTGTTTTATCAAGAAGCTTCCGTTGAATCCTTGATTGGATTCAAAGGTTTGAACGCTAGAAACATCTTGATTTTCATCAATTGTTTCTTCTATATTATCTAAATGATTCATTTTGACGAATTTTTTTAGATAACAGTTGTTATTTTAAACATGGCTCTGATACCAGGTTTTTGGTGATCTACGAGAGATCTGCGGAATTTTTAATTTTCTTTTATACATTTTAAACATCCTTTATAGATGTTCATATAATGCACAAGAGTTTGATGTTTTTCACAAAATCTTGTTCCAAAACTATACCTAGATTGACTATAAGGGCCAACTCTACGGAATTTAGATAATTTCTTATCTTCTTTAGTTAATTCTCTGTCAAGAATTATCTTACAAACGTTTTTATTCATTTGAATGATTTTTTAAACGTTCATTCTTTTTACAGAGTCTTGAGATTCTTTTATACATTTTATGCATACTTTAAAGGTATTCATAAATTGTAAATAAATTTGGGTTTGATGTTTTTTACAAAACTTAGTACAAAAACTGTATCTAGATTGACTATTGTCATTATTTCTATGGAATTCAGATAAATTTTTATCTGCTTTTGATATTTCTCTGTTGAGAATAGATTTACAAATATTTTTGCTCATTCAAGCTTCGATATTCTATTAGATGTAATTTATGAACTTAATACTTTAGAACCCTAAGTAATACATGCAATCTTCTTATATCTTTCTTTCTATATTATTAAGAGTGTATGGTTATCATGTTATCTGTTTATAACTTAACCAATCCTGCGAATCTTGTTTCCCTAAACGGCCACTTGCCTAAGCGGTACTCCCTATTCTATGGACTCCAGGTTTCATTATAACAGATAAACATGTATACAACAATCAATAGTAGGAAAGAAGATATAGGTTATAGAAACTTACATGTAATTACAAGAGGGCCCTAAAGGGCTTTTTATTCACACATAGTAGATCCGAAGATCAGACAGAATCCTGGACGAAGTTCGTCTCCAGGCGATTACAGAGGTTGAAAATAAAAGACAATGAGGCGCAGAAGTGAGGGGCGCTCCCATATTACAAGAAATGAACTTCCTTTTATAGAGAAGGAAGGGTCTGTATTATTAAAGAGGGGTGCGTCATCCCTTACGTACAAACGCACTTACATTATTGCATCTACATAAAGCAGACGCACTACTGCATTCTTGCATCCACTCAATGCAGATGCATTATTATCCCACTACCTGCTGTCACTAGAAGTGGAGGGGTCCATAGGACTGTCGGCAGCCCTGATGGTGGAGAGGTCACTGTCTTGATTGGTGGAAGATCCACTTTCTGAGCATTTACCACATACATAATTACTGCGGTAATTCTTCATCTTCTTGCAAAGATCTGGCATGTGTTCTCCCAAAATAAATGGATTAACCAAAGTATTTTGGAATTTTACAAACTTATCTTCATCAGCTTCACTGATCTTCTTGGGTGACTTGCTGTATATCAGGATGGTGGCATCTTGATAGTTGACAAACAGTCCATCATCTGAACTGAAACTGAAAAGTTTTTGAACAAAACCTTCCAATCTTTTTATTGCTAAGGGTAGCAAATCGCTAGCCTCAAGTTTGCACTCCATGGGCTGAGATGGATGATAATGATCTCCTTTGCAAATGCCAATCTGAACTAAATGCTGAGGATGATATACCAATAATCCTAATTGATTCCAGTATGGACCGGAACTATTAATTTTCAGAAAAACTTCTTGCCCTGGTTTGGTGCATTTTTTTCTGAAAGTCTTAATTGTATCAATAATAGCCTTAGGAAAATGGCTAATTTCTAATAAATTAGGACTTGGATATATGGTTTTTACCAAACCATATTGGAATGCCTCATAGACCTGTTCGGGATTAGCATTCTTGGTGAAGTTGTAGTAACTTAAGTTTTTGGAGTCTGTAGTGAAGAACTTTTCCTCCAAAAATTTTTCTTCATTGGCAGATCTTGCATATCGATAGCAGTATTCGAACCCTGCTTCCGTTATTTCATCGGAGTAATCTACTTTTGTAGATTTTTCCATGTTTTCCCTTGGTTTGCTGGGAAGTCTTCCTAGTGAGGTTAATGACTTCTTTTTGGACAATAGAGCTGCACTGAAGGTGTTAGGCTTCATCATCTCTCCATTGGTAACTAGCTCCAGAGGTGCTAGTAAAGATGACCCAGTGTATAGGTCTGCTGAAGTTCTTGCTTCCTGGAAGGATTTGAACTCCTTGTGTGCAATGTTGGAGACTCCTTCAGTTGCTTTTTTGGCGAAGCTCCAATCTTCATAGATCCCAGCATTAGGGCCATTATAAACCACATAATATGTTTTAGATCTTTTTGGGATTTGAATTCCCTCTTCGGATTTCTCCGATGCTAAAGGTGTAACTTTAGTCTGTGGGATTGGAATTCCCTGATTTGGCCTTAAGCAAAAATCTACTGGACTAACCAGTTTGGTGGAAGTTTGTACTTCCTTCTGGATTTTTGGCAAATCCACAGCCTTCAACGGATTTGTTGATTCTTTACCAACTGCCGTTTGCGTTGGAATAGCCTTATCTTTCTCTTTTGAGGGAGAAGGTGATAGGATAACCTTTTTTACTTCATTTTCAGAAGCTTGTTCTTTTTCTTTACCCAATTTGATCAGGTTAAGATACTTGAGCTTGGCTCGAACCAGCTCCAGTTCTTGGACTAAAAGTCCTTCTTGCAGCTTTAGCTGCTCCATTTCATCCATGCTGGATGCTTCATAAAGAAACAATCGTTAGAAACATTTGTATTATTCTTTATAACCTTGCTGAAATTCTCTGGTAAGAAAATCTGCAAAATAATTCTTGGTACCTGCAATATGAATAACATCAAAATCATACCTAGATAACCACATTTGCCATCTAACTAGACGACCTTGTTTATTATCTCCTTTTAAATTTATCTTTAGGAAATAAGTAAAATTCTTATTATCTGTTCTTACTAGAAATCTGCAAGGGGTTAGATAAACAGAGAATTTTTTAATTACTCTAATAACAGAAAGGTATTCTTTCTCGTTACTATGATAATTCTTTTCAGCAGCTTTAAAGCTTCCTGAAGTGTATCGGCAAATGTATTCTCTACCATTATTTTCTGCTTTAAGAATTCCTCCCCAGAATAAATCTGATGCATCAGTTTCTATGATTAGTTTATCCTCAGGTTGTGGGTGATAAAGTTTGGGAAAGTTTTTTAAACTTTTCTTTACTTTTACCATATAGATGGTATCTGAATCTTTCCATTCCCATGGAATATCTTCTTTAAGCTTTGCTTGTAATGGTGCTCTGACCTGGGCAAGCTTAGGAATATAATCAGAAGCATAAGTGAGGATTCCTAAGAATCTCTGCAACTGTTTTTTGTTTTCAAGGATATCTGGGAATTTTTGAATATGTTCCAAGATATGATCTTGAGGTCGATGAGACCCTTCTTCAATTTCTAGTCCTAGAAAATTGATTTTAGTTTTAAAAAGCTGTGTCTTCTTCTTTGAGAGTATTATTCCCAAAGAAGCACATTTTTTAAGTACTGCTGCTACTTGCCACAGATGTTCTGTCTCATTATTACTGAAGACTAAAATGTCATCAATATAAACACAACAGAATTTTTCAAAGGTCCTAAATGCATTCTGCATATGTCTTTGAAATATGGCTGGAGCCTGTTTTAACCCAAAGGGTACAACATTCCACTGGTAATGACCTTGTGGACATGTGAAAGCAGTTAATAATTGTGATTCTTCATCTAGCAATACTTGCCAGAATCCTGATTTACAATCAAAACTACTGAATATTTTCTTTCCTCTTATTAAGGTTAGCAACTCATCTTTATTAGGAAGGTTATGACTGTCTCCTATTGTTGCTGAGTTTATAGCTTTATAGTTGACAACCATTCTCTTTTTTCCTCTTCGTTTCTCAGCTTCATTTTCTACCAAGAAAGCTGGAGACATATGAGGAGATTTGCTTGGTTTAATTACTTTTAACTCTAGCAATTCTTTAATTTGTTTTCCAAATTCTTCTCTATCTTTAGGACTATATTGCATTGGTTTAACCTTTACAATTGTCTTTGGATTGATTAGTTTTATGGTAGCTGTCATCCAATATTTTGACTTGTTAGGGTCTATTGGATTTTCTGAACACACAGAATCTAAAAGTGTTTCTATTTTACAAAGTTTTGTATTTTGAAGCACAAAAAGTTGTTGTTCTTTGGTATATATACCCCCCCTCCTTAAAAAAGAAGTAATTTTATTGGAGCTAATATTTAGCGTCTCTGGTTTTGGTAATTTAGATTTCTTTTTCATGTGTTCTAAATAACCTGGAACTCCTACTTTAAGAGCTTTTCTTATTTTTCCTATATGTACAGGATTATTATTTAAAGTGAAAATTATCCTATCTGTGTATTGGACAAATGGATGATACAACAGACAGAAATTATTTCCAATAATAAAATCTATTCCAGATTCTTGTTGATATACAGTTGGAATATGAAATATTTCACCTGCTATCATTATGTTAAGATTTTTACAGACCTTAGAGAGTATAATGTGAGATCCATTCCCAATTTTTACTCTTATTGGTCTTTCTACATTTACCCAGTGTTCTTTAGGTATTACATTTTTGCTAGCAACACACATGCTTGCACCTGTGTCTACATAACAATGTAGTTCAATTTGTTTATATCCGGAAAATTTTAGTTTTCCTTTTATATAAATTGAATTTGGGTTGGTTTTATTATTCATTACAAAGTTTGTAGGTTAATATGTAATTATTACAAACTATGAGGGTTGCTCTTGTAAATAGACAAGAGTTAAGAAAAAGGCAAAATTGCCATTGGTCTCATGGGAGACGCGTCTTTTTTGAGAATTGTCATTTCTGAAATGATCGAGTCAGAAAAGCATTCTGAAATTCATCCTATCTGAACCAAAATCGCACTTACCCATTTCAGACGACAAATACGAATTTCTCTGGAAACCGGAGATGAGAGAGTTAAGTCTAGTATGTATAGAAGACCTTATTTTCTGGTCTTCTTTAAGAGTTGCGTCTTTGATTTTTCACCCTCAATATATATGTTAAGAGTTGTGTATTCAATATATAAGGATTTTTTTATTAATATTAAAACTGAGATAATCATTTCCAAATAATTGTTAAATTTATAATAATAATAATAGATATAGTCTAGCATAAAAATTAGGAAAGCTCACTAATAAAATAAGGCAACGATAATTTTTTATTAAAAAAAATAGCCACTGCATGCATGCAATGATATTAAAATAAGACTCCAGGTCGACTTATCTGTTTGGTAGAGTTTATTTCTTGATGAACCGAACCGAAGTGAAAATTAATCTCTTGATAACTAAATTAACCTTCCCGTTTCCAATTTTGTTTTACCAAATTAACATTTTTATAAAACAATTGTTATAAATTAGGATATTCTCCAAACAAAAACACATTTCTCGAGAGAGTATTGGATGAATTATGTCGTTGAATAAATCCCCGACGACTTGTTCTACATAAGTAACATAACTCGAATAGTAGACTCCGTGTTTAAATAAGTCGTGATCGGAAACTTAACGGCTTATTACTACGGAGTAGGGCGTTGATGCTTACACCTTTTGGCTTCATGTCGGCGTTCTTCTCATATGGGGAATTTTGTGGCTATCAATAATTTTAATTATAAGATAGGTATTTGTATAAAAAATAAGAAATGTAATTCAAAAAATACTATTTAAAGATAATTTTTTTATTGAGACACTCAATTGTTATTAAACATATATTAAGCATAATAAGGGAACGGAGGGAAGAGTTTTGTGTAACTAGATAAATAATAAGCATATTATTTTTTGTGTAACCTGATAAACTAATTCAAGTGACAATTTATACATGACTTATTCAGCATAAATTTCAAAAACGAAATACTACAGCTGTGTTTGTGAATTAAAATTATTACAATCCAGAGCTCATGTATATAGTACAAATTATTTAAACACTGAATTTGTCAAGTTCAAATAGAAAAAGCTGATAATTAACATCGATCATCAAGTAAAATCCAAACACACGTTTCCATACAGGAGCCATGTTTTTTCTGGCTTCTGAGACTGAAGAGTCATTAACTGCAGATCAATAAATAACTGTGATTAATTAATTAATTTACCCTAATCACAATTCACAAAAAGTTACTGCAAAAGTTTACCTCTTGCTCCCACTAGAAGAGAACCTGTCGGAAATGGATCCTGCAGTCTTATTCTCCTGCTGGTATTCCTTGAGTTGTCTCCTCTCTTTCTTTAAGCCCACGAACCTCTCGAAGACGTGTATGCCGCCACAAGCTGTAGCAATAGCAGTTCCAACTCCAGGAATCAAAGTATCGGTAACCATGCAACCAACTGTAGTGGCGGCACTGGCCACCACGCCTCCGACAGCCAACGCAACCGATATTTTTTGTGACTAATAAACAGTTCCCCATCCATCAAACAAAATAATTCTTAATAACTAAAAGAACTATATATATATATATATATATATATATATACACACACACCTGTATCTTTTTACGTTGTTGGCTAATAGAGCGAGCCGTTTCCACACGCTGGTTGATCTGGAGCTTCAGATCCTGGAGAAGATGAGGTACTCGGTCCCGGTGATCTTGCTTGATACTTTCATCTGTAGATATCAAATATGAGACTGTGCGGCCTATTACTAGTTACTACAAGCTGAATATAGGTGTAAATTATTATTTTTTAACTCCGCATTTCCGATATTAATTAGTTTAACCCAATTACTACATGCAAGATCATTTTTTCTCATGCAGGACCGAAATATACCATAATACCCCAAGTGTACACGTGCATTTTAAGTTGTTTTACTGCCTTTATAATTATAGAGGTATTTTGGTAAAAAACAAAAAGGTTCTGCATGAGAAAAATGGTCCTCCATGTAGCAAACCCCAAATTTAATGATTAACCAATTATATATGTTCCACTAAAATTTTATTTTTTCAAGTATATCTTAATTTCTCATTTATTATTCTGGAAACGTTTGGTTAGGGGGCGAAACCAAAAATTTTAACTAAAAGGAGCCATAACTGAATATAAAATATATATGGGTACCAAAATTGTATCAGATCGTCAATTGATACTAATGTTGTATTCTATCACAATTCTTATACTATATCCTTGGGATACGTACCCCAGGTCCTTAATTACAAAATAAAAAACTGTATTAAATATCAGGCAATTAAAATATTGAACATTTAACACATATTTAGTAACCATAGTTTTTAACTGTTGTCAATAAACATAACCCACAACCCACGTCAAAAACCGTCGACCGTAGTCAAATCTTCAAAATCTGAATTATTCCTAAATTTGAAATGAGGATATCTAGAGTTTGAACTGCACTTTTAGATTTGGGAAAATTTGTAAATGATTCTATTCCAAATAACGTACCGTCTCTATATTGGAGTTCTACGAGTAAGAATACAGATTTCATGTGAATTTGTTTAAGGGTTTAAATTTGATTTATTATTATATATTGATGAGGTAATTGCAATATTTGACGCATGAGTAAAATCTCTACGGTGAATGGTGATACATGTGGAATTGATGTTGTTCAACAAATTTCAGGTATAATCTTTGTATAATGCAAATATATGTAGATGATCGAGTTGTGTTGTAGATGAAATTAAATTAAACTGTAAAATGATTCCCTATAATAAGATGCACAATAATGTGGGTATGGATGCACATTTTCATTAAGTAGGATGCACGCAAGAGATGGAAGTTAAATGGTTCTCGATGGTACGCACATTCATGTAATTAGGAATGCACATTTCATTAGGTAGGTTACACATTAGACTGCGTATGTGTCATGCGTAAGTATATTTTGGTGTTAATGCGTTGAATAATAATTAAACAATTATTATTTTCGCAATGGAATGCACAATAGTGTACGCATGATGCACTTTTTTGGTACATAGTTTGCACGTACCTTTGGAAGATGCAATAATTGATCTATATTCCTAACCACATATTGATAATGTACATTTATTGTGAGACCCCGTATTTTTGGATATTATTTAATAGCATTTTAATATACGTTGTAAAAAATGGTAGGGTTAAGTTGACTAGACTTGCAATTAAGATAAGTTTAAAAGAAGGACATAAATGTTAAATCAATTTGATTAGAAAATGTGATCAGTTGATATATTTTATGAATATTGTCTTAATTATTACTTTTGGAATATTAATTTTTAAGATAAATTATTCTAGATAGATGTTTTAAACTTGAGCTTATAACATTGAATATTTGAAGGATTAAAAAAATTAAATAATTAAACTGTTCAAAAGAAATTGTTTTATTTTCTTCATTTAGCTATTAATATTCGTTGTTTTATTTCTAATAAATTAAAAATTGTGTAAATAAAAATGTAGTGTCAATTTGACTTAAATAAACTGTTAAGGGAATATGATCAGTTCATGAGAATGAATATATATGGTAATATCAAAAGTTGGAGAGTCATAACATGGTAGTAACTAATGAAACTAATTGCAGAAATAATTAGAAGTTAATTAGGCAAGATTTAAAATCAATAGAATTTTAAATTTTTTTATATTTAATACCCCACTAAATATTAGCCAGTAAATTAACGTGAATGATGCCTATAAATAGGTCTTCATCTATTTTAATTTAGCTGAGTGTATGAGAAATCTACACTCTCTGTTTAAGTTGTGGAGAAAGTGGGAGTCTCCAAAGTTTGTGGATGTATTTGACCATTCGAAGAACGTGGGGGTAGTGTTGTCAAATTATTTTTGTAGTTGAATATATAAATTGTAATAGACAATCTAAATTGTAATTTTATAATAACATTCCAATTGGACTTATTTAATACATATTTTATTTCGGTAAAAAGGGGATTTAGGAAGGATGTTACATTTATGATAGGTTGTAATGTGTATATGGTGATGTTGATGCAGGAATGATTATCGATATTGTCATGAAAATTCAAAAATGACAAATGAAGATGAAAATGTTGTTGAACCAAATGAAAAACAACTAGGGTAAAAAATGATCGTGTTGTTAATATAACAGGCAACCAAACTGTGTGTATTTTTGGATGTGTTAATGTGCATTTGTATTTGAGTATATATTTGCGTCGTGGTTGTGAACTGGTGTAATATTGATTATGTGATACTTGATTTTGGTGTCTAATTGGATGTCGTATGATCCATTCTTGTGGAACATGTCTTTCGTAGGAATTCAAAAATGATGCTGGAAAAGAAGGTAACGGGACAAGTGAAAAAGCTGGGATTAATGTGATTACACGTGCACTAGGATTAATGTGATTACACGTGCACTGTATAAATTATGTGATTATCTTCCGTTAAACTTATTGTAATATGTTGAGAGGTTATGGAGAATTGCATTACACGTGCACTATAAATTTGGAGGTCTATATTTTTGAACAATTCTGGGTAGCAATTACTGTGTATTTGAATTGGTTTAATTGTGCATTTTATTTTAAGTATACGTGCATTGTGATAGTAAAATGTAAAAAATAAAATAGACATAATGCATATTAATACAATGCACAACACATTAAACTAAAATACACACTAAGATAGTTTAAAATGCACAAATAGAATAGATATAATGTACAATACAATGCACAACACATTAAACTAAAATGCACATTTATGAATGTTACAATTTAATTTTCATTATTGTAAAATACTACGATATCACTTTTGAATTTGTGATGCAATGAATAATGCACATCATGATCACTGAAATGCACGGTACATACTCAATAATAGTGATATATGCACATTTAATTTGAATAGACTACACATAGAAATATTTTCATTGTAATTAAGATCTCTTTTAAAATATTTTATGTATTAATTAAAAGATATTTAATTAGAATTGTTCTTTAAGTTTTGTCTCATAAAATAAGTGTGTGAATCCAATACCAGTACATTTATAATGTAATGTTATGCAATAGACATTTAGCATGAATAGATTAAATGAGTTAAAATTTACATGGTTAACTTCTTAATGAAAGTAGAAACATAATCATTTAACGATCACTTTTGTATAATGCACATTTATCTTTAGTTTATTGCACCATTTTAAAAGTAAAAATGCACATGTACAATGTATTAAATAATTAAAAAATCATTTATTACTTTTGCACAATGCACTTTTAACATCAATAGGTTGCACAATTCAAAAACTTAAGATGCACAATTCAAAGATTTAACATGCACGATGCACAATTATTTTAATAAAGTAGAAAAATAACCATTTAACATTTTGGTGTAATGTACTAAACGGTAATAGGTTGCACAATTCAAAGAGTTAAGATGTACAACGCAAAGAAAAAAATTAACCAAGTAGAATATTAAAAAAATCACTTTCATACAATGTACTTTTAATATTATTAGATTGCACAATTTACACGATAAATATGTACATTAAACATACGGTAAATTTTTCTCGCTTCAATTTATGGACAATGGATAATGCGTTACGACATGATATCTGCATTTAGTATGTACTGTATGTGTGTATGGACATTAATGATTGTATTGTGGCATTGTGAACAACGCATACAATAGTCAGTACAGTGTAAAAGATCATTGAGAAATATTATTTTGTTTGATTCCACAAACGGTTTGAAGGAGAGAAACGTGTGGGTGCAGACACAACATTCTTACCGTAGTTAAAAATAGATCGTGTACGATAAAATAAATAATTAATAAAAAAAGTAAATTACTATTTATTATTTACCTATAAGGGGCCTGGGATACGTATCTGGATACCATATAATTTTCCTTCTATCAAATGCCTTCAAAAAAATTTGTATTCTAGATAAAAAATTATGGTTACATATATAAAATACTTACCTAAGATAGACTGGTGAAATTCTTTGATGAATGCATCTGCATTAAAGTTGTCGTAGCCTTCCTCTTTGTTTCTTGTAAAATAATCTCCAGTTTTTTCCAAAGCTATTCTTTTGTTGTTTTCCACCACAGAAAGATAGGTATCCTCAACCATCTGATAGGATTTTCAAAGCAGAAAGTGAGCTTATATTTATGAACAATATAAGAGAACGTATGATTATACTTCATGAAATTACTATAATCGTTATTCATGAATTGTAATCGCCATAACTAAAATTAAAGTAGTATAACATTTTTTTTCACATTGCTACAATGCGCATGTAAATAAAGAAAAATAAACACATTCTGAAACTTTATAATAAGATTTCAGAATATTTTGCATGTTAATTAATAAAATTAGTTAATAAAATTTTTAATAAACAAATAAGCAACCATTTAATACATGTACATCTAAAAATTAGTATTAATCTTCTATTGTATAAGAATTGAAAATCGTTTCCTTGATAAACAAAAAAATCCTTAACAAATACCTCCATCACCCGGTCAACCAACTGCAATCTATATTTCTTTCTTGCACTTTCATTGAAAGGTTGTGTTAATTCACCATACCTACAAGATTGGATTAGTACAAAAATATAAATAATTTCAGTTCAATTATTTTGTTGAAATTTAGGTTACCTCAGTTATGCTGATTTTTTTTAATATATTAATTTTCACTTTAACTTAGCTCAGTTCACTTTAGTTTAATGTAGTTTTGTTCAGTAAAAAATAAAATCAAGCAAACAGGGCCTTACTATGCATTATTTTTATTTTTATTTTGAAATATTCTTTCACTGTAATAGAAAAAACACTTTAATTCTCTTACAAATCAAAATAATAATACCAATAATTTCATATGCAAAAAAAAAAAAAAAAAAAACATAAAACACTTACTCGGATGTATGACGGTCAATGGCTGAATTAACATAATTACCAAAGCCATGCGCTTTACCTGCTTTCACATCCATCCGTAAAGTAATCCAGGTCTGCATTAATTTTGTTTTTACAAAAGCCAGAAAGTACATTACTAATTTAGTATTATACATTTCAAAATTTTAAGTTCCTTAAATTAATACTACGAAATGCGATTCAGAATTAAACTAATTACCTCGTCTTCTTTAAACTTGGCCACCATCTTTTCCTTGATTTCCTCACAAACAGCATCGTCGATTGTGTTCTGTATTTGTAAAATATAAATAACCGACAATTAAATACATAAAAATCAAATACAAGACTTAATTAGGCCCCCCTGTTTGCCACAATTTTCTGTAGATTAGTTCAGTTCAGTTCAATACAGTTTAGTAAAAATGTAATTTTATGAAATTCAAGTTACTTAAGTCATGCTGATTCTTTTTTCAATACATTAATTTTCAGTCCAGTTCAATTCAGTTCAGCTTAATGCAGCAAGGAATAAGCTCTAGCAAGGAGGCCTTACCATACCGTTTTAGGCTTCTCATCATAAAATTTAATATGAATGTAATGGCAAAAAAATAAAAATAAAAAAATAGTTGAAAGAAATATGCGTGGAATCAAATTCAATGAGTGGTATAAATAGTTTTGATTGAGCATGATAATAATTTTGATCACGCATTAATAATGTAAAGAATTTAAAAATTCTTAAACCAGTCACTCTTAAAATTTTGGATAAAATTACCTTGTTGAATTGTAAATTGAGTATTTTGTCAGTTCGAATGTCGTCCCAGTTTATTTGTGCAAGGCGAGCAAAAGCCACAGCTGAATTAAGTTCAGGGCGATTATTGATGTATCCGACAATCCTTTCTCGGAGGCCGACAACCTAAAAATCAATTCATGAATACAAGTTATCTAAACAGTTGATAAGGAGTAGTAAATAAAATTTAATTAATTGGCAAGCCATAATATATTCTAGTGATCCTCGTCAGTACCAAAATTAACAAAAATAATATATAATATAATGGGAAATGAACTAAATTGATTACGTTGCCACAAGAAGTTGGAGACAGAGATAATTATGCTTAACCGGTCTGAATTGGTCTTATTGAATAATCATGCTTAACAGGTAAAAGGTCAGTTTTAAAAGTGAGAAAATCACCAATAATAATAAACTGGATTATACTAATTGGTAAAAGATCATAGTATGAAAGTGAAATACAACAATATTTGTCTGTAATTTCAATTTCAATTGAGACTGGTATCATCTCTAAGTTTGATTGATATTGTTTTATAATAGGATAACATTATGAGAAAGTTTCTTGCATTACAGTCTATATTTTAACAAAATATAAATCAAAGCCATGTTTACGAAATTATTTCTTGATTAACTGAACTAATTAATTTGGACGGAGATGAATTTAAATATACTAAATAGAACTAAATTAAATTTAAATATATTTAATTGAAGTGAAGTAATTTTAAAATTTTATCGTATATCATTACAATTCATAGTAAAAAATAAGTGTAAAAATTAATGAAAACGTTATTGAATTGAACCGAAAAAATTTAAACATATGTAACTGAACTGAAAAAATACAAATATAATTAACTGAACTGAAATTAATTGACCTGAACTATAAAAAATCTCAGGTAAACAAAGACCCAAGTATTAATGTTCTAATAAACACAGACGGTCTAAATCTATAAGTAATAGTATAGTGAATATATGAATTCATACCTCCTTTTTAAATGAGTCCTTTTCGAACCTATAATGAGACATTACCACGACATCAACCTGAAATATAATTTCTCCAAATTTTAAAAACTACATCATTCATATAATTCCCTTTATTTTTCAAAAAAACAATTATCTGATAAACAATTATGATTCCAGCTGATTCAAAATATTGGAACAACAAAATATTCTTGAACAACAAAATATTGGAATAATTTTGTCTGTATCGTTCCAATTTTATCGGATGTCTGAACAAAATATTGGAAACAAAAAGTAATCTAGGTTGAAGATAATAACAATAAAGAAATCTAGTTTACCTTGAAAAAGTTGTCTAGTGCTGGATATGGTGTTGCTCGTCCCTCGGACATATTGTTCCAGATCTTATGTGTGATTTTTTGGCGTTCAATATACAAATTTGTTTAGCCAGAGTTTTTTCTTTAAAGGGATTTAACCAAAGTTTTTAAAAACTGTCATACCTCACAAATTTGTTCTTTCAACTGTCCTTCCAATGCATATAAAGAAGCCTAATTTTGAAGTTATAATGTGATTAGTTGCATAGATTACCGAACACAAAATCTCGTATAAAGCCACTTTCACAGTAAATTTAGGCAATTTCTCTATGCAGGTCCATTTTTCTCTTGCAGCTCCACATTTTATCATAATGCCCCTGATGGAACCCTATAATTTCAAGCCCATTTGTTGCCTTAACAATATTAGGGGTATTATGGTAAAAATACGGACCTGCAAGAGAAAAATGGACCTGCATGCAGCAACCCCTAAATTTATTTAATATTAATTTAATTTCATGTTAATATTGAACAAATTATCTACTAAAATCAATATAAAATTAAAGAAATATCCTCATTATGTAATGAATGATAGAATTAGTCATCATGAATACCTCATTTTTATCACGGAGAACAAATACAAGATTCACACGTCTGGGAGTGTTGAACTTTTGGACCATCACCTGATGACGAGGACACCATATATGTATGTTAGGATTATGATCATAGGGATAAATAGCCGCGTTTTGCACAACTTTTGTCTATTTTAATGTTTAATAAACGGCTAAAATCAATTTATTATCAAAGTAGAAATTACAAAGTATTTTAACATCAATTTTTAAAATAGTATTTATTGATCAGTTTTGCTAAGTACAGCTATATCAAATACGTACATGCGTATTATATTGTATGGATGGTAAGGTACCTGGAATACTGTTCTGATTAGTGGCATGCCCGCACCATGGTTGAGATTAACATTATCACATTTCCTAAATTGAAAAATACAATTTTTATTGAGAGGAAAGTCAATTGATATTATGAAGAGGCATTTTTTTTATCTTAGTTTTTTAACAAACATATATTTAGAATATTTAGTGGAAATTAACTCTCGGTTGACCAAACTAAACATATGCATTATAAAAAAAATAAAAAAAACTAAACATATGTATTGGAAAACTGATTCGACTGAAAAACAACCAAAAACACCATTGACAAGGCGGAAGGAAACGGTTTATTTCACAGCTCAAGTTTGGAATCAGATGAGATCAAAAGTGATTACAATCTGATACTTATAGCCTACAAATCTTAAGAGCTAAGCTAACCCGGTCAACTAACCGCTCTAACTACTTAACCACCATAACAGATTTGCAGTTACAACAACTTGTAAGCTATATTTAGAACTGAACTAAAAATGCAGAAGGAACGAAGGAGAGAAGAAGGCAACGTCTAGCTCAACAAAGTTGACTGCCTTTTAAATCCGTTGACTGCCTTTTAAATCCGTTGACCTGGGCCATGAGTTCACCACGAGGCCCAACTTCTCGGTCCATCTGCTTTGTCTTCAAGCTCAGCTAAGATGGCAGAAACATCAAGCAGAAGCTCAGCTGCAAACTGTGAATCATCAATAATTCCAACATGCCCCCATCAAGTTGGAGATGGGCAAACAGACAATCCCAACTTGCCAAGGAAACCATGAAACTGAGGAGGTGCCAAGGCTTTAGTGAAGAAATCAGCTAACTGAAGCTTTGTGGAAATAAATTGAGGAGCCAGAAAACCCTTCAAGAATTGATTTCTCACAATGTGGCAATCAATTTCAATGTGCTTGGTCCGTTCGTGGAAGACTGGATTCGAGGTTATATGCAAAGCAGCCTGATTGTCACATAGCAGAGGAATGGGTTTAGGAATCTGGAAAGCAAGATCATGTAACAAGAAGGATAGCCACTGTAACTCTCTAGTAATAGCTGCCATGCTCCTATATTCAGCCTCAGCTGAACTACAGGACACAGTGGTCTGCTTTTTGGTCTTCCAGGAAACAATAGAAGAGCCAAGGAAGATGCAATATCCTGTGAGAGACCTTCTAGTGGTTTTGCAGGAAGCCCAGTCTGCATCTGTATAACCAGTTAGAGAGGAAGAGGCATCAGCATATCCAGCCTCTGCAAATCCTGTCAGAGAGGATGAAGAGTTTGCTGAGTAGAAAAGACCCAAAGTAGAGCAGCCTGCCAGATATTTCAGAACATGAATAGCAGCTTTAAACTGAGCAGTTGTGGGAGCTTGCACAAACTGACTCAAATGTTGCACAGCATGACTTATGTCAGGCCTTGTGAAATTCAAATATAGCAGCTTGCCAACAAGTCTCCTGTATTGGCTTGGATCAGCAAGAGATGAAGTTTTATCCTCTGATAATTGTGTGCCAGGAGGGAGAGGAGTAGCTACTGGCTTAGTAGTGGATAAACCAGCTTGTTCCAGAAGATCCATGATATACTTATGTTGATGAAGGAAAATGCCATCATCATTTCTGTGTACTTCAATTCCCAAGAAGAAACTTGCTGTACCAATGTCCTTAATTGAGAATTGATCATGAAGAAAACCTTTCACAGCTATGATGTCTTGTTCTGAACTCCCAGTCACAAGAACATCATCAACATATACCAGTAATGCCAAAAAATTGCTAGCATTTTGCATGACAAACAGACAAGGATCATGACAAGATTGTGTAAAACCATACTTACACAATGCAGATGAAAAAGCTTGATTCCACTGCCTACTTGCCTGCTTCAATCCATATAAGGATTTCTTAAGAAGGCACTTATGGTTAGCAGATGGAACAGTATAGCCAGGAGGAGGCTGCATGTATACTTCTTCATCTAAGCTCCCATGTAGAAAAGCATTATTTACATCAAGCTGATGTAAAAGCCATCCTTTTGATGCAGCCATAGCAAAAAGAACTCTAACAGTGACTACCTTAGCCACAGGTGAGAAAACCTCATTGTAGTCCTCTCCAAGTTTCTGAGTGTATCCCTTTGCAACCAGCCTAGCCTTGCATCTTTCAACACTGCCATCTGGATTCTTCTTTACCTTATACACCCATCTACAGCCCACTGCTTTCTTGCCAGCTGGAAGTGGAACCACTTCCCATGTTTGATTCTGCTCCAGAGCTGTAAGTTCCTTTTGCATAGCCACTATCCATTCATTCTGAGTACATGCTTGTTGATAAGAGTTTGGCTCAACCATCACAGTAGAATCAACAGCAGTAGCATTATTCACCACAAAATCCTTCATCCAGGATGGTTTCTTTCTAGTTCTTGGAGGAAGTGGTATTGGTGTAATATAGTCATCATGAATCTCAACATCAGAGTCTTTATCCTGTGCAAGATAAGATTCAGAAGACATAGAGCCATCAAGAGAATGAATAATTTCAGGTGGAGAAGGTCCTGAAATTATCTCTTTGTCTGGCAAAGGCACAGGGAGGCTAAAGGAAGTTGTTTTTGGAACAGAAGTGTAGAAGAAATTCTGCTCATAAAAGACAACATCTCTAGAATGGAAAACCCTGTGTTCAGTGACATCAAAAAGCTTGTAAGCCTTTTGATTAGGAGAATATCCAATGAAAATGGCCTTCCTAGCTCTGGGATCAAACTTACTCTTAAAAGGTTCAGTGTTGGTAGCATGACACACACAACCAAACACTCTGATGTGCTGAAGATCAGGAACTTTCCTGTTAAGGACCTCATAGGGAGTTCTCCATTTCAGCACACTGGTGGGTAATCTATTCACCAGATAAGTTGCAGTCAAGACTGCATCTCCCCAAAATTTCAAAGGCAATGAGGCTTGAAACATTAAAGCTCTTGCCAACTGTAAAAGATGCTGCTGTTTCCTTTCAACCAGCCCATTCTGCTGTGGAGTGTACACACAGCTCCTCTGATGTAAAATCCCATGCTGAACTAAAAATTGTTGAAAACTTCTACTCAAGAATTCTGTGCCATTATCTGTTCTCACTGCTTTAATAAGAACTGAAAACTGTGTTTGAATCATCCTGACAAAAGCCTGGAAAATTGAATTTGCCTGAGATTTAGCTGCCATCAGGAACACCCAAGTGCACCTAGAATGATCATCTACAATGGTTAAGAAGTAAGAGGCACCACATAATGCTTTCTGCCTAAAAGGACCCCAGATGTCCATATGAACCAGATCAAAACAGTTATCTGCACAATGATCTCTTTCATTAAAAGGAATTCTTCTTTGTTTTGCCAAATGACAAACATCACAGATACAATCTCCAAAAGTACTTGCTTTATCTACAGGTAACTGTCTAAGAGCATTCAGAGAAGGGTGTCCCATTCTTTGATGCCACAGTACATTATTCTGAATGCTAAAAACTGCATTACAGCTAAAAGGCTTCAAAGAACTCCTTCTCAAAACAGTGAGATGCTGCTTCAAGTCCAAGATCCTGCCTTGTATGTAATCCTTGTCAAATGACTCCTTGCTGAGTATATACAACTTCTTTTCAACTTTCCCAATAGCTATGACCTTCTTAGTCAAGAGGTCCTGAATACAACACATTGTTGGATAAAACAAGCAAACCAAATTTCTGTCAACTGCCAGCTTATTAATAGACAGCAAATTGTACTTGAAACCAGGAACATGAAGACACTCAGTTAGATGTAAACTCTTGTCTAACACAGCACTTCCAATATGCTCCACTGATTTCACAGTACCATCAGGTAAATACACAGGCACATAATCATGCTGTTTTTCAAAAATATCAAGAAAACCAATGTTTGAACACATATGCATAGAGGCTCCAGAATCTAGGATCCAAGAATCATGAAAACCTGAATCTAGCAAACTCAGTGCATAGAAAGTGCTCATACCTGCAAAATCTTCAAAGTGTGCAAAGTTCACCATGGCTTGCTCATCATCCATTTTCCCCTTTCCTTTCATCATCTGTCTCAGTTCTTGCTGAATCAAACTTCTCAGACTAGTTCCCTCATTCTGTCCCTGATTCTGAGTAGACTGCTGCTGATTATCAGCATATTGATGTCCATTACCTCCATACTGCTGAGAAGAAGATCCACCATACTGTACCATAGCATTTCCTTTAAACTGATTCACAGAAATATTATCTTCTTCACCAATCTCAACATTATTTGCATAGTTTCTTCCAGAAGATCTCACTCTAGAATCCCTGGAACCTTTCCACTTCTCAGGATAACCAATTATCTTGTAACAGTACTCCTTTGTATGCCCATCCTTTTGACAGTAATCACACTTCAGAGACCTTCTACCAGTCTCAAACTCTTTCTTTCTATAGCCAGTTTTATCTCCATTACCAGAATTAACAAAGAAAGCAGTCTGATTTACATCAACACTGTCAGCAAACACAGTCTGAACACTTCTCTTATTTTCTATCTGTATCATCATGTTAAGTACTTTGGAAACCAGTGGCAAAGGCTCCATAACTAGCACAGAATCTCTCATACTATCATACTCTTCATTTAATCCCATCAAAAATTGTATAACTCTAGTTCTATTTTCTCTTTCAGCTATCTTCTTAGCAGCACCACAAGTGCAAACAACACAGCCACAAAATGGAATAGCATCAACAGAGACTAATTTATCCCAATGACTCTTCATTCTGCCAAAGTAAATAGCAAGAGAACTATTACCTTGCTTTAGTGAATTGATCTCTCTGTGCAGTTGGTAAATCTGTGTGCCATTAGGTATTCCGAAACGTTCTTCCAATTCCTTCCAGATCGCGATTGCTCCTCCTGATGCATACATGAAACCCTCAGCAATCTCTGGTGAAATCGAGTTTAGCAGCCACGAAGTGACCATAAAATCCACTCGCTTCCATTTGTTATACATTTCATCTCCTTCAGCAGGCTTCGGAATCTTTCCTTCAATGAACTCAAGCTTTTCCTTCGATCCAAGAGCAATTCGCATCGCATTGCTCCACTGCGCATAATTGCGTTCATTCAGCAGCTTTGTGACTAGCACCACTCCAGGAAATTCTGAGTGATGAAGCTCCAAATTGCCGACGCGAGTAGCAACCGCACCATTGCCGCCACCGGAGTTTGATCCTCCAGCGTTCCACGGCGTTCCTCCTCCGCGTCCCCACGCTCCGTTGGTCTGATTTCCTCCAGAACCACCGGAGTTCTGACTTCCTCCTGAATTCGCCATATCTTTCAGAGAATCAACAAAAAGATCAAAAAAAATCGTCAAAAAATGAGTCTACTCACTCAATAGAAACGGTCGAAACACCGCTCTGATACCATATTGGAAAACTGATTCGACTGAAAAACAACCAAAAACACCATTGACAAGGCGGAAGGAAACGGTTTATTTCACAGCTCAAGTTTGGAATCAGATGAGATCAAAAGTGATTACAATCTGATACTTATAGCCTACAAATCTTAAGAGCTAAGCTAACCCGGTCAACTAACCGCTCTAACTACTTAACCACCATAACAGATTTGCAGTTACAACAACTTGTAAGCTATATTTAGAACTGAACTAAAAATGCAGAAGGAACGAAGGAGAGAAGAAGGCAACGTCTAGCTCAACAAAGTTGACTGCCTTTTAAATCCGTTGACTGCCTTTTAAATCCGTTGACCTGGGCCATGAGTTCACCACGAGGCCCAACTTCTCGGTCCATCTGCTTTGTCTTCAAGCTCAGCTAAGATGGCAGAAACATCAAGCAGAAGCTCAGCTGCAAACTGTGAATCATCAATAATTCCAACAATATGCAATATAATTTACAGATTATACCAAACTTACATGTTGATAAGCACCACATCTGAAGAAGCTAAGGCAAAAACTGTGAGTTTTCTTTCAAAATTAGCGTTACCCTGTAAGATAATTGAAGAATAGACTAATTATAATAATTTAAATATAAATAACTTCAAGTGCAGGGGTTTCTGATTGTACCTTTTGTCTCTATTGGAGTTAAAATTTCAACTTTTAAAACCTTATAGAATAACAAAATAAAAGTTATTTTCAAAAAAAAAGAGTTCAATATTTTTATACATAATTTATTGAATTGAAAATATATTTATTTACAAAGTTTCACATAAGTAGGGCTAATGGTGAATCCACTTGTTGCTTTCCTTTGATGTTAATATTACACAAATTATCATTGAGAAAGTGGAAACAATTTTAGATGATCGTCTCATCTCACTAGTGCAGAAACCATGTTTTTACGGCGGTTCCATCGTACCAACGAAGGCACCTGGGAACCGCCGTTACTGGCTGTGCCGTAAATGGCGCAACCCGTTACGGCGGTTCCCAGAACCGCCGTGTTATTTACTGATCCTTCGATATCGTAAGTCAAATTCGGCACAAGGTCTTACGATATCGCAGGTGTGCATTCCATACGTTGTTTCTCCATTTCTGTACGAAATCGAAGGTAGATCTTAAGTAGTTTAATGGTGTTACGATATCGTAATCCAATCAAAGCGAAAGTTGAATCGAAATCGTAACTATGTATTTATATATGGCATTCCCGGTACTCATATTGACGAGTTCGTATGCAATTCCGGTGGAATCCATAATGTTAGTCTTTCGATATCGTATAGATGTAATACACGATCCGATATCGAATGATATAACCATATTAGAGAAGTCGCATCGGGTGTTGGTAGTGACTCGAAATCGAACTTGGTTAAGAAACTCCGGGATTCCATCTACACGGACACGAGTTCGAAAGGATACTGAACACAGATACGAACTCGGAGACGACATTGTCGACTTTAACTAAACACGAAATCGTAGAGAGTGGTCAAATCCTAATAATGAAACGAAGTCGATTAAAGAGGTTCTTATCTTGCGATATCGTAGGTGGTTTAGGAAAATATTAATTCCAAATTCAATGTTGCGAAATCGATTCGTGGTAAATATATTTTGCGAGTTCGTGTCCAGTTTGTGATATTTGTGACCTGTGCGATATCGGTTGTTTTGGAAAAGTTAGTTACGAGTTCGATACATTCATTCAGGCTATACGAACTCTTTATATTTATGAATGGCACTATTCAGTAGGCGCTCTCGGAAGATCATTCCGCTGTCATCCCTGTCCCAAGACCGATAAATGGTACGACATCGAGACTGGAAACAAAAAATCCACGAATTCGAAAACGATTTTTGCTAAATTCAGGGTGAGAAATGATTCGATATCGAATGTATATACGACATTGACAAGAGTTCGAATGAATTATCGTACTGAACCGAATGCTGGACACGAGTTCGAAAGAAAATTCTTTCCAGTAACCGTATTCCAAAAATCACTACTGAAATCTACAATTTTAACAGCACCACAAGCAACCTTTCTTCTAACAGTACACAAATCTATACTACATTTTTCTTATGTAAGAGCGGTGTGGATATGACTTTACTACGAGCCAAAACAAGGTAGCGAGCTAACTTATCTCTTGCATCATTTAAGTCGGCGATGGTGTAGGGAGTTTGGTCATCTTCAAAAACCTGATTTGGAATAAGGTAGTTTCCAAGTCAAGTTAGATTTCATAGTCATCATGAAATGAAAATTATGGTGATGAATACATTGAACTTACTTGACGAAGATCAAGTTTGTCCAATGTTAGATTTTCAACACACTTGTTGGCAAATACGAAGGTATAGTAGCCGGACTCCCAATTACGTCTTTGCCTCTTGTACTTTGTTGTGGGCAAAAATCAAGAATGCTAGTTATGCAACGAAAGCTTAACAAAATATAATAATTGGTGGTAAAATGATGTGATTGTTTACCGTTATTTGTATGAGCTCAAAAGAACGAAGAGTGTTTTGATTAACATCATGCATAGCCACCTCAAGAAGATCGGCGAAAGCTTTGGGTGGAGGATTATTTAGAGAATCAATCCAATACACTCTCTTTTGCCCCGGTACCATAGCAACAAAACTCCAATGACCCCTATCGAAAAATTGAAATCATAATATTATGTCAAGACAAAAATTTTAGTTTTAATATCAAGTTTAGAGGAAGCTGAGTACCCTCCGTTGTAGGGCCCTATGAATATTTTCTTGTTTTCCAATTGAAGTGTGGCGGTTAGATAACTAAGTTGAGCAGTAGGGGCACAACCTTCAACCATGCGCATGCTTTCGGGACATAGATAACCAATCCAATCTTTTCCATTTTTACAAGACTTGGAATACATGCTCCTAGTAGAGTTAATGTAAACAATTAGGATTAAATATGAACCCGCGATATTTAATGAAAAGGTAAAAATAAGGAAACTTACAATTGATGGAGTGTTAGGATATTTGAGTCTAAATCCCCCATATTCCAAATGTCTTTGAAATGACCCAAAGGAATAATCAAATCCGCTCGAAATCCAAACACACTCTCATTACCGGAGAACCTATAGAAGGATTTGATGTTTTGGTGATCTAAGAATTCGTGTAACTTCCTTACCCAATAAGGTAGTTCGTTCAAAAATTTTAACAATTCCTTGGGATCAAAAGTGGTGGGGTATTTATTGGCAATTATTTGTTTCTTCACCTCGTCTACCTTTTTCCTCATGGGTATGTCATTAGAACCTCCATCAACTATCAACCATCGTGGCCAAATAACATACCCTCCAACCATATCCCCAACCCTAGTTTTTTCCCCTTCGGGCATTGGCAAAAGGGCCGTTGGCTCTATTGCCCTACCTATGGCAACTCTACCAAATCCTATGGGAATAGCTTGGAGATGGTGTGTTCGCATCTTTTCCTCAAAGGTTCCATTTGCCACATGTTTAGGGGTCTCGTTGAGACCACAATCAATGAAAAGCTTATACGTCAAAATCTAATAACAATATAATGTCAAAGTTAATAATAACACAAAATAAATATTTATTTAGAATATTAACATAGTAGGTGAAAAATTACCTTTATTGTGGAAGGTTTGGATGTAATATCTATGGGTTGATGTTGCAATGGTCGAATTGGCTCTTGTTCAACATGTCCAATGTTTACCTCCACACTAGGCTCTTCATTGACCGGAATATGATGCGATCCTCTAGACGAGGGACGACGCTCACCAACTACAATATTTTCCTCGGGTGGATGTACGTACCCCATTTGTTGGGCCATGGCATCAACTTGCTTCCTTAATGAAGCATACTCCAAATTTTGGGAAAGTATTGTTTCTTTTTGCCTTTCTATCGTCCACTTAGCCACGTATAGTTCCGAAGGCTTCTCTTTTCCGTTACTTCGCGTTATCCCAAAAGCCTCTCGTTGAGTCAAATAACGACCAACCCCCCTTGCCCTCCCGGGATGATCCTTCCCAACCGCTTTAGCCAATACATCCATCTTCCCCACGGGTGTAAAAAGGCCTTCCTTCTCTTGAACGAGTATCTCATCCTATATAAAATTTTCAAAATAGATTTATAATACTTGTTTTGATTATTTTCAATATCGTAATTGGGAAAATGTTGCCTTACCACTTTCTTTGCGACTTCTTGAACTTCGGTAGTTGTGTATGTTTTATCGCTCTTCATTCTACCTCTAACAAACATATCATGCCGGGGAATGTCATCAATCTTTAACGGTACAACCTTCTCCCGTGCCTCTTCTGTGGTCATCCCATCCTCGAGGTTCTTGGTATATTGCTTCTCTTGGCTCTCACCATCAAGCTTGTCTCCAAGACCCAAGTATCCCGCCCTACTCATTGTGTGATAGAGTTTATTTGCTTTGGCACATTTTATCTTCATTTCTCGGGTTCCCTTCCATAAAGATTATGTCATTAATAATATTAAAAGCAATACATTGATTGAATGACAATGAAAACAAATAAATTATGTCTTACATCGGCTTCATGATCGAGAGACCTTTGCTTGAATGTTTCCCAACTCGATAGGAGGATATAATTGTGTTTTACTAGAGGATGTTGACCAACTCTTTTCCCTCCCTCGTATATATAGTCTTTCGCCAATCTAAACTTGAATTCACGACTAGCTTTGGAGACAATGTTCAAAGCCTTCTTCTTCACGGCTTCTTCATCCATTGCATCAATTTCAAAGGGTGCCTATTGCATATGAAAATATGAGAAAAACTACGATACAAATTCATACTTTAAATAATGAACTCAATGTAATGGAGACGATGTACCTTACAATCGTTGAAAAAATCCGTTCTTTGTGCTGGATTAATCTCCTTCCAAGTCTTTGTTGCAATGTCGACTCTTGTTCTCCCGACTTTTCCACACCAACTCGACCACAATGGTCGCTCCTTAGAAATAGCAATGCCTTTCGCATCAAATTTCATTGGTGTCTTTACCTCGTTATTCCAACGCCTTTGTACAATGCGACAATACTCCTTAGCTTTTTGTTTTGCCGAAACCTTTTTTTGTGAACTCTTGTCTCCACCATTTGCTATCTTCTTTGTTTTCTTAGGCCTCTTGTCCCCACTAGCATCACTTTGGCGTTTTTTGCTACCCATGACAAAGTCCTACTAACACAAGATCATAAATAAGTACCTAAGTTAGGGCAATTCACAAAAGCATGAAAAATGAGAATGAAACAAAGTTAATAGAAACTCATTAATGCTATATGGATATGAATAAAGTATAAACATGCACAATACAATCACTAAATAGCACAACATATCAATAAATGCATAAACATATTGACAAAAGATGGAAACCCTAGGTGAAAAATGCAACAAATTTATAAATAATCCATTTCAATAAAAGAGTGTTTGTAGTGTTCCAAACATAACTATTAATCAAAGCCCATACACTTTAACAAACCCTTGAGGTCCTAACAATGCATATATGTTGATGGATGTGTAGAAATAGATGAGAATATGGGTCTTTATATAGTTGAACAATAAATCTATAAGATATGCTAAGGATGAACACAAACTTGTTGGTTTGATTGAAATGAATGGATTAGAGAAAGAAATTGGTGGGAAAAACCAAAAGAGGAGGGAGATTTTGGTGTTTGGAGAGTAATAAATGCGAAAAAGAATGAGAGTTTTTGGTTTTTGTGGTGTTTTTTGGGGTTTTGACCCGCACAATCGCCGGTTGACTTGCATTAAATGCGGTTGTCGAAATACCTTGCGAAATCGTAACTAACTTTCGTTTGGAATTTCCATATTGCGAGTTCGTATGACCCATTATAAGGGTTTAGGGTTTAACCTCCAGTCCGGGTTGCCGTGGGTATCCATCGGGTATTACACTGTTTAGGGTTTTAAGTATAACGCGTGGACTACAGGATACGAATTCGTAAGCCTTATATTGCATGTTGTCGATATCGAGACGTGGTTATGATTATATACACGATATCGTAACTATTATAAGAACTACATACGATATCGAAAGTAGTATAATTTGTAAGTATACATTTATGATATGTATGACTAATGATTGAGGTTTTGTGTATTTTTTAACAAGTCAAAAGTTAATCTTTTTTACGTTGATCCTTGATTTATATTATATCATTGTAGTATTTGTTAGATTAGTAATTAATTAGGTCAGAAATGTGTTCACCATGAATGTGTATAATTATGAGTAATTGGCTAATCGTGACTAATTTGTTTCCAATCAATTGGGGGTATACTTCGTTTATTAATAATTGCAATTTAATTAGTCAAATTTGTTCTTTTGGACTGGAAGTTAGAAATACATGGATGAGTATTAATGTTTTGTGTTGTCTGTTCATGTATATATGTACATGCTATGGAGTAAATGACTATATTGAATTGCAAATACCTAATGCTTGTAAGTAAACCATGATCCAATTAGTCAAGTAATATGTCATATATATTGTTCACAATGTTTTTTGTAATTACAATGCGTTAGTATCAAAGCACTATATTGTCTATTCATATGTATACATATATATAATATTGTCAAGCCATAGGTTGTATTAAACACATGTAATTTTATGACTTTAGGTATTCAAAATTAAAATATTTTGTACTATTGTATACCATTCTATAGTTCCATACATATATATAGATTATTTTTTAGACAAATAACTTTGTACTAATTTATATTAGTTTTAATAAATAATTCAATTACTTATGTTTATTAACTTTATATGTTTATTCAACTATATAAAGTTTATATATAATCCGTCAATTAATTTATAATAATGTTATATTTATTTTGCTCGCAATATTAATATGAAAGAACATACTCATGTATCAAAATATATAGTCTTACGAGTTCGAATGGACAATTTAAAGGTTTCGATATCGAATGTATTTAATACAACCTATGGGTAAGGAAGTTGGACTCGAATTCGAATGCCATGCGAAATTGGACTCGAAGTCGAAACGGACCGTGAAAGCCAGGCGAAATTGGACTCGACTTCGAAGGCCATCACTATATTTAAAAAAAAAAGACGGGTTTGAGGAATATAAAAGTTTTCCCCCTAATTTCTTCAAATCCCTAATTTTGAAAAACCCCCAAAATCCCTAAATCATCTAACAAGCTGGCGGACATGGTTCGATCAAGAGGAGGAAGTGAAAGGCCTGCAACTCGAAAGCAAGGGCGTGGTGGTCGGGCTGAGTCCGCCGCCAATGAGGCAGAGAGCAGCCGCGGTGGTAGCCGTGCAAGAGCTCCCCGCTCTGGATTAATTAATGAGGCTGCACATGCGGTTGAGAGCCATGGTACTCGGCGTGGTAGAGGCCGGGGTCGGGGAGAAAATGTTGGTGGTGGAGAGGCACCGGTGAACCCTCCACAGCCACAACCGGAAACTGAAAACTCAAGCTCGGAAGAGGATGTAGATCTTGAATTGAAGCCCACATTCATCGATGACGATGCTGCCCTTCGCTACCAAGAATGGGCTGATAGGAAAACCCTCTCCACCAAGGTATTCAAAAAATCTCAACTAGAAGATGAGGTTAAATTTGATTATGTGTTGAATTGGTTTAAGCCCCATTACTTGGATGGTTTATTGACTTTAGAGGAGGATGTTTATCATGAAGAAGTTCTCCAATTTTATTCAAACTGGAGAAAGGATGGTAATAGCTATTTAACTAGGGTTAGAGGTAAGGACATATTGGTTGATCAATTTACTATCAATGCTGCTATAGGATGTCCTTATATTGATTCTAGTTTTCTGAGAGGAACTGATCCGAATGGTCCCTATGACATGTTCATCCAACAAAGCTTTAAAAGAAATATTGACATTAAGCTACCTTTTGATCTTCGGAAAGTGGCAAAGAAGTATTTCCGAGTAACAGCCCCTGATTTAGGAAAACCTAAGACCGACTACTCCATTCTTGAACTCAGTCTAGAGCAGAGACTTGTTTACGAGTTCATAGCTCTGAATGTTTTCCCATCCGGTGGTCATGCTTGTGAAGCCACGGTTCATAACATCATGCTCTTCTACTTCATCATGGAGGGACATAAGATAAACCCTGGTTATGCCATCCTCCACTACATGGTAAAGGCTGCAAACTCAACGGGGAAGTCATACCCATATGGTCGTTTGATCACTGCATTGATCCGCAAGGAAGGGGTTGTACCTCAAGGTCGTCCAGAGGTGTCCGAGTACTACGACAATGCATGGTTGATCAAGAAAGGGCTGGTCATCCAAGAAGATGGTAAATATGGACATAAGGACCCAAAGAAGCGGCGGTTGACTCCTAGTAAGTAATGCATATTTCATTATCTTTGAATTTATGTTATTTATTTTCATAATCTGTACTTTATTTTGTTTATAATATATGTGTAGGGCAAATTCAGAAGTGGCATTCACACTTGGACGATACTCTAGTTAAAATAGAGGAGGAGGTTGAGTTGTACAACAATGAATTGAAGTATCACCGTGAAGACTTCACCAAGCTGGCCGATATGCTTGGTTTGCCCCTTAAGGAGACCGATGAAGAAGCAGCTACTTATAACATTGATGAGGATTTTGATGTTGATGCTTGTACGGATGAGTCCGACTCAAGCGAGTATGAAGAGGAAGAGACTTCAGAAGGTAACAACTTTGAGGGCGAGGGTGACGAAGATGATCAGCCTGATGAAGTCGTTGAGGAAGAAGACTCAGATGGTGAGCTTGTAAAGAATAAGCGCCCACGGGTAGAAGATGATTCTTCTGAAACCTCAGAATTCGGCAGCAGCTCTGACGATGATGATGGACAAAGTCAAGCTCCATCAAATCCAACAATCAATCCGGAGGAAATCAATGAAAATTTGGATGAGAGTGTCCTCCTCGAGATTGGAGAACTAGACCCAAAATGAATCTGTGTAACCTTTCATTTGTGTTATTTATGCATCATGGATAATGTTATACTACTGTGTTTTTATAATAGTTTGAAATTATGCTTTTAGTTTTTGGAAATGGATCCAAGTTTATTGTAATTTAATATCATTTCTACTTCTTCAAACCATGCTTTTAGTTACATTTTTCTCTTCTACTTGTTGATAAATTCTAAAACATGATATGGAAGTTGAAAAAGTTTTGTATAATGGTAAAAACTAGCAAATAAAAAACTGTCACCGATGTACTTGTCGAATTCGTAACATGGATCCCAAACCCTTACGATATCGAAACGGACTATGCGAACGACAGGCCGATATCGAAGCGGTAAAGTTTGATGTACACGATATCGAAGGGTTAATCGTCTTAAGAGCAGAAATAAAGACGAACCAAGACACGATATCGTATGGATGTAAATTTCAAATTAAAAACTTTGATCGATTTTGCATTCGAACACGTAACGGTGTATTTTACATATTACGATATCGATACGACATATGTCTGTTGTACACGATATCGCAGGAGTAATCGTCTTGAGAACAGAGATAAAGACGATGTTAGACACGAAGTCGTATGGATGTAGGAAGCTTCTTACGATATCGTAACGTAAGTCGGGAAGTCACCAGGGAAAACCTTCTTAAAATTCACTAAGTACCTTCTCGATTTCGAAAGTGTAGTTCGTTTATCAAAACGACAGCGTTTTATTTTGTCAGACACTTGATTCTATCGATATACAATACGATATCGCAACCATATATTGATAGGCTAACGAATTCGAGATACGATTCACAAATTGTATGTATTTCGATAAAAGTAGGGACACGTCACTTTATTTGAATTTTCATATGAAATACTCCAAGTACAAGTTCGAACTCGAAAACTTACTTCGTCTTCTTAAACGGCAGCGTTTTTGCATAGGGTTCCTTGATACGATACCGAAACATATTTATTGATAGGATACGAGTTCGAAAGAAATTTGCATATAAATTAAAAAAAAAGGGGGGGAGAACTAAAACCCCCAAATCGCGAAGAAATTTAAACTTCCACTCAAATTCTCCCCCAAATCATCTTCCACGAACTTCATATATTTTCAAGTATGGCCGGTGGGGGTACGAAAAGGAAGTGGGCAGCAAGGAGGGCACCTTATCAAAGGTTCGAGAAGAAGAAATTTGTAAGTCAAGCAGCCTTTGTAAAGTATAGGAATTTGATTAAGGGTTCTAATTTGATGACATGCTATGTTCTTGATTTCAATAAGATGCAACATTTAGGGTTGACTGAGATCATGAAACTATTTAATGACCAGCAACTTACTGAGTTGTTTACTTTGAATGAAGATTCCTATTTTGATGAAACTTGTCAATTTTACGCTAATTGGACTGACCATGAGGATAGTGGGTTTACAACAAAGGTTAATGGGATTGATTATCACGTAACCCCATCTTTGTTCCATAAGCTTCTTGAAGTTCGGTATAAAGGTGAAATACCGGCTAGGGTTTATGCTAGTGGTAGATGGCCGACGAACGGAGGACCCAATAGGCTCAACCATAGGGAAATGGCTCATAAGTATTTTGGTATGCCTCTAAACGATGCCAAGAAAGCTAGCGATTATAAGATAGCTGACCTACCCCCTTTTGAGCGAATAGTTTTTGATATGGTCTCTAGGCATGTGGTACCAAAGGGAGGTAAGGAAACGGAGGCCACTTATAGTAGCTTGTTGACGTATTTTTACATTATGGAGAAGAAACCATTTAATGTCGGCCATACCATCATGAGTCACATGGATATCGTGGCTAGGAAAGGAAAGCTAGTTACATGCTTGCCTTATGGTAATCTCATCGCACGCCTTTTGAAAACGGATGAAAATTTCCAATTTTCTTCCGCCTCTGCTCCAAAACCTTGTAAATTCTATGAGGAGAGATATTTTACAAAGAAGAATTGGAGTCTTGTTGAAGGGATTTGGGTTAAAAATGCACCCCCAAGTAACGAACAGCGGGAAGAAGGTAATTTAAACGCTTTGTACTAATTATACTCATTCTTATGTTATTGGTATGATATTTAACTGAGCTAATGATTTTGTTGCAGAGGGTGGCGATGCATTTTTCAAGAGGGTCCAAGGCAAAATGTTAAGGGTCAGAAAAGCTATAATGAAGGGGCGACAGCAGATATGGTATGACAGGAAAAGAATGAGAATGCTAATGAGTGTCCTACAAGATCATCCTTCGCCCTCTCACGGACAACAAGCCAATGCCGAGCCCCGGTCTTCCAATGACCTCGTTGAGTCACAGCAGGAGATGGCTGATGTTAATGCTCAAACCAATCAAGGAAGCGAAGCTGTCAATGCCAATCTTGAGCTTGAGACAGAACCTATAACTGCTGAGGCCGAGCTGGATAAGAAAAATGTCAATGATGAGCATGAAGTTGATAAAGATGTCCCTGCTGAGCATGAGGTTGAGGCAAACCATGAGGTTGAGCAAAATGTCCCCACAGAACAGAAGCTTGAGGCAGAGAAAGAATTTGACAATGTCGAGCCCTTACCTTCAGATGCCATTGTCGTTAACGAGGCCGGGAACCAAGATGATCAGTCAGGCCATGACACAAATCAGGGCGTTGATGATGATGATGATGAAGATGTGATGAAAAACATTATAATTTAATTTCCTGAATTTTACATAGTTTGAGTCCCACTGAATTTTATATGTAATATTAGGATTTGAAATTGAATGATTCCGTGGAATTCTTGTTTCAAGTTATCAATTCATATTTGATTTCACTTTATTCCCAGCACAAATTATGAGTCATGATTTAAATGACTTGGTCAATTCAACGGAATGGTGTTGTTTTAATGTTGTGTTCTGTAACAGTCGACTATACCTTCGAATTCGTAAGAGATAAACATCGCTATACGATATCGCTTAAGTAACCTCATTCGATATCGTAGGAATATATTACACCCCTACGATTTCGAATATTGAATCGCTAGGAAGAGCAGTGCTTTAGCAGATTTATCTTTCGATATCGTTACAATGGAAAATGGTCCTAAGCATTCGCAACGTAATTCGCAAATTAAGCCTGTGCTTTAGTAGATTTTCGTTTCGAAATCGAAACCATTTAAATTGGTCATACGATACCGCAACGTAATTCGCCAACTAAGCCTGTGCTTTAGTAGATTTTTGTTTCGATATCGAAACCATTTAAAATGGCCTTACGATATCGCAAGAGTAATCTGAGCATAGGCTGACTATGATTTCTTAGATTTTTGTTTCGACTAAGCCTGTGATTAAGTGAATTTACGTTTCCATATCGCATACGATTTAAAACTGGCTTCGATATCAAATGGATTGTTAGAACATTGTACAATAACCTTTTATCTGTTTAAAATGACAGCAAATATAAATAAAATAAATTCAATGAATAGTAATCAACATGAAATTGTATTTTATTAAATATAAAAGGAGTTATTACTCCAATTACTAATTAACATAAAATACATTAGTCTAATGTTGAAACTAATTTTTTAATTGTTTGATGGTTCGACTTCTTCATCCGAAATGTCAACCATCACCATGTATCCAGTGTTATGCCTTCTTGGATGCTCAATCAATAAACCGGCATGGACAGCGTCCTCTCCAAACTCTAGAACACGTTCTTCAAACCTACGATGATCTTCTCGTAGCTCCCTCTCAGCCCTGTTCATGCCACGTTCTAGAGCACGGCGCATTTTTTGGATCCTTCGCTGCAAATTTGAGATTGATTAAGTACTTGTACAAAATTATTAGTATACATATTAATTTTTAAACTACAAAATATAGAACTTACTTGGCCTTGAGCAAAATGTTTTTCAAACAATGTCCTAGTCAAAATGACGACTGGACGGACACCATCTAGGGCATAAAACGTTGCCCAACCGAACAATTGAAATTGCCTCTCGAAGTCATCTCTCTTGTACTCCCATTGGCGACGCATTCTCGCCTCCACGTGAGTCCATTCTACAAAAACAGTGAAGAAATATGTGTCAAACGTGTGGAAAAAATAACAAATTAGGAAGCGATACTTATTAACTACAAATTATACCTGTCATCTTCTCTCTCCGCATCCTTGCAACATCTTCTTCCAATTTCACCATCCTTTGTGCAGCTGGAGTAAGATCACCATTGGCAGCCATTTGAAATTCTGGGAAGGAAGAAGTGGGTATGAGAGTGGTTTGATAGAGTTCAACATTTGCAAAGTATATATATAGAGCTTATAGGAGGATAGCGGACCCCTTGTATTTAAGGGACTAGTAAATGAAATCTTAATTACAATGTTGAACATAGGGACAACTCTGCAAGGTTCAATGTGTTGGTCTGTTAGACTTCACATTGAACCTTTCCAAATTCAATGCACCAATAGCAGAATTCAAGGCGTCACGACTACGGATTCGATATCGTAACGTTGGGATGTTACCGATTCGAACTCGTATGTATGACTTAGTATAACACGAGTTCGAAGGATGTATCGACATGTTTGGCAGGGACTAAGTAGAATCAACAAACGAATTCGAATATTTTTGACATACAGTTTTCGATATCTATAATACTATCGTGGTATTTTGTTATTTGCGTCGAAATAAGATTCGAATTCGCACAAGGGTTTATCAATGCATACGAGTTCGTCACATTATGTAGAAATATATAATCGATATCGAAAGCTTCCATAATAAACCAAGCGAGTTCGAAAGTGTCTTTCGTCCACATAGCTATTACATGATCAAATGTGATGAAAAGATAAATGTGTCATCTACTTCTTCTTGGTGGCCTTTTTTCTCTTCCTCTTAGATACCTTTCCGGTGCTAGTTACCCACAAGCCTTCGTCATGATCAACCCGAGCCATATAACGCTTCAAACTAGCTTCATCTTCTAAAAGGTTCTCTTCATCCACTAGGTATTCCGAAGGAGTATTTTCCTCAACTAAAACATCACCTTCTGTAAAGGCATCGTCAACAAAAGTTTTCTTCCCGTTCACCACTACATCCCAACGAGGATCAACGGGATCTTTAACATAAAACACTTGGTCGGCTTGAACGGCCAAAATGAAAGGATCATTTTGAGAACCTTTGCGAGCACGATCAACAAGAGTCATTCCTCCAACCTCTCGCCTAATACCCCGCTTTTCATCGACCCAATTGCATTTAAAAATTGCAATTCTCAACTTTACGTAATCAAGTTCCCAAATATCGGTTATAGTTCCGAAGAACAAAGTTTTTTTCAAGCCCTCACCATCCAACGTCTCCGATATATTTGAGACTCCACTATTTTGTGAAGCTCCATTGCGGACCTCACATGCGTCGGGAGACAACCTCTAATGGCTATGGCATTCAACTCTTGCATCAAATTGTGGCAATCATGTGACTTCATACCGGCTAGCTTAAGTTCCTTCATTTGGACACAAGACCTTATATTGGAAGAATACCCCGTAGGAACTTTGACCGACTTTAACGTCCTACAAAAACTCTCCTTCTCTTTTGTCGACATTGTATAACACGCCGGTGGTAAGTAAGTTTTGTCCCCTTCCTCCACGGGTGCAAGTGAGGGTCTTATACCTAAACTCACCAAATCTTGTCGTGACTTCAACCCATCTTTTGTTTTCCCCTCGGTGTTCAAAAGTGTTCCTACCAACGCGTCACATACATTCTTTTCAATGTGCATGACATCTAGACAATGTGTTACTTCCAAATACTTCCAATATGGCAAGTTGAAAAAAATTGACCTCTTTTTCCAATTACCACTATTTTTGGCTACCTTCTCCTTTTTCCCGTACACATGTCTCAATGTCTCCATATTTGCAAGTATTTCAATGCCGGTTGGTGGGATAGGTTCTGGATCGGTCTCAACTTTGCCATTGAACCATTTCTTCGCAAACCTCCATGGATGATTTACAGGTAAGAATCGTCGATGACCTAGATAAACTGTTTTCCCACCATTTTTCAATTGAGTATGGCTTGTATTTTTCTCACAAACAGGACATGCAAGATGACCTTTCACAGAATAACCCTTTAAATTGCCCAAAGCCGGAAAATCATTAATGGTCCACATCAACATCGCTTTTAATTGAAATTTGTCATCCCCGCGACTCCCGTCGGCTATCCACACTCCCGGGTTGAACAAAGACTTCAAATCTTCAATAAGTGGCTCCAAGTATACATCAATGTCATTACCGGGTTGTTTAGGCCCTGAAATCAACATAGATAGCAACACATATTTTCTTTTCATCATCAACCAAGATGGTAGATTATAAATCACCAACATCACAGGCCATGAACTGTGTGTGCTAGACAAATTTCCAAAAGGATTCATACCATCTGTTGATAACCCTAAGCGGAGGTTTCTGTCTTCGGTTCCAAATTCAGGATACAATTCATCCATTTTTTTCCATTGCTCTCCGTCGGATGCATGACTAATAATGTCATCCCCCCCTCGCTCCCTTTCTGCATGCCACGTAAACAATTTAGCATCATCGGGGTTTGCAAACAACCTTTTTAGTCTGGGCACAATTGGGAGATACCACATAACTTTTGCGGGTGTTTTCTTATCGCTAAATGTACTGTCTTCATCCCCAACATTGATTGATTCTTTCTCCTTGGCTTTGTATCGAGACTCCCCACAAACTAGACAGTTGTTCAATTTTTTTTCCTCCATCGACCTAAACAACATACAATCATTAGGGCATGCATGTATCTTCTCCAATTCCATCCCCATTGGACACAATATTTTTTTCGCATCATATACTCTATTGGGCAACAAATTACCTACGGGTAGCAATTCTTTCACAACCTCGAACAACTCACTCATCCCTTTATCGGTAATCCCATGTCTTGCCTTCAAATTCATCATCAACAATGTTGCAGCCATAATACAATGCCTAGACCCCTTGTATAATGGTGTCTCTTTATCATTCAACATTGCCGCTAAAACGCTAGGCTTTCCCACAAATTCCCTAGCAACATCGTACACCAATTCTCCTAGATCATCATCATATTCCATATTTTGACTACCAATTTCGATATCGGGCATATCCGTGTCAACTTCAACTTCACCATGCCATATCCAATGCGTATAGTTAGGGTCAAAACCACGACAAATCAAATGTTCACGTATAACCATTCCATCGTCAAAATAAGCATTGTTTTTACAATCTTTGCATGGACATCTAACAGCCTCAACCCCGTTGCTATTTGCATCCTCGAAAGCCACATTAATAAATTCTTCAATCAACTCACTATACTCGACGGACAATCTATTATTTTGCCTTATAACTTCAACTCGATCCATATCAACAACGTCCCACAATGTCTAACCCAAACGGAATTTCTACAACAAACTCCTATATAATCATAAAGCAATATTAATAAATCGTATGAATTAATAAATGAACAAATTCATATAGAAGCCGTAAATTCAAACCTTTGTGTAACTCGTAAGTGGGAGAAAATCACAAACAAATGCCTTGATTGCCTTGGAATGACCTTCAAAATGACGATGATTGGTTTTAAGAAACAGCCCACAAGCTCATTAATAGCTAAACTTCTATCTTTTTGAGAAAAAGTGTGGTTTTTAAGGAATATCCCGTAGGTCATACGAACTCGTAGGGAACTTAATATACCTATTCGATTTCGAATTCAAATTCGTATATATTTTAAAGAACTAGCGATGACTGATTCGAACTCGAATATATGTAAAATGCTTCCTGCGATATCGTATCTCATATCGCCTACAATCCTGTATTTTGGCCGAATTCCGTTACGATATCGAAAGACAAAAATCTATATATAGAAACATAACGGCCCAAAAAAAATTTCACCCAGCCACCGAATCTCATAAACCCCAAAGCGGAAATAACAAGAAAATTTCTGGTAATCTCCAAGAACATCATCAATTCGACCATGGATAGTAATCATGCTGACATTGTCCCTATCACTGCCAACGAAGAGGTTGTTGTTACCCCCAAGTTCAACGAGCCGGATGAAGATTCAATATCGAAAGAGGTAAACTTTTGATTATAGCTTATGGAGTCAATATTTGATTAGATCTTTTGTAACCCTTGGCTTATGGAATCCATATTAATGTTATCAGATTGATAGTTGATGAGGAAACTTACAATATTTTTTGGGCTTGAATATTACTTTCACATCTTGTAAATTCAACTTATAAGCACATTGATGGTTTAGGATTTGTTATGATATAAATTCTGAATCTCCTTGTTATTGGGCATATGTGAACGTGTTTTGACAGAGTGTTGAGCCGATGCAACCAATCACAGATGGAGACGGTATTGGTGAAACCTCTTCTACCTTGCTATCACTATGTTTAACAGAAGATGATGCAGACAACAGTGATGAGGATGATGGTGAGCATGATGATGGTGTTCTTGTACAACCACAACCATCAGTACCGATTAAGAAGATACGAAAACCTTGCTATGGTTGGATTAGAGATGGCGACACCATTGATGATGAAGAAAACTTTGTTTATCTTGAACCGGCAAACGAGGATGATTTTTTCCCCAAACCTTAGATGTTCATTGTCTTAGTTGACATTGTCCCGCCTCTAGGCTATTTCTACAATTCAACTCTTGTTTTCTTTATCTTACGAGATTGTCACTACTCTTGTTTTATTCTAAGTATTGACATTGTCCTTGTTCTTTTCACTTTTCATGAATTATCAATGGTTCATGAATTCAAATATGTTTTCTGGAAGATTTTCATGCAAAACATTACGATATTTATCTATCCAGCATGTAGTAACTTAAAAAACTATCCATCAAACAAATGAACTACGTATAGGGTATGCTTGCTGATTCAAGACCACGCACTCTTTCGACTTCGACAACATTTCCGGGTACTCTTTCGATATCGTAAGGTTAGTCTTGTATGACCAAATTAGCAGTGAAATTTCGTTTCATGAAACTTTATTAAAAACCAACTCGTTACGATATCGCAACCAGCACGAGTAATAAGTGCGATATCGAAGGAATATTTTATAAACGAAGCGAATTCGAAACTGTCTTTCGTGCACATAACTATTACATGATCAAATGTGATGAATAGATAAAGCATTCAAATTCAATCTTCTTCAGCTTCTGAAGACCATCCTTCACCTGTTGAACTTGAACAGGATTCTGCAGAAATGTCCCAGTACAAAAAACTTTCCATAGTGTACTCTGGTTCTGATGGATCCACAGTAACTCCAATGAAATGTTGTCTGCCTAGTCTGATAATTTCTTCCTTAGCTTCATGGGTCTCCCTAATTTCTTTCTCCGCCCTAATCAGCCCTTTCTCAACCGCACGGCGCATATACTCAATTTTTTTCTGTTATTCATAAATTTTAGCAATAAGTAAAACAACATCCCCATAATTTGATCTTTACAACTGTATATATTATTAATATTGAAGTCAATTTCATAAAAGAATAATTGAGGGAATAACTTACTACACCACGAGTGTATTCCTTGTCAAACTCCTTTTGAGATTCTAAGATTATGTACGAATCATCCCACGGAATTCGTGCTGCCCCAAACCGAGGAAAAAGATATTGAAATTGATTCTTCAAGAAGTCCAGTTTGCGGCGTTGCTCAGGTTCAACAACGTCTTCCCACTCTATATATTGCATACAAGATTCAAATTAGTAATAATGAAATGTGTAACCAAAAAATGTAAAATCATTGAAGATCCAGCACAATGTTGAGTATTAATTGATACCTGTCATCCTATCAGTCCTCAACTTTGCAATTCTTGCTTCCATTGAGATCCTTCTTTGTTCAGCAGGGGATAAATTGCTACTGCCCGCCATAATATGAAAATAAAAACCAAGGAGAGGAGGAAGAAGGAAGAAAACAAAAGGTTTAACTGAAAATGATGGTTGTGATCACATATGTGTTTAATTGGACGAAGAAAACAACAAGTTGTGGTCCCCATGTCATTAGTTGGACGGAGAAAACAACAAGTTAGACAGAAGATATTTTTAGTCCGTTCGTCTACTGACACAGAACTTTCGATATCGAAAGTTTATAGTACATACGATACGATATCGTATGCCCGTTAGTCTATTGACACGGCGCTCTGGGCGAGTACATTTTCGATATCAACACATAATGTTTGTGTTACGATATCGTAGCTGTTATATTAATATACAATTTGGCCAGGTCAATGTTTTTCGAACTCGACTCAAGATTCGTTTCATCCAACTTTAGTAAAAACAAACTAGTTACGAAATCGTACGAATCAACATATTTGTTTGCGATATCGTAGATACATATTAACAAACCTACGATATCGTATGTAGTTTCAAAGTACGGCGGTTATTACCGATCGCCGTGAAATATGGAAGGAACCGCCGTTAATTAGTACCCAGAAAACTAGGGCAATAAAAACGACCGAATTTGACTTTCGAACTCGAAAGATGTACACAGTTACGGCGGTTCCTGGGTGTTTTGCGGAACCGCCGTAATTACCTGCCGTAAATCACATGATTTGCACTAGTGTCTCCTCCTAAACCCTACCGCCCCAAAAAAAAAAAAACAGTCTTCTTCTTCAATCTTTTCCCCGGAGAGATGGGGAACAATTACTTTTCCGTTTATTAATTCTTTATTACATTGAATAATTGTGATTCACACAATGAAATTGTTCTCGATTTGATCGGCTGAATCCATGATTTAGTTGTTCGTCGATGTTTTTGTTCCCGATCTGGTTGGACAGGTCGTGTTTTAGGTTTTTCTTTATAGTTCTTGATCTGGTTGGACAAGTCGTGGATCGTGTTTTCGTTCGTGATCTATGAATTTCAAGGTGTTTACAGTTTGAATAACATAGATCATGGTTTCAAGGTGTTCACTACAGACGGTATGAGTCTGGTTAGCATATGATTTAGTTAGTCTTGTAATAGGCTAGTTGATTAGATGTTGATTCCACTTATAATCGTTACTGGGCGTTTACCCAGTACCATGAATAAATTTTTCAAAAAAATATATTACACAAATTATCAATCAAACATGAAATCAAATATCAAGGAAATTAGCCGTGATATACCAGCCCATATATAGACTCAATGGCGGAACCAGGATTCAAATTGAAGTGGGGCACAACTAGAGATGTAAACGAGTCGAGTCGAGCTCGAACATACCTGTGTTCGAGTTCGAGTTCGTATTGCATGTTCGTGATCGAGTTCGAGCTCGTACGAGTTGAAATATTTTAGTTCGAGCTCGATTCGTCTGACTTTTAGAAAGTTCGAGCTTGACTCGTGAGCTCGATAAAAAATCGATTTCGAACTCGAACTCGAGCTAATTCGAGCTCATAAAAGTATTAATGAATAAAATTTAATTAATTTATATAAAAATTCTATATAAAAATTCTATTCGAGCTGCTCGATGATCCTATCGACCTGGCTCTTATGAGCTCGAGTTCGAGCTCATATATAAACAAACGAGCTCGAGTTCGAGTTCGAACTGGTCAAACTGAGTTCGAAAATGAACTTTGACCGAATTGTTCGCGAACGGTTCAGTTCATTTACACCCCTAGGCACAACGATAATCGACGGTGAAACCCAGAGGTGAGAACCCGGGAGATTTTTTTGAGCTAAGATACTGTCTATGTCTAAGATTTCCTTATTATTTTGGGTTTGTTTTCAACCCAAAAAAAATAAAATTATATAGGGCCCAGGCCCTAGGAGGCCTGGGCGTAGTTCCGCCCATGTATAGACTACCTCTATTTTATGAGTAATTCTCCTGTGAGGCAGTCTCACCCATGAGTCAAGGCCAAATAAGGAAATTTTATTGCTGCAACCTCATCATAACTCACTACCACCTCATCAAATCTCGACGCCACCTCATCAAACATGTTACTGCATCAAAATATTTGTGTCATTTCATTAAACCTCACCAAAAAAATGCTTATTTGATCCTGCCTTTTGGGTGAGGCTGACTCACCCAAGAATTGGTCCTATTTTATTACATATTTTGCTAGAAAGATAGATATTTAAAATAAAATAGAATATCTAATCAAAGATATTCATGTAAACTTTTACAAACACTTGTATGAATCAGAATGACTATAACTTAAACTCATAAGTATGCAGAAATAGTAATACACCGTATTTCAGCGCGCTTTAGATCGTAGAAGTTTAGATTTGTCATAGTCTTAGAAACTTCTATGGAGTCTCACAAATTAATTACATTAGGCTTATTATTATTACCTTCTAGTAGAAGTCCACACTACATTTTGTAGATATTATCTCATGAACTTTTTCCATAAAAAAAAAATCTCAAATAAGGGCATCTTACGGTAAGAGCAAGACATAAAAAAGTTTTTTTTTAAATGGGATTTTAGTGAATTTTTTTTAATAAACTGGGGATTTTTGTGCAAATAAGCAACAACTTCAATATAAAACCCCCAAATTATAATCTATTTGAAAAATCCGTCGGCGGTCCGATGACCGGAAAAGTTGTCGGGAATTTTTTGGACCTGAATTTGGCCGGAAAAAATTGTCGCGAAATTTCTCGGCGGCGGTTGATTGGCGGCAAGTGGTGGTGGTTGATGTTTAAGTGATTTGGGCTGATTTGATTATTTTAACTTTGGACTTGATGTGTTGTTGTTTTGGGCTTGATTTTCTTTATTTCAATCCCTTATATGTCATGATTTTTTATCAAAACTTGACCTTTTAACTTTCTGCCTTAATCTTCATCAACACTTGACCGACCTTCATTAACACTTGACATTTTAATTTTATTTTTTAAAACATGAACATAGTGTCATATGGATGAAACATCAACATCAATTCAATTTTTACAATCAACATCAAGTCACGTGGATGAAAGAGTAATTTTGAAATCATCAAGTCAAATGTGTGAAACATCAACTTTGAAATCCAGTCATATTCAAAAAACATCAAAAGGCAGTTTTCGGTGACCAAAAGTTAGGGCTGATCACGCTACGGTTAACCTTCCCGTTTCTAGAAAATATACTAATCGCTCAACTATTCAACGGTTCGGTAAACCTTTAAAATTGACAAATAAAATCAGATAACCTTTGTCTCAGTTAATTAGAAATTTGGTTAGGTTAACCAATAATTTTGATAATTTCTTAATTATAAAATATTTTGAGACACAGTTTAGCATACTACAAAAGCTAGTTCTATACAAAAGCTAGCTCTATATATATTTCCCCATATACCAAGAGTTATACAAAATCTACCTCCAAGAGGAATACAAAAGCTAGCTGTATATACATATTTCCATACACCAAGAGGCAAGAGGAATACAAAAGCTAGCTACCTAGGGTGAAATGTGGGAGAGTTAAGTTTTGGTAAGGGTTCGGTACTATTTATATAGGGTTAATAATATTAATAATAATAATAATAATAATAATATAAATAAATAATTGCAAAATAATACCCGGTTAGTCGGTTAACTATTCGTGTTGAATATTGAAAGCCTTAACCTTAACCGAAAGACCGATTAGACAAAAAGTGATAACCTTAACCTAATCCTACGGTTCGGTTAACCTTAAAATTGGTACGGTTCCGGTCGGTTAACCAGTCAGTTTTGGTTATCCGGTTAGTTTTGCTCAACCCTACCAAAAGTCATCGGAAATGATTTTTTTGGCCTGAATTTGGCCGGAAAATTTTGTCGGCAGTGGCGGGGGCTGCTGCAGGCTGGCAGTGGGAGCAGTGGCGGTGGATTGGTGGCAAATGGTAGTGATTGATGTTTTAATCATTTGGGCTGATTTAATTATTTTGATTGTTGACTTGGGATGATGTTTTGGCCTTGACTCTCTTTGTTTCAATCTCTTATATGTCATGATTTTTTTATCAAAATTAAACCTTTTAACTTTCTAGGGTTGAACTTCATCAACACTTGACCTTTTTAATTGTATGGATTGATCTTCATCAAAACTTAACCTTTTAACTTTCTGACTTGACTTCATGGAAACTTGACCTTTTGACCTTAATCAACACTTGAACTTTTAAATTTTTGGAAAAAAATTTTCGGTGGCCGGAAAAGTCACCGAAATATTTTTTGACCAGAAATTTTTTCGGTGATGGTCAATGGCGACGTGATGGTGGTGGAAGGAGATGGAAGAGTGAATGTAAATTAAATATAAAGTTATTTTTGCATATACGTTATTTTTAAATCTGATTTACTTATAAAGTTATAGTTCCAATAACACATTGGATCACCTGTTTTTCTCGTTCTGCGCCGTCATTTCCTTCACCGTCAATGACAAGTATTGTATGGCCACTATTAACAACCGCCGGCGAAACTTTTGCTACCCAAAATCCTTTAGTTGTTTGTGACCTGAAAATTATATAAAAATATTTAATGCATTTTCAATGATCGCACCGACAATTAGTTTAATTACATAGTACGACGTACATTCCGCCGTTCGGATTCATCTCTTTGAAGTCCGTAGAGAAGCATTTGTTCCAGAGTGTGCTCTTTCCTGCGAGTTAAAATAAGTTCGTGAATTAAACTTAAAAAAAAATTATTTTGTTCTACCATAATACGAAGTCTTGGGTAAGACTGTTATAGTAAGGCGAATGATAGTTCACGTGTTTAATAGATTTGTTCATGTGTTTCTAAGATTTGTTTTTGAAAACACAAACAAACAAAACTTAAAATTACACACGAATAAATTTATAAATATCAGATTAGTGTTAATGAATTAATAGGAGCGTACGTACCAGAACTCTGCGCTCCCATGATAGTCACGACACCAACGAGACCTCTGTCGTCGTCGAAATTAAGCTCTTTCCTGATGTTTCCGTTGAAGCTCCCGTCTCCATTTATCAGCACAGAGGGTTTGCTGTTCTTGAAATTCATCATATCTGAAGCAGCACGAAAGATTCATTCATCAGCATCAGATTAATCTATAAAAACTCATAATTAACATTTGGACTATAATACAATACTATATTTACTACACTGAGAACTTTTGTGTTCTTGTAACAGAACCAAAATTGCACTGACCCATATCAGACGACAGTTACGAATTTCTGGGCCTGTGATTTCTGGAGAGTGGAGATGAGAGAGTTAGGTAGGTTGAACTACTTTAAGATAAATTTATAGAAAATCTCTTAGATCTTTTCGTCCTATTAGAAGACCTTACTTTCTGGTCTTTTTAAAAAAGTTGCTACTTTGATTTTTCACCCCTCAATATATTAAAAGTTGCGTGTACAATATATAACATTTCTGACTTCTTCTAATTATCTTATGTAGGTTAGGGTTTAATGGAGTTTTTTTTAATCTTAATTGATTCTATTTTATGTAATTAATGGAAAGTTGAAATTTCATTATATTTTTGGAGTTATAAATTAGGTAATCTATCTATTTATGACTTATTTTCTTTATCATCATCTTAGCAGCGTTGTGGGATTTTAATTTCCCAACAATTGTTATGATTGTTATGATAAAGCGAGGTGATGATCTATTTAAGTTGTCCGCAGGTATCCCTGGATACCAACAATTGGTGTAAGGAGTTTTGGTTCAGCTTCCGTTAAGATAGTGATAAAAAAAAAATTTATATTGTCGTAAATTCTACAGTGTTTTCCATCTGTTTGGGCTCAAGTTAGCAATCTGGAATCTGTGTTTATTTGCTTCTGTTTCCGAGATTTGAGAACTTTAGGGTTTGTTTGATTCTTCTCTCATGAATCTGTGGAGAAGATGCCTTCGACCGACATGAAAATCAATAAGTTTGTTGGAAGAAATTATTTCAATATGTGGAAAATAGAGAAATATGGGCTTGTAGGATCCATTCCTGACCCGTTGGTGGTCTGTTGATTTTTCTTCCGCTGGGATTCACAGGCTAATTTGTCTGACAAGCTCTTTCCGGATTGAACTTATAAGTTTGTCTGTTTGTAGAGTGTATTCAAGAAAATGTATAGGAATTCATCTGCGATTCAAGACTACGCTTGCGTGTTTGTGGTATGGTTTAAGAAGGCGTATGAGACTTTATCCATAAGAATCTGCATGGCTCAAGACTAAGTTTGACAATCTCCCAACTATCAACAATTCTTTCATGGTTGAACTTGCTGAAGTCTATGTGATGTTAGCAAATCCTTGCCTTATTAGATTTGTTCTATTGGTTGTACACTTAGTACATTTGTTTGGCATGACTCCCCGAGTTCCCGTGTGTTTGTTTCTGCTACATTGGACATGACCACCGTGCATCTGGTACGACTAGTGTTATCATACATCTGGCACAATCAATGACGATAATTGTGCATCTGCATCTGGCTCTCACTGTGGGGAGATTCAATTCAAGAGTTTTTTTTGTAAAGATAAGACCACCGTTGGTGGGAGGATTATATTGGGTTCATCATGCCGTAAATAACTAAAAAATAAAAATACAAGATCATTACCAGCTATCAACCCTAAAGTAAGGGAAAATAGGAGAGGGATCACCACCCAAGGCAAGGACTCGTTGCCCGAAGGCTGTGTGCCCGAAGGCATATTCCTAGGCTTTCACCTGGAAACAAGGAGTTGCTCGAAGGCTGTGGTGCCCGTAGGCTGTGATGCCCGAAGGCTTACATCAAAAAGAGAATACATCGTAAAATCTATGATCGAAAACTACCTAACAAGCGTAGCACCTTAACTCGCATTCTAAACTACCTAATCGAAATCTACCAGTCTAACAAGACCAGAAACCCATGGGGTTTACCCTCCCGCCAATGAAGGGTTAGGAGGGACATAACAAACAACTGGGCAAGCATACTCCCCAAGTCTGTTAGGATAGCTCCACAAAAAGACCAGTTCCAAATCATATTCCCTACACTAATATAAAACAATTACATTCCACTCAGATAGTGTCTTTACCATTCCGGTTAGTCTCGTGGTAAAAGAAACACCCCAGTCCGTTTCGACACTATCAACTCAAAACCTCGCTTACTCGTCATCTCAGGGTTATAGAGATTTCAAGAAAGCAAAATGAGAGGTTGAGTGCGTACGAAAAACCATCTAACACGTACGAAACTGATAAAAAACTCCAACGGTCTAAAGATCTAAAGCAAAATCGCCAAAAAGTAAGTTAACAAACTACTTATGACTTGGATTTCTCCTAATTGCTTATAATAGATCTTAAACCAAAAACAGTTTATAAAAATCATAATTGGCAAATAGCATTCATCTAATTGTAACAATAGACACATAAAGAAAAAAAAGAAAAAACAGAAAATCATAAAAACACTAAAATGACCAGAAAAAAAATGAAAAGGGAAACCCCTCATGCGGCGATGGGGGAGATGAGCGGCCAACTCCGGCGCGGCGGCACGCCAGTGGCGCGTGAACCGCACGCGCGGGCACAGATCGAGTGTGTATGAGAAACGCGCCTGGACAGGGTCGCGCGTCGCCATCGCGTGGAGGCCTATCCCACTAGTGGGAGAGCATAGGATTAACGGCTGTTATTTGGATGATTAGAAGGCATTTTGGAGGAGCCGTAGGTGGCTGAGCCGTCCATTGTATTTCTTTAGACAGCGTTTAATTAGGAGACGTCCAATGAGATAATCAAAGGCTTTTTCAAACGTTATCCATTGTTTATTTTCAAACCGCTTTCCATTTATTTCCGGTGGCGGAACTTAAGATTCTGAGATTTACTCTACATTAGTTCCGTGTTCGAAAGGTAGTATTTTCCGTTGATTTGTCGCCGGAATAAAATTATCCGGCCATTAGGTTTATGAATACGAGTCCATATTCGATTTTGCATAGTTTACGTATTCTAGGTTCCATTCTGGTTAATGAGTATTGTTCCGAATTAGTAAATCCAATTCTACTTGTTGGTTGTTTTTCACCGTTTTCCAGATTCTATAAGCGTTTCGATTTATTATACGTTACGGTATCTAGTATGAATTCTAGTTAGTTTTAAAGTTTCCGACACCGAAAATTCAATTCTGTTTCACACTAATATCGACCGGATTCTATGACTGTTTCAATATATTTAATGTTACAATGTCGAGTATGAATTCTATTTGTTATTAATATTTAGAAGCCCAATTCGAGCCCAAACATTTAAATATGACTTTGCACATGAAAATCCACCAAAGCAAGTTGGACTAAGAATGGTTAGGAAATGAGATCAATTTATAAGTTAGAGAAGATTTCTCCCTTTCTCTTGCCACCGATGTGGGATTCAAACTTTCCTCCCTTCCCTTTTTCTCTTTCTTTTTTCTCAAGATTTATTTTACTTCTTTCTTCAATCTTCATAACGTCATATCTTATCCATTTCTTATTCAAAATGTATTCTCTTAGTTTTTTTAAATACAAAAAAAACTAAAATAAATAAATGAAAAAAACCAAAATTAATAAACATATAATTACCTTCTTTAAGACATGTAAATTATTTTTATAAATTCTAAATATAGTACCTATAAATTATTCTCGAGCTGTTTAACGAGCCTATCGAGTTATGATCTCGAGTTCGAACTCATTTATTAACTAACGAGCTCGAGTTCGATTTTGAACTGGTCAAATCGAGTTCGAACACGAACTTTGACCGAGTTGTTCACGAGTTGTTCACGAACGATTCAGTTCATTTACACCCCTAGGTTTGATATCTAGTATGAATTCTATTTATTAATAATGTTCATGACATTCATCATTGATTTCATCCCATACATTTACGTTTTCCCCATGCCATATCAACTTGGTATATGAAGCCTCAAATCCCCTTATAATCAAATGTGAGCTTAATCCCCGCTCCACCAGATACACATCATTCCTACAATCATTACATGGACATCGCATCATCAACATATTCTTCATTCTCGCATGATTAGAAGCAACTTCAATGAAATATTTGATAAACTCTATATTCAGTAGATGTTCGAATGTTCGATCCAACAATACGAACACGATCCAAGTTCATACCCCTGCAATGTAAATCACAATATATTTAAATCATATCAATTAAATTACTCAATCAATGAATTCACATAAAAATCCCCAAATAATCTTATAAAATATGATAGTTCATGTATTCAATATCTCGTAAGCAAGTAAGAGCATCCAAAATAGTTTGAAGATAAAGAGCACTTCTTAAGTGCCACATAATCAATTTTGACCAAACCTAAGGAAAAATCCAACACTAACAATGGAACAATACTTAAGAAGCACTTCTTTTCTTTATTTTTATTTTTAAACTTATAATTAAAAAAAATACTCAATGGCAAGAGTAATGTTTTTATTGGCTAGTCAAACACAATAAAAGAGGTAATCACTCCCTAAATAAGGAGTTGTTCTTAAAACACCACAATGGACCTTCTTAATTAAGGAGTGCTCCTTATTAAGAAAAGTGCACTTAAGCAGTACCATTGTGGATGCTCTAATAACCTTGTATTGTTCGTTGCCTTGTTCTGTTCGTTGTAGACGGATCACGAGTCTTCGAACATACCAATTCTTTCTTCACAAATACAAAGATTTATGGCATTCACTAGTGATTACCCGTTCCTGAATATATAGGTATTGCCCCTTTATTTATATAGTCTTCCGACTCGGCCCTTTAAAATTGAGTATCCCTTTCCTGCTAGGTTTCCGAAAAAATATAGTCATGTATTTTAGGTTAACGTATTTTCAATTTTTTTTTAATTTAGTTCCGAATCCGGAACTAATAGGGATTGGAAATTATATTCACTTCCGATCCCGGAACCTAAAAATGTACTAGAATAAGGTTCCGATCTCGGAACTATGATGAGATTCTACGTAAAATATGTCGAAACAGTAAAATATTTACGCGGTCAAACTTTAAAAAACTCAAAATTTAGCTCCGATTACTACATTAACCGGGATCGGGAACTTATTAGTACTTCCGAATTCGGAACCTAAAAATATATATTAGAATTGGTCCTAGATATCGGAAATATGCTTGTTTTTCCGGTTAATCGCTAACTTCTTTACTTCCAACTTCGTAACCCAAAAATTATTTACTAGAATATTGCTTCCCATCTCGGAACTGGGCTTCCGTTATCGGAAACTACTTTGTTTCAACAGCGTTTCTAAAAAAACGCCGTCTTTTATTACATTGGACAGCTGGTATTATAAAACGCCGTTTATGAAAAATTTTAGACAGCGGTTCAGATTTGACCGCTTTCTAAATTTTTTCAAAAGTTGTCTAATGATAGAGCTCCTAGAATTACATGCTTCCGATATCGGAAATATTGTTACACAGCATTTTTTTGAATTTTTCAACGAACAGCCTTCCATTGAAAGCCTTTAATCAAGTTTTCTGCACTAGTGTCCTATCGGCGCGTGATGGAGGCGGTGGCGTGTGGCGACGCGGCTTATACCCCTCTCGTCTCGGCGACTGCGCTCCGACCATCATCCTCCTCCTAGTGGTGCCGACGCCCCTAATCGGTAGCTCCTTGGCAGATTTCCTCGGTGTCGACGTCAGACTTGACAGAGCTGTCGAGCTGAGCCAGATCTCGTCGGGAAATGTGCAGATCGGGGTCAGGGACCTCGTGAAGCTTCTGTGTTTGAGCCGCCGGTCGATGGACTCAGATCGACGCCGATCTGGTCCACCGGAGACCTCCTGAAACAGAAAAAAGAGGGAAACACCGTTGCTTGGCGGAAGCGAGGTGGGTCACGGTTGGAGTAGAGAGAGGGGTGGCTGGAAGATTATCTAAGGGTTATGGTGGGGACCACCGGACCGGCGAGAGGCGCCGGCACGGCACGGTTGGAGAGAGAAAGGGAGAATTCAAGAGTTTATTTCTTGCTGAACCAAACTGAAATAAATTTAAATATATTTAATTGAACTGAAATAATTTTAAAATTTATATATATCATTGTAATCAAATATATTTTTTCACTTCTAATTAATTAAATGATTTGCAAAACGCTGACCACTTGACTAGTTTAGTAAAAAACAATTGTTATAAATTCAGGATATTCTCCAAAGAACACTTCTTGTCGAGAACTTTTAGCATGCTGTGTGAGTTAATGACATTTTGTCGTCTTTCAAACCCAAGAAAAGTGGTGGCGTTGATCTAGTTTAACTATTTTTATTAACAATTAGGCTAAAATCAAAAAGACATTTCTTGAGTTCATATGTAAGATTGTTATGTCATAACTGTGATGGATGAGTGGTACGTTAGTTATTATCATATGGATGATTCCGTCTTGAACCCATAATCTAGCATAATTAATTGTTGGAATCTGTGCATTTTTCTAAGCAATACGATTTTCTAATGTTAGATATGAGTCGTATCATGACCAAGCAACTCGCTTTCAAACTAGTTTATGATAAAGTTGTGATCATACATTTATTATTTATGAAAGTTGAAAGTTTCAAGTAAAATTAGAGAAAGTCGTTGAATATTGTTTGTTCATAATTAATATTATTATTTTATTAGAAATTATTAATTTTTACTGTACAGTCCAAAGTTGACGTACATATTTGATTGGGATATTTTTACAATACTAGTATCAATCACTAAATGACCATTTTTAATACATAAAAGATCAAAACAATAAAAGTAAAAATATCAACAATAATACATTAAATTATCATGGTTAACATGTAAAAGATCAATATTTATCCTTGGTCTCAATTCACCGATACCTTCTCTTTGAAAAATAGTATTAGTCTTTTTCAACATATAAATTAACCCTAAATTAACTCTATATATGTCCCTCCAAGCTATAACTTCACTCTTCTTCTTCTACTTGTATCAGCATCGTCATTAAAATAGGAGGTTGCTCCATGCAGGTCCATTTTTCTCTTGCAGCTCCGTATTTTTACCATAATACTCCTAATATTGTTAAGACAAAAAATGGATTTGAAATCATAGGGTTTCATTAGGGGCAATATGGTAAAAATACGGATCTGCAATAGAAAAATGGACCTGAATAGAGAAATTGCTTTAAAATACTGCAAATAGTACATTTTATTCGACGCATTCCTCAACCATGCATGATGAAGACAAATCTTAATTGGCCAGGCATGCAAATTGCATGTATTATATTGTAACATGTTTCTACACGGCTTAGAAGTCACCGTGCTTGATTTTCTTTGCATCTTTTTACAATTCAGTGTTGGAAGGCTGAATTTATACATCTCTTCAAAAATAGTTGTAATCTGGAATCATATACTACTCATTATTTCCACTTTTCTTCAAGAAACTACTAGTCATCAGAATAGTTTTAAAATCTGGTTCATTAAAAGATAGGTTCGTTTAACTTTTATGAGAGTCTTTTTAAATTGTATTTGTGTTTGAGAGAACAATTGAAAATCATGTTGTGGCAATTAAGTAACTATTATTTTTAAAAACTTTATGAATTTCATTTTCACCCAAAGTCAGAAGAAACGTTTTGAGTGTCCATTAAAATAAACCTAATTAAATGTTACATTGGAGTCTTTGTTTAATATTTTGTAGAGATTTTAGCGTGTAGTTTGTACGTATAAATATTATATATATACCTTTGTTTTGCACGGTGTAAAGTACTGTAGATTGTAAATTTGCAAGCAAGCAGCTAAATTGGTTAAAGCTCAAGTTTAAATTTGGGTCTAAAATTAATTTGGACTGATAAATTAGGTGGCTCGAGTTTGAAGTTGAACTCGCTTTAAGTAGTACCATTCTTCTTACTTTATTTAGGATTTTGGGGGAAATTAAACAAAAAATCAAACCTATGAATTGATCAAGTGTACAAGTTCTAATTCTTTTTCCTGAATGCTTCCGTACATATAAAAATTAATATTAAGACCAAAATAACAAATTATAGAACCCAGACCCAGAATTTTTTATTTTTTATTTTTTTTGAACTAATACCCAGAAGTTAAATGTTTAGTATGTGATGAATTCATGTCACTAAATCCAGTTTTCCGGCGGCGCCCTTTGAATAACACGAATTGAAGTCTTAGGGTTTATTATCATAAGAAATGTCAGAATTGACACCAGAGAAGGTCGTACGAATCGGGGACCCTGCAACACCACAAATAACGTAGCCGTTTAAGAATAAGAAAAAGAAGGTAATTAATGGAATGAAAGAAACTTACAATTGACAATTCGAATAGGAACATTACAAGTACCAAATTGGATTAAATTTGATGCTATCTTATTTTAGTGGCACTGGTTCAATTTGAGTAAAAACATATTCGAGTGAAAATAATGGAGTAAACCTTCTATATATAACCTATTAAATTAAGTTATAAATTATCACAATAATTAAGGCCCTGTCTACAAGACCTTTTCCAGTTCAGTTCAAATTCAGGTTAATTCAGTCATGCTAATTTCATTTTTCAATACATTAATTTTCACTATAGTTATGTTCAATTCAATTCATTTCAGTGCAACAAGAAATAAACTCTAGCAAACAGGGCCTAATTCTCTCTTCTTCTTCCCCTCTCTAAACCCTAGCCGTCGGCCAAAAAGAAACCTTAGTATTTGGCGATTTTCTCATCTCCCCATGGGGAGATGGGAAAACAATCGTTTATTTGTTTTTTGATTTTTTTGCTTTAAATAAGTGTGAATTCACACATTAATAGTGTTCTTCGATATGATCAATTAGATCTTGTGTTTATGATGCTCGGTCTGGTTGTTCAGGTTGAAATTTTGTTCGCGATCTAGTTTACAGATTGTGTTTCGTGTTTTTTTGTTTCTTGTTTTTGATCTGCTGTTGCAGATCGTGTTTCTGTTCGTGATTTGTATCTTTCAAGGGCTGAAAGCTTGGAGAATATAAAGCATGCTTTTATCAGGTGGTGTTGCAGTTATAGCAGATCCCTGATTGGCTTTGTGGTTGATGCGTGATGCTCCTCTTTGCCAATCAGATATAGTTTTCGCGGCAGCAAGTTAATTTCCCCGAGGGCGATATTACAATTTTATTGGATCTCTTTAATGTAATAGTACAGACGGATAGTCTGGTTGACATGTAGTTTGGTTACCCTTTTCATAGGTTGGTTTGATTGTATGTCAATTCCACTGTAAATCGATGTTGGGCGTTTCCCAGCAACATATGAATGATATTTGATTTCAAAAAAAAAAAAAAAAAAAAGCAAACAGGGCCTAATTAAACCTTCTAGATATAACCTAGTAATTTAAGTTAAAAATTATCACTATAATTAAGGTCATGTTTGCCCGTATATCAGTTCAGTTCAGTGAAAATTTAATTTGATGAAATTCAGTTTAATTCAGTCATATTGATTCTTTTTTTTCCAAAATATTAATTTTTCACTTTAGTTCTGTTCACTTCAATCCAGTTCCGTTCAGTTCAACAAGAAATATGTAGTGTAGAAAAAGAAGACACACGTACGTACCTCTTAAATTAGGTTGATTAAAGACCTAATAACAGGATTCCCGGGACAAGTTTCAGCATATTCTCTTTTGAGCTTAGAACTTGGAAGAAGTCGTGCTTGATTTTCTTTGCATTTTATTTTTTTTATTGCTCAGTTCCCAACGTATGTAAATGGTGAGAACTGATGAGCGAAAGAACTTGTGTTTTGATCACTAGAAAGTTATTTGTTAGACTATATCCCATATAAAAAACAAACAGCCTCAAAATTCAATACATAAGGTTGACGGGTTACTTCTCATCCTAGAGCACTATATAATGAGTACTCTCTGAAAAATTCATCCAGGGGTAACATTGTAATTTTGCACCCCATCTCCCTGAGGGGTAGATTTGTAATTTTGCACCCCTCAGTGACTAAAACGACGTCGTTTTATGTTAGGAATTTTAGAATTGTGCGTTATCCGACGAATTTATAGATTTTTGCAATTCGGCGGAGGAGAGCGCCCAGCTGGAGGTGGGATTGGTGCTGGTGACGGTGGTGAGGATTAAGATGTAGGCAAGAGCTTTTACAATTCGCTGTTTACAATTCCTCGATTAGAATCTAACCTTTTGCACTCATGCAGAAGGGTTAGTGTGAAATCGATGAGTTCAGACAGTGGCATAACCCCGGTAAAGGGGAATTCTTGAAATTTTTGTGTTCCTGTTGTTTGGCACACTTTCGATGATGTTTTGTAGGTTGTTGGGCTGTTGCATTTGTTGGGTTCTCTTGGGATTATATTAGCAGTTGATAAGTTTTGAAAGATGCATTTGTGGCAGCTTCTATTAAGTTCCTGAGTGCCCTTTGTGGGATGTTCTGTACATTCACCATTCTGGTGGCTTTTGATAATCACCGTATTAAATTAAAAACCTTGTTTTTAGAGTTTTGATTGCCATCATTATATCACCAATTTTTCTGTTATCTCAGTGTGTGATTTATTTGGTTTTATCCTCTCCTCTTTTTGATTATTTAGAAAGATGATAAATTTTAGGATGTAGTTTTGTTTTTCATGTGATTTTAGTTCTTCAGTGCTATTATTTGACTCGAGTTGTTTGTCTGGCCGTTGTTGAATGGCTGGCTGTTTATGAAGGCAATCAAAACTGTTTGAAATACCATTAATATCCAGAACTGAACTTAAAAATATACTCCCTCCGGTCCGAGTTTATAGTTGCTTATATGACTTATGAAAAATATTTCAATTAATCTAAGACATGAAACAATGTGTAAACATTTTAGTTTGACAAATGCGTAAAGATATGAAAAGCTAAATGGGTAGCTTACCAAATATTTAGTGTAAATATTTTATGAACGGTTTATTGTTGAGAATTTTTGATATATTATTCGACATGAATCGAAGTTACATACCAAATTTACGATCAAGACCTCCACGCAACGCGTGGAGAGACCACGCTAGTATTAGTTAATTGGTTTTATGATGGACTCTTACTGAACTTGTGTGCAGAACCTAATATGATGGAACCTCGCCTAACTTGTGTGTTGAACCTGTTTGGGCCTATAGACCATTTACACATCCACGGTTTCTAATATTATTTTCATAACTTGCAGTTTTTACATTACATTGCTTGCTGGAAAATCACAAAGTTTTAGTTGAACGTCATCTAGAGACCTACTAATCACTAACCAGTCAGTTACAGTACTTACACAAACATCAATGGTCCCAGATTCTTGAGTCTGGTTGAATGCTTGCTTTCTTCGTGATGAAAGTCCACATCTCTGATGGTGTTATATTTATCGACATCTCTGATCCATTCATCGAGAAATTTCTGAAAATCAATCAAATTCTACTGCTTTAGGAATTAGGAACTCGTCTTTTTAAGCAGAATGGGGGGGGGGGGGGGGGGGGGGGGAAAGGTAGAAATGTGAGAGAAATATGAAAAATATTAATTAGAAAATGAAACGCTTACAAAATATTAATTTGTCAATAGGAAAATTGACAAAAAGAAAAAAACAGACAATCCAGTTGCACATCTTGCAGCAGAGCACTCACAACTTGAATTTATCTTAAGAGATTAGAGCTCAAAAGACACAAAATTTTAAAGCCAAAAAGTCTAATATTTCCTGCACAACCTGTCACTAATCATTCGAATAACCTCTTCGCGAAAAGGTAACTATATACAAGCAACTGCTAGGTGGTTCAAGAAAAAGGAAATATAATCTTCTTCACTTGTCGTTATTCGACGAATTACCTGGGAAGATATCAGTAACATCTACCAAATTTTTGACAATTTACCAGTCGATCAAATTCTCATTTTCATACAATTTCATCAAGTTACTTATTACTTGTCAGAGAAATTCTAACACCAGCACCTTAATATAGGCAACAGTAGCATACAACACCACTAAAGGAGAGCAATGTAGAGTAAAATAACATTATCACTTAGGAAAAGATGAATGCTGAATTTGTACATCTCTTCACAAATAGTTGTAATCTGGAATGAAGAAATTTAAGAGATGAAGCTGAAGTTTTATGTCTACTCATACATTGGAACTAATTTATTTCAAATCTTAGTCTGGTCAGAGAATTTGATATCAAAAAACTAAGGGTTCACTGGAAATTATCAAAAAATCAAGATATATAAACTTGACTTGCTCTAAGAGTTTGAAAACAACTCTAATAATACCAAGAAAGAAAGATAATACATATATTAGCAAGAGTATTGGTTATTACCTGTTATATTTGGCTAACCAATGCATTTATAGTCGGATGCCGCTTACAGGCTTCCTTAAGTTCTAATTCTTTCTCCCGAATCCTTCCGTACAGAGGAATAAAACCATAAAAGGAAGCCGTTGGCACACCAGTTGCGGCAGCAGCAGCAGACACATTACGAGCAACATTTCTGAAACTCAAAGCTGTTAGCCAACCCGTACCAGAAAGTGATGCACCAATGCCAATAAGAGAACCAACAACAATGACCCCGACAGCTGAAGCACCAGCCCACAACTTTGTTTTCATATCCTGCATACAGGAAAAGAAATCTTTTACAGTCTATAGAACTAAATAAAAAAATGGTTGCAGTTGCTGGCTTATGATTGTCACCTTCATTTCTTTGTGAATTTTAATGATATAAGCAGCTGCGTCTTCGTTGGAATCCATTTCTAACTTCAGTATCCCCATCTGTTCGTGAGTGTAATCCCAGTTTGCTTGTTTGATATGGGCATCTGCAGAGCACAAAATTAGCCTTTCTTAGCTGTATGTGAAAATAAAGAACTAAATACTGTGATCTTAGAGTGCTGTCATTATTCACATCTGAGTCATTTATATCACATACCAGCTAACAGACTCTTAAATTGGGTGATACATTGATCCCGTTTGCTTTTCTCGAATTTGCTGCAGCCTTTTCTAATCTTCTCAACAATTTCTTTCTGAAAATTTGCAGAAGATCTATCCCTCATGTTCTCCACTAAAGAAAGGTAGGAGCGCTCCACATCCTGTAGCCATCGAGACCATTTAATAAGCTATGGAAACAGCTTTTAGTGGGAAAATATTATTAATCTCACTCCAACAAACACCCAAATTCCAAAACTGAATGCTGATGGTAGCAAAAGACGATGAATATTATCATATACTACTCATTATTTCCACTTTTCTTCAAGAAACTACTAGTCATCAGAATAGTTTTAAAATCCAGAAGAAATGTGGTTTATTAAATTGGAATTCAGAACTGAATTATTAATTTGATGACATATAATACTTTTCTTGTGATGTATAGCTATGCTATCTACAAAATGCTGGGTGAGAGGGAACTAGCATGGTCGATACCTTCAACAGTAGCTGAGTTAATTGATCTCTTTGTTCATTTCTTGGACTTTCTTCAAGATGTAGAGTTTCTTCATCGTACCTATATGATAAAATTTACAAATCATTTACCACATAAAATTAATATTTTTAACTGCTACTCTGAGACAAAGGTCATGGTTTCTAAATATGTGATCCATGGTTTGTTCACACTAAAATAAGGAAAATTCTCATGGAAAAATGGTTGAAAATTTTACTACATCCAATTTTAGCCTAAGTACCATACATATTATTCCCTTATTAACATGATTGACATTACAAAGATCTTTTTTTTTCCCTTTGAGATAGGGAGTGTGGATATACCATATACATGTACACTTACTTCAATAAATAATGATCCAGAATTGAACTGACGTCATAGCCAAAGCCTTCAACTATGCCCGATTTTACTTCCTGCTGTATTTGAAGCCATTGCTGCATTTATTCTTTTTATGTCAGATGAAACCCAAGATTTTACAAAACAACTAAAAACAAGAAAATAGACAAGGCAATTTCTTGCAAAAAGTGTTAAGTTCCTCATAACTTCACCCGGTACAATTCTATAAATAAATCCTTTTTGTTGTATATTTTTTGGATGGAGAAAATGAAGATAATCAACTTCTTTTGGTAAAACTTTGTACAGCCAAAATTAAAAATATTTTTTAAAAAAAAGTGTCTTGCCAAAGTAGTGTTTGCTAAAAAAGATACCTTGTCTTGACGGAACATCAGAAACTTGTCTGCAACATTTCGGACACAAAAGGCTTCAGAAACTGTAATCTATTAATAAATACAAAGAAGAGCAGGGTAAGTTAAGTTCGAGAAAGGTTACATATAACTTAAATTCAAGTTCGATAAATTACTCTGTTTAATGGTAAGTTAAGGATCTTGTCCTCCTTGATGTCCATCCAATTTCTCTCAGCAAGGGCAATGAAACCTGAAGCTGAATCAAGTTGACCAACCTTGACCAAACTGAAAATCTGCTCTCTCATCTTGACCACCTTCTCAAGTTAGAGTAGCATATATAAACACCAATGTTAGTTTGGCAAGCCATATAATTTAGTCAAATAATGGCATAATGCACATGAATATTTTAGACAGACCAGAAAACCTTCACAATGAAAGATAATGCAAATAGGTAATTCAGGGCTTGAGCTAAAAAAAAAATCAAATATAAAAAACTCAAGACTTTATTGGAAAAAATGAATTGAATATAAAAGATGAATGGCATTCGAATCAGTACAATACTGCTTCAATGAGATAGCATATTCACTTGTCAATTCTGAAGAATTTTATATATTCATACCTCTGAGTCGAACTCTTCTCTCTCAAGCCTATAATGAGGCATTGCCAGCACTTCAATCTGAATAAGTTATCACCAAAATATTACATAACATCTATGCACAAAATCAGCAGATTCCCAACTTTTAATGTACTTCATCACTTTTGGTCATATAATCGATCAATTTATAGCTGGATAAATAAAGAGCCGGTTCAGAATTGAATTAAGATATGCCGTGCTTGTCTTACTTTGAAATAATCTTCCAATGCTGCATTCACTGTGTCGGGGGCCTTGGACATTCTATCCCAGATCTACAAGAGATAACGAACAACATATATTATTGATTACTTTAAATTCATTATTTGATATGATGTACACATCAACTTAGGTATCTAGTAAATGATAAAGCAATATGCAGATGAATTTTACCTCAGTGAGCTGTTTTTTCAGCTGCAACCTCAATACTTCAAGAGGGCACTAGTTTGACATTGACAACAGTTTTTAGTGAACAAATATGCACCTTTTTCTATCTCAAAAAACTTAACGAACCATGGAGCTAGAAATCTCATTACCATGTAGATTTCTATCACGAAGAACAAATAGTAGATTTATATGTCGTCGAGTGCTGAATTTTCGGAGCATCACCTGCAATATATGTACAATACTTTTGGAGTGTCAAATGAAAAAAAAGTCGCATTTCTAGCTTCTAGTAATATTTTAATCTGAATCAAAAGGAACCTAACTCTTATGGAAATTACAAATTGTACCTGAAATACAGTTTCCATGAGTGGACTACTGGAGCCTTGGTGAAGATTGACACTGTCACATTTCCTGATGAATTCCATAACTGTTGTTTAGCATAGATATGTATGTATACTCTTAAAACACTTTGCAAGCTCTACAGCTCACTTAAGTCGATATAATAACCAAAAGCTAAATGCATGCATCGGTGCTTTGTACATGAAACTGTACAATTCACAGCGCAATTATATATTCCCAAAATTTACCAACAATCTACGCTGCTTACATGTTGAATATCACTGTATTTGACATGGCCAAGGCAAAAAGCGTAGTTTTACTCTCGAATGCATTATCACTCTGTAAAATAACATAAGGGGGGACTGAATCACATCATTCATATAAAAATAACAAGTTAATATCAAACTCACCTAGTTAAATACAATGATAAATGTTACTTTTCATTGACATGATCATCCACACACATATCTACACTTTTGCATTAAGAGTTTATCATATATTTCAAGTTTCTTAAATTTGGTGCAAGAAAAAAATAGGACAAACATATTGCATTGGAGGGAGTACTTTTATTACTGTCACAGACAACGTAGAAAAGAAAACACTGACATTCTTTAGCAGTCCAAACCAAGAAAAAAAGGTTGAGCCAACATATTATGCTGCGTGCATCTTTTCAACCTCTTCTAAGTTTCAAAAAAGAAAACCAAACTTATTTTTAAAGAACAACACTCACTACATAAATAGAGTCCAATTCATATAACAAATCAAACGAGCCGAGCCGAGTTGGTAATAAAAATATCACCTTTCGTCCTCTATCCATGCCATCAGTCCCTTCTATGTCAAGAACAAGTATTTCATGGCCAGCATTTTGGGGGTTTTGACCTACTGCTATGCAAATTCCTTTTGTAGTCCGAGCCCTGGAAAAACCCCAATTTTTTACATCTTCAAGAATACATGAGCAACAAATGGCAATCAAAGTAAATATATTCCCTACCATTCAATATGGGTTCTCTACATTCCAAAAGAGACCGACTTTAAATACCAAAAGAGATCAAATCATTGGAAAATGTATTCTAGGTCAAGGGTTTTACTTTCCACTATTGTCAGATTTTAGTTTTATGATGGAAAAAAGATAGATAAATTCATCACATACATTCCATTTCTTGGATCCAGCTCAGGGAATTTGGTAGAGAAACAGCTGTTCAAAAGCGTACTCTTCCCTGTACCCTGCACGCCCACCACGGAGACGGCGGCGATGCGGCAGTTCTCGTCGGCCAAGTCCAGATTCCGGGCGACATCTCTGTTGAAATTCCCATCAACGTCGATCAGCACTTGCGCAGCTGCAGCAACATTTAACAGGAATCAAAATTCTGAACCAAACAAAACACGCACACACACACTGAAAATGAAACTACATAGTAGTACTAACTTACCCATTGAGATTAAGCCGAGTTGGAGAGATGGTTTTCGCTCTTTGCTACTTTCTGAGTGATCGATCTCTTAGGAGTGAAGCTACTGATGTTCATTGATCTTTAAAAAGAGATTCTGCTCCTTTTATGTATTTGGCAAAAAGAAAGATGCTTTATGAGCGGGAAAAACGATTGGCTCCTTTTTCCACCACTATATACCCCTTGACTTATTGACTTGGAACTTGATCACTTTTTCAATTCTTTTTCCAAATTTAAATTTAAATTTTTAGTTTTGTTTTTTATTAAACCGTCAAGGATGATGGAGTGTTATTTTAATGGGCATCCCAAAACCACTAGAAAAGAATATACAATAACTCCACAAATGTAGAGTAGTATTATGAAAATCTAACAAATGAAAACCTTCTTTGAATCTGAATCCGGTAAAATAATATTATTGCTACAAATGTAGAGTAGTATAATAATATTGCTGTATTATATACAAAAAAATCTTTCTTTCGCTTACAGAACAAAAGCACATAGAGAAAAGTTCATTTTAGTATACAACCTGTAATGAGTATGTACTTTAATATAATTTAGGATATAAGTGAACATAATGGTCTGTGAAATTTGAAAATGCCATTGCATTCGTGTACTACAAAACATATTGATTATTTTCAACCACCTTCACTGCCTTAGTAACCCTATCTGGTATCTCAATTCTCTTTTACTATTGTTCATGACTGACAGTGGAGTACTATGATACTTCATGACCTTGATGGACTAAAGTCTAGTTTTTGCTTAACTATTGATGACTGAGAAGCTGCACTGATGCATGATGCATGATGCATGATGCATGATGCATGATGCTGACTGGAAAATGTCCTAATATCCATTTCTTTGTGATCAGGTCCTTTGCACAGCTCTCTCCTTTTTCTTTTCTTTTTTAAACTGTTGACTGCTAGTACCTGCTTCTGGTTCATCATCCTTGTATGGCCACTTATATTGTATATGTGTGTGTGTTATTATAGCCCTCCCTCTTGGAGAATATGCTGCAGTAACCCTTTTGTTGTTCTTCGGCCTGAAGTCAAATGGGATATTCCATCCGAGACAGCTAAAACTGGTGAGAAGAATAGCAATGAGCTTGATGAATTTGCTGAAGCCGAGGAGCTTGTGAAGGAAAAGGTATTTCTTGCGAACTTCATTTCTAGTGATTGCCGTTGTCCAATTCTTACTGATATGTTTATGATATTTACCATCTGAATTTTGCTTGCGGTGTGTCTAAGAGCTAGGCAACTTTCCTCAGATATATTTAATGTAGCATAAACTTTGTAATGAAGAATTGCTGAAGCCATACCACTTATTCTATATCTAGTCAATCCAACCATGCTTTTCCCTGTGATCTCTATGCTCTCTATAGAAATGCTTTGGCATCAAAGCGGCTGACAAACCCTATTGAAATTTTATGGAAATCATTCAGCCTCGTGTTTTTTGCAGTAAGGATCACATCCTCTTGATATTTTTCCCTGCCTCTTACTGCTTTGCATGCTTCGTAGCTTACGCGTCGCGATGTTCAATTACAATGGTGTAGCTTACGCGCCGCGATGCCAGTCTGGTGGCTTAGCACTTTTATGGCGCAAAGATGTAGTAGTTAAATTACAGTTTTATTCAAACCGTTTCATAGATGTCCATGCTACGGTGATGGGGGAGAAGATTCGAGTTACATGAATTTATGGGGACCGAATGTGGCGAGAATGGTGGGAACTGGGAAGAGTTCAAGAAGCTGGATAGAGACCCTCCAATCCCTTGGCTATGCCTAGGGGATTTCAATGAAGTTTTGGCACATGACGAAGCAGTTGGCTTTCGGCCAAGGGAAGAATGGCAAATTGACTGCTTTAGGGATGCATTGGATCATTGTGGCTTGTTTGATATGGGATGCACAGGTCCGAAATTTACATGGCATCGATTGCCGAAGGACCCGAACACAAAGAGAGGCAGGCTGGATAAAGAAACCTGTAATCAGGAGTTGCACGGCTTATTTCCATGGTCTTGGAGTCACCAGTTTCCACATGGTTCACTCGGATCATTTTTGCATTCTGGTTCAGTTGAGAATGAGGGATCCTTCTGCAAAGTTATATCGGAAGAAGAGGGGTTTTCGATTTGAAGCAAAATGGATTCAGTCAAGTGACTGTGAGAAGATGATTGAGAAAGGCTGGAGTTTAGAGGATGCGGGCTTAAAAGACAGCTATGCTGGAACTTGTGTAGTAGCAATAAATGCGAATGGAGCCTTTGTTAGAGGAGTATCCAAGAGAATCCTGGATATGAGGGACGCCTGATGTCTTAGCTCTTCGGGATGCAATAGGATTATCAGACGAAATCGATTGGAGGGAGGTTGGGGTTACTGGAGATGCTCTTGCACTTATTAAATGATTTTGGGGTTACTGCATAATGCTCTTTGCATATTGGCATTAGATTCTTGCCATTCTGACCCAGTTCATAATACACCACGTAAAGATTGCATCTTTCTAGCAATATAACCTCAAAACTGAGAAAACATCAAACAAGCTAAGACAACATAGGAAAATCAACTTCATTATAAAAAAGATTATTTGAGATAAATTATTTTAAGTGAGTAAAATGTTTTGAGAAAAGCAAATTTCCTAGAAGTAAAAGGTGTCCAGTGAAGCACACTTAAGAACAGAGAAAACTTCCTTCAACTTCATCAAACAGTCAATACCATCACCATGGACTTAGAAACAAGAGCCTTGTAGATTAACCAAATCCTAGTCCATAATCACATACCAAAATCATTTGCACACAACACAAGCAGAACTGAACAGCACAAAACATCACCAGTAATGCATAAGTAACTAATTTAACTTATCTAGCACATCAAATATCAGCTATATATAACTTCACCTCAGCAATCTAACTCACCGAACTACACCTCAGTACCTAACACTGTAATCTAAGCACACATTTTAAGGCATAGCAGTTGCTTTTTACATCAAAATTACCTGCACAATCCAATACACAGAGTAATCAAGTACAAATTCAAAGTAAAGAGTATGATTCAACACAAATTACAGATATCTCAAGTCTCAGAAACAATAGCTAAATAAATCCTCTAACAAGTGTTCAAAACAAAACGAATTAAAATAGATTGTTCTCAAGTGGCCTTTTTATCGATTTGATCGTCAGAAAATACCCAGAAAAACCCACTTCGCAATCGTTTGTTCATTCCGAAAATCGTTTTATATCAAAATCGATCTCCCAAAAAACTAGAAAAAGCAAACCCTAGACTCAAATTCGGTAAGATAAAAAACAATCGGAAAGAAACACATATGAAACGGAGAAGCTGTAATGGAGCGGAAGTAGAAATAGAAGTGAGCTTACCTGGAAATTTGGAGGGTCGACAGCGGTGATGGCGGTGCCCGGCGAGGAAAAGTTTTGACGGCAGCAGAAGTTTCGACAGAGACGAGCGGAAGAGACGAAATATATACCAGACCCGATATATGTTATAACCCGAATTCAACCGGAATAGGATCCGCGAGTTTTTTCCTATTGGTGTTGGAAAACTTAGCTTTCACAAAAGAATTAGATCTATCGAATTCAAGGTCCCCAAAATTTTTAAAAAACCAATTCTAACCCAAAACTTTTGTAAAAACAAACAACAGAATTGAACAATTCTATAGAATTAGAAAAGAAATGGTTAATTCTAGAAAAAACAAATACAACCTGAGTGCAAATATCAACACGTGTGGATCACCTAGTCTAGTTTAACTTAGAAAGATATTTCTTTTTTTTTTTTTTGGCAAACCACCGTAGGTGGGGGGTGTATATTGGCTTCCCCAAGCCTATAGAAATAAATTAAACATAGTATTTTACATGGAGATACTAAGAATCAAAGTTTCCTAAAAACCAAGGCTATGGAAAACTAGAAATATACAACCTCATTGAGATGAGGTGAAATGTGTAGAAAGGAACTACACAGGCCAAAAATTGCCTTCAAAAAGAAAGAGTTAAACTGAAAAAACTCTTTCTATATCGTAAAGGGGAGGAAATCAGATGAGAAGAAAAAATAATACACTTGCTTGTTAGTGAATCAAAGTGAGACACAGTGAGACACAAATCAGCCTATGAATCTATTTCTTTAACATCCAAAGACACTCCATGATCAAAAACCCGATCTGTGTGTGAATCCCAGCCTGTTGAAAAGTGGTGCCAGAACTGTGAAGCTCTGCTCTGCATCTTCCTTCAGTGTGCTGAAGTGTACCTGCCATCAGATGAAAACTCAGCAGTATCTATTCATGGTTTATTATCCTCAGACTTGGAATTTCAGAATCAATTTTGACAAGTGCTTTAATGTGTGGAGGTAAAACAGTGAGAACTCCAGAAAAAGCATTTTCAGCAGAAAAACAAGCCAGTGCATCAGCTACTTTGTTAGCCTCTCTATAAACATGTTGCAATTTATTAGCACCTAACAGTCTGTGTATCTCATCTGCTAGGTTGAAGAGTTTCCAATGAGCAGTTATTGGATTAAGAATCATTGAAACCCCAACCAAACAGTCAGACTCTATAATAAAATCATGAATCCCTGTAGATAAACCATAAAGAATTCCATGTTTTATTCCTTTAAGCTCAGCCTCAAGAGGTGATGAGGCATCTGTGAAGAGAACTGCATTAGTGATTATACCTCCCAAAAAGTTCCTAATTATGCAACTTAGACCAGTTTTCCCATTTAACCATGATGCATCAGTGTTAATTTTAAAACCTTGATTTGGTTTTTTCCATTTTACTGTGATGACTCTGGCTTTTGGTGGTCTGTTACATAAAGGGAGGACAGTATTGGAGTACATGTCAATGTCAAATTGTTTGACTAAGGAAACTGGTTTAACAAGAAATGAATAAAAAACCATATCACTAATCTGTTTAAATAAGGAGTTAGCATTCGGCTTTATATTCTCAAAGAGCAACTTATTCCTAGCCTTCCATAAACTCCAACAAATATATGATGTTATATTCTGAGTTAAAATGGATTGCAAGTTTGTAAAACCAGTATATGACAAGTAGTATGCTAGTCTACTCCAAATACTCTGAAAAGGTTGATCTATGATACCAACTAAACACATTGATTTTTTCCATATGTCAACAGAGAGATTGCATTCATTAAAATAATGGTCAATGGAGTCTGTAGCATAGCATAGAGGGCATTTTGAATCAATTTGAAAACCATAGTGTATGAGAACATTGTCAAAAGGTAGCAAAGAGTTAAAGAGTCTCCACATAAAGATAGATATCTTTTTTGGAATCCTCTTATTCCACAGTTTTGATAAAGATTGAGAAGTACCTCTTTGCTCTTTTAATCTCTGATAGGCAGTTTTGAAAGAGAACTTTCCCCTGATGTCTGGTTCCCATATTAAAATATCTTCTCTGTGTGAGAATAAAGTTGTTACCTGCAAAAATAGAAGGGCATCAGATGGGATCCATGGGGCTATGGAAGGTAAGAATTCAGCCTTATTATTGATGAAATCAGCAACAGTTGCATTTTCTGGAATTATGGTTTGGGCATGATAGATATTTCTTTTGAGTTCACATAACGTTTTCAATGATGTCATAATTGTGATGTGTACGTAGTTATTACGTGGATGATTACGTCTTGAACCCTAAATGATTGTTGGAATCTGTATATTTTTCTAATTAAGCAAGATTAAATATGATCGATTTTCTAATAGGAAAAGTCTTGGAAGAGACCGTCTCTATATAGAGACCGGATTAAATTGTAAATAGTTATATAAGTCAAAAACACGGAGGGACCAATTTGCAATTTCAGAAATTTTTTAAAAATCACGCGCTACAGTGTCAAGCTGTGCTACAGTGCCGAGTCGCTACAGTACCAATTTGCTACAGTGCCGAGTTGCTACAGTAAAACATAAAACATGGACAGTTTAACTTAAAACATGAACATTTTGACTTAAAACATGAACATGAACATTTTAACTTGAAACATAAAACATAAAACATGGACGTTTTAACGTGAAACATGAACACTTTAACTTGAAATATAATACATGAACATTTTAACTTGAAACATAAAACATAAATATTTTAACTTAAAACATAAAACATGGACGTTTTAACGTGAAACATGAACATTTTAACTTGAAACATGAACATTTTAAATTGAAATAGAAAATATAAACATTTTAAATTAAAACATAAAATATGGACGTTTTAACATAAAACATGGACGTTTTAACATTAAACATGGACGTTTTAACATAAAACATGGACGTTTTAATGTGAAACATGAACACTTTAGCTTGAAACATAAACACTTTAACTTGAAACATAAAACATGGACATTTTAACTTGAAACATTGAAGTACACTGTAGCAAACACTGTAGCGCACTGTAGAAAAATACTGTACACGCGCGGAAACACTGTAGCGCGTGATTTTTTTTAATTTTTAAAAATTGCAAATTGGTCCCTCCTTGATTTTCTTGATTGCACTATTTATAATTTTACTAATTCTCAATTGAGACCTGTCTCCATTGAGACCAAAGATTATATGAGACTGTTATTGATTGAATTAAGCTCACCCGCCGATTTTCTTGATTGAATTTGTCATTGGTGAAATTGACCAAGGAAATGATCAAGGAAATTTGACCAAAAGATCAAGCAAATTGAACGAAAGATCAAATTAACTGAAAAATTAAGGCAAAACAAAAATACTCAAGCACATTGATTGAAAGATCAAACAAACTGACTAAAAGATCAAGCAGAAACAGTAAATACTCATTCCCCTGCTCTTGGTCTCCACAAGGACAGGTCTCACCCAAGACTTTCTCTTATAATTTAGTCCGGTCTCTATATAGAGACGGTCTCCTCAGAGACCAACTCTTTCTAATATTAGAGGTATGATTCAAAAAATCCGGAAAACCGTAATCCGACCGAAACCGAACCGTTAGGAGAATAGGTTAATAGGTTAACAGGCTAATAGGTTTAAAGCGGTTTGGTTAAACGGATTTGCAGGTTAATCGGTTCGGTTTATGGATTTAAAATTTTAATAACGGTTTATCCGTTTAACCGTTTAATATTTTATATATTAACATATATATATATATTAAGAATTTCTAAATCTCATAGAGTTTAACCTTTTATAATGAGTTTTGACCCTTTAACTTTCAAAATTCCTAAACCCTTTTATATTAGCAACCAGTCAACCATTCACGGATTCCCTTTGTAATTATACGCCGACCAATTATTTTGTGCTCCTCCACCGCCGACCTCCGAGACTGAGAGCTCCTCCTCCGCACCGCACCTACGCCCACACCCACTGGGTAATATTTAGATGATTCAAGAATTTGATGTTTGATAATTTTGTATGACAGTTGAATTGACAAATAAATTTTCGTAGTTAAATCATGGACTTTTGTAAAAATTTCTACCACATCGTCAGTATTTTAGTGGTGACATTTTGATATTTGTGGTAGTCTCCCCTCTACAGTGAATTTGTTCATTTTCTCTTTCCTCTTGTATTGTATTTCATTTTTTAATTTATTGTCAAAGTGATCGATAAATGTGTAAACCGATTATAACCGTGTAACCGAAAAAATAAACCGAAACCGATATAAACCGAACCGATATAACCGATAATATTATTGGTTGGTTAAAAGGTTTTCTTTCTAATTTGATAAACCGGTAGAAACCGAACCGTTTAACCTGTAAACCAATTAACCAACCGTTGAACACCCCTAGGTATGACCAAGCCAACTCGCTAACTAGAGTGTTTCGATAGATGGTTTTTAAGAAAAAATATAAGGTCCACATTTTACCATGATACACCCAGATGGAACCCTATGATTTCAAGCCCATTTTTTGCCTTTACAATATTAGGGGTATTATGGTAAAAATACGGATCTGCAAGAGAAAAATGAACCTGCATGGAGCAACCCCCAAAATATAGATCCACATTTTACCATAATGCCCCCTGATGGAACCCTATGATTCCAAACTCATTTTTTGCCTTAACAATATTAGCGGAATTATGGTAAAAATATGGATCTGCAAGAGAAAAATGGACCTGCATGAAGCAACCCAAAATATATTATCGTAGCATTTTCAAACTAGTGTATGATAAAGTTGTATCATACATTTAATAAATTTGTATGATTGTAATATTTTCTTTACATATGAAATTTCGTGATCATACATTTAATAAATTTGTATGGTATGATTATAATATTTTCTATACATTTGAAATTTCGTGATCATCCATGGGTGGAAGCAAATCTAGCATATTACATTTTACAAGTTAAAACTCAATATTCCATGTGCCTTTTCTTCAACTCCAATATTTCATGTCCTTTTTTCTTCTAACCCCAACAGTTTCTCTAAAAAAAATTGAAAGTAGATATTAAGTCTTTGCATTTTTTTTTCACTTATTGCTGAATTGCGAAAAACCTGTATTTTATGTTTTGTGAAGAGAAGATCTCTAGTGAGAAGCTGATAAGCGCGCGAACAGACCTCTTGTAAAAATATAATAATTATGCCTATTTAGTCGACTCATTATATTTTAATCATATTTATATGCTATAATATAATATTTATATGATGTAAAATACTTAGATGCTATTAATTTAAAAATATTATACTTATAGATAAATGTTATTTCTCATCAAATATTTGCTATTTCAATTTGAGCTCTTCCTAAAATTTCAGTCCGGTTCCGCCACATTTGCCATTCAAAACACCCATTTCCGGGATCATTAATAATACACTACTTTGCTCGCAAATCATTTTTTCACAAAGTTTTAGTTGAACGTCAAATAGAAACCTACTAACCAGGCAGTTACAGACTTACAGTACTTACAACAAACGTAATTGGCCACATATTCTTGGAGAGTCTGGTCGAATGCTAATCGTCTTCCTTGCTTGCTTTCTTCGCGATGAAAATCCACATCTCTGATGGTGCTATATTATAGCCATTCATCGACGAATTTCTGAAATTGTGGATGACAACTCACACCCCCTTCCTTGCTGAAAATCAATCAAATTCTACTGCTTTAGGAACTGTCTTTTTTAAGGTAGAAATGTAAGCGAAAAATGCAAAATATTAGTTTGAAAATGAAACACCTACTGTACAAGAAAATTCACAAAAAGAAAACATGAAGGAAACAGACAATCCAGTTGCACATCCTGCACCAGAGCATTCACAACCTGAACTTCTAATCTTAAGAGATTAGAACTCAAACGACACAAAACTTTAAAGGCAAAAATTCTAATATTTCCTGCACTACCTGAGTCACTAATCATGAATAACTTCTCCCGATTTTTGACAATTTACCAGTCGATCAAATTCCCATTTTCATACAATTTCATCAAGTTACTTATTACTTGCCAGAGAAATTCTAACACCAGCACCTTAATATAGGTAACAGTAGCATACAACACCACTAAAGGAGAACAATGTAGAGTAAAATAACATTATCACTTAGGAACAATGTACAGCACCTTATGAATGCTGAATTTATACATCTCTTCAAAAATAGTTGTAATCTGGAATGAAGAAATTTAAGAGACTCTTACATTGGAACTAATTCATTTCAAATCTGATGAGAGAATCTGATATAAAAAAAACAAGGGTTCACTAGAAATTATCAAAAACTCGAGATATATAAACTTGCCCTGCTCTATAAGTTTGAAAACAACTATAATAATACCAACAAAGAAAGATAATACAATTTTTTGGAGGAGTATTAATTGGCTATTACCTGTTATATTTGGCTAACCAATGCATTTATAGTCGGATGCTGCTTACAGGCTTCCTTAAGTTCTTGAGATAGAATTACATAAAAAATGGTTGCTTGCTGGCTTATGATTGTCACCTTCATTTCTTTGTGAATTTTAATGATATAAGCAGCTGCGTCTTCGTTGGAATCCATTTCTAACTTCAGTATCCCCAGCTGTTCGTGAGTGTAATCCCAGTTTGCTTGTTTGATATGGGCATCTGCAGAGCACAAAATTAGCCTTCTTAACTATATGTGAAAAAATAAACTTATTGTGATCTTGTAGTGTTATTATTATTCACATCTGAGTCATTTTTGGCCATTTATACCACATACCAGCTAACAGACTCTTAAATTGGGTGATACATTGATCCCGTTTGCTTTTCTCGAATTTGCTGCAGCCTTTTCTAATCTTCTCAACAATTTCTTTCTGAAAATTTGCAGAAGATCTATCCCTCATGTTCTCCACTAAAGAAAGGTAGGAGCGCTCCACATCCTGTAGCCATCGAGACCATTTAATAAGCTATGGAAACAGCTTTTAGTGGGAAAATATTATTAATCTCACTCCAACAAACACCCAAATTCCAAAACTGAATGCTGATGGTAGCAAAAGACGATGAATATTATCATATACTACTCATTATTTCCACTTTTCTTCAAGAAACTACTAGTCATCAGAATAGTTTTAAAATCCAGAAGAAATGTGGTTTATTAAATTGGAATTCAGAACTGAATTATTAATTTGATGACATATCATACTTTTCTTGTGATGTATAGCTATGCTATCTACAAAATGCTGGGTGAGAGGGAACTAGCATGGTCGATACCTTCAACAGCAGCTGAGTTAATTGATCTCTTTGTTCATTTCTTGGACTTTCTTCAAGATGTAGAGTTTCTTCATCGTACCTATATGATAAAATTTACAAATCATTTACCACAGAAAATTAATATTTTTAATTGCTACTCTGAGACAAAGGTCATGGTTTCTAAATATGTGATCCATGGTTTGTTCACACTAAAACAAGGAAAATTCTCATGGAAAAATGGTTGAAAATTTTACTACATCCAATTTTAGCCTAAGTACCATACATATTATTCCCTTATTAACATGATTGACATTACAAAGATCTTTTTTTTTTCCCTTTGAGATAGGGAGTGTGGATATACCATATACATGTACACTTACTTCAATAAATAATGATCCAGAATTGAACTGACGTCATAGCCAAAGCCTTCAACTATGCCCGATTTTACTTCCTGCTGTATTTGAAGCCATTGCTGCATTTATTCTTTTTATGTCAGATGAAACCCAAGATTTTACAAAACAACTAAAAACAAGAAAATAGACAAGGCAATTTCTTGCAAAAAGTGTTAAGTTCCTCATAACTTCACCCGGTACAATTCTATAAATAAATCCTTTTTGTAGTATATTTTTTGGATGGAGAAAATGAAGATAATCAACTTCTTTTGGTAAAACTTTGTACAGCCAAAATTAAAAATATTTTTAAAAAAAAAGTGTCTTGCCAAAGTAGTGTTTGCTAAAAAAGATACCTTGTCTTGACGGAACATCAGAAACTTGTCTGCAACATTTCGGACACAAAAGGCTTCAGAAACTGTAATCTATTAATAAATACAAAGAAGAGCAGGGTAAGTTAAGTTCGAGAAAGGTTACATATAACTTAAATTCAAGTTCGATAAATTACTCTGTTTAATGGTAAGTTAAGGATCTTGTCCTCCTTGATGTCCATCCAATTTCTCTCAGCAAGGGCAATGAAACCTGAAGCTGAATCAAGTTGACCAACCTTGACCAAACTGAAAATCTGCTCTCTCATCTTGTCCACCTTCTCAAGTTAGAGTAGTATATATGAACACCAACGTTAGTTTGGCAAGCCATATAATTTAGTCAAATAATGGCATAATGCACATGAATATTTCAATCAGACCAGAAAACCTTCATAATGAAAGATAATGCAAATAGGTAATTGAGGGCTTGAGCTAAAAAAAATTCAAATAAAAAAAAACTCTAGACTTTATTCGAAAATATGAATTGAATATAAAAGATCAACGGCATTCGAATCAGTACAATAATGCTTCAATGAGTAGCATATTCACTTGTCAATTCTGAAGAATTTTATATATTCATACCTCTGAGTCGAACTCTTCTCTCTCAAACCTATAATTAGGCATTGCCAGCACTTCAATCTGAATAAGTTATCACCAAAATATTACAGAACATCTATGCACAAAATCAGCAGATTCCCAACTTTTAATGTACTTCATCACTTTTGGTCATATAATCGATCAATTTATAGCTGGATAAATAAAGAGCCGGTTCAGAATTGAATTAAGATATGCCGTGCTTGTCTTACTTTGAAATAATCTTCCAATGCTGCATTCACTGTGTCGGGGGCCTTGGACATTCTATCCCAGATCTACAAGAGATAACGAACAACATATATTATTGATTACTTTAAATTCATTATTTGATATGATGTACACATCAACTTAGGTATCTAGTAAATGATAAAGCAATATGCACATGAATTTTACCTCAGTGAGCTGTTTTTTAAGCTGCAACCTCAATACTTCAAGAGGGCACTAGTTTGACATTGACAACAGTTTATAGTGAACAAATATGCACCTTTTTCTATCTCAAAAAACTTTACGAACCATGGAGCTAGAAATCTCATTACCATGTTTCTATCACGAAGAACAAATAGTAGATTTATATGTCGTCGAGTGCTGAATTTTCGGAGCATCGCCTGCAATATATGTACAATACTTTTGGAGTGTCAAATGAAAAAAAGTCGCATTTCTAGCTACTAGTAATATTTTAATCTGAATCAAAAGGAACCTAACTCTTATGGAAATTACAAATTGTACCTGAAATACAGTTTCCATGAGTGGACTACTGGAGCCTTGGTGAAGATTGACACTGTCACATTTCCTGATGAATTACATAACTGTTCTTTAGCATAGATATGTATGTATACTCTTAAAACACTTTGCAAGCTCTACAGCTCACTTAAGTCGATATAATAACCAAAAGCTAAATGCATGCATCGGTGCTTTGTACATGAAACTGTACAATTCACAGCGCAATTATATATTCCCAAAATTTACCAACAATCTACGCTGCTTACATGTTGAATATCACTGTATTTGACATGGCCAAGGCAAAAAGCGTAGTTTTACTCTCGAATGCATTATCACTCTGTAAAATAACATAAGGGGGGACTGAATCACATCATTCATATAAAAATAACAAGTTAATATCAAACTCACCTAGTTAAATACAATGATAAATGTTACTTTTCATTGACATGATCATCCACACACATATCTACACTCTTGCATTAAGAGTTTATCATATATTTCAAGTTTCTTAAATTTGGTGCAAGAAAAAAATAGGACAAACATATTGCATTGGAGGGAGTACTTTTATTACAGTCACAGACAACGTAGAAAAGAAAACACTGACATTCTTTAGCAGTCCAAACCAAGAAAAAAAGGTTGAGCCAACATATTATGCTGCGTGCATCTTTTCAACCTCTTCTAAGTTTCAAAAAAGAAAACCAAACTTATTTTTAAAGAACAACACTCACTACATAAATAGAGTCCAATTCATATAACAAATCAAACGAGCCGAGCCGAGTTGGTAATAAAAATATCACCTTTCGTCCTCTATCCATGCCATCAGTCCCTTCTATGTCAAGAACAAGTATTTCATGGCCAGCATTTTGGGGGTTTTGACCTACAGCTATGCAAATTCCTTTTGTAGTCCGAGCCCTGGAAAAACCCCAATTTTTTACATCTTCAAGAATACATGAGCAACAAATGGCAATCAAAGTAAATATATTCCCTACCATTCAATATGGGTTCTCTACATTCCAAAAGAGACCGACTTTAAATACCAAAAGAGATCAAATCATTGGAAAATGTATTCTAGGTCAAGGGTTTTACTTTCCACTATTGTCAGATTTTAGTTTTATGATGGAAAAAAGATAGATAAATTCATCACATACATTCCATTTCTTGGATCCAGCTCAGGGAATTTGGTAGAGAAACAGCTGTTCAAGAGCGTACTCTTCCCTGTACCCTGCACGCCCACCACGGAGACGGCGGCGATGCGGCAGTTCTCGTCGGCCAAGTCCAGATTCCGGGCGACATCTCTGTTGAAATTCCCATCAACGTCGATCAGCACTTGCGCAGCTGCAACAATATTCAATAGGAATCAAAATTCTGAACCAAACAAAACACGCACACACACACTGAAAATGAAACTACATAGTAGTACTAACTTACCCATTGAGATTAAGCCGAGTTGGAGAGATGGTTTTCGCTCTTTGCTACTTTCTGAGTGATCGATCTCTTAGCTACTCCAGGAGTGAAGCTACTGATGTTCATTGGTCTTTAAAAAGAGATTCTGCTCCTTTTATGTATTTGGGAAAGACACTTTACGAGCGGGAAAAACGATTGGCTCCTTTTTCAATCCCTTGACTTATTGACTTGGAACTTGATCACTTTTTCAATTCTTTTTCCAAATTAATATTAAAATTTTTAGTTTTGTTTTTAATTAAACCGTCAAGGATGATGGAGTGTTATTTTATTGGACATACCAAAACCACTAGAAAAGCATATACAATAACTCCACAACTGTAGATTATTATGAAAATCTAACAAGTGTAAACCTTCTTAATTTGAATATGAATCCGGTAAAAGTGATCAACAATCCATAAATCTCAACGCAGTGACCACAATTTCAATTTCAATGATCCCAACCTTATCGTCTATTCAAACTTCACCACTAAGGATCATCGCGCCAACCCAACCACATCATGGGCTCCCGCAGCCTCAATGCCACTGATCACAACCTCATTTTCAGCGACAAAAATATCAATATTTGGATCAAAACCTTATCGCCGGTGACGCACAACCTCATTGTCAAATAATACAATCTCACCCCGACGAACAGGGCCGGCCCAAAACTTTTGGTGACCTGAGACAAATTTTAAACAATAGTCTAATTTTTACTTTTTATATGTATAGAGTCTAATTAGTTTAAATTTGAGTCCCTTTTTAATCTTACATTAAGCCCATATGCATAAAATATACTCTTGATTAGTCCATAATTGGACTAATTTCATTACTTTTTATAAAAACACACTATAAATAGTAAATAAAGTTTTGAAATTGAGGCCCTTAATTTATCAATACTAATGGTGGCCTGAGGCCCATGTTTCACATGCCTCATAGTCTGGGTTAAATATTTTTAAAAAAATTTCAAAACTTATTGAAAGGGGTTTGCCACATCTCTACCTCACTATATAGCTGCCTTATTGATGTAGAACGAATGTCGGTGAAAATTGAAGACGCGTTGGTTCTTCGCAAAAGAGCTGCAAGATTGATTCAGTCATAAGTTTTGCATACGATGTTTGGAATGAGATGATTTTGGTGGCATCGGAACCGTCTCGACGAGCTCTATCCCCTAGTGGATAATATAATCATTCGTCACCGTTTATTTTTTCCATTTGAGGCCGTTTAGGTCCTCACAAAGGTCTTTTTCTATTTTTGGGTTTTTGTCTTTATTTTTGAATTCTCGTTTTTATCCTCTTAGCGTTATCTCTTACAATAATATTCTGAGAATACTTTCTCTCAATTACAATCTGCTAGGGTTTGTGCTTGTACCCCTTAACTGTTCTTCAAGATTCGTGTTGGCGGATATTTTCTAGATTAATCCGACTGTGCCACTTATACAAAACTTCGTTAACAAACAAAATAATAGATAAAAGATACAATTATACAAATGCATATGAATCATTGAATCATCATGGGGTTAAACTTCATTACATCACATTTTGGATAAACTAAGATTTGTCATAACCTACTGAAATCTAACATGAATGAACAAAATTAAACTAAGCTAAGCTAATACAAATTTTAAAAAATTGAAATAAACTAATAGTGGGATGGGGCTAAAGTAGGTTGAGCTGAAATAAAATGAGATGAATTGAGATCAAACTAGATGAAACTAAATGAAAATGATGAAAATAAACTAAATTGAACATGCTAAATCGCAAGGCTCTATTCTCTTATCATTATTTCTCGTTGAACTAAATTGATTTAACTTATATTTACTTATAATTATGGGGCCTATTAATCTTGGGTGATAGGGCTTATTTCCACATAATTTAACTAACTGAAAATTTTGAATATACTGAATTGTACTGAAAATTTGAATAAATTTAACTGAACTAAAGTAGGTTTAAATATATGGGAAAATTCTCACAAAGGACGTAATAAGAATTGAAATAAGTTAATGCTTAAAATTATAACTAAGTTACACTTCTACCCTTTAAATAAAAAATCACACTTCACTACATGAGGCCTTTATAGTAAAAATACATGTGAAAATTTAAATTCAGTTTCGTAAAGTTAAAAATATTCAGTTAGACAAAAAAAATCAATTTCATTAAAAGAAAATTAGCTCAATTTCATGAAGTTAACTCGAATTCGAATGAGTTCAGATCACTTTAGTTCAAATAAGTTCTTAAATCTAAATTACTTTGACTATATTTCAATACGTATTTTTGTAGATTTTTTAAAATTTAATTTAGTTTAGTTCAGTTAATTTTAGTTCAAATCAGTCCACACAAAAAAATTAATTGACTCGGTGAATTTCAGTTTCAGAAATAGACTCCTTGAATTTAAATATAGATGAGTAAATATTTTTTCATGACTAACTTGAACTGAATTGAATTGAACTAAACTAAATTAAAATTTAAACATTGTCAAAAAATTATTTTAAAACTGAATTTAATAAAAATAAGATTTGTTTTGACAAATTAGTTCCTATTACTAAATTTTTCTATTACAAGGGTAGAATAGTAATTTAATTTTAATTTTAATCATTAAATTAATTATACGCTCTAAATAGGAATTATGAAAGTTTTACGCCCATAGTAGGAATTTCAATTCTCATTACGTCTTTCCTGGGAATTTTCCCTAAATATATTTGAATGATTTCTGGAGCTGCAATGGAAACATTCATTCAGTAGAAATTGATTTACTTTGACTTTGAAATGATTTGATACATAGGTTAGAATGTTTACCTCTGTAGTTTTTAATTGCACACTATGAAAGATGTTAATGATGAAAACATATTTTGAAAATTGTTTACAAAGTGTGTACATTGTCATGGAACCGAGGGAATGAATTGTTTAAAGATCATAATTCATGTTTGATGCATTTCCTTATTTGGATATTTTGATTTTTGTGATTATGGTTTTACTACTTTTGATCCTTAAAATCTGTTGGTATATTTTTGGGTACTGACCTGGAGTTATATAGGGCGGTGTATTGGAATATCTAGATCATCATTAAGACACAGGACTGTTACTACTCGTGCCTCAGATGTCGGTGCTGGATAATAAGTCTTTGCATTTTTTTTTCCACTTATTACAATATAAAACTACTTAATCCAAAAACAAGGTTCATATTATTCAAAATGCAAACACAGTAAAACCAAAAATTACGAGAGAAAAAAAAATATGCGTATGACTAGATCGAGAACAACAAAACACCAAGTAAAAAGTCACTACTTACATAACCAGATCAGAGTAAAATTTTGCCATAAATCAAGATGTAATTATCCATTATGTCGATGAATTAAGCTCCGATCGATGACTTGTTCTACATAAGTCGAGTAGTAGTAGACTCAGTGTTTAGATAAGTCGTGATCGGAATGTGCTCATCACGGCCACCTACTGGCCGGGGACGTTGATGCATACACGTACCTTTTGACTTCATGTCGACGTTGTTCTCATATGGGTAATTTTGTGGCTATCAATAATTTTTGATTACCCAATTTAATTTTTTATTATTTTAAAAAGGACTTATTTCTTGGAAATTGCAAAGGATGGAGTGAGTCTGCTACGCGGCTTGATTTATTGCATTTTATTTTTTCACTTATTGTTGAATTGCAAAAAACCTGTATTTTATGTTTTGTGAAGAGAAGATCTCTAGTAAGAAGCTGATAAGCGCGCGAAGAGACCTTCTCTTGTAAAAATATAATAATTATCCCTATTTAGTCGACTCATTATATTTTAATCATATTTATATGCTATAATATAATATTTATATGATATAAAATACTTAGATGCTATTAATTTAAAACTATTATATTTATAGATAAATGTTATTTCTCATCAAATATTAAAAATACCAGGCGCGCAGTTACAGACTTACAGTACTTACAACAAACGTAATTGGCCACATATTCTTGGAGAGTCTGGTCGAATGCTAATCGTCTTCCTTGCTTGCTTTCTTCGCGATGAAAATCCACATCTCTGATGGTGCTATATTATAGCCATTCATCGACGAATTTCTGAAATTGTGGATGACAACTCACACCCCCTTCCTTGCTGAAAATCAATCAAATTCTACTGCTTTAGGAACTGTCTTTTTTAAGGTAGAAATGTAAGCGAAATATGCAAAATATTAGTTTGAAAATGAAACACCTACTGTACAAGAAAATTCACAAAAAGAAAACATGAAGGAAACAGACAATCCAGTTGCACATCCTGCACCAGAGCATTCACAACCTGAACTTCTAATCTTAAGAGATTAGAACTCAAAAGACACAAAACTTTAAAGGCAAGATGTCTAATATTTCCTGCACTACCTGTGTCACTAATCATCTGAATAACATCTCCCGATTTTTGACAATTTACCAGTCGATCAAATTCCCATTTTCATACAATTTCATCAAGGTGGTTGAAGAAAAAGGAAATATAATCTTCTTCACTTGTCGTTATTTGACGAATTACCTGGGAAGATATCAGTAACACTACCGAATTTTAGACAATTTACCAGTCGATCAAATTCCCATTTTCATATAATTTCATCAAGTTACTTATTACTACTTGTCAGAGAAATTCTAACACCAGCGCCTTAATATAAGCAACAGTAGAGCATACAACACCACTAAAGGACAACACTGTAGAGTAAAATAATTAACATTATGATGACTTAGGAAAAGATGAATGCTGAATTTGTACATCTCTTCACAAATAGTTGTAATCTGGAATGAAGAAATTTAAGAGATGAAGCTGAAGTTTTATGTCTACTCATACATTGGAACTAATTTATTTCAAATCTTAGTCTGGTCAGAGAATCTGATATCAAAAAACTAAGGGTTCACTGGAAATTATCAAAAACTCAAGATATATAAACTTGACCTGCTCTATAAGAGTTTGAAAACAACTCTAATAATACCAAGAAAGAAAGATAATACATATATTAGCAAGAGTATTGGTTATTACCTGTTATATTTGGCTAACCAATGCATTTATAGTCGGATGCCGCTTACAGGCTTCCTTAAGTTCTTGTTCTTTCTCCTGAATACTTCCGTACAGAGGAATAAAACCATAAAAGGAAGCCGTTGGCACACCAGTTGCGGCAGCAGCAGCAGACACATTACGAGCAACATTTCTGAAACTCAAAGCTGTTAGCCAACCCGTACCAGAAAGTGATGCACCAATGCCAATAAGAGAACCAACAACAATGACCCCGACAGCTGAAGCACCAGCCCACAACTTTGTTTTCATATCCTGCATACAGGAAAAGAAAACTTTTACAGTCTATAGAACTAAATAAAAAAATGCTTGCAGTTGCTGGCTTATGATTGTCACCTTCATTTCTTTGTGAATTTTAATGATATAAGCAGCTGCGTCTTCGTTGGAATCCATTTCTAACTTCAGTATCCCCATCTGTTCGGGAGTGTAATCCCAGTTTGCTTGTTTGATATGGGCATCTGCAGAGCACAAAATTAGCCTTTCTTAGCTGTATGTGAAAATAAAGAACTAAATACTGTGATCTTAGAGTGCTGTCATTATTCACATCTGAGTCATTTTTTGCCATTTTATATCACATACCAGCTAACAGACTCTTAAATTGGGTGATACATTGATCCCGTTTGCTTTTCTCGAATTTGCTGCAGCCTTTTCTAATCTTCTCAACAATTTCTTTCTGAAAATTTGCAGAAGATCTATCCCTCATGTTCTCCACTAAAGAAAGGTAGGAGCGCTCCACATCCTGTAGCCATCGAGACAATTTAATAAGCTATGGAAACAGCTTTTAGTGGGAAAATATGATTAATCTCACTCCAACAAACACCCAAATTCCAAAACTGAATGATGATGGTAGCAAAAGACGATGAATATTATCATATACTACTCATTATTTCCACTTTTCTTCAAGAAACTACTAGTTATCAGAATAATTTTAAAATCCAGAAGAAATGTGGTATATTAAATTGGAATTCAGAACTAAATTATTAATTTGATGACATATCATACTTTTCTTGTGATGTATAGCTATGCTATCTACAAAATGCTGGGTGAGAGGGAACTAGCATGGTCGATACCTTCAACAGTAGCTGAGTTAATTGATCCCTTTGTTCATTTCTTGGACTTTCTTCAAGATGTAGAGTTTCTTCATCGTACCTATATGATAAAATTTACAAATCATTTACCACAGAAAATTAATATTTTTAACTGCTATCCATGGTTTGTTCACACTAAAACAAGGAAAATTTTTGAGAAACAATTCTCATGGAAAAATGGTTGAAATTGTTTTACTACATCCAGTTTTAGCCTAAGTACCATACATATTATTCCCTTATTAACATGATTGACATTACAAAGATTTATTTTTTCCCTTTGAGATAGGGAGTGTGGATATACCATATACATGTACACTTACTTCAATAAATACTGATCCAGAATTGAACTGACGTCATAGCCAAAGCCTTCAACTATGCCAGATTTTACTACCATTTGCTGCATTTTTTCTTTTTATGTCAGATGAAACCCAAGATTTTTCAATACAACTAAAAACAAGAAAATAGACAAGGAAATAGACAAGGCAATTTCTTGCAAAAAAGTGTTAAGTTCCTCATAACTTCACCCAGTACAATTCTATAAATAAATCCTTTTTGTTGTGAGAAATGAAGATAATCAACTTCTTTTGGTAAAACTTTGTACAGCCAATATAAAAAATATATATATGAAAAAGGTGTCTTGCCAAAGTAGTGTTTGCTAAAAAAGATACCTTGTCTTGACGGAACATCAGAAACTTGTCTGCAACATTTCGGACACAAAAGGCTTCAGAAACTGTAATCTATAAATAAATATAAAGAAGAGCAGGGTAACAGTGCTCCATGGGTCAGAAAAAAATAAAAAACAGAAAGGTTACATATAACTTAAATTCAAGTTCGAGAAATTACTCTGTTTAATGATAAGTTAAGGATCTTGTCCTCCTTGATGTCCATCCAGTTTCTCTCAGCAAGGGCAATGAAACCTGAAGCTGAATCAAGTTGACCAACCTTGACCAAACTGAAAATCTGCTCTCTCATCTTGTCCACCTTCTCAAGTTAGAGTAGCATATATGAACACCAACGTTAGTTTGGCAAGCCATATAATTTAGTCAAATAATGGCATAATGCACATGAATATTTCAATCAGACCAGAAAACCTTCATAATGAAAGATAATGCAAATAGGTAATTGAGGGCTTGAGCTAAAAAAAATTCAAATATAAAAAAACTCAAGACTTTATTCGAAAATATGAATTGAATATAAAAGATGAACGGCATTCGAATCAGTACAATAATGCTTCAATGAGTAGCATATTCACTTGTCAATTCTGAAGAATTTTATATATTCATACCTCTGAGTCGAACTCTTCTCTCTCAAACCTATAATGAGGCATTGCCAGCACTTCAATCTGAATAAGTTATCACCAAAATATTACAGAACATCTATGCACAAAATCAGCAGATTCCCAACTTTTAATGTACTTCATCACTTTTGGTCATATAATCGATCAATTTATAGCTGGATAAATAAAGAGCCGGTTCAGAATTGAATTAAGATATGCCGTGCTTATCTCACTTTGAAATAATCTTCCAATGCTGCATTCACTGTGTCGGGGGCCTTGGACATTCTATCCCAGATCTACAAGAGATAACGAACAACATATATTATTTATTACTTTAAATTCATTATTTGATATGATGAACACATCAACTTAGGTATCTAGTAAATGATAAAGCAATATGCACATGAATTTTACCTCAGTGAGCTGTTTTTTCAGTTGCAACCTCAATACTTCAAGAGGGCACTAGTTTGACATTGACAACAGTTTTTAGTGAACAAATATGCACCTTTTTCTATCACAAAAAAATTAACGAACCATGGAGCTAGAAATCTCATTACCATGTTTCTATCACGAAGAACAAATAGTAGATTTATATGTCGTCGAGTGCTGAATTTTCGGAGCATCACCTGCAATATATGTACAATATTTTTGGAGTGTCAAAAGAAAAAAAGTCGCATTTCTAGCTTCTAGTAATATTTTAATCTGAATCAAAAGGAACCTAACTCTTATGGAAATTAAAAATTGTACCTGAAATACAGTTTCCATGAGTGGACTACTGGAGCCTTGGTGAAGATTGACACTGTCACATTTCCTGATGAATTCCATAACTGTTCTTTAGCATAGATAAGTATGTATACTCTTAAAACACTTTGCAAGCTCTACAGCTCACTTAAGTCGATATAATAACCAAAAGCTAAATGCATGCATCGGTGCTTTGTACATGAGACAGTACAATTCACAGCGCAATTATATATTCCCAAAAATTACCAACAATCTGTGCTGCTTACATGTTGAATATCACTGTATTTGACATGGCCAAGGCAAAAAGCGTAGTTTGACTCTCGAATGCATTATCACTCTGTAAAATAACATAAGGGGGGACTGAATCACATCATTCATATAAAAATTATCAATACAACAAGTTAATATCAAACTCACCTAGTTAAATACAATGATAAATGTTACTTTTCATTGACATGATCATCCACACACATTTCTACACTTTTGCATTAAGAGTTTCTCATATATTTCAAGTTTCTTAAATTTGGTGCAAGAAAAAAATAGGACAAACATATAGCATTGGAGGGAGTACTTTTATTACAGTCACAGACAACGTAGAAAAGAAAACACTGACATTCTTTAGCAGTCCAAACCAAGAAAAAAAGGTTGAGCCAACAATATTATGCTGCGTGCATCTTTTCAACCTCCTCTAAGTTTCAAAAATGAAAACCAAACTTATTTTTAAAGAACAACACTCACTACATAAATAGAGTCCAATTCATATAACAAATCAAACGAGCCGAGCCGAGTTGGTAATAAAAATATCACCTTTCGTCCTCTATCCATGCCATCAGTCCCTTCTATGTCAAGAACAAGTATTTCATAGCCAGCATTTTGGGGGTTTTGACCTACGGCTATGCAAATTCCTTTCGTAGTCCGAGCCCTGGAAAAACCCCAATTTTTGACATCTTCAAGAATACATGAGCAACAAATGGCAATCAAAGTAAATATAGTCCCTAACATTCAATATGGGCTCTCTACATTCCAAAAGAGACCGACTTTAAATACCAAAAGAGATCAAATCATTGGAAAATTTACTCTAGGTCAAGGGTTTTACTTTCCACTATTGTCATATTCTATTTTTATGATGGAAAAAAAAAGAAAGATAAATTCATCACATACATTCCATTTCTTGGATCCAGCTCAGGGAATTTGGTAGAGAAACAGCTGTTCAAAAGCGTACTCTTCCCTGTACCCTGCACGCCCACCACGGAGACGGCAGCGACGCGGCAGTTCTCGTCGGCCAAGTCCAGATTTCGGGCGACATTTCTGTTGAAATTCCCATCAACGTCGATCAGCACTTGCGCAGCTGCAACAATATTCAACAGGAATCAAAATTCTGAACCAAACAAAACACGCACACACACACTGAAAATGAAACTACATAGTAGTACTAACTTACCCATTGAGATTAAGCCGAGTTGGAGAGATGGTTTTTGCTCTTTGCTACTTTCTGAGTGATCTATCTTCTTGCTACTCCAGGAGTGAAGCTACTGATGTTCATTGGTCTTCAAAAAGAGATTCTGCTCCTTTTATGTATTTGGCAAATTAAGTAAAGAAAGATACTTTATGAGCGGGAAAAAAACGATTGGCTCCTTTTTCCACCACTATATACCCCTTGACTTATTGACTTGGAACTTGATCACTTTTTCAATTCTTTTTTCAAATTAAAATTAAAATTTTTAGTTTTGTTTTTTATTAAACCGTCAAGGATGATGTAGTGTTATTTTATTAGGCATCCCAAAACCACTAGAAAAGAATATACCATAACTCCACAAGTGTAGAGTATTGTGAAAATATGTAACATTTCTCTTGGACCTCATAATAACAAAAGGCTTAGGTTTCTTGGTAGCTCGGACTTGGATTTCTTAGTGGCAGGCAAGAAGCCCTGGTTCTTTTAGTTCTAGAAGGGGCCTTAACTCCAGAGGAACCAGCAGCATCTGTAGGAGCAATAGACCCATTTAGAGGAAGACTCAGTAGGAGCAAAAGACATGTCCTTCAACAAGGTAAGACAACTTCTTAAGACCTCAGAAGTGTAGTAATCAGGCATGGATGAGGTAAAGCATCAGACCTCCTAGAATTCTTAGCAGCATGATGAATTTTCTTAAAAATGTACTTCCCCGGATCCAAAGCCATAGAGAACTACAGCCTGATGGGGTCTCTGTTTGCCTGTAATGTATCCTATGTCAGGATTGATCTTCTTGCCCAAGGCACTAGCAAGATTGTCATCATAAGCCTTAACGAGATTTCAGGTCTTCATCTTCTCAGTATAGGCATCCAGCTTAGCCTCATCCTTTGATCCAAGGGCTGGTAAAAAATCCGCTGGGAGCACATCTAGGGCAGGCTCAGGGGATTTGGTAGATGGTGTAGAGGTCTCCGGGAAACTTTCAGATCGATTGGATTCAGAGTAAAATTCAGACTCAGCAACACCGGTACGAGTGAATCGACCCCTAGGGTTTGCTCCCCCTAAATTTGCAATCGTCTGCCTTTCAGGGCCCAGACGGAACCTACTACACTGAAGAAATCTATGGTCATCCATAATAATATACTCCCCAAATCAAAATACAGCAGCAAACTCCAATATACTCAACAAACTCGAAAAATCCGAACGAAACTCAACCACGAAGATTAAGATGCAAAGATAGTACCTTTCGAGTTGTGAAGGGGATCCGATGACCGGGAAGAACTTGAACACCAAACTCAACTAAATATCTCTGGAGAAATTTTATGGGCAGCGGAAGATGATTCCAGAGAGATTGAGGGTTTAGAGGGCGGAGATTGTGTTCCAATAGAATGCCAATAGCCAGCCGGAAAATAATACTGGATCCCACATGTAGAGTATTATGAAAATCTAACAAGTGTAATATCCAGGGAAATGGAAAGAGTGGTTGGGCACTGCTGAATAGTGGTATAATACAAGCTATCACTCCAGGATGCAAATGTCACCCTATGAGGCACTTTATGGAGTTAAACCCCTGTCATTTCCTTTAGGAATTTTGACTGATACTATATTCCCTGCTACTCAAGACTTACTGCAACAACAAAATGAGGTTCAGAAGAAGTTACAGGAGTATTAGAGAGCTGCTCAGAACATAATGAAAGCCTATGCTGACACTAAGAGAACTGGCAGGTCATTTGTTGTGGGAAATTGGGTGTTGTTGAAGGCTAACAAGTTCAGACAAGTTTCCCTACATGAGTTGGAAACCTACAGTCCTAAGTTGAGCCCCAGGTTTCATGGTCCTTTTCAAATTTCCAAGAAGATTGGAGTTGTTGCTTATGAACTCAAGGTGCCATTGAATAGCAAGGTACACTCTGTGTTTCATGTGTCTCTCCTTAAAGCTTTTGTTGGTGACCCTTCTCTAGTTCCCACTCAAACCACCAATATTAGCTATGACAATTTGGAAAGTTTGTTCCCTCTGAAAGTGTTGCACATGAGGTTGATTACTAGGAATGGTAGCTCTGTGGTTCAGTGGTTGATTCAATGGAGAAATCTGGGAGTGGAAGAATCTTCATGGGAGGATGCTGAGTTCATCAGTTTCCCCAGTTTCATGCTTGAGGTCAAGCTGGTTTTAAGAGGGCGGGAATGTTGTGATTACAAAATGCTGCTGAGGGTATTATGGTAATCTCAGATGGAGTCAAGACCCGTTGGACCACTGACCGCTGGTTTAACCAAGAACCAGTTCTGGGAGTAGGGCTTTCTATTATGTACTTAGAGAGTTGCTTTCTTTTTTGTCATTCATTCATTGCTTGTAATCAATACTTATTAGTTTTAATATTATCACCGCTGAAGTTAATATTATCTACGAATTGAGTTTAATTTATGATTTAGTTGAAGTTATCCGGGCGTAGCAGCGTAGCTCTGCAACTTGACAACATAGTCTACGTAGATATCAAATACTCTACAAAGCAGTACTGCTTGACAGCATAGTCTACGTGGACATCAAATAAAGGTAGGCAGTAGTACTACAACTTTTGGAAATTTGCAAGCAACTGCCAATTTATCACCATTGGAGATGCTCTTATATTGTTGAAATAAATTATAGCTCTCCATTTCAAAAATATTGTTTATTATTACATATTTTTGTTCCACACGTATATTTCCCTCGGTTTCATCTAATTCATGATACAATCTTTTTCACGCTCTTAATATAAATTTTAATAAGTAATATGGAGGCACAACTTGTTTTTGGCTGTGTAAAGCCCTAATAATAGGATCCCGTCGACAAGTTTCCTCGAACTCTCTTTTGAGCTTTACATACTCATACGTTGTGGCAGCAGCACTCACCGCAGCGGCAACACAGCCTATGGCCTGCGCAGCTACGGAAGCTGCCGCAAATCCACTTATAAAAAAGATGCCACAACACCCATCCCCAACGCTACAACACCCATTGCAACAGAACCAATGGCCACACTTAGGTTCTTTTTCTTCATTTTAATGGTATAAGCAGCTGCGTCTTCGTTGGAATCCATTTCTAACTTCAGTATCCCCAGCTGTTTGTGAGGGTAATCCCAGTTTGCTTGTTTGATATGGGCATCTGCAGAGCACAAAATTAGACATTCTTAGATGTATGTGAAAATAAAGAACTAAATACTGTGATCTTAGAGTGCTGTCATTATTCACATCTGATTCATTTTTAGCCATTTATACCACATACCAGCTAACAGACTCTTAAATTGGGTGATACATTGATCCCGTTTGCTTTTCTCGAATTTGCTGCAGCCTTTTCTAATCTTCTCAGCAATTTCTTTCTGAAAATTTGCAGAAGATCTATCCCTCATGTTCTCCACTAAAGAAAGGTAGGAGCGCTCCACATCCTGTAGCCATCGAGACAATTTAATAAGCTATGGAAACAGCTTTTAGTGGGAAAATATGATTAATCTCACTCCAACAAACACCCAAATTCCAAAACTGAATGATGATGGTAGCAAAAGACGATGAATATTATCATATACTACTCATTATTTCCACTTTTCTTCAAGAAACTACTAGTTATCAGAATAGTTTTAAAATCCAGAAGAAATGTGGTATATTAAATTGGAATTCAGAACTAAATTATTAATTTGATGACATATCATACTTTTCTTGTGATGTATAGCTATGCTATCTAAAAAATGCTGGGTGAGAGGGAACTGGCATGGTCGATACCTTCAACAGTAGCTGAGTTAATTGATCCCTTTGTTCATTTCTTGGACTTTCTTCAAGATGTAGAGTTTCTTCATCGTACCTATATGATAAAATTTACAAATCATTTACCACAGAAAATTAATATTTTTAACTGCTATCCATGGTTTGTTCACACTAAAACAAGGAAAATTTTTGAGAAACAATTCTCATGGAAAAATGGTTGAAATTGTTTTACTACATCCAGTTTTAGCCTAAGTACCATACATATTATTCCCTTATTAACATGATTGACATTACAAAGATTTATTTTTTCCCTTTGAGATAGGGAGTGTGGATATACCATATACATGTACACTTACTTCAATAAATACTGATCCAGAATTGAACTGACGTCATAGCCAAAGCCTTCAACTATGCCAGATTTTACTACCTGCTGTATTTGAAGCCATTGCTGCATTTTTTCTTTTTATGTCAGATGAAACCCAAGATTTTTCAATACAACTAAAAAAAAGAAAATAGACAAGGAAATTTCTTGCAAAAAAGTGTTAAGTTCCTCATAACTTCACCCAGTACAATTCTATAAATAAATCCTTTTTGTTGTGAGAAATGAAGATAATCAACTTCTTTTGGAAAAACTTTGTACAGCCAATATAAAAAATATATATATAAAAAAGGTGTCTTGCCAAAGTAGTGTTTGCTAAAAAAGATACCTTGTCTTGACGGAACATCAGAAACTTGTCTGCAACATTTCGGACACAAAAGGCTTCAGAAACTGTAATCTATAAATAAATATAAAGAAGAGCAGGGTAACAGTGCTCCATGGGTCAGAAAAAAATAAAAAACAGAAAGGTTACATATAACTTAAATTCAAGTTCGAGAAATTACTCTGTTTAATGATAAGTTAAGGATCTTGTCCTCCTTGATGTCCATCCAGTTTCTCTCAGCAAGGGCAATGAAACCTGAAGCTGAATCAAGTTGACCAACCTTGACCAAACTGAAAATCTGCTCTCTCATCTTGTCCACCTTCTCAAGTTAGAGTAGCATATATGAACACCAACGTTAGTTTGGCAAGCCATATAATTTAGTCAAATAATGGCATAATGCACATGAATATTTCAATCAGACCAGAAAACCTTCATAATGAAAGATAATGCAAATAGGTAATTGAGGGCTTGAGCTAAAAAAAATTCAAATATAAAAAAACTCAAGACTTTATTCGAAAATATGAATTGAATATAAAAGATGAACGGCATTCGAATCAGTACAATAATGCTTCAATGAGTAGCATATTCACTTGTCAATTCTGAAGAATTTTATATATTCATACCTCTGAGTCGAACTCTTCTCTCTCAAACCTATAATGAGGCATTGCCAGCACTTCAATCTGAATAAGTTATCACCAAAATATTACAGAACATCTATGCACAAAATCAGCAGATTCCCAACTTTTAATGTACTTCATCACTTTTGGTCATATAATCGATCAATTTATAGCTGGATAAATAAAGAGCCGGTTCAGAATTGAATTAAGATATGCCGTGCTTATCTCACTTTGAAATAATCTTCCAATGCTGCATTCACTGTGTCGGGGGCCTTGGACATTCTATCCCAGATCTACAAGAGATAACGAACAACATATATATTATTTATTACTTTAAATTCATTATTTGATATGATGTACACATCAACTTAGGTATCTAGTAAATGATAAAGCAATATGCACATGAATTTTACCTCAGTGAGCTGTTTTTTCAGCTGCAACCTCAATACTTCAAGAGGGCACTAGTTTGACATTGACAACAGTTTTTAGTGAACAAATATGCACCTTTTTCTATCTCAAAAAACTTAACGAACCATGGAGCTAGAAATCTCATTACCATGTTTCTATCACGAAGAACAAATAGTAGATTTATATGTCGTCGAGTGCTGAATTTTCGGAGCATCACCTGCAATATATGTACAATATTTTTGGAGTGTCAAAAGAAAAAGAGTCGCATTTCTAGCTTCTAGTAATATTTTAATCTGAATCAAAAGGAACCTAACTCTTATGGAAATTAAAAATTGTACCTGAAATACAGTTTCCATGAGTGGACTACTGGAGCCTTGGTGAAGATTGACACTGTCACATTTCCTGATGAATTCCATAACTGTTCTTTAGCATAGATAAGTATGTATACTCTTAAAACACTTTGCAAGCTCTACAGCTCACTTAAGTCGATATAATAACCAAAAGCTAAATGCATGCATCGGTGCTTTGTACATGAGACAGTACAATTCACAACGCAATTATATATTCCCAAAAATTACCAACAATCTGTGCTGCTTACATGTTGAATATCACTGTATTTGACATGGCCAAGGCAAAAAGCGTAGTTTGACTCTCGAATGCATTATCACTCTGTAAATAACATAAGGGGGGACTGAATCACATCATTCATATAAAAATTATCAATACAACAAGTTAATATCAAACTCACCTAGTTAAATACAATGATAAATGTTACTTTTCATTGACATGATCATCCACACACATTTCTACACTTTTGCATTAAGAGTTTCTCATATATTTCAAGTTTCTTAAATTTGGTGCAAGAAAAAAATAGGACAAACATATAGCATTGGAGGGAGTACTTTTATTACAGTCACAGACAACGTAGAAAAGAAAACACTGACATTCTTTAGCAGTCCAAACCAAGAAAAAAAGGTTGAGCCAACAATATTATGCTGCGTGCATCTTTTCAACCTCCTCTAAGTTTCAAAAATGAAAACCAAACTTATTTTTAAAGAACAACACTCACTACATAAATAGAGTCCAATTCATATAACAAATCAAACGAGCCGAGCCGAGTTGGTAATAAAAATATCACCTTTCGTCCTCTATCCATGCCATCAGTCCCTTCTATGTCAAGAACAAGTATTTCATAGCCAGCATTTTGGGGGTTTTGACCTACGGCTATGCAAATTCCTTTCGTAGTCCGAGCCCTGGAAAAACCCCAATTTTTGACATCTTCAAGAATACATGAGCAACAAATGGCAATCAAAGTAAATATAGTCCCTAACATTCAATATGGGCTCTCTACATTCCAAAAGAGACCGACTTTAAATACCAAAAGAGATCAAATCATTGGAAAATTTACTCTAGGTCAAGGGTTTTACTTTCCACTATTGTCATATTCTATTTTTATGATGGAAAAAAAAAAAAGATAAATTCATCACATACATTCCATTTCTTGGATCCAGCTCAGGGAATTTGGTAGAGAAACAGCTGTTCAAAAGCGTACTCTTCCCTGTACCCTGCACGCCCACCACGGAGACGGCAGCGACGCGGCAGTTCTCGTCGGCCAAGTCCAGATTTCGGGCGACATTTCTGTTGAAATTCCCATCAACGTCGATCAGCACTTGCGCAGCTGCAACAATATTCAACAGGAATCAAAATTCTGAACCAAACAAAACACGCACACACACACTGAAAATGAAACTACATAGTAGTACTAACTTACCCATTGAGATTAAGCCGAGTTGGAGAGATGGTTTTTGCTCTTAGCTACTTTCTGAGTGAACTATTTTCTTGCTACTCCAGGAGTGAAGCTACTGATGTTCATTGGTCTTCAAAAAGAGATTCTGCTCCTTTTATGTATTTGGCAAATTAAGTAAAGAAAGATACTTTATGAGCGGGAAAAAAACGATAGGCTCCTTTTTCCACCACTATATACCCCTTGACTTATTGACTTGGAACTTGATCACTTTTTCAATTCTTTTTCCAAATTAAAATTAAAATTTTTAGTTTTGTTTTTTATTAAACCGTCAAGGATGATGGAGTGTTATTTTATTGGGCATCCCAAAACCACTAGAAAAGAATATACCATAACTTCACAAGTGTAGAGTATTGTGAAAATCTAACATTTCTCTTGGACCTCATAATAACAAAAGGCTTAGGTTTCTTGGTAGCAGGGGACTTGGATTTCTTAGTGGCAGGCAAGAAGCTCTGGTTCTTTTAGTTCTAGAAGGGGCCTTAACTCCAGAGGAACCAGCAGCATCTAGGGATGGCACTGGGGCGGGTTTGGGGCGGGTACTAGCTATCTCATCTCCATCCCCATCTAATATTTTAAAACTCATCCGCGCCCCATGACCCATGATGGGTACAAAATTAAAAATCATCCCCGCCCCATCGGGTTTTATTATAAAACCATCCCCACTCCATGACCCGCCCCACCCCATGCCCCATGACCCATCCCCGCCCCATGACCCATGACACATCCTCACTCACCTCTTATATCAGTTTAAAATACATTTGTTTATATAACTTTTACTCAAACGCAATAATAATTATATTGAGAAATATAAAATTTTTAAAAAGACAAAAATCTCAAACCCAAACAAAAAAATGTAATTGAAATTTCACTCAAATTTGAAGCAAACAAGAAATTTGTAATTATAAAAACGATTGCCAAAGAATAGTCCAAATACATTATTATTGTCAAATTTCTTCTCATTTTAACTATTAGGGGTTGATTATTAATTTATAGTAAGAAATTAATTAATATTATTTTTTTATTAATTAATATATATATAATAATATTATTAATATAATTATATTGGGGCGGGCCGGGTATAACGGGGATGGGGCGGGTTGGGGCGGGTGATGTATAAAATCCATCCCCACCCCATGACCCATGACGGGTTGTGATTTCATCCCCATCCCCGCCCCATTACCCATCAACTTTTCCTCATCCCCACCCCAAACCGGTGCAAATGGGGCGGGTCACCACCAAAACCCGCCCCAGTGCCATCCCTAGCAGCATCTGTAGGAGCAATAGACCCATTTAGAGGAAGACTCAGTAGGAGCAAAAGACCTATCCTTAAACAAGGTATCAGCAGGTAAGACAACTTCTTGAGACCTCAGAAGTGCAGTAATCAGGCATGGATGAGGTAAAGCATCAGACCTCCTAGAATTCTTAGCAGCATGATGAATTTTCTTAAAAATGTACTTCCCCAGATCCAAAGCCATAGAGAACTACAGCCTGATGGGGTCTCTGTTTGCCTGTAATGTATCCTCTGTCAGGATTGATCTTCTTGCCCAAGGCACTAGCAAGATTGTCATCATAAGCCTTAACGAGATTTCAGGTCTCATCTTCTCAGTATAGGCATCCAGCTTAGCCTCATCCTTTGATCCAAGGGCTGGTAAAAAATCCGCTGGGAGCACATCTAGGGCAGGCTCAGGGGATTTGGTAGCTGGTGTAGAGGTCTCCGGGAAACATTCAGATCGATTGGGTTCAGAGTGAAATTCAGACTCAGCAACACCGGTACGAGTGAATCGACCCCTAGTTAAATACAATGATAAATGTTACTTTTCATTGATCTGAAAGTGTTGCACATGAGGTTGATTACTAGGAATGGTAGCTCTGTGGTTCAGTGGTTGATTCAATGGAGAAATCTAGGAGTGGAAGAATCTTCATGGGAGGATGCTGAGTTCATCAGTCATCAGTTTCCCCAGTTTCATGCTTGAGGTCAAGCAGGTTTTAAGAGGGCGGGAATGTTGTGATTACAAAATGCTGCTGAGGGTATTATGGTAATCTCAGATGGAGTCAAGACCCGTTGGACCACTGACCGCTGGTTTAACCAAGAACCAGTTCTGGGAGTAGGGCTTTCTATTATGTACTTAGAGAGTTGCTTTCTTTTTTGGCATTCATTCATTGCTTGTAATCAATACTTATTAGTTTTAATATTATCACCGCTGAAGTTAATATTATCTACGAATTGAGTTTAATTTATGATTTAGTTGAAGTTATCCGGGCGTAGTAGCGTAGCTCTGCAACTTGACAACATAGTCTACGTGGACATCAAATACTCTACAAAGCAGTACTGCTTGACAGCATAGTCTACGTGGACATCAAATAAAGGTAGGCAGTAGTACTACAACTTTTGGAAATTTGCAAGCAACTACCAATTTATCACCATTGGAGATGCTCTTATATTGTTGGAATAAATTATAGCTCTCCATTTCAAAAATATTGTTTATTATTACATATTTTTGTTCCACACGTATATTTCCCTCGGTTTCATCTATTCATGATACAATCTTTTTCACGCTCTTAATATAAATTTTAATAAGTAATATGGAGGCACAACTTGTTTTTGGCTGTGTAAAGCCCTAATAATAGGATCCCGTCGACAAGTTTCCTCGAACTCTCTTTTGAGCTTTACATACTCATACGTTGTGGGAGCAGCACTCACCGCAGTGGCAACACAGCCTATGGCCCGCGCAGCTACGGAAGCTGCCGCAAATCCACTTATAAAAAAGATGCCACAACACCCATCCCCAACGCTACAACACCCATTGCAACAGAACCAATGGCCACACTTAGGTTCTTTTTCTTCATTTTAATGGTATAAGCAGCTGCGTCTTCGTTGGAATCCATTTCTAACTTCAGTATCCCCAGCTGTTTGTGAGGGTAATCCCAGTTTGCTTGTTTGATATGGGCATCTGCAGAGCACAAAATTAGACATTCTTAGATGTATGTGAAAATAAAGAACTAAATACTGTGATCTTAGAGTGCTGTCATTATTCACATCTGATTCATTTTTAGCCATTTATACCACATACCAGCTAACAGACTCTTAAATTGGGTGATACATTGATCCCGTTTGCTTTTCTCGAATTTGCTGCAGCCTTTTCTAATCTTCTCAGCAATTTCTTTCTGAAAATTTGCAGAAGATCTATCCCTCATGTTCTCCACTAAAGAAAGGTAGGAGGGCTCCACATCCTGTAGCCATCGAGACAATTTAATAAGCTATGGAAACACCCAAATTCCAAAACTGAATATGATTAATTTAGTACAAAAATTAATCATATTCAGTTAGTACAAAAATAAAACTTAGTTGTAACCTTTTATCAAACAGGTTGAGATGCATTAATAAAAAGCAGTGAATACAAAAATAGGTGATGAGAAATACATGTTGGCAATATATCAAACACCTAGTGGGCATATAATAATGATAATAGGCATTTGTAGATTCTGAGGCAAATGAACAAACTAATTTAAGAAAATCTAAATACAGAAACAGATGAGAAGCATTAGCAGAAATCGAACCATGAGCGCGCGAAAACATGGAAGGGGGAGGATTGAGAACATAGGAATATATAAAGACTTACAAAATAATCACATTCGCCTCAGAACACACAAATGGAGGAAGATTCTTTATGCAAAAGCAAAAACATGGCAGCAAAGCACTATAGCAAATTATATGTCATCCGGGCGTACTAAATTTAGCTAAATTTGGGAATATTAGAAATCATAGGCCAAAGTAAGAGTTTAAACATTTTATCAAACACCTTGTGTGCATGAACATGAATCCTAATATTATCATATTTTAGTGGGAAAATATGATTAATCTCACTCCAACAAACACCCAAATTCCAAAACTGAATGCTGATGGTAGCAAAAGACGATGAATATTATCATATACTACTCATTATTTCCACTTTTCTTCAAGAAACTACTATTCATCAGAATAGTTTTAAAATCCAGAAGAAATGTGGTTTATTAAATTGGAATTCAGAACTGAATTATTAATTCATATCATACTTTTCTTGACATATCATAATTTGATGACATATCTACAAAATGCTGGGTGAGAGGGAACTAGCATGGTCGATACCTTCAACAGCAGCTGAGTTAATTGATCTCTTTGTTCATTTCTTGGACTTTCTTCAAGATGTAGAGTTTCTTCATCGTACCTATATGATAAAATTAACAAATCATTTACCACAGAAAATTAATATTTTTAACTGCTACTCTGAGACAAAGGTCATGGTTTCTAAATATGTGATCCATAGTTTGTTCACACTAAAACAAGGAAAATTTTTGACAAACAATTCTCATGGAAAAATGGTTGAAATTTTTTTACTACATCCAGTTTTAGCCTAAGTACCATACATATTATTCCCTTATTAACATGATTGACATTACAAAGTTTTTTTTTTCCCCTTTGAGATAGGGAGTGTGGATATACCATATACATGTAAACTTACTTCAATAAATAATGATCCAGAATTGAACTGACGTCATAGCCAAAGCCTTCAACTATGCCAGATCTTACTTTCTGCTGTATTTGAAGCCATTGCTGCATTTATTCTTTTTATGTCAGATGAAACCCAAGATTTTTCAAAACAACTAAAAACTAGAAAATAGACAAGGCAATTTCTTGCAAAAAGTGTTAAGTTCCTCATGATTTCACCCGGTACAATTCTATAAATAAATTTTTTTTGTTGTATTATTTGGATGGAGAAAATGAAGATAATTAATCAACTTCTTTTGGTAAAACTTTGTACAGCCAATATTAAAAATATATTATATAAAAAAGGTGTCTTGCCAAAGTAGTGTTTGCTAAAAAAGATACCTTGTCTTGACAGAACATCAGAAACTTGTCTGTAACATTTCGGACACAAAAGGCTTCAGAAACTGTAATCTATTAATAAATACAAAGAAGAGCAGGGTAAGTTAAGTTCGAGAAAGGTTACATATAACTTAAATTCAAGTTCGAGAAATTACTCTGTTTAATGGTAAGTTAAGGATCTTGTCCTCCTTGATGTCCATCCAATTTCTCTCAGCAAGGGCAATGAAACCTGAAGCTGAATCAAGTTGACCAACCTTGACCAAACTGAAAATCTGCTCTCTCATCTTGTCCACCTTCTCAAGTTAGAGTAGTATATATGAACACCAACGTTAGTTTGGCAAGCCATATAATTTAGTCAAATAATGGCATAATGCACATGAATATTTCAATCAGACCAGAAAACCTTCATAATGAAAGATAATGCAAATAGGTAATTGAGGGCTTGAGCTAAAAAAAATTCAAATAAAAAAAAACTCTAGACTTTATTCGAAAATATGAATTGAATATAAAAGATCAACGGCATTCGAATCAGTACAATAATGCTTCAATGAGTAGCATATTCACTTGTCAATTCTGAAGAATTTTATATATTCATACCTCTGAGTCGAACTCTTCTCTCTCAAACCTATAATTAGGCATTGCCAGCACTTCAATCTGAATAAGTTATCACCAAAATATTACAGAACATCTATGCACAAAATCAGCAGATTCCCAACTTTTAATGTACTTCATCACTTTTGGTCATATAATCGATCAATTTATAGCTGGATAAATAAAGAGCCGGTTCAGAATTGAATTAAGATACGCCGTGCTTGTCTTACTTTGAAATAATCTTCCAATGCTGCATTCACTGTGTCGGGGGCCTTGGACATTCTATCCCAGATCTACAAGAGATAACGAACAACATATATTATTTATCACTTTAAATTCATTATTTGATATGATGTACACAACAACTTAGGTATCTAGTAAATGATAAAGCAATATGCAGATGAATTTTACCTCAGTGAGCTGTTTTTTCAGCTGCAACCTCAATACTTCAAGAGGGCACTAGTTTGACAATGACAACAGTTTTTAGTGAACAAATATGCACCTTTTTCTATCTCAAAAAACTTAACGAACCATGGAGCTAGAAATCTCATTACCATGTTTCTATCACGAAGAACAAATAGTAGATTTATATGTCGTCGAGTGCTGAATTTTCGGAGCATCACCTGCAATATATGTACAATGTTTTTGGAGTGTCAAAAGAAAAAGAGTCGCATTTCTAGCTTCTAGTAATATTTTAATCTGAATCAAAAGGAACCTAACTCTTATGGATATTAAAAATTGTACCTGAAATACAGTTTCCATGAGTGGACTACTGGAGCCTTGGTGAAGATTGACACTGTCACATTTCCTGATGAATTCCATAACTGTTCTTTAGCATAGATAAGTATGTATACTCTTAAAACACTTTGCAAGCTCTACAGCTCACTTAAGTCGATATAATAACCAAAAGCTAAATGCATGCATCGGTGCTTTGTACATGAAACTGTACAATTCACAGCGCAAATATATATTCCCAAAAATTACCAACAATCTGTGCTGCTTACATGTTGAATATCACTGTATTTGACATGGCCAAGGCAAAAAGCGTAGTTTGACTCTCGAATGCATTATCACTCTGTAAAATAACATAAGGGGGGACTGAATCACATCATTCATATAAAAATAACAAGTTAATATCAAACTCACCTAGTTAAATACAATGATAAATGTTACTTTTCATTGACATGATCATCCACACACATTTCTACACTTTTGCATTAAGAGTTTATCATATATTTCAAGTTTCTTAAATTTGGTGCAAGAAAAAAATAGGACAAACATATAGCATTGGAGGGAGTAGTTTTATTACTGTCACACAGACAACGTAGAAAAGAAAACACTGACATTCTTTAGCAGTCCAAACCAAGAAAAAAAGGTTGAGCCAACATATTATGCTGCGTGCATCTTTTCAACCTCTTCTAAGTTTCAAAAAAGAAAACCAAACTTATTTTTAAAGAACAACACTCACTACATAAATAGAGTCCAATTCATATAACAAATCAAACGAGCCGAGCCGAGTTGGTAATAAAAATATCACCTTTCGCCCTCTATCCATGCCATCAGTCCCTTCTATGTCAAGAACAAGTATTTCATGGCCAGCATTTTGGGGGGATTGACCTACAGCTATGCAAATTCCTTTCGTAGTCCGAGCCCTGGAAAAACCCCAATTTTTTACATCTTCAAGAATACATGAGCAACAAATGGCAATCAAAGTAAATATATTCCCTAACATTCAATATGGGCTCTCTACATTCCAAAAGAGACCCACTTTAAATACCCAAAGAGATTAAATCATTGGAAAATTTACTCTAGGTTAAGGGTTTTACTTTCCACTATTGTCAGATTCTAGTTTTATGATGGAAAAAAAAAAAAAAAGATAGATAAATTCATCACATACATTCCAGTTCTTGGATCCAGCTCAGGGAATTTGGTAGAGAAACAGCTGTTCAAAAGCGTACTCTTCCCTGTACCCTGCACGCCCACCACGGAGACGGCGGCGACGCGGCAGTTCTCGTCTGCCAAGTCCAGATTTATCATTGTTGAAATTCCCATCACATCTATGTTGAAATTCCCATCAACGTCGATCAGCACTTGAGCAGCTGCAGCAACATTTAACAGGAATCAGAATTTTGAACCAAAAAAATTAAAATAAAAACACGCACACACACACTGAAAATGAAACTACATAGTAGTACTAACTTACCCATTGAGATTAAGCCGAGTTGGAGAGATGGTTTTCGCTCTTTGCTACTTTCTGAGTGATCGATCTCTTAGCTACTCCAGGAGTGAAGCTACTGATGTTCATTGGTCTTTAAAAAGAGATTCTGCTCCTTTTATGTATTTGGGAAAGACATTACGAAAGACACTTTACGAGCGGGAAAAACGATTGGCTCCTTTTTCAATCCCTTGACTTATTGACTTGGAACTTGATCACTTTTTCAATTCTTTTTCCAAATTAAAATTAAAATTTTTAGTTTTGTTTTTTATTAAACCGTCAAGGATGATGGAGTGTTATTTTATTGGGCATCCCAAAACCACTAGAAAAGCATATACAATAACTCCACAAATGTAGAGTATTATGAAAATCTAACAAGTGTAAACTTTCTTTGAATCTGAATCCGGTAAAAGTGATCAACAATCCATAAACCTCAACGCAATAATCACAATTTCAATTCCAATGAACCCAACCTTGTCATCTATCCAAACTTCACCACTAAGGATCATCGCGCCAACCCAAACCACATCAAGGGCTTCCGCGGCCTCAATGCCACTAATCACAACCTCATTCTCAGCGACAAAAATATCACTATTTATCGCCGGTGACGCACAACCTCATTGTCAGAGAGATACAACCTCTGAATTGAAGAAAGTTTCTTAATTTATCAAATAATTGCTAGAAAAGTCCTTATACTTTGAGGGTCTTTCTCTAATGCGCACATTTTAAATGTTTTTTTAAAAATTTCAAAACTTATTGAAAGGGGTTTGTCACATCTCTACCTCACTATATAGCTGCCTTATTGATGTAGAACGAATGGCGGTGAAGATTGAAGACGCGTTGGTTCGTCGCAAAAGAGCTGCAAGATTGATTCAGTCATAAGTTTTGCATACGATGTTTGGAATGAGATGATTTTGGTGGCATCAGAACCGTCTCGACGAGCTCTATCCCCTAGTGGATAATATAATCATCCGTCACCATTTATTTTTTCCATTTGAGGCCGTTTAGGTCCTCACAAAGGTCTTTTTTCTATTTTTGGGTTTTGTCTTTATTTTTGAATTCTCGTTTTTATCCTTTTAGGGTTATCTCTTACAATAATATTCCGAGAATACTTTTCTCTCAATTACAATCTGCTAGGGTTTGTGCTTGTACCCCTTAACTGTTCTTCAAGATTCGTGTTGGCGAATATTTTCTAGATTAATCCGACTGTGCCACTTATACAAAACTTCGTTAACAAACAAAATAATAGATAAAAGATACAATTATACAAATGCATATGAATCATTAAATCATCATGGGGTTAAACTTCATTACATCACATTTTGGATAAACTAAGATTTGTCATAACCTACTGAAATCTAACATGAATGAACAAAATTAAACTAAGCTAAACTAATACAAATTTTAAAAAATTGAAATAAACTAATAGTGGGATGGGGCTGAAGTAGGTTGAGCTGAAATAAAATGAGATGAATTGAGATCAAACTAGATGAAACTAAATGAAAATGATGAAAATAAACTAAATTGAACATGCTAAATTGCAAGGCTCTATTCTGTTGAACTAAATTGATTTGAACTTATATTTACTTATAATTATGGGGCCAATTAATCTTGGGTGATAGGGCTTATTTCCACATAATTTAACTTCTTGCTACTCCAGGAGTGAAGCTACTGATGTTCATTGGTCTTCAAAAAGAGATTCTGCTCCTTTTATGTATTTGGCAAATTAAGTAAAGAAAGATACTTTATGAGCGGGAAAAAAACGATTGGCTCCTTTTTCCACCACTATATACCCCTTGACTTATTGACTTGGAACTTGATCACTTTTTCAATTCTTTTTCAAAAACTAAAATTAAAATGTTTACGGAGTGATATTTATTGGCTTAGTGATCGGATTAAATTGTAAATACGATATAAATTTGAAAATACGGAAGGGATTTTTTGCAATTTTGAAAACATTGAAATCGGGCGCGTGTAATAGCTGATTTTTGTTTTGTTTTTTTTCGTTTTATCTACAGCTGTCTGCTGTGCAATGCAAATTATGCAATGCTTGTTGAGTTGACCCCACCATAATTATGCATTTATGTAGTTCGTTTTTCCATTCAAATTTCACCTTAAGCAGCCTCCCTTTCCAGGCTTTCCATATATTTTTAAACATCAATTTTTTAGAAAAGACAAAAATGCATATAGAAATAATGGAATACATTTCATTTTTATATGTCAACCTTCTCTTGTAAAAATATAATAATTATGCCTATTTAGTCGACTCATTATATTTTAATCATATTTATATGCTATAATATAATATTTATATGATATAAAATACTTAGATGCTATTAATTTAAAAATATTATATTTATAGATAAATGTTATTTCTCATCAAATATTTGCTATTTCAATTTGAGCTCTCCCTAAAATTTCAGTCCGGTTCCGCCACATTTGCCATTCAAAACACCCACTTCCGGGATCATTAATAATACACTACTTTGCTCGCAAATCATTTTTTTCACAAAGTTTTAGTTGAACGTCAAATAGAAAACTACTAACCAGGCAGTTACAGACTTACAGTACTTACAACAAACGTAATTGGCCACATATTCTTGGAG